>JAWWNJ010000136.1:0-640355 GCA_037176885.1 Favolaschia claudopus | reverse complement strand
CAGCAGGATCCGGTATCAATGATAGGGTCATAAAGGATCAGAGGGATGCATAGGATCAATAGGATCAGATATTGATGATAGGATCAAAGGATCAAAGTGGTGACACTCATGAGATTGAGAGATGTCAGAGGCAAAACCCACATTCCAACATATAGGTACATGAACAAAGTGTTGAAGTCTGGGGTTTAGTCCGTTCGCACTATCGGCAGAATAGCTCAGTTGGATACCTTCGGGTCAGAGCATCTCACATGACATGGATGGTCTGGCAGTCCAAGGGGATTGGCAAAAGGTGATCTCATCAGTCACATGTCTCCTCATTCTCTTCGTCTCGCCCACCTCCGCACATTGCGCTTTTGGCGCGGCGACTCCGTCTCTTTGAGACTTTCCCTTGTCCAGTCCCCCTCCATGACCCTGAGTCTCGTCCCTGCTACTAGTCTTCTTCCCCCTTCGCTGTCATCCCTCTTTTCTCGTGTTTTTACTTCTGGGTGCTCACGCCGCTCTCTCGTCTTCTCCCCCACCTTCGGCTGGTCGACCTCGATGCCTTCTCTTCGGCCCCTCCCCAGACTTATCAATGTTGATGGTCTCTTGCGCTGGGGGACCCCCGACCGGGGACCATGGACTCCTCCAAACGATGGTAGAATCTTGATGATTGCTGGGGCTCCAGTGCGTACACAGATCTGTTGGGGCCACAACCGTGTTGGGGGTTGCTGGGATGGTCGACGTCGATGTCCTCGTCGCCATGTCTGCTCTCATTGTGGAGAGCGTGCCCATATCGCACCTTCGTGCCCTCGTCGTATGTCAACGCCCCCAGATGTGGCTTGGCCTATTCCGCCTCAGGAAAATCCCCCTGCTGGCGTGTTAGTGAAGCCGGGTGAGCGAGGGGGAGATGTTTCTGGCTCTCCTCGCTTGGAAACTTTTGAGGTGCCACTACCACCACTGCTTCCTCCAGCACGCCCTAATACAGAGCTCCTCTTTTCGCTGACGACTCCTCATTCAAAGCCAATGCCGCCCTCAAAGCTGCACCCCAAGGCTTGGGCGCACGCCCTCATTGATTACCCAGATCGGGTGTTCGCTGAGACCCTCGTCTCTGCCATCCGCCATGGTGTCCTTCTAGGTGTGGATTCTGCACGTATGCCTCCCCCCTCCTCCTCTGCCCCTGCCCTCTTCCTTCTGCACTTGTGTTTCCCGAGACAGTGAATAAAGACATTGCTCACGAGATTTCTCTGGGGCGTATTGTCGATATCACGGACTCTGCTGTAAAGCCTGTCCTGTCTCCGCTGGGCTCTGTACCCAAGAAATATAGTGAGAAGCGTCGTCGTATCCATCATCTCTCGTACCCTCCTGGCTCATCCGTCAACGACGCTATCCCAGCGGAGTTTGGCCATCTGGTGTATGAGGCTGTCATGGGGGCGATTGAGCGCATCCGGCAGGCTGGCGAACGGTCTTTCCTCTACAAGGCAGACCTTGAGGCGGTTAGGCATATTCCCATTCACCCTGATCATATACACCTGATGGGCTTTGAGTGGTTGAAGCGTCTATTCCTCGACATCTTCCTGCCCTTTGGGGTTTGTACGGGACCCCGCAACCTAGATGATTGGCTCATTGTCACCCCCGCTTCCAGGGGGTATGCTCGTCATGGTCGTGCTGTCTTCCGGGCGGTTGCGGCTTCTCAATCTCCAGCGACAAGGCGGAGGATCCGACCCACTGCCTTGAGTTCAATTGCTATGCAGGCTCGTCTGCCCAAAGATAAGCTTGCTCGCCTCCTTGTCTTTCTGGATGGGTGCCTGTCTCGTCGGACTGCCAGCTACCATGACCTAGAGAAACTCTGTGGCCATCTCGTCTTTGCTCAGTCAGTGATTCCCGTTGGACGATTCTTCACCCGCCGTATCCGGGACTTCATGCGCCGCCTTTCACTTCTCCCCCGTCACCAGCGCCGCCGTCTCCCTTCCTCTGCTCGACTCGATATTGCGTGGTGGAACACCTTCCTCCCGTCTTTCAATGGCATTTTTGCCATTGGACCCCCGCGTCCCACCATTGAGATCTTCACGGATGCTAGTGGTAAGCTGGGTTTGGGCGGTTACTGGGGAGGTGGTGACCTTTTCTTCACTGAACCTGTCCCGGTGAAGTATGAACGCCATCCAATTCATTGGAAGGAGATGCGTGCTGTGCTACGGGCAGCGGAGGTCTGGGGTCACTGTTGGGCTGGGTTGGAGGTTATCTTTCGTATTGATAACGAGGCCATCTCTACCTGTCTGCAGTCTGGCTCTATTGATCATCCTCCTACCCAAGCGCTTTTTCGCCAGTTCGCTCTCCTCTCCCCCTCAGTATCTACTCCCTGGATCCTGCTCCTATGCAGTCCTTTGCTCGCATGATTTCTCCTGAATACGGCTCTGATGAAATTCCTTATTGTTGTAATCTATTCGAGTCACTCCTGACTCACTTATCGACCCATTACTCAAGTCACAGCCAGGTACAGCCAAGCACTGCTTCCCGAGTCATTTCCACTGGAGTCATTCTGTTCTGACTCATTCTAGTTCTATAAATACATTCTCTGTACAGTATAACTTGAGCCCCCATAATACACCTCATTCTAGTAGATTGCAATGTGAAGGAACTACTTGCCTGAAGTCAACAGTGAGAACTGAGGACTCCAGGCACTATCTAGGGCCTTTATATATGTAGAGACTACTACTACTAATATGTGCTGAGTAAAGCACTTAGTAATGCTGAGTAACCAGCTGAGTAATGCTGAGTAACTAGCTGAGTAATGCTGAGTAATGGTAACTAAGCTAATGGTAACTAAGAGTAATACAGAATGAGTCAGATCAGAATCAGATGGAATCAGTGATAGGAACATGAGGAACAGATATCAGTGATAGGATCAAGTAGGACCACATTGATGATGTTCCCACACTCAATGAGTGAGAGATGTTAGAGGCAAAACCCACACTTCAACACTCCCCCGTGACGAGACAAGTCTCGCTCATCTCCCCCGTAATCCTATCAGACCACGCAACTTTTCCACAATTGCAAGTTGATCTCCAGTAGGCACATAGTGCACAGAGATGAACCGTTTAGCAACTTGATCTCTGAGCCAATAAAAGGCCAAATCCAAGTGCTTCATACGTCCATGGTGCTCAGGATTTTTAGCAACCTGGATTGCAGACTGGTTGTCCATGAGGAGAAGGGAAGGGCCAGACACTCCATAGCCCAGTTCATGGAGCAAATTGCGCACCCACTTGATCTCCTTCCCAGCTTCCAAGGCAGCAAGATATTCTGCCTCAGTAGTAGAAAGAGAGACAGTGGATTGCAACTTGCTCCTCCAGCTCACTGGTCCACCACACATCACTGGCCAGGCCGTCCCTGAGGAAACCCTTCTGGTTGAGTCATATAGACATCTTCTTCCAGGTGACCGTTCAGGTAGGCAGTGGAGAAGTCAATGGAACGAAGTTTGAGGTCGTGCTGTGCAGCCAGTGCAAGGACAATGCGGAGTGTAGCAGGTTTTACAGTAGGGGAGAAAACCTCGTTGTAGTCAATGCCATATTTTTGGCTGCGACCATCTGCAACGAGTCTCGCCTTGTAACGCTCTATGGAGCCATCAGACTTGTGCTTTATAACAAACACCCATTGGGAACGTGTTGGAATGTGGGTTTTGCCTCTGACATCTCTCACTCTCATGAGTGTCACCACTTTGATCCTTTGATCCTATCATCAATATCTGATCCTATTGATCCTATGCATCCCTCTGATCCTTTATGACCCTATCATTGATACCGGATCCTGCTGATCCTATGTCCCTTGTTCTCTTTATGGTAATCCCCTTGTTCCCAATTAGGTAGTTCCTTTGTGCCCAATTAGGTCTTCCCTTTGTCTACCATATGTAGCATTCCCTTTGTTCCTGTACCTATATATACAGCCTAGCTAGTGCCTTGAGTCCTCAGTTCTCACTGTTGACTTCAGGCAAGTATTTACTTCACATTGCAATCTACCTGAGTTCTCACTGTTGACTTCAGACCTCTGTGCTTGCCTGTTCAACAGGTTATGGGCCCCGGCCTTTGAACATCTCCTGAGTTTATCATCCTGAGATCTCATCCCTCTGCGCTCTTCACTCTCTTTGCCCTTATAGTGTGTGTGTTTAAGTCCCTTTAAGTCTTGTAGTTAGGAACACCAACTGTTGGGACAAATCCTCTTTGAGAGGTAGTCTTTGATCCACCAGAAAACAAATGGTCAGGGGACTCCACAGCTATGACGTCTTCTGACTTGGGCAGAAGTTCTCTGTCTCCAAGACATCATCATGCTGTGCTCACTTATGTCATATCTTACGTCACCTCTTGTATATAAGTAGTCCGCTGGGGATCTCTGATCCCCAGGTTTGTTATCGACTTGGCTCCTGGGCCCTTCTCCCCTTACAATGGTAGTCAATCCTGTTGATTCTGGGGTTAGGGCCTAAGTGCCTTACAACTGGGTGTTCTTCAGCATCAGTTACATACACATACCTACTTTAGTTGCCTCTTCTCACACACACACTCCTGAGGGCGCCATCTGTTTGTGCAGGTGGTTCTAGCTTATCATCCATCTTTCCTGCGCATTTTCCATTCCCTATATCCCCCCATATTCTCTCTCTGCCATGACTCATGATGAGAGGCTTCCCATCCTTACCAAGGAGTCTATATTCTCCAACTGGTCCAGTGACTCCAAGGCTAAACTCAAAGCCAAGGGTGTCTGGTCCTATTGTCTGCCTGCAGCTTCTGATGCAGAGATTAATGCAGAGGCTAGAGACAGATGCTCTGGTCTCTTGTGGCAGATGTTGGGTGATGATGTCAAGCCTCTTGTTAAGGAACATGAGGATGATCCTTGCGCTCTTTGGACAGCTTTGGAGCAGCGCTTTTCCCCTAGAAAGGCAGGCTTCACTGCCTACCGCACGAAGGGCGCTTTGCTATCCTTAAAGCGCCCTTTGAGCAATCGCTGCTTCAAGTTCCTTGAAGTGGCCTCTAATGCAAGTCTTCTAACTACCTCCACTTCATCTTTTGCTGACAAACGATGGAACTCAGACTCAGGCACCACATCGCACATGACCCATCAACGTCGGCTTCTGCTGAACGCCGTTCCGCACAGGGTTCCCATCCAAGTCGCAAATGGAGTTGTAGTGTACTCTGAATTAAAAGGAGAGATCTTGCTTAAGCCACTTATACACGGACGTAGTAGCAAGCATGTAATTCTCACAAATGTCTTGTATGTTCCAAATCTATCTGCCTTGCTGGCAAGCTGAATGCGGCTCCATTTCCTTCCACTGGACACCGTGCATCTGCACCTCTTGAATTAATACACTCTGGGGTGGAGACATCGTATTGTCTTTGTTGATGATCACACAAGCTTCAAAGTGTGCATGCACATGAAGCGCAAGAGTGGTGCGCTCAATGCATTCAAGGTGTTCAAAGCTTATGCTGAGAACCACTTTGGTTGCAAAATCAAAGAGTTTCAAGAGGTGGGGAGTACATGTCTGAGGATTTCCTTACCTCTTGTGGCATTATGCGCCGTCATTCGACAAGGAATAGACCGCAGCAGAACGGGACAGCAGAGCGTGCTAATCGCACGATAGATGAGCACACTACGGCTATGCTACATGAAGCAACTTTTAAAGCGCTTGCAGTTGCGGCATAAGTTATGTTCATGTTAGCAATATGCATCCCTCAGCTCATATCCCTGGAGATACTACTCCGTTTGAGCTGTGGTACAAGCGTAAGCCTGATGTGTCACACCTTAGGGTGTGGGGTTGTCTTGCCTATCTTTAGATAAACGGGACGTTTCCGGCATCCACTTTCAAAAGTGCGTCTTTGTGGGATATCCCACACAACACAAGGGATGGCTCTTCTACAATCCAGAGACACGCAAAATTGTTGTCTCTGAGCGCGCAGTCTTTGATGAGCGCTATTACCCTGGGAACAAACCAACTCTTCTTAAACTCTGTCCTAATTGTCCATCCTCTGAATTTGTTGATCTTCCTCCAGTTGTGCCGGAGTTGGATGACTCTGGTGTTTATCATGCACCTCCTGCTCCACCTCCCAATCCCCCAAATCCAAATCCTCCTTCCAATCACACTTCTCGTTCGCCTTCACCTGCGCCACCTCCTGCCAATGACCCTCCTCAGCAGCAATCACCACCTCCTTCTCCTATTGGAATCGCTGCACGTCGGCGTTACCATGGTCAAACCACTGAACACAAACCTGCTGCTGAGTGGTGGACTGTCTCGGACGTTCTGAGAGCACAGCGGACCTGCGGTCCGCAATTGATCCGGACCACGCGAGTTCGGGTAAATTTGATGTGCGGAAGTGCTCTCAGAACGTCTTGGGCATTTGGTACCGTTGTCACGTCACACTATGCCTCCCCGTCCATTAACATTAACCGCGCCCTTAATGACCCTACACCCTTAGTAAGATCGCAGAATGTGTTGTATACACCTACATATAATCCTCAGCACTTCCAGCTTTTTCTGAGCAGTCCTAAATTGCGGTCAGTTTTGTTTTCTCGGAATCTTCGGGCCGAAGATTCAGATAATCTTGTTTTCTAGTCCGCTATGCTCCTGCCTCTCGTCTTCGCGGTGGTGATGCGTCGGATGATGGTGAGATGATGCCTTCCGATCATAACTCCTTCATTGAAGCAAGTTTCTAGAGTACCTATCACCGGACGAAGATGATCGTAAGTGCAAACGCAAGGGCAAGGGCAAGCAGCCTGCGCGCAAGAAGGCATCAACTTCAAACTGCACAACGATGTTGAACAGGCAAGCACAGAGGTCTGAAGTCAACAGTGAGAACTCTAGTAGGTTGCAATGTGAAGTAAATACTTGCCTGAAGTCAACAGTGAGAACTGAGGACTCAAGGCACTAGCTAGGCTGTATATATAGGTACAGGAACAAAGGGAATGCTACATATGGTAGACAAAGGGAAGACAAAGGAACTACCTAATTGGGAACAAGGGGATTACCATAAAGAGAACAAAGGACATAGGATCAGTAGGATCAGGTATCAGTGATAGGATCGTAAAGGATCAAAGGGATGCATAGGATCAGTAGGATCAGATATTGATGATAGGATCATAAAGGATCAAAGTGGTGACACTCTTGAGAGTGAGAGATGTCAGAGGCAAAACCCACATTCCAACATGAACCCCATCACATATCATGTTGGAAGGTGTACACCAGATTCGAGCCAAGGGGAAGCAGGCGGAGAGGAGGAGGAAAATCTTCTGTTTTTGCCTCTAACTTAGTGCGGCGGCGGAGTGGGGAGACGAGATCAATGGAACTCGGCTGGGTGGAGCGCGGATTGGTGTCCCCTCAGGAGTGCAGAGATCGATAACATCAAGGCTACACAGGTCGACCACTGCTTCCTGTTTTAGGCGGGGAGGCGGAGTCCTCGGCAAATCGAGAATAATGACCGACGCTGGCGATTGCGGAACAGGGGTACGACTTTTTGGGGGAGCGGCCACTCGCTCACTGATTTCGAATGGGAAGATTGTGTTGGGGGAGAGGGACATGCGAGTTAGCTGATTGATCGGTGGTGGAGGAGGAGTTCGAGTTCGAGCAGGTTTTTGGGTTAACGGCAAGGGAACGTTCGGGCTCAGACGCAAAAACATCTGTGTGAGGGCCGAAAGCGGCCGGCTGCTGTGCGGTAGATTGAATCCAATCGAAGATAGGATGCTATGACTAAGACAAGAGTGTAAGACATCCAAAAAACGGATGAAAGTCTCGGTACATACATTGGGCGCGAGTTGATTGAGGTTGAAGTCATTATATCCGACAGCAACATCGGTAAACAGCGACGGCACCACCCAATCAGAATAAGTCTAGAGATACAACAGTCAGGTCTCGCACCGAGAATGAAAGAAAGAATACGTACTGTGGTTTTTCCGCGCGCAATAAGATGGTAAAGGAGGAGATCTTGAAGAATCAAGTCACGAAATAGAGACAATTGCTCAGCCTGCCAGCGAGGAATAGGTAGACCCGCTCGAAGCTCGACGAAATTCGTTGCGGCGATGCCACAGCTGCCTCCTCCACTGTATGTACCCTGCACATCCATGAGCCCAGACTGGATTGATTGCTGCTGGAGTGGAGGGGCAAAACGATTGAGCCCAGAAAATGCCCAACGGAGAATGGGAAGGAGATCCGGGGCATCACAGCGATTGAGCGAGTCGCCAAACTCGTAGGGATTGGATAAGACTTTACAAGTCGCAGAGTAATGATCGTTCATCCACGACACAAAACCAATCAAGTCAACCTGACCGCTGCGAATGCGCTCTCGGATGGCGATAATTTCAGGGCTATATGGAGAGACAATTTCGCGATGTAGATTGGCGTCGTTGTCGATCCCTTCGAAGACCTTCCGGAGCTCGCGCGCATTTTCGACGAAGCTGGTGGGCAGAAAGATGAATGAAGGTTCGACGCCTGGGAACATAGCAGCTCGTTGGAAATAGATGAACTCGGCCCGAGCTTTCATAATATCGTCGAGGATCCAGCGCTCGTCGAGCAAGCAGCCTAGGTTGTAAAGAGGAGTCTGGGTGACACTAAAACCAGCAAGCGGTTCAGAGAAGCGATTGAGCTTCAACTTCTCGAAGAGAGCGGGGGAAAGAAGACTCTCTCGCCAGCATGACGCAAAGGGACTTAGGCACTTCTGCCCAAGTCCCATTACATCATTCCCCTGATCTGCACAGCATGATGCAAATTGCCTTGGCCCAAGGCCAATTACATCATAGTTCTAGAGCTCCATCAAACACGTCATCAAGCTGGGACTTAGCTTGCGACCGGGCCAGAGACTATTGCCGGTTGACCCGGCCCTGTGGGAACTAGTTAGTATATGTTTGCCACACCTAGCGTGGGAATCCTTAGCCTTTCTTCTCTTTGGATTCTCCCTCGCTAGGTGCGCTGTAATGTATTCCTAGTAGCGTCTTTAATTAACTTTGGATTCTCCCTCGCTAGACCCTCGAGACATCTCGGGTCCTAAAGGTTGCCCTTACAGCAGAAGAAAGCCTTCAAGGGATTAACTGGTCAAGATTGCGCGCTTTGGCGATTTTTCAGACGCTTCGTCGGACTCCTCCTCTGCTGTCTCGGACGCGCAAACCGCGAATCTTGCCCCCTCCTCCCCCTCTCTAGAACCCACCATGACCGACTCTGCCGCCGCTGCTGCAGCCGCCGCCGAGCGGATGGATAGGCTCGAGAGGACTGTTGACCGTCTGGTCAAGCTTTTTCAAACCGCTGCCAATCCTCCCACTACTACTGCTCCGACCCCTGCCGCTCCTCCAGAGCCTCCGGCCGAGAGTCCAGGACTCTTTGCCAACCTCACACCGGTGAAACGCTGACTATAGGGCATCTGTGGAAAACACCCAAGAAATGAAAGGAATTAAATCCCTGATCAAATCCCAAATATAATCCTAAACCACTATAACATCGACGTGCGAGGTTCGGGGTTCCAGTCCAGTATAGACTGTGGCAATCCAACTATCCTAATACTCAAAATATACTAAACTTAAGCTTTCGCGATTGCTGACTTTGTACAGAGAACGTCTATACGAGTCCTATGTTGACACAGGAAGTGTGGGTTTTTGAGATGTAACTCTTCTCAAGAGGTTTAGGTGTTTAAGTTGCTTGTTAAGCCAATATATCACTCGCGAAAGATGTCCGATAACTGTTTCACGCGTCCCGTAGGTCAAAAGTTCTTATAATTCCACGCGTAAGTTCCCAAAATTTCCAATATTCCACGCGTACAATTCAAGAGATGATCCAACAGACAGTATATATTGACGAAACAAACCAAAGAAACAAATAAGCTTCTGGAGTTTATCTCGAATGGAGTCCAACTTCTAGTTGTTCACGAAGCCAACACTGGCTTGACGCTCACAACGAATGGAGGGAATCCACTAGAGTACCAGTACAGGAAACGATGCCTTTTATACCTTTCACTAATAAATAATAAGAGACCGAACAATTGACAAACGGGTATATGGTGAGAGAAACCTAGGGCCCGCTATGCCCTCGCCCTATCCTTGGTTGCCAGAACAGGAAATGGATCAAAAGTGCATTGAGTTCCACTCCCTTATCCCGATCATTATGTTATGACAGTGGCCCGCTGCGGCCCAATCAATATTGCCCAAATTGGCATTAATGGGTGTCCCTCCTCGGACCGTGCTCCTTGATCGTAATACGGCGGCAGCCACCTCGGCATGACATGTAGTTCCTTGTAGGAATATTCTACGTCCGCAAATCCCTCGCAATTGATTTATAGAATTATTCGTGAAAGCCTCTTGCCTCCAGGAAACACTCCTTCTGGCCTTTCGGCAGGTTCTTATAAGTCCCAAGTAATATCCTACTCATTCTGCCTTTGGTCGGAACACAGGGTGACTCCCAATCCTATTCCGGATGGTTAGAGACCTATCGTGATAGGTCTGTTCTGGAATATTATAACTTCCACGCTATACCAGCGCAGTCGTATACAGTGCCAGACCTCCCACTAGTGTATAATCCTTTAACTGGCCGCTCAGGCAAACGCCAGTCCTCATACGAGCGTATTCCCTTGGTATTTAATGTATTACTCTTTTAATACAATAGCACTTGAACTGAAAATGAATAAATTCAGTCCTGGCCCAATACCGGGTCTATCGCCGGCAGCAAAAACGGTCCTCCGACCGAACCCCCCTTTTGTCTTTGACGGCGACCGCTCGGCTGGCCGGGCCTTCCTTCACTCAGATCGGACTTACATCCGACTGGTTCCGGAGGCATTTGTCGAAGGCGGCGAGATGTCTAAGGAAAAGGCAGTGCATTTCACCATGTCCTTTATGTCCAAAGACTCTGCGCAAAAATGGGCTGAGCGGATGTCCATCAAAACCCCTTTCCCCTTCCTCACCTGGGACGCCTTCACCAAGGAGTTCTGCTCACGCTTTGTCGAGGAGAACGAGCAGGACCATGCCCTACACAAACTCGAGTCTAGGGCATACTATATGGGCTCCCGGGATGTCTTCAAGTACACTGATGACTTTGAAGACCTCTTCGACCTCGCTGGGTTTGCTGACGCGTTGGTCAAGGTCACCAAGTTTCGCTCTGGCCTTGACCCTGCCATCAATGCGGCCATCACCTCGTCCAGCGACCCCCCAGACCTCCGCGACTACATGGCTTGGCGGACCCGAGCGTACCGCCAGAACGAATCGCACGTGCGGGCTCGTGCTGCTGGGCTTCTCCCGAAAGCCCCCTCAGCTCCGCCAGCCTCTCGCTCACGTCCAGCAGGTGTCTTCCCTGTTGTCCCTGCGCCTCCTCCTCGGGCCATGCCAGCTCCTGCTCCTCCGCAGGTAGTCCCCATGGACGTTGATCGCACGCGCTCCGGGAAAGCAGTTGAGATTGTTGCCTCGAGGTGATTCTTGACCATATGGACGAGTCTGGACCCTGAAATCGATTTCCACCGGAGGCAGGAGCCAGGAACGAATGTTCAAAAGTCAAGGTGAGACGAAATGATGCGATCATATGAGATTCCCACGGTTCAACTGGTTTGTGTCGGTGGTGTCGGTGGAGCAAAAGAGGTGAAAGTTGAAGGATAGAGAGTGTAGGGTATATAGAATTAAATGGGTGAATGAAACTGGGAGGTTGGTATGTGAGTTTGGGTTGTTTTCAATGTAAACAGCGAAGCTGTGTCACATCCGCGGGGCACGCGAAAAATCAACCGTCCTCGGTTGCGTCGAGGGGAGAGGGAGTAGAACGAGATCGAAGGGAGACAAAAACAAGTCAAGGGAAGGGGTATACATGGTCTTCAAATATCATCCTCGTCAGATGACTCGGGATTATCATCGTCGGATTCTTCTGCATTCGGTGGGCTTTCCATGCCATCATCAAGAGGAAACCCGTCAGCGAGTTCAACGAGACGAGGGTCATCTCGCGAGATATAAGGGAGCAGGCGTGTTGCGGCGATGCCTTGAGTGCTAATCGCTCCAGACAACTCTCGGAGAACGTAAGATCCGCCCGTTGTTCGTCGAACTACAGCGTAAGGGCCGAGCCATTTATTTTTCCATTTCCGTCCCAGATCAGTTGCGAGGCGTGCGTTGCGAACCATAACGAGCTCATTGGGATGATAGATTTCGCGGTAAAATCGTGCGGCATATCTTCGTTCAAATTCGGTCTTGGAGCGTATCCGACTGGCGAGTAACCGTTCCGCTGCTGCCTTCAAATCATCTGGGCGTCGTTCGATTTGGCGGGTTCGGAGAGCAAGAAGATCAACTGCAGACATGTTTGAAGTCCAGCCTTCAACAAGGATGTGCATTCGGCGAGGTCAAAAGGAAGAATAGGGTGAAAACCATGGAGGGTGAAGAACGGAGTTTGGCCCGTAGCTCTTCGAAATGTAACACGATCTGCAAACTTGGCGGCATGAAGCTTCAGTGGCCATAGATTTATGTTGCCTTCGCAAGCTTTCACTAGCGATTCGCGAAGAATATAATGGCCGCGCTCAACGACACCGTTTGCACGAGAGTTATAGGGAGAGATGGTGACTTGTGGAATATTCAGGGTGTCCATGAGAAGCGCAAAAGCTTCCTTGCATTCGGGACCATTGTCTGTTGTGACTTGAAGAACAACGCCATACCGACAGTATAATTCTTCCCAGAAGAATTTAGCGAGGGAGCGGGCATTGGCTTTGCAAAGTGCACGAGCTTCTGAGACTCCAGAAAGGTCGTCTTTGGCAGCAACGATGTAGCGAAATCCTCGAGCCTTGGGCATGTACATGATGTCGATGTACACTTTTGCGAACATGGTGACAGGAGCAGAGATAGTCAGAGGAACCTGAATCGCTATCCGGGTACGTAATTGACATTCATGGCAGCTGCGAACATGTTTAATGACCTGCGTACGCATGTGCGGCCAGAAAAAGCGGAGCTGAATTGTCTCGAGAGTGGGAAATTCGCCACGGTGTCCGAGCATTTCATGGGCTTGAGTGAGAATTCCTTTACGCTTTTCGGGATCAAAAATGACCAGAAGCGGCATTTTATTTTCGCCGGCGTGCTTGAACATTTGACCATTTTTCATGAAATATTCCGCTGTTTTCTTCAGAAACCGGCGCTTGGCCTGCATACGGCGCTGACGATCGCTTTGGGGGAAGTTTGGGAGTTGGAGAGTGATGAGAAAATGGCGGATATCGAATAGAGTGGCATCAAAGGGAGAGAGAGTCGGATTTGCGTGAGAGATATAGACAGAGGCCGAAGGAAAGATAGAGGGAGAAGGCGTTGGTTGAGAATGAGAGAGATAGAAGGAGTGTGTGATTTCGGATGGCAAATTGAAGGAAGCCGCGTGAAGGACAATATCGTCGAGCCACGAGTCATCGTGCTCTTCGACGATCTCGCCTTCGCCGAGTTCGCGGCGGGAAAGCGCATCAGGAGCGTGGAACTCTTTGCCAGGGACGTGAATCAGATTGAAATCGAAGAGTAGTATACCCTGAATCCATCTGTTGATAGTAGCATTTGGCTGAAGATCGGGGGAATTGAGCATTCCTTTGATATATTTTGCATCAGTTTCGATGTTCAACCGTTTGATTCCGAAAAGATAGAGTCGCCAGTGTCGCAAAGCTCGATATAACCCGTAGAGTTCGAGCTTCGGCTGGGAGTATCGAGACTCGCGTTCATTGAAAGGGATCGAGCCATATCGCGCAGGTCTGCGGCGGCCGCGTTCGTCTTCCTGTGATAGAACAAATCCGGTGCCTCGAAAACTTGAATCCACGGCGAGGTAAATATCAAGATCGGCGGTATAGTCCAGATTGATGAGCGCAGGAGCAGTGGTAACATATCGTTTCAACATTTCAAACGCTTCTATCTGAGCAGGGCCCCAGACAAAGGGTGAATCCTTGTGAAAGAGCTGTGAGAGGGGGCGAACAAGGCCCGAGTAGTTTGGAATCCAAATGCGAACACCTCCGCATAATCCAAGAAAACGACGCGCTGATTTCCCATCGGTAAGAGCTGGCCAGTTCAAAATTTTGTCAACGCGGTCGGGGTCTGGGAGACGACCATCTGAGTTGCAGAGTTGACCCAGGATAATAACTTCTGTGCGTCCTATTTGGGTTTTCTTGGCTGAGAAGGTACCGCCGGCGTGCTTTATGCGATGCATGACACGATGGACATCTTGGGCATGCTCCCATATGAAGCGTCGTATCCCGGAATTCTCGGGAATAGTCTCTGGACTGCCATTTGCGTCGAGATATTGGGTAGTTGAACCTCTGATCGGCAGATCATCGATAAATACATTTGCTGTATGCGGAATTTCATGCTGCAAAATGAACACCATGCATTGTTGAAATTCGGTAGGGGAATTCGTGAAGCCTTGGGGCAGACAAGTGAGGCGTAGAAGCCCAAGAGGCGTCATAAATGCCGTTAAGTCCCGAGATTTAATGTCGACAATACGAGCGTCGTATCCAGAGAAGAGATCGAACACAGTGAATATCTGGCAGCCCGCAAATGGTTGAACAAACTCGTCGAGAATGGGGGGAACACCAGCATCGCGGATTGAAACTTTATTTAGCGGCTGTAGATCATGAACAAGGCGGAGTGCTCCGCTTTTCTTGAGTACACAAAACCATCTGGACCGATATGGACTTTGAGAGTGTTCGTACACTCCGTGCGAAATTTTCGTCTTCAAGATCTCGATGACTTTATCAAGGATGCCAGGGGGAATGGGAATATTTTTAAAGGCCCAGGGTGTGTGTTCGATGACGGGGTAGATGTAATCGGAGAAGTAATCACTTCGAAACGTTCCGCGGTCGGTCTCAACAAAGGCTAGGCCGTCCTCGTTCAATCGCATGACATGTTCGAAGAGCTTGACTTCTTCGGGAAGTAAATTCCCGTCATGATTGATATCCAGACTGTCCATCCGTTCGCGATCGAGTTTCTTAGTGGGATAGAATTCGGGAGGACGTGTCGGAAGCGGAGGAAGACTTTGCAGAGGATCCTCGGGAAATTGGCGTCGAGTTCGGGCATGCTCGGGATAAGGCTGGGCAAGAGGTTTGATTTTAACCCCAACTTTCTTGTAGGCAGTAAGAACTTCGGCGACTCCGTTCTCGTCGCAAGTCATTGGAAAGAGAATATCACCATCTTCCAAATCGTCGAGGGTGGTGTAAAGAGGCTCTGCGGGATCCAAGTGTGGATCAACGGCAAATCCCGTCGTTTCCTCGTACGCGGTGTCGATGTCATACTCGGGAACTGCCGACAAAGTGGAACTCCGACTTTCGGCCGAATGTGGATTGGACGTTGAATCTCGAACTTCGACGACGTTTGTGGAATGAACGTAGGATTTTCCCGGGATGAAGAATGTTTGGGCGGTGGAGGTGAAGTAGGCAGGTGTTGAGAGGTGAATAAAGGTGGATATTTGGGTCTCGGAGTAGGAGGTTAAGCGGGAGAGGGATATTGCGATAAATATTTGTGCCAGTTTAGTGCCGTAGCGGGCGAAGAGCTCGAACGAGATGCAAAAGGAAGCAGGAAATAGTAGTAGAATGAGGAATAGAGCTAAGACGAGGGTGGACTGGGAGTATTGATATGGAGATGGCATTTTCGAGCAGGTAGCAAGTTTAACGTCGATCGCCACGACGGGTGATTGGATCGGCACGGGAAATGCAATAAAATTAAAGGTTCAAAGAGTGTGGAGTGGGTATGTAGGTAAACGACTTCCGCGGGGCACGCGAGAAGTTGAATCCGTATCGTAGGTGGAGCGGAAGAATGGGTAGGAGGATTTAAATATATTCAAGGTCGTCGGTGGCGTAGTCGAATTCGTCGGCAAAAATTTGAACGTGCCCTGCTGTCTCCAGAATGCCGCTAGAAAATATCCTCGCAAATTCATGGTGTTGGACGAACTTGAGCAGGACTAGTTTATTAATCAAAACTGCGAGATCTTGGAATTTTCGGTCGGTTGAGTTGACAAATAAGATGCCGACTTCGAGAAGGAACTCGTGCTCGAAAGGGTGAAGGAAGGGATGATACTCCGAAGGGCGAGGTTTATAGTCGCCCGGGTACGCAGGGGAAGGCATGGTTTGTGGGGACAAGAAGAAGATTAATGGTGGGGCATGAGAAATGGAGTGCGCGAGTCGTCGTGCAATTTTCTCTTCGTAGATTAGGAGCGCTTCGAAGTCGGGGTGATGGACCTTTATTATCTGCACCAAATGCGCAATCGCGTCCTGAATGAGCCGACGAATACCAGCGCAAGCGATAGTAAAAGGATCACTGCGTCCGAGTTTATATGCTGGGGAGTAAGGAATAGGATTGCGCAGGAATGGAGTGATGAAATCGCGATGAAGGATTGTGCGAATGTTGAGCTGATTTGAGTGCTCAGATAAAATCTCGAATCCGATGCGGCGCAGGTTGTCGAAGAAGCGAGGGTGTTGCCCGTGGAGGTGGAAGGTGTCAAGGAAGTCTTGAAGACCCTCTGGACGTAGGTAGGGGTAAAAGATGTTCAGACCCGGAGGAAAGGTTGTTGGACGATTCAGGTGTCGCTCCCGAGTGTCCTGCATGATGCATAGCTCGAGAATTTCTCTCGGGAACTGGGCCTTCAATTGAACGTTCCAAACATAGGCCACATACGAAATCGGACGATCATTTGCGAGGTCCTCGCTGGCCTGATCCCAGAAGCGCGAATCGAGTCCTCCATGATTAATGGAGTATGTTGTAGAACAAAGGATCGCCATTTCAAGGCATTGAGCTGCTTCGTCGAGTCCGTCACCAATGACACGGGTTGGATGAACATTAAGAATAGTACGGGGATCGCTGGGTTGGAATCTCGCAAATGGAGGTGGAGGGGAAACAGAACGACGAATCAGGGGATGAGGAGGAGGGGACCTCACAATGGAATCATTTCGCAAAGCACTGGGGGTAGAGTTGCGAGTGGGAAGAGGTGCAGAGGAGGATGATGCGATTATCCTTCCGGGCAAGCGAATGCGCGGATCGCGAGTGCGAATAGGACCAGAGGATGGCTCAATAGAGGCTGGCTCAATATAGGCTGTAGCAGGACTCGCGTCTCGAACGCAAGATGGAACCTGTTTGCCGCTCCGATCCGACATTAGGAGCTGGCAAAGGCGAGTGTTGAACGCATCGTGTGCAGTTTTAGGGTCAGGAGAGGTGACTGGATTTTTGTTTCCGAAAGGAAGAGGTTGATAAGAAAAATGGAGGTCGCTATTGCCAGGCGTTGGAGCGGTAATTTCGATTGGGGGAAGAAGAGGTGTAGGTGGATATCCCAATTCATCGGCGGGTGTAATTCACGAGACGAATCGTAAGCGGGGTCGACAAGGGAGAGAGTAGGAGAGTGCATATTGAAGTCGGCCAATGGTGGTAGTGAGCCGATTGGGATGGAAGTGAATTCGGGAAGGTTACGAGCAAAAGCAAGTACAGTTAAAATAAAGGAACGCGGTGGAATCTTGTCCGAGATGGCCTCAGGCAATAAATATGGTCGGCGCAGTAAGACCAGGCGCAAAAGTCGGAGTTCGTGCTCCGAGATCTCGAATCCAGGTAAGATTGGTGGGATGCTGGCTAGATACCGCAGCGGGCGCGTGGCTAGACGCCTTAGATCAAGGGGATTTAATGTTTCATCGCGCTCGGTATCGTAGTGGGTAAATCCTGTGACCCCACTCGGAATATTGCTGTAGTCGTGTGCATGTTCCTGAATCAAGCGAGAGATTCTCAAAATAAATGCCGTTGGAGTGAGTTGAAATTTCTCTGCAGCCCAAATGAGTTCGGGGTGCATTTGGAGAAATCCCTGGAAGTGTGGCCAGTGATTTGGTGGGATTAATTCGCGGTCGGCATAGAGGTCGCAAAACAAATGCAGATTGGATCGCGCCACTCGGAAAGAGTAATTCATCTCTTCATGTATTTCTCGTGCCTGGAGATTTGCGAATCCTGTGAAGAACGCATGGACAGAAATTCCGTTTAGCTCCGGATTGAGTAGTATGTTCGGCATTCGGTCCGCTGTCAAAATAGAGTTGGCCAATGAGATAAATTCTTCACGTTGAGTATCCCAATCCTGAACGCGCTGAAAAACTCCTCGCATCATCAAGACTTTACATGAACTGCAAATTTCCCCCCGAGAAATCTCGTTCTCAAGAGGGGGGATATCTTCGTCTTCTTCTTCTTCAAAGGGTTGGGTCTCCTCTAAATTTCGGGTTGAAGCGGAGGTCTGCGAAGCAAATGATGAACCCGAATGATTATCTTTGGTGATCATATGGGTCATGTAGGTCCCCGGCATGAATGCCACATTATTTTGCATGTGCTCGTCGTCTTCTTCTACTAGCAGCTGGAATCGATTATTGCCGGTTTCAGGGTCGCGGAACACAAGGTAGGTTCCATCCGCACGTTCCTCGATCGAAACGAAGTTGCCTTTCTGCCAAGGACGGCCGAGTAACATGTCAAAGGGGAACGACTCTCCCACCCAGAAATTTGCACTGGTAATTGCTCCGCCCATGGTGAGTTGAACGTCAGGAAGATAGCCTCGAAGTTCTTTCTGACCTCCGTTTGCATCTCCCATGTTTACGTGTCGAGAAATATCCATTCCAACGTGAGGAAGGAATTTTCTCCAAGTCGGCCGAGACACCAAATTGAGCATTGAGCCTGTATCGACAATAGCGAGAATCGATTTTCCATTGATAGTTACTTGAATTCGGATCAGCTTCTGGCTATCGCGCGATACGAACGAGGCTGCGGTGATTGCAGTGGTTTCAGGAAAAGATTGTGATTTTCCGGGCATCTCGGAGATGCTCTCTAAGACAGAGTTAACGACCGCTTGGTTGCGCGGATGGTTTCTAAGTCGAATAGCATCACTGAGAGCGTTTGCGACTGATGAAGAGATGCCAAGAATCTGCCCAGCAGCCAGAGTCACCGGAGTATTCAAGATAGCATTTAGAACTTGATTTGGATCGACGAATGCAGAGACCACTGATTGCCTAGGTCCAGCTTTCTTGGTCGGTTTGGGGGCGCTGTTTGAGGCGTGATTCCCCTTTGAAACAAGCTCTGTGTCCTCCATAATGGCATCGTCTCTGGATAAATCAATGCGAGGTTCAATTGCATCAACAGGTTGTTGAATGGGGATGGGTGCTTCAGCATGCTCTCGTTTGATTTGTTGCTGCGGCAGCGGGGGATGCAACGGAGTGCCTGAATCTTTTGCATGTGAACGAGTCTGAGGCCGTTGTTTTGGGTAAGGGGCAGGTTTTTCAATAAATTTGTCCGATGAACGGGTAACGGCAAAAATCTTCGTGAGCTCTTCATCCGAAGTGGAGGCTTGAACAAAGACAGGCATAACAGGCTCCTCAGAAATCGTCTCCAATGTGTTGCAGGCTTGAATCGGCGCATTCGAGGTATACGCAAAGTTTGTTTGAGCTGCGGGAGGAGCCAGCGGCTGTCTCTGACGATTAAACGCGTCGATCAATGTCTCGTTTTGCTGTCCATATCGCCGCAATAGTCGTCCATCCGGCCATTCGAGACTTCCGCGCTCGCCTCTCTTCAATTCACCACGAGTAACGACCTCTTGAATAGTAGCGCACTCCCATAATCCATGACCGGTCTTTCCACATCCCCAACAAGTTCGGTCTTCAGCACGAATTGTAGGACGGGGCTGGGTCTGATTTTGAGGGCCAGGAGGTGCGTACTGATTGTTGCCAAAATTATTCTGGGGGAGCGGGGGTTGACTGACAGTTATAATCGGGACACGAAGGCATTTAGCGGCATGGGGATCGAGCTTGGTTGCTTGATAGTACAGATAGTTGTACTCTGGATCCTCGATGCTCATCCGACTCATTCGCTTGATCAGCTCGCCAACTTCGTCAGGAGAATCCTGTTGATTCTTTGAAGTCGGCTTGGAAGTGGAGGTGGTGGGGAGAGGCGTGGAATCCTTTGATTTACGGGTGCGTTTCTTCGTCTTTCTTTTCGATGACTTCTTCGATTTCTTCTTGCGAGATGCGTATTCGTCATCCGAGTCGCTGTCTGACGAGTCTGTTTCCTCATCAGAGGATGAATCACTGTCGTCCGAATCAGATTCATCGGAGTCAAGCTCTGCATCGAAGCGGTTGCGACGGAATTTGGCTTCAACAATTTTGATGACTTCGCTTTTAGGAAAAGGCTTTGACATATCCCGAGCAGGATCGGTGGCGAGAAGGCGCTCTTCCAAGCTATCTCGAAGCGCAGAGGGCATGCCATGCCAGAGGTAGCGCTCTGCCTCTGCTTCGGTTATAAGCTTCTGGTTCTCGAGCCAACCAGATACTTTTGTATATGCACGGATATAACGGCGCCACTGCGACATGGATTTAATCCGCCGTTTGCGCCATTTGTTTGTGAGTTTAACGAGATCACTGAGGGTATGACGCTGATGGTCCTTATCCGCATCGAAGATGGACAACATATCGGTGGAAAGGTGCGTCCAGTCTGGGGTAGCGTAGTGTTTCATTCCTTCGAGGATATGAACCACGTTTCGCGAGCAATAATCGGCCAGGCATTCGATTTGTTCCGTATCAGAGGTAACGTTGTTTTCAGCAAAAAGCTTGTCAAGGTGCGTAATGAAACGAGCGACGTCCTTGGGTTTGCCCGTGAATTTCTTTGGGGCGCCTCGAGCGTTCAAGGGAGGCATATCAACCTGGCTGCGAGCCCGTGGTTGAACCTGTGTGGAAGACATGGTGGTAGAGCGAGCAATATATCGGGGAATGCGAGATGGGGTGGGACGAGAGAAGGTGATTCGGTGGGTTGAATTCAATATTGGGAAGGAAAGGGAGCTGATTGTCACTTCAAAACCCCTCGCGGTGGGCTCCAGATGTGACGTCGTATATTAAATACCCCGAAGTATCGTTTAAACCAGTCGTAAGGTTACGATAAACGGGTGAGTGGGTTTGAGCTCCGTTCAGTGCAATTCCAATCCCAATTAGGCAAGTTGTCGATTCTGGAGGCAAGTCGATAGAAGATGAAGACCCCGCTGTATTTCGGCAAGTCGTGGAGGATTCAAAGCAAAGGGGTGGATCTATAGGTAGAGACGTTAAAACAAAGTAAGGCTTGTGATTACCGTTGTTATTTGAATCCAGAAGAATTTAACAGGAGGGCGAGTGTGGCAGTAAGTTCGAGTTCCAAGAGGTAATTCTTGCTAACTCGGTTGATTCAGTCAGTGGGTTGGCACCAGGGGATATTCAGAAAATGGGGGACAATTGGTACGATGCTATCGAAGTACATTTGTGAATAAATACGAGGAGAGGTACCGATATTTTGGGTCCGTACATGCGGTACAAAATAAATAGGAAGGGGTTGTCCGTATGGCTTGCACAGCCAAATATCAAGAATCAGGGGTTGTTTCCATGATTTAGAAGTCGACCACATGCTCGTAGTAAGGCACAGAATATGTTCTTTCACCTTGGATTTGAGATCAACCAATAAAATTGAGTCGGGAAGAAATGTGGGTTATTTGTTCCACATGGGTCGATATTAAGCAGTTGAGATTGTTGCCTCGAGGTGATTCTTGACCATATGGACGAGTCTGGACCCTGAAATCGATTTCCACCGGAGGCAGGAGCCAGGAACGAATGTTCAAAAGTCAAGGTGAGACGAAATGATGCGATCATATGAGATTCCCACGGTTCAACTGGTTTGTGTCGGTGGTGTCGGTGGAGCAAAAGAGGTGAAAGTTGAAGGATAGAGAGTGTAGGGTATATAGAATTAAATGGGTGAATGAAACTGGGAGGTTGGTATGTGAGTTTGGGTTGTTTTCAATGTAAACAGCGAAGCTGTGTCACAATGTTACATCTGTTGAACCTGCCGAGATGAAAGACGTACCCCCTGCTCCCCTCCGTTCCCCGCGCATCCGGCGAAAGCCTTGGGAACGTAGACTTCCTCAGCGCTATACTGTTGATGCTGCACCCGGTGCCAACTCCCTGCATCTCCCCCTTGAGATTCAGGCAGTCCAGGACGCCACCAAGCTTTCTCTCGAAGGTCTCGTTGACTGTGGTGCCACCTCAGACTTCATTGACTCTGAGTTCGCAGCTAAGTCCGGCCTCCCCCTCCGCCGCCTTGCACAGCCCATTCCAGTTTTCAATGTGGATGGCTCGCCAAATGAGACTGGTGCGATCCGCGAGGTGGCTGACGTCGTGCTGCAGTATCGTGGTCACTCTGAGCGCATGCAGCTCGCTGTTACCCGTCTTGGGAAGCAGAAGCTCATCCTCGGCTACTCCTGGCTCCGGAAGCATAACCCGGAGATCGACTGGGACACCCGAGAGGTCAAGATGAGCAGATGCCCCAGCGAGTGCTCTACGTGCCGCACCGAGGTTCGCCTGGAGGCTCGTGCTGCACGCCGAGAGTCCCGCCTGGCCGCTGAGATCCTCCGGCAGCTCCGACTTGGTCCCCTTCCATCCATCTGTGCCATAGACTTAGGCGAAGATGAATACGATGACCTGCCAGAGCTGTTCCCGGACTACGAGGATGATGTGGATGAAGTGGATGATGCGGATGAAGTGGATGACCCCCTTGAGCCGGGAGACCGGGTGTTCTACACCCAGTTCCTGCCTTCTGAGGATATCCGTGCTGGAAGCACCGTCTCCCAGCGCCTGGCTGAGGCATACGCCAAAAACTCAGCCCCGGCGCGCTCGGACGTTCCCAAATGGGCTCGAGAGTTTGAGCCTTGAGGAGTGGCGCCACTTTCTTGAGGGCGCGCAGCACCCGGTTGAGATCTGGACGGACCACAAAAATCTGGAATATTTCCGGAAGGCCCAGAAGCTCAACCGTCGCCAAGCTCGGTGGTCTCTCTACCTCTCCCGTTTCGACTTCTCGTTGCACCACCAACCGGGTCGCCTCATGGGTCGCCCCGATGCGCTTTCTCGGAGACCGGACCATAGAGTGCAGGACAATAACCAGGACGTTACCCTGCTTCGACCCGAGCTGTTCCACGTTCGGGCCACGGCGGTGAGTATACCGAAATAAGAGCGAGAGTTTTAACCTGGCCGTTGATTGTAGCTTGAAAGAAAAACTGGACCTCGGCATACAGCGTGCTGTCGTCCTCACCTATGTACTATAATTTTTGAACAATTAGTGGCTATACTAGTATGAACGAAACAATTTTTACCTTGACGTTACGAGCGATCCTCAATTGCAGCATTCTGCTCTCCTTCCAAACAGAGCGGACAATCTGTCCATTTGGTAACCTCATGCGCACCCATCTCGCGACACGCGGCATCCATCCTTCCGTTGCCGGTACACCCTCGGCTTCCTCCAAATAATCCCTGATAGCGGTCCCATACTTCCCAGCAACGATTTGATGGTATTCGTCTCGCGCACGAAGAAGAATGTAGCCGTTTCCGAGATCTTCAGACCCTTGTGGAAGGGGTCGAGCGGGATTCAAGAATGGAACGAGAAGTGTGAGGGCGTTTAACTGACAGCGACGGTAACCGCGCTCAGCTAGATTGGCGTACGGGCTCGGGTGCTGTTTTATCTCCTCGCCCAAGTTGCCAATGGTACGCTCCATCGTCCACTGGCTTCTATATCCACTGGGGCCAATGCGAAGTGCCTCGGGAACAGCGTGAAGTATGGCGTGGATGCTCTGGCGACAGAAATGAAGACGCGAAGGTTTCCCTTGATAATACAAGTTTTCAAAATCCTCTTCCGTTTTGCAAAGGTGTTCATGAGCTTCGAGGAAATTGGAGAGAGGGACGGAGCGTTTTCAGCGCCACTTTACCCCCTCCGCCTCTTATCCTCCTCGCGACCCAGAATCCAGGTGTATCAAATTCATCTCTTCAAGTGTTCTGTCGGCTCTGCCATGCTTTCAGCTAGAGACACCGCGACGCTCAATACAATCCCCTCAAAATTTCTTGATATGCGTGTGACAAGCAACGCTTCTTCGACCTCTGCAACATCAATCTCCGAATCAAGTACCGTGCTTTATTCCCAATCCGTTCCCAGCCCTTTTGCCTCCTTCCCCCGCTCTTCCTATCTGCCGCAATATCGACTCTTCCTTGGCTGGTGTCGGACTGCCGGTTATATACATATAGTGCTTATTCTTGTCGCAAAATATGATTTGTTTCACATATTTATTGTGCGTACTTTGAGCCACTTTGACGACTTTGAGCACTATAAGAGCTATGACTATGGCTACTTTGACCAACTTTGGGTGTCTATGAATCTGACCACGGTGCACCCAGGTTTCTATGTGGCTCGGTCCTCGGCTATGACGTCTTTGACGTCTATGGGGTGCTATGGCGGTCTCTGGCGCTCTTTAGCGCAGTTTCAGTTTTTCCTGATGTCCCAAATGAGACGCACAGCACGAGCCAGTCTGCAGAGATGCAGCCAGTACTTCTCGGGGAGGATGTTGCGCAAAAGCGCAGGTCCAAGGACATAAAGATAGGTGATATACTCTTGCGCTTTATAGCCGCTGTTCATCTTCTCCGCAGGATTTCCTGGGGGTTTGTCAAAGCAACCGGGAAGATGTTTAGCAGCGTCAGCGACAGCCGCACCATGCTTCTCCCAAATCTCACCAGTCAGGACTGCCCAGTCCCATGTTTTCTTATCGTCATCCGGATCGCACTGCATAGTACCCCGCCAGAGGGAAAGGAAGAGATCTGGAAGGTTGAGTGCATAGAGATGCATTGAATCCGAACCGAAGCATCTCGGGACCGGAAGAATTCGATTTGAGGGGAGTCCGCTAAACACACTAGGCTCCGAAATACCTGTATCACGACGTTGGTTCTGGTATTCGGTGGTCGATTTGGAGGAGAGGAGTGAATGTAGGCATTTGGAATTATTCCGAGACATCGACAATGGGAAGATGTTTGCCGTCGACGTTGTCGTGATTGGAGCCATCAACACCATAGTCCGAGGGTTTTTGAAGAGCGGGATAATAGTGATTTCCGCCAGGTTTTCTTCGTCCTTTGACGGAGCAAAACTGCCGACAACCATAGGCTCCCATGTGGCCCGTCAAGCCGGCTATTTCTGCCATGGCGGGACCATCAGCAGTTTCGAGGAAAGAGAAAGGAAAAGAGCGGTAGACTTCTTTGTCGATAGCGTCCCAAATGAGCAGCCCCTCGTGCATAAGAGCAGCCAGGTGATAAAGACCGGGGAAAAGGAATGATGTGAGGTTTTTGGGTTTATTTGGACCAGGAATGATGCCGCCGGGACGCTTTTTGTAGCGGAGATCGGGCTGGGGGTTGCAAACAATCCAGAGGTAAATCCAGCAATCGGAATCCCTCATGGCGTAGAGCTTGGCACCATCGACTGTGAAAATAAGAAGCATATCTTTTTCCTGAATAGTCCCATCGAGAACGGCACGGAGGTAGTCTTGACCACAGAACAAGTCGTCGTGAGTCTCCACCACTCCACCATTCTCTATGGCGGTCCAAATGCACATTTAATCCCGCGCTGGTTTTTTCGCCGAAAATCCGATTTCCCGCACCTTTTTTGCTCGAAAGTCGGAATCGCGCACCTTTTCCAGCCGAAAGTCCGAGGAGAAAAACCAGCGCGGAATTGGCCGTTTTTGCGCTGGTTTTTTTCGGCCGACCAACTTCGCGCTGGTTTTTTTTTACACGTTCGAAAGTTGCGCACCTTTTTTGTGTCGACAATTTTCGCGCACCTTTTTTTGAGGTCGACTTTTTTGCGCAACTATTTTTCTACCTTCATATATTGTAGGTACTGTGAATACTATCTAATCTACCTATCTTATCTGAACAGAGTCGTACCTACAAGTACAGGCACCCAGTACAAAACCCTGCTCAGGCATGACTCGTCGGAAGGGGGTTCTTTAACTTTACCTCATTGACAACACGTTTGATCCGTAGATATCATCAATATCACTGATAGCTCCACGATTAGATCTGGTAGCACCTAGTAGACCATATAGCGTTGGCTTATATTTCGGTAGACTCCAGACAGGTGAGCAGAGCATTACTTTGGTAGTTGATGTAGGCAAGAGTAGAACCTTGCTTTTGAATATCGCTATGTTTGAGTTTGACTTGACAGTTGATCGCCGTCTTGCTTGAATCCGATGACGCAAACACATTTTGACCACCGACTGTCGAAATCCAGTTAGATCATTGACAGTCCTATCTGCCTGCCCGACCCAAGGCCCGCATCCGAACCCGCCTTGCCTCTTCTTGTTTTATAAAATTGGGGACTTGTCTACCGTGCTACCGCGGATATATCTGCTACATCTCTTCACATAGTTTTGCCGTTTTTTCCTGACACAGTCTGAAGGCGTGAGATCTCTTGGCGTCGGGCCTCGGGAAACATCGTCGGCGTCGACAAACCTTAGCACCGATCTTGAGCAAAGAATTGGTTGGCATCCCGAGAGCTCTGTCTATTAAATATGAATTCAAGGACAGACTCGGAGGGTAGAGAGCGGGGCAGTAGGTCTGGTAAGCAGGTCTGTGTAGTACGCTTAGTTACGACCTGTGTTTGTATCTGTTTCTATAGATCACTCTTGCCTTCCGCCTCTATTATCTCTCGCTCCCTGCCTCCGTCGTAGCAGTGGACTCAGGCCCCAGCACACGAGCAGCTTTGTGCCCACTC
This sequence comes from Favolaschia claudopus, assembly GCA_037176885.1. Lineage (NCBI taxonomy): Eukaryota > Fungi > Basidiomycota > Agaricomycetes > Agaricales > Mycenaceae > Favolaschia > Favolaschia claudopus. Next base: position 613,853 of record JAWWNJ010000136.1, on the reverse strand, counting down.
GCACACCCAGCCCTGCCTCGCCTTCTACGCCCGGACGCCTCGCAGGTCTATCATTTTGAAGCCCACCGCGAGGGTTTCAAAATTGCTTCTGGTTCCTCTCGTAACCTGCGGCGTAACTCCCTTCGCGATCTTCGCGACGAGTTTCTCGCTATCTCACAGAACCCCGCCAATCTCCTCGACTCAGACCCGTTCGTCGACTTCTTTCAAGTCGTTCCTAATCATCTCTCCCACCACCACCACCTCTTGCTCTCATCCACCTCCTCCTCCTCCTCTAGTTCTTCTCCGTCTCCATCCGACATCATGGCTTCCATTCCCATGCCCGCTCGTGGCGACCGTAATGCGCCTCAGTTCGATGCTTCTAAGCCCCACGAGCTTCGTCGCTATTTTACCGACCTCGAATTTCTTCTTGACCGCGCCGAGGTCAAGGACGATCACGAAATGAAGCAGCACGCTACGCGCTTCTTGTCTGTCCTCGACCAGGAAATTTGGGAAGCTCTCGCCACTTTCCATGACGCTACTAAGTCCTTCGATGACTTTAAATCCGAGGTGCTTAAACTTTACGCTGGTAACGACGACGACCGCCGACTCGAGGTCCGAGATCTTGACTCCCTCGTCGGCCGTTATTCTCGCACCGGTATTCTTTCTCTCGACGACCTCTATCGCCAATTCCTCCGCATCACCACGTATCTCATTTCGAAGAAACGTCTTTCTGAGGCTGAGCAAAGCCGCGCTTTTCTCCGTGCCATGTCTCCTGCCTCTTTCGCTTCCGAGATACGTCAGCGCTTGCAAATTAAGAAGCCTGACATTCATCCTGCCGACCCATACGCTCTTTCTGATATGTACGAAGCCGCGGAATTCGCTCTCGCCGGCTCGAGCGGCTCTTCTGTTTTCAATGCGCCCTCATCCACCACTTCCTCCCTGTCTCCCGCCTCCACAATCGAAATCAAACCCGACCCTGGCATCACAGCTCTAGTCAGCAGCATGGCTGAACTCATTAAGGTCATCGCAGCAAAGCCTGACAATGCCGGTGGCAATACTCAGCGCAAACGGCCCGACGGCTGCACTTATTGCAGTGGTGATCATTTCATCGGTGCCTGCCCACTCGTTGACGAGGATATTAAATCCGGCAAGTGTATCCGCAATTCCGACAATCGCGTCGTTCTCCCCAACGGCTCCTTCGTTCCCCGCGCTATCACCGGGAAGAACCTTCGTGAGCGCATTGAGAAATGGCACGCCGAGAATCCTGGAAAACTCGGTGTCGCCCAGCTCATGGTTGAGATTGCAATTGATCATTTATCCACTCCCTCCCCCACTTTATCCGTTACCCTCTCCGACGAGGAGCGTATGCAGACACTGATGAAGGAATACCAGACGCTTTTAACTCGATCGCAGGCCAAGAAGGCTCTTGCCCAGAAGCGTTCTGACGAAACTCCTGATCGTACCATTCCCCCACCCCAAACCAACATTCCTACTACCGCTTCTAACACCACTCCTCCTGCGGCGCCCACTCCGAATGCGGAAGCCTCGCCTCCTCATCCATTTTCCAACGCTCGTGACGCTGCTTATGCGCCTCCAACGGATCGAAACCTTGGTTTACCTCCCGCGCAAAATAAATTGGCAATCCCGCTTATCGTACCACCGCGCCAGTTTATAACGAGAAGGACGCGGCAACTGTATTTCAGTCCTCGCTCAACGCACCCATCACTCTCACTCAACGACAACTCCTTTCCTTGGCACCGGAAGTTCGTTCGCGAATGCGCGAGGTGACCTCGGCCCGCCGTGCTCCTGCCAAAGACAAGCCCGAGAATTCCGCTTCCGTCAACCCATTCATTAATATGGTTGACTCTACTCTTCCCTTCGCCGACACAGATTTTCCGCACGAAACCCTCGACGAACAGCGCCATCAAGATGCTCGTTATACTGCAATGATGGATTCTCTTCCCGCCACCTACACCACATCCTCTCAGGCTCATCTTCTACCAGGCGGTGTTTTTGTCCCAGACTTATGGAGGAGCACGGTATCCTCTGGACTCTTACGGCCGCACACACCCCGCAGCAAAATGCGCGAAGCGAGCGTCTATGGCATACTCTTATTAGCCGCGCTCGTACTTTTCTCATCGACGCTGGGCTGCCCCTCTCCTTCTGGGGTCTAGCCGTCCAGTATTCAAACTGGATTCGATGGCGCCTGCCTACGAAACCTCTAGGTGATGCTACTCCGTGTGATGTTTGGCCTGGTCCAGTGTCGAATTGGGGCGAGTTCCATCCGTTCGGTTGCTTGGCATGGGTCTATGACCATACGCCCAACTCGAAAATAGATGCGACCGGGCCACCTGGGATTTATGTTGGTGTTGACGAGGTTCGGAATGCTTACAAGGTCTACGTCCCTCATCAGAGGAAGGTGATACATTCACCACACGTAAAGTTTGACGACTTGACAATGGGAGACAAGTTATTCAAGTCTACGTCGCCAAAGGGGGGAGTCGTACGATCATGATTCATTTACCCCTTCTCTTTTCGACGCTGACCTCGATGATGACCGTCCTGCTCCTCGCCCCGACATTGCTCAGCCCGAGCCCGAGCTCCCTCCTGCACGTCCAAAACGCCGAAATCCTCGAGCTCCCACCATTCCTACTCCTCTCCTCACTCGCTCTGCCGCCGCTGCTGCCGCGCCGCCGCACAACCTGCCGCCGCCGCCGCTCAAGCCGCCGCTGGAGCTGAGCAACCTCCTCCAAGTCCACCTTCCCCGCTTACTCCGTTACCTGAGGACTCCGAGCCGGAAGAAGTGGCATTCCCGGTCATTCTACAGACCGGTGATTTGCCTACAACCTATAAACAGGCAATCAACTCACCAGATGTCAACGAATGGGAACAGGCAATGGAGTACGAGCATAACCAGTTAATAGCCATGGGTGTATGCCCACAAGAAGGACCCCCTCTCGGGTCACATGCGCTCGGGTTGTTGCGCTCGGAAATCATCAACGCCCCGGCATTGATTTTATCGATGCTTCCTCCCCTACCGTCCACATCGAATCTGTTCTCGGGATAGCGACGATTGCGGCGATGCTGGATTGGGAGATCCACGTAATCGACGTTAAGTCAGCATTCCTAAACAGTCCTGTCAAGGACGACGACTTTATCTACGTCCGTCCTCCGCCCGGTATCAACTATCCAGGCAAAGAAGGTTGGATCTGGCGACTCCTCAAGGGTCTCTATGGTCTACGCCAAGCCGGACTACTGTGGTACGACACATTGGTCCGTATTCTCACCTCTCTCGGCTTCACCATCTGTGTATGTGACCCATGCGTTTTTATTCGCCGCCGGAAGAACGAAATCGTTATCCTGGCTGCCCATGTCGACGACCTTGCTCTCTTTGGCAACTCTAAGCCCGCCGTGTCAGCGTTCAAGGTCGAATTTACCGAGCACTTCCAGATCTCTGACAAGGGGGAGATTTCGGAGTTTTTGGGCATGACAGTGAGACGCGACCGCAAGTTGCGTACCATTTCGTTCTCCCAGCAGGATTACATCCACACCATCCTCAAGCGCTACCGCTTCGAGCACGCTAACAAGCGCGCAACGCCGATGGAAACCAAACCCCTTCGACGTGAAGATTGCCCCGCAGTCGGCTCGTCGGATTGGGACGACATGCAGATATTCCGTATGCGGAAGCGAACGGTTCACTCATGCATCTCCTTAAAACACGCCCTGACATCGCTCGTGCTCTTCAGCAGACTTCACAGTTTATGAAGAGCCCCGGCCGTCCGCATTGGATTGCCCTCCAGCACATCTTCAAGTACCTCCGTGGTACTTCGGACTACGAGCTCGTCCTGGGCGGGTCCGGATTCTCACCCGACCTCTTCCACGCTTACACCGACTCCAACTTCGTCGATAACCCCGAAGAACACGGTTTCTCTGTCTCGGGCGGCGCTCTTTTCATCGGGAACTCCTGTTTCCATTGGTGGGCGCGTCGTCAAACCGCTGTTGGAGGCGCTACAGGTGCCGCTGAATATTTCGCCGCCTACACTTGCGCCAACGAGGTCGTCTGGTTCCGCCAACTTCTCGGTGAACTTGGTTTTGCCCCCACTCGCCCTACGGATTTCCGTGTCGACTCAAACAGTGGATTGTCCACCATGAGCAACTCCAATGTGACACAAGGCAACAAGTACTTCAAAATCAAGTACCATTCGTTGCGCGACGCCGTCAAAACCAAGTCCATCGCGCCTGTCCGCGTCGAATCGCGAGATAATCTCGCTGATATCTTCACCAAAGGCCTTACTCGCGACGTTCACCGCCACGCGACTGCACGTCTCGGCCTTCGTCCAGCAAATACTCGCTGAGGGGGAGTGTCGGTATACTGTAAATTCACACTTACATTCCTTTTAGTTTCAGCTCGTAGTTTACTTATACGCTCGTTTACTTATCTCCGTTCGGACACAGTATATAGTCACTCGGTCACGCTTCCGTTTCCTCAGTCTTTTCTCCAACGACTGAGGTAACATTTTATATCTACTATACATACATTGTACTTACCGGCCTGCAGCTTTGTCGCGCCCTCGCCACTATCGGCTCGTGCTGACGACTCCGCTGCAGTTCGTCGTTCATCGCGTCTGCGCCATACGATACTCCAAGTCTTCTTCTTCCTTCTTGCCCGCAGCGTACACCCCTTCCATCTCGAGGATACTCAATCCCAAACCGGCCGCGTGTGTCGGCGGCTTTGTTGTGTCCTCTACGCTGCCATCCCCTGCAGCGTCACCTGGCTGAAAGTTTCCGTGATAGAGGGCGAGCTGTAGGGGAATGAAAGAATTAGCCAATGAATAAAAAAAAAAACCCCCGTCCCAAGGAGAGAGAAGAACGCCGCACTCACCAAAAAACGTCCGCACTCCCCACCGCCTCGCCCAACCTCTCTACCGTCAGCTGGCCCATAAAAATAGCATGCACGCCGAGCGAGGCACAGAGCGCTTGGAGGGGGACGCGGTGCGGGCCGTCGCCGATGAGGATCAGGTGTGTTGTAGGTCTTCGTGGATTCAGGCTATGGAGCTTTCTCGCGGAAGCTTTTCATCGACTGTCTGAAGGCCCTTCTCACTCATGTCGGGATCTCATCGTCGGGATATTCAGGCCATAGTTTTCGCCGTGGCGCTGCCACTTGGGCTCGACTCATTGGTCTCTCCGACCTCGACATTCAGCGCCTGGGCCGTTGGACTTCCGACCGCTTCAAACTTTACATTGACACACCACCTGATGTCATCGTGGCGTTGAGAAAACGCCTTCTCTCCGACCCCCCGCTTATTCAACCAACCTCCATGGTTGTGGCCCCGGGATTGGTTTGGCGCGGCGACGATGCTCTCTAGCCCCACCCGTTTTCTTGCTCTCTTGCTGTCCCGGCAACCCCTCCTCCCTCGGGCTGCCTTGTCTTCCTGGGTTCCGGCCCGAGAGCGCTCGCTGCGAGGGTCACATCACCCCTCACCGCAATCATAAATATATCATCCATTTTCCTCCCTCCCTCAGCACGAGCTCGCAGCATTCCTAGTGAGTGTATACACTCGGAGGAATGCACGTGGGAGTCATCACTGTGACTCATCGCGTCTTTTTCCTCTGCCACCACCACCGGGCGCGTTCCTTCGCCCGTGCTCTCGTTTTTAGTTCTCCCACCCACCTCCCATATACATTGCATGTACATCGTATTTAGTTTTAGTCTGTTTTGTGCAGCTTCGCGCCGACATTGGGTTCCGGCCCGAGAGCACTCGCTGCGAGGGTCCCATCACCCCTCACCGCAATCATAAATATATCATCCATTTTCCTCCCTCCCTCAGCACGAGCTCGCAGCATTCCGGTGTTCCTGGAACCCACTTGATTGATGTTTGTCCAGAGTCAATTGTAGTAGATATATACTATAGCTAAGCTACACGCTAGCAATGAGGAAGCAAGCTTCCCCATCATAAGTAGCCCAAGTGACGAGTTTTAGCCCTCTTCGATGATTCGATCATAGCCCTTATAACGGATTGTGCTACACCTTCCGCTAGCTGCACTGGAACTGCATTCCCTACTTGTCGATAAAGCTTAGCTGACTTCAGCAGAGAGCTAGGATTCCAAAAATAATTGAAGGTACCTGATGTACCTGCCCCTTGTCCGAGCATCGTCGGTTTACCCTTCGTTTGTATCTCGGTATGTAACCATCCTCGAAGCCTTGTGCGCGTTTAAGTTAAACCTTCGGCCAATGTAAAAGGTCGTGATTGCTTGACCATCTGTTAGCTTCATTTGCTATTTATGAACCGCTCTTACCGTCGGGTGCAGCACGCGTCTTCCTAGAGAATCAGGCTTCATTGAGGTCATCACAGTATGAAATTTTCCATTCGGATCGGTGCGAGCGAACCACAATTTCTTGCGGTCTGCAGGGGCTTTATATTTCTGTGAGATCTTTGCCCAATGCTTGGCGAGAACATCTGCGCCTTGTTAGTAGTGCTTTAGCGCAGGTTGTTCTGTTACCTTTGTAGTCCGCAAGAGGGATACACGGTATCTGCGCTGTTATACGCACCACACCTAGACTGGCACCACCTGTGTAATGGTAGGAGAGGGTTTTGCAGCCATTGCTTCGCATCCCTGCCTGATAGGAAGTAAAGGGGGCTACTGGATACTCAATAGGTTGCTCGTATCCGACCCGGCATTGCGTAGCATCGAATTGGGGAGCTCCCTCTTTCTGCTTGCGTGCTCCAGGCACCTTCCTATTTCTCAGCTGTAAGCAATAATTAAATGCGTTCCTGGCCCTTACCAATGAAATGGAGGCGTTGTCGACGTTAGTATTTCTATAGCGTTTTACGACTGGTACAACCCACCATATCTCCAATGGCATCTTGAATGGTGACACCAGGATGCGGGGATAGAGAAGTACTCGGCCGCACAGCACATGGGAGGCTTTCTTCTGTCATTGACACCGTGTAATTGGGTGGTCTCTGGGCCGCATGTGTTGGGAGTGGCAGGTCTGGAAGGATGAGACCACGCCTTGCGGCCAACACTACCACTCGATATCTATTCTGCGGGCTACCGAGTTGGGCAGCATTGACAATGCCAATTCTCACTTGGTACCCTATATCCATGAGCCCACGGCATATTGCTTTCAGCATAGCATTTTTGATTGGCAAGCCTGTGAGATAGTCCTCAACAGAGTGGTCAATCGTACCCACTACGTTTTCCGAGAAAACATAAGCGGGCAGGAATGTATCTGCGAAACTCAACATTGTTAAGGGTAGAAAAGTCATTATATCCGACAGCAACATCGGTAAACAGCGATACCTCACCATTGTGAGTGCACGGCACCACCCAATCAGAATAAGTCTAGAGATACAACAGTCAGGTCTCGCACCGAGAATGAAAGAAAGAATACGTACTGTGGTTTTTCCGCGCGCAATAAGATGGTAAAGGAGGAGATCTTGAAGAATCAAGTCACGAAATAGAGACAATTGCTCAGCCTGCCAGCGAGGAATAGGTAGACCCGCTCGAAGCTCGACGAAATTCGTTGCGGCGATGCCACAGCTGCCTCCTCCACTGTATGTACCCTGCACATCCATGAGCCCAGACTGGATTGATTGCTGCTGGAGTGGAGGGGCAAAACGATTGAGCCCAGAAAATGCCCAACGGAGAATGGGAAGGAGATCCGGGGCATCACAGCGATTGAGCGAGTCGCCAAACTCGTAGGGATTGGATAAGACTTTACAAGTCGCAGAGTAATGATCGTTCATCCACGACACAAAACCAATCAAGTCAACCTGACCGCTGCGAATGCGCTCTCGGATGGCGATAATTTCAGGGCTATATGGAGAGACAATTTCGCGATGTAGATTGGCGTCGTTGTCGATCCCTTCGAAGACCTTCCGGAGCTCGCGCGCATTTTCGACGAAGCTGGTGGGCAGAAAGATGAATGAAGGTTCGACGCCTGGGAACATAGCAGCTCGTTGGAAATAGATGAACTCGGCCCGAGCTTTCATAATATCGTCGAGGATCCAGCGCTCGTCGAGCAAGCAGCCTAGGTTGTAAAGAGGAGTCTGGGTGACACTAAAACCAGCAAGCGGTTCAGAGAAGCGATTGAGCTTCAACTTCTCGAAGAGAGCGGGGGAAAGAAGACTCTCTCGCCAGCATGACGCAAAGGGACTTAGGCACTTCTGCCCAAGTCCCATTACATCATTCCCCTGATCTGCACAGCATGATGCAAATTGCCTTGGCCCAAGGCCAATTACATCATAGTTCTAGAGCTCCATCAAACACGTCATCAAGCTGGGACTTAGCTTGTGACCGGGCCAGAGACTATTGCCGGTTGACCCGGCCCTGTGGGAACTAGTTAGTATATGTTTGCCACACCTAGCGTGGGAATCCTTAGCCTTTCTTCTCTTTGGATTCTCCCTCGCTAGGTGCGCTGTAATGTATTCCTAGTAGCGTCTTTAATTAACTTTGGATTCTCCCTCGCTAGACCCTCGAGACATCTCGGGTCCTAAAGGTTGCCCTTACAGCAGAAGAAAGCCTTCAAGGGATTAACTGGTCAAGATTGCGCGCTTTGGCGATTTTTCAGACGCTTCGTCGGACTCCTCCTCTGCTGTCTCGGACGCGCAAACCGCGAATCTTGCCCCCTCCTCCCCCTCTCTAGAACCCACCATGACCGACTCTGCCGCCGCTGCTGCAGCCGCCGCCGAGCGGATGGATAGGCTCGAGAGGACTGTTGACCGTCCGGTCGAGCTTTTTCAAACCGCTGCCAATCCTCCCACTACTACTGCTCCGACCCCTGCCGCTCCTCCAGAGCCTCCGGCCGAGAGTCCAGGACTCTTTGCCAACCTCACACCGGTGAAACGCTGACTATAGGGCATCTGTGGAAAACACCCAAGAAATGAAAGGAATTAAATCCCTGATCAAATCCCAAATATAATCCTAAACCACTATAACATCGACGTGCGAGGTTCGGGGTTCCAGTCCAGTATAGACTGTGGCAATCCAACTATCCTAATACTCAAAATATACTAAACTTAAGCTTTCGCGATTGCTGACTTTGTACAGAGAACGTCTATACGAGTCCTATGTTGACACAGGAAGTGTGGGTTTTTGAGATGTAACTCTTCTCAAGAGGTTTAGGTGTTTAAGTTGCTTGTTAAGCCAATATATCACTCGCGAAAGATGTCCGATAACTGTTTCACGCGTCCCGTAGGTCAAAAGTTCTTATAATTCCACGCGTAAGTTCCCAAAATTTCCAATATTCCACGCGTACAATTCAAGAGATGATCCAACAGACAGTATATATTGACGAAACAAACCAAAGAAACAAATAAGCTTCTGGAGTTTATCTCGAATGGAGTCCAACTTCTAGTTGTTCACGAAGCCAACACTGGCTTGACGCTCACAACGAATGGAGGGAATCCACTAGAGTACCAGTACAGGAAACGATGCCTTTTATACCTTTCACTAATAAATAATAAGAGACCGAACAATTGACAAACGGGTATATGGTGAGAGAAACCTAGGGCCCGCTATGCCCTCGCCCTATCCTTGGTTGCCAGAACAGGAAATGGATCAAAAGTGCATTGAGTTCCACTCCCTTATCCCGATCATTATGTTATGACAGTGGCCCGCTGCGGCCCAATCAATATTGCCCAAATTGGCATTAATGGGTGTCCCTCCTCGGACCGTGCTCCTTGATCGTAATACGGCGGCAGCCACCTCGGCATGACATGTAGTTCCTTGTAGGAATATTCTACGTCCGCAAATCCCTCGCAATTGATTTATAGAATTATTCGTGAAAGCCTCTTGCCTCCAGGAAACACTCCTTCTGGCCTTTCGGCAGGTTCTTATAAGTCCCAAGTAATATCCTACTCATTCTGCCTTTGGTCGGAACACAGGGTGACTCCCAATCCTATTCCGGATGGTTAGAGACCTATCGTGATAGGTCTGTTCTGGAATATTATAACTTCCACGCTATACCAGCGCAGTCGTATACAGTGCCAGACCTCCCACTAGTGTATAATCCTTTAACTGGCCGCTCAGGCAAACGCCAGTCCTCATACGAGCGTATTCCCTTGGTATTTAATGTATTACTCTTTTAATACAATAGCACTTGAACTGAAAATGAATAAATTCAGTCCTGGCCCAATACCGGGTCTATCGCCGGCAGCAAAAACGGTCCTCCGACCGAACCCCCCTTTTGTCTTTGACGGCGACCGCTCGGCTGGCCGGGCCTTCTTTCACTCAGATCGGACTTACCTCCGACTGGTTCCGGAGGCATTTGTCGAAGGCGGCGAGATGTCTAAGGAAAAGGCAGTGCGTTTCACCATGTCCTTTATGTCCAAAGACTCTGCGCAAAAATGGGCTGAGCGGATGTCCATCAAAACCCCTTTCCCCTTCCTCACCTGGGACGCCTTCACCAAGGAGTTCTGCTCACGCTTTGTCGAGGAGAACGAGCAGGACCATGCCCTACACAAACTTGAGTCTAGGGCATACTATATGGGCTCCCGGGATGTCTTCAAGTACACTGATGACTTTGAAGACCTCTTTGACCTCGCTGGGTTTGCTGACGCGTTGGTCAAGGTCACCAAGTTTCGCTCTGGCCTTGACCCTGCCATCAATGCGGCCATCACCTCGTCCAGCGACCCCCCAGACCTCCGCGACTACATGGCTTGGCGGACCCGAGCGTACCGCCAGAACGAATCGCACGTGCGGGCTCGTGCTGCTGGGCTTCTCGCGAAAGCCCCCTCAGCTCCGCCAGCCTCTCGCTCACGTCCAGCAGGTGTCTTCCCTGTTGTCCCTGCGCCTCCTCCTCGGGCCATGCCAGCTCCTGCTCCTCCGCAGGTAGTCCCCATGGACGTTGATCGCACGCGCTCCGGGAAAGCAGTTGAGATTGTTGCCCTCGAGGTGATTCTTGACCATATGGACGAGTCTGGACCCTGAAATCGATTTCCACCGGAGGCAGGAGCCAGGAACGAATGTTCAAAAGTCAAGGTGAGACGAAATGATGCGATCATATGAGATTCCCACGGTTCAACTGGTTTGTGTCGGTGGTGTCGGTGGAGCAAAAGAGGTGAAAGTTGAAGGATAGAGAGTGTAGGGTATATAGAATTAAATGGGTGAATGAAACTGGGAGGTTGGTATGTGAGTTTGGGTTGTTTTCAATGTAAACAGCGAAGCTGTGTCACATCCGCGGGGCACGCGAAAAATCAACCGTCCTCGGTTGCGTCGAGGGGAGAGGGAGTAGAACGAGATCGAAGGGAGACAAAAACAAGTCAAGGGAAGGGGTATACATGGTCTTCAAATATCATCCTCGTCAGATGACTCGGGATTATCATCGTCGGATTCTTCTGCATTCGGTGGGCTTTCCATGCCATCATCAAGAGGAAACCCGTCAGCGAGTTCAACGAGACGAGGGTCATCTCGCGAGATATAAGGGAGCAGGCGTGTTGCGGCGATGCCTTGAGTGCTAATCGCTCCAGACAACTCTCGGAGAACGTAAGATCCGCCCGTTGTTCGTCGAACTACAGCGTAAGGGCCGAGCCATTTATTTTTCCATTTCCGTCCCAGATCAGTTGCGAGGCGTGCGTTGCGAACCATAACGAGCTCATTGGGATGATAGATTTCGCGGTAAAATCGTGCGGCATATCTTCGTTCAAATTCGGTCTTGGAGCGTATCCGACTGGCGAGTAACCGTTCCGCTGCTGCCTTCAAATCATCTGGGCGTCGTTCGATTTGGCGGGTTCGGAGAGCAAGAAGATCAACTGCAGACATGTTTGAAGTCCAGCCTTCAACAAGGATGTGCATTCGGCGAGGTCAAAAGGAAGAATAGGGTGAAAACCATGGAGGGTGAAGAACGGAGTTTGGCCCGTAGCTCTTCGAAATGTAACACGATCTGCAAACTTGGCGGCATGAAGCTTCAGTGGCCATAGATTTATGTTGCCTTCGCAAGTTTTCACTAGCGATTCGCGAAGAATATAATGGCCGCGCTCAACGACACCGTTTGCACGAGAGTTATAGGGAGAGATGGTGACTTGTGGAATATTCAGGGTGTCCATGAGAAGCGCAAAAGCTTCCTTGCATTCGGGACCATTGTCTGTTGTGACTTGAAGAACAACGCCATACCGACAGTATAATTCTTCCCAGAAGAATTTAGCGAGGGAGCGGGCATTGGCTTTGCAAAGTGCACGAGCTTCTGAGACTCCAGAAAGGTCGTCTTTGGCAGCAACGATGTAGCGAAATCCTCGAGCCTTGGGCATGTACATGATGTCGATGTACACTTTTGCGAACATGGTGACAGGAGCAGAGATAGTCAGAGGAACCTGAATCGCTATCCGGGTACGTAATTGACATTCATGGCAGCTGCGAACATGTTTAATGACCTGCGTACGCATGTGCGGCCAGAAAAAGCGGAGCTGAATTGTCTCGAGAGTGGGAAATTCGCCACGGTGTCCGAGCATTTCATGGGCTTGAGTGAGAATTCCTTTACGCTTTTCGGGATCAAAAATGACCAGAAGCGGCATTTTATTTTCGCCGGCGTGCTTGAACATTTGACCATTTTTCATGAAATATTCCGCTGTTTTCTTCAGAAACCGGCGCTTGGCCTGCATACGGCGCTGACGATCGCTTTGGGGGAAGTTTGGGAGTTGGAGAGTGATGAGAAAATGGCGGATATCGAATAGAGTGGCATCAAAGGGAGAGAGAGTCGGATTTGCGTGAGAGATATAGACAGAGGCCGAAGGAAAGATAGAGGGAGAAGGCGTTGGTTGAGAATGAGAGAGATAGAAGGAGTGTGTGATTTCGGATGGCAAATTGAAGGTCTCGCCTTGTAACGCTCAATGGAGCCATCAGACTTGTGCTTTATAACAAAGACCCATTGGGAACGAACTGGCTTAACGCCAGGGGGTGCATCCACAACTTCCCAGGTGCAGTTCTCAAGCAGAGCATGAATCTCAGCAAGAGCAGCTTCCTTCCACAAATGAGCATCCTCACGCTTAAGCGCTTCATGGTAAGAGCGCGGCTCGCCAGCATGCAGAGCAGACTCTGCAGAATGCACATGAGCAGCATTAAGCGCTTGGAGATAAGGGCTCAAAGGATCGCCTTCATGAGCAATGATAAGCGCTTTGAGAAGCAACTCATCATCACTCTCCTCATCCTCTTGAGCAGGAGCCGGCTCTGCTGGCGCAACAGGCGGATCAGCAGGAGCGGGCTCAACTGGCCCAGGAGGTTGGTTGACTTTCCACCACTCAGCAGCAGGCTTGTGTTCAGTGGTTTGACCATGGTAACGCCAACGTGCAGCAATTCCAATAGGAGAAGGAGGTGGTGATTGCTGCTGAGGAGGTTCATTGGGAGGAGGTGGATTGTCATGAGGAGGTGGAGGTGAAGGCAAACGAGAACTGTGATTGGAATTTGGATTTGGGGGATTGGGAGGTGGAGCAGGAGGTGGTGCATGATAAACACCAAAGTCATCATCCTCATCATCGTCTCCCCCATAATTGCGCAAATCCTGCACAACTGGAGGAAGATCAACAAATTCAGAGGATGGACTATTAGGACAGAGTTTAAGAAGAGTTGGTTTGTTCCCAGGGTAATAGCGCTCGTCAAAGACTGCGCGCTCAGAGACAACGGTTTTGCGTGTCTCTGGATTGTAGAAGAGCCATCCCTTGTGTTGTGTGGGATATCCCACAAAGACGCACTTTTGTCAACCTCAATCAACTCGCGCCCAACGTATGTACCCAGACTTTCATCCGTTTTTTGGATGTCTTACACTCTTGTCTTAGTCATAGCATCCTATCTTCGATTGGATTCAATCTACCGCACAGCAGCCGGCCGCTTTCGGCCCTCACACAGATGTTTTTGCGTCTGAGCCCGAACGTTCCCTTGCCGTTAACCCAAAAAACCTGCTCGAACTCGAACTCCTCCTCCACCACCGATCAATCAGCTAACTCGCATGTCCCTCTCCCCCTTGGCTCGAATCTGGTGTACACCTTCCAACATGATATGTGATGGGGTTCATGTTGGAATGTGGGTTTTGCCTCTGACATCTCTCACTCTCAAGAGTGTCACCACTTTGATCCTTTATGATCCTATCATCAATATCTGATCCTACTGATCCTATGCATCCCTTTGATCCTTTACGATCCTATCACTGATACCTGATCCTACTGATCCTATGTTGGAAGGTGTACACCAGTGGAAGCCGAAAAGGCAAAAAGAGCACCAGATGGAGGCGAAAAGCCAAGTCACATTGTCACAAAGTGCCTAAATACGTGACAATGTACGAAAAAGGAAAGCGACACGTCTGTACCAAACCACACCAAGCACCACATTCAACACTCCCACCTGGGACAGACGAAAGCGAACACAACCAAAGAACAAATACTCCCACCGAATCCAATAATCCAACTCCCACCAATCCAACACTCCATCTCCCACCAAATCCAGCTAAGTCCGATGAGGGGGCAGATCAGAGAACGTTCTCAACGTGGATGCCCCAGAGTTCGAGAAACACCTCGGGATCGATGCCGGCATCGAGAGCGGACGCGAATGCAGCCTTGTGCGACTGAGGATTGCGAAGATTGGAATTGATCCAATCCTTGACGAAGGCGGGCATGGTATGCATGCATTTGTGAGCGATATGGCCAACACGACCGCAGCGATGACAGTTGGAGTTAGTGGGATCGCACCACCGAGAGTCCTGAGGAAAAACCGTCCGAAGAAATGCTGCCGGTCAAGGGGGAAGAAGGGTGGCAGCGAGGGCGGAGCGACGGGGAACGGGAGCGGCGCGAGCAATGATTGCGAGGGGGACTGAGACCATCATCCTCCTGCTTGATCCCAGGATCAGCTAGTCTTATGGTTACCGCGCCCTTGCAACCGCGTCAGAATGTTATTAGCTAATATCATGTAAGCAGATTTCACGTCGCGTATATCTCGCTCAAAATTGTGTTTTCTCATAACCTTTTTGCACCAAAGCCAATATAATATGTCAAGCTACCTTTCTATCAGTTCAGAATCTTCATAATGCGATGGTGTGTCTCAGCAAAAGCTACCGCGTTTTCATCACGTGTATTTCGGACCTCTCGGCCGAGCGGCGAAAATGAGTTGCATTTTGCACTCAGACTGCTTCAGAAAATCCAGAGAGTATGCAGGGATAGAGGAGCCTTTGTATAAAGTGCTCTGGGACTGTATTCAGCATAGAAACACGCCAAAGGAAGGAGGAAAGAGAAACCGCGAATCCGGACTTATATAATATTAGCTAATAACATTCTGACGCGGTCCGAGGGGCGCGGTAACTAACAGACTCTATATAGCGAGGGCACCGAGCTGGTATATATAGAGCGTCTGTCTACGAGAGACTAAGGATCAGCAGCAGACGCCGTGAGGAGATCGGTGACGTCTTTAAGCGTGGGCTCCGCAGCGCGTGTGAGAAGGACAGTGCGGACGGAGCTATAGGAGGGATGGAGGTTGATAAGGAGAAGATCCTTATGATACGTCTCGTCAATGGTGACCCCCATGGCAGTGAGCTTCTTGACAGCATCAGCCATAGCACGGGTGTAGACGGAGATATCCTTGGAAGGATCATGGCGGACAGCGTTAAGCTCCGCGCGACCTACAATACGATTGGTCATATTCGATTCTCGAAGTGACCCTTGAGAGACTTAAACGCCGCAGTAGCCGAGACCTGATCCTCAACAAGATACTGATAGTCCTCGTGGACAGGGAGTAGAGGTGGGGGATGATCATACGATCAAGGGAAAGATTGTCGGCTTCAGTACCAGGACCTCCATCTACAACCCAGAGAGCGTCGAGACCGAGAAGGAAGACCTTGAAATTCTTCACGAACTTGGCCCAATTTGGACCCATCAAGGATGACAGTGAGGACATTAGTCAGAGCTGTGGTGATAGGGGGTGGAGCCATGTGATCACGGGAAAGTGTGACGCAGGATGTGTGACGTGACAGAAAAGCGCAGACAGGAAAAGGGTATCCAGAGAGCTAGAGGTGAATCCAGCTCAAAAGAAGAGATTTCGGAGTGAAAAGTGGCAGAGGAAGAGGTAATGAGGTATAGAGTGGTTCAAGGCAGGGCCCAATAACCTGTTGGAAGGTGTACACCAGATGGAAGCCGAAAAGGCAAAAAGAGCACCAGATGGGAGGCGAAAAGCCAAGTCACATTGTCACAAAGTGCCTAAATACGTGACAATGTACGAAAAAGGAAAGCGACACGTCTGTACCAAACCACACCAAGCACCACATTCAACATCCTATGTCCTTTGTTCTCTTTATGGTAATCCCCTTGTTCCCAATTAGGTAGTTCCTTTGTCTTCCCTTTGTCTACCATATGTAGCATTCCCTTTGTTCCTGTACCTATATATACAGCCTAGCTAGTGCCTTGAGTCCTCAGTTCTCACTGTTGACTTCAGGCAAGTATTTACTTCACATTGCAACCTACTAGAGTTCTCACTGTTGACTTCAGACCTCTGTGCTTGCCTGTTCAACATCGTTGTGCAGTTTGAAGTTGATGCCTTCTTGCGCGCAGGCTGCTTGCCCTTGCCCTTGCGTTTGCACTTACGATCATCTTCGTCCGGTGATAGGTACTCTAGAAACTTGCTTCAATGAAGGAGTTATGATCGGAAGGCATCATCTCACCATCATCCGACGCATCACCACCGCGAAGACGAGAGGCAGGAGCATAGCGGACTAGAAAACAAGATTATCTGAATCTTCGGCCCGAAGATTCCGAGAAAACAAAACTGACCGCAATTTAGGACTGCTCAGAAAAAGCTGGAAGTGCTGAGGATTATATGTAGGTGTATACAACACATTCTGCGATCTTACTAAGGGTGTAGGGTCATTAAGGGCGCGGTTAATGTTAATGGACGGGGAGGCATAGTGTGACGTGACAACGGTACCAAATGCCCAAGACGTTCTGAGAGCACTTCCGCACATCAAATTTACCCGAACTCGCGTGGTCCGGATCAATTGCAGACCGCAGGTCCGCTGTGCTCTCAGAACGTCCGAGACAGTCCACCACTCAGCAGCAGGTTTGTGTTCAGTGGTTTGACCATGGTAACGCCGACGTGCAGCGATTCCAATAGGAGAAGGAGGTGGTGATTGCTGCTGAGGAGGGTCATTGGCAGGAGGTGGCGCAGGTGAAGGCGAACGAGAAGTGTGATTGGAAGGAGGATTTGGATTTGGGGGATTGGGAGGTGGAGCAGGAGGTGCATGATAAACACCAGAGTCATCCGTCATTGTGCAACTCCGGCACAACTGGAGGAAGATCAACAAATTCAGAGGATGGACAATTAGGACAGAGTTTAAGAAGAGTTGGTTTGTTCCCAGGGTAATAGCGCTCATCAAAGACTGCGCGCTCAGAGACAACAATTTTGCGTGTCTCTGGATTGTAGAAGAGCCATCCCTTGTGTTGTGTGGGATATCCCACAAAGACGCACTTTTGAAAGTGGATGCCGGAAACGTCCCGTTTATCTAAGGATAGGCAAGACAACCCCACACCCTAAGGTGTGACACATCAGGCTTACGCTTGTACCACAGCTCAAACGGAGTAGTATCTCCAGGGATATGAGCTGAGGGATGCATATTGCTAACATGAACATAACTTATGCCGCAACTGCAAGCGCTTTAAAAGTTGCTTCATGTAGCATAGCCGTAGTGTGCTCATCTATCGTGCGATTAGCACGCTCTGCTGTCCCGTTCTGCTGCGGTCTATTCCTTGTCGAATGACGGCGCATAATGCCACAAGAGGTAAGGAAATCCTCAGACATGTACTCCCCACCTCTTGAAACTCTTTGATTTTGCAACCAAAGTGGTTCTCAGCATAAGCTTTGAACACCTTGAATGCATTGAGCGCACCACTCTTGCGCTTCATGTGCATGCACACTTTGAAGCTTGTGTGATCATCAACAAAGACAATACGATGTCTCCACCCCAGAGTGTATTAATTCAAGAGGTGCAGATGCACGGTGTCCAGTGGAAGGAAATGGAGCCGCATTCAGCTTGCCAGCAAGGCAGGGCTCACAGATGGGATCTGGCTTCTGATTTGAAGTAAGCTTCGCACCAGTAACCAGATTCTTGCTCAAGATCTTCTGGGTGTCATTGTGATGCCCAAGTCGACGATGCAACAGTTCCAGATCAAGAGGCAAAGTCCCATCTGCAGCCAAAGCTGAAACAGAATCAGAAGGCACTTCTCTCACAAATGCTTGGTCACATGTCTGCAGTTGATCTTCTTGCTCTCCGAACCCGCCAAATCGAACGACGCCCAGATGATTTGAAGGCAGCAGCGGAACGGTTACTCGCCAGTCGGATACGCTCCAAGACCGAATTTGAACGAAGATATGCCGCACGATTTTACCGCGAAATCTATCATCCCAATGAGCTCGTTATGGTTCGCAACGCACGCCTCGCAACTGATCTGGGACGGAAATGGAAAAATAAATGGCTCGGCCCTTACGCTGTAGTTCGACGAACAACGGGCGGATCTTACGTTCTCCGAGAGTTGTCTGGAGCGATTAGCACTCAAGGCATCGCCGCAACACGCCTGCTCCCTTATATCTCGCGAGATGACCCTCGTCTCGTTGAACTCGCTGACGGGTTTCCTCTTGATGATGGCATGGAAAGCCCACCGAATGCAGAAGAATCCGACGATGATAATCCCGAGTCATCTGACGAGGATGATATTTGAAGACCATGTATACCCCTTCCCTTGACTTGTTTTTGTCTCCCTTCGATCTCGTTCTACTCCCTCTCCCCTCGACGCAACCGAGGACGGTTGATTTTTCGCGTGCCCCGCGGATGTGACACAGCTTCGCTGTTTACATTGAAAACAACCCAAACTCACATACCAACCTCCCAGTTTCATTCACCCATTTAATTCTATATACCCTACACTCTCTATCCTTCAACTTTCACCTCTTTTGCTCCACCGACACCACCGACACAAACCAGTTGAACCATGGGAATCTCATATGATCGCATCATTTCGTCTCACCTTGACTTTTGAACATTCGTTCCTGGCTCCTGCCTCCGGTGGAAATCGATTTCAGGGTCCAGACTCGTCCATATGGTCAAGAATCACCTCGAGGCAACAATCTCAACTGCTTTCCCGGAGCGCGTGCGATCAACGTCCATGGGGACTACCTGCGGAGGAGCAGGAGCTGGCATGGCCCGAGGAGGAGGCGCAGGGACAACAGGGAAGACACCTGCTGGACGTGAGCGAGAGGCTGGCGGAGCTGAGGGGGCTTTCGGGAGAAGCCCAGCAGCACGAGCCCGCACGTGCGATTCGTTCTGGCGGTACGCTCGGGTCCGCCAAGCCATGTAGTCGCGGAGGTCTGGGGGGTCGCTGGACGAGGTGATGGCCGCATTGATGGCAGGGTCAAGGCCAGAGCGAAACTTGGTGACCTTGACCAACGCGTCAGCAAACCCAGCGAGGTCGAAGAGGTCTTCAAAGTCATCAGTGTACTTGAAGACATCCCGGGAGCCCATATAGTATGCCCTAGACTCGAGTTTGTGTAGGGCATGGTCCTGCTCGTTCTCCTCGACAAAGCGTGAGCAGAACTCCTTGGTGAAGGCGTCCCAGGTGAGGAAGGGGAAAGGGGTTTTGATGGACATCCGCTCAGCCCATTTTTGCGCAGAGTCTTTGGACATAAAGGACATGGTGAAACGCACTGCCTTTTCCTTAGACATCTCGCCGCCTTCGACAAATGCCTCCGGAACCAGTCGGAGGTAAGTCCGATCTGAGTGAAGGAAGGCCCGGCCAGCCGAGCGGTCGCCGTCAAAGACAAAAGGGGGGTTCGGTCGGAGGACCGTTTTTGCTGCCGGCGATAGACCCGGTATTGGGCCAGGACTGAATTTATTCATTTTCAGTTCAAGTGCTATTGTATTAAAAGAGTAATACATTAAATACCAAGGGAATACGCTCGTATGAGGACTGGTGTTTGCCTGAGCGGCCAGTTAAAGGATTATACACTAGTGGGAGGTCTGGCACTGTATACGACTGCGCTGGTATAGCGTGGAAGTTATAATATTCCAGAACAGACCTATCACGATAGGTCTCTAACCATCCGGAATAGGATTGGGAGTCACCCTGTGTTCCGACCAAAGGCAGAATGAGTAGGATATTACTTGGGACTTATAAGAACCTGCCGAAAGGCCAGAAGGAGTGTTTCCTGGAGGCAAGAGGCTTTCACGAATAATTCTATAAATCAATTGCGAGGGATTTGCGGACGTAGAATATTCCTACAAGGAACTACATGTCATGCCGAGGTGGCTGCCGCCGTATTACGATCAAGGAGCACGGTCCGAGGAGGGACACCCATTAATGCCAATTTGGGCAATATTGATTGGGCCGCAGCGGGCCACTGTCATAACATAATGATCGGGATAAGGGAGTGGAACTCAATGCACTTTTGATCCATTTCCTGTTCTGGCAACCAAGGATAGGGCGAGGGCATAGCGGGCCCTAGGTTTCTCTCACCATATACCCGTTTGTCAATTGTTCGGTCTCTTATTATTTATTAGTGAAAGGTATAAAAGGCATCGTTTCCTGTACTGGTACTCTAGTGGATTCCCTCCATTCGTTGTGAGCGTCAAGCCAGTGTTGGCTTCGTGAACAACTAGAAGTTGGACTCCATTCGAGATAAACTCCAGAAGCTTATTTGTTTCTTTGGTTTGTTTCGTCAATATATACTGTCTGTTGGATCATCTCTTGAATTGTACGCGTGGAATATTGGAAATTTTGGGAACTTACGCGTGGAATTATAAGAACTTTTGACCTACGGGACGCGTGAAACAGTTATCGGACATCTTTCGCGAGTGATATATTGGCTTAACAAGCAACTTAAACACCTAAACCTCTTGAGAAGAGTTACATCTCAAAAACCCACACTTCCTGTGTCAACATAGGACTCGTATAGACGTTCTCTGTACAAAGTCAGCAATCGCGAAAGCTTAAGTTTAGTATATTTTGAGTATTAGGATAGTTGGATTGCCACAGTCTATACTGGACTGGAACCCCGAACCTCGCACGTCGATGTTATAGTGGTTTAGGATTATATTTGGGATTTGATCAGGGATTTAATTCCTTTCATTTCTTGGGTGTTTTCCACAGATGCCCTATAGTCAGCGTTTCACCGGTGTGAGGTTGGCAAAGAGTCCTGGACTCTCGGCCGGAGGCTCTGGAGGAGCGGCAGGGGTCGGAGCAGTAGTAGTGGGAGGATTGGCAGCGGTTTGAAAAAGCTTGACCAGACGGTCAACAGTCCTCTCGAGCCTATCCATCCGCTCGGCGGCGGCTGCAGCAGCGGCGGCAGAGTCGGTCATGGTGGGTTCTAGAGAGGGGGAGGAGGGGGCAAGATTCGCGGTTTGCGCGTCCGAGACAGCAGAGGAGGAGTCCGACGAAGCGTCTGAAAAATCGCCAAAGCGCGCAATCTTGACCAGTTAATCCCTTGAAGGCTTTCTTCTGCTGTAAGGGCAACCTTTAGGACCCGAGATGTCTCGAGGGTCTAGCGAGGGAGAATCCAAAGTTAATTAAAGACGCTACTAGGAATACATTACAGCGCACCTAGCGAGGGAGAATCCAAAGAGAAGAAAGGCTAAGGATTCCCACGCTAGGTGTGGCAAACATATACTAACTAGTTCCCACAGGGCCGGGTCAACCGGCAATAGTCTCTGGCCCGGTCGCAAGCTAAGTCCCAGCTTGATGACGTGTTTGATGGAGCTCTAGAACTATGATGTAATTGGCCTTGGGCCAAGGCAATTTGCATCATGCTGTGCAGATCAGGGGAATGATGTAATGGGACTTGGGCAGAAGTGCCTAAGTCCCTTTGCGTCATGCTGGCGAGAGAGTCTTCTTTCCCCCGCTCTCTTCGAGAAGTTGAAGCTCAATCGCTTCTCTGAACCGCTTGCTGGTTTTAGTGTCACCCAGACTCCTCTTTACAACCTAGGCTGCTTGCTCGACGAGCGCTGGATCCTCGACGATATTATGAAAGCTCGGGCCGAGTTCATCTATTTCCAACGAGCTGCTATGTTCCCAGGCGTCGAACCTTCATTCATCTTTCTGCCCACCAGCTTCGTCGAAAATGCGCGCGAGCTCCGGAAGGTCTTCGAAGGGATCGACAACGACGCCAATCTACATCGCGAAATTGTCTCTCCATATAGCCCTGAAATTATCGCCATCCGAGAGCGCATTCGCAGCGGTCAGGTTGACTTGATTGGTTTTGTGTCGTGGATGAACGATCATTACTCTGCGACTTGTAAAGTCTTATCCAATCCCTACGAGTTTGGCGACTCGCTCAATCGCTGTGATGCCCCGGATCTCCTTCCCATTCTCCGTTGGGCATTTTCTGGGCTCAATCGTTTTGCCCCTCCACTCCAGCAGCAATCAATCCAGTCTGGGCTCATGGATGTGCAGGGTACATACAGTGGAGGAGGCAGCTGTGGCATCGCCGCAACGAATTTCGTCGAGCTTCGAGCGGGTCTACCTATTCCTCGCTGGCAGGCTGAGCAATTGTCTCTATTTCGTGACTTGATTCTTCAAGATCTCCTCCTTTACCATCTTATTGCGCGCGGAAAAACCACAGTACGTATTCTTTCTTTCATTCTCGGTGCGAGACCTGACTGTTGTATCTCTAGACTTATTCTGATTGGGTGGTGCCGTGCACTCACAATGGTGAGGTATCGCTGTTTACCGATGTTGCTGTCGGATATAATGACTTCAACCTCAATCAACTCGCGCCCAACGTATGTACCGAGACTTTCATCCGTTTTTTGGATGTCTTACACTCTTGTCTTAGTCATAGCATCCTATCTTCGATTGGATTCAATCTACCGCACAGCAGCCGGCCGCTTTCGGCCCTCACACAGATGTTTTTGCGTCTGAGCCCGAACGTTCCCTTGCCGTTAACCCAAAAACCTGCTCGAACTCGAACTCCTCCTCCACCACCGATCAATCAGCTAACTCGCATGTCCCTCTCCCCCAACACAATCTTCCCATTCGAAATCAGTGAGCGAGTGGCCGCTCCCCCAAAAAGTCGTACCCCTGTTCCGCAATCGCCAGCGTCGGTCATTATTCTCGATTTGCCGAGGACTCCGCCTCCCCGCCTAAAACAGGAAGCAGTGGTCGACCTGTGTAGCCTTGATGTTATCGATCTCTGCACTCCTGAGGGGACACCAATCCGCGCTCCACCCAGCCGAGTTCCATTGATCTCGTCTCCCCACTCCGCCGCCGCACTAAGTTAGAGGCAAAAACAGAAGATTTTCCTCCTCCTCTCCGCCTGCTTCCCCTTGGCTCGAATCTGGTGTACACCTTCCAACATGATATGTGATGGGGTTCATGTTGGAATGTGGGTTTTGCCTCTGACATCTCTCACTCTCAAGAGTGTCACCACTTTGATCCTTTATGATCCTATCATCAATATCTGATCCTACTGATCCTATGCATCCCTTTGATCCTTTACGATCCTATCACTGATACCTGATCCTACTGATCCTATGTTGGAAGGTGTACACCAGATGGAAGCCGAAAAGGCAAAAAGAGCACCAGATGGGAGGCGAAAAGCCAAGTCACATTGTCACAAAGTGCCTAAATACGTGACAATGTACGAAAAAGGAAAGCGACACGTCTGTACCAAACCACACCAAGCACCACATTCAACACTCCCACCTGGGACAGACGAAAGCGAACACAACCAAAGAACAAATACTCCCACCGAATCCAATAATCCAACTCCCACCAAATCCAACACTCCATCTCCCACCAAATCCAGCTAAGTCCGATGAGGGGGCAGATCAGAGAACGTTCTCCAACGTGGATGCCCCAGAGTTCGAGAAACACCTCGGGATCGATGCCGGCATCGAGAGCGGACGCGAATGCAGCCTTGTGCGACTGAGGATTGCGAAGATTGGAATTGATCCAATCCTTGACGAAGGCGGGCATGGTATGCATGCATTTGTGAGCGATATGGCCAACACGACCGCAGCGATGACAGTTGGAGTTAGTGGGATCGCACCACCGAGAGTCCTGAGGAAAACCGTCCGAAGAAATGCTGCCGGTCAAGGGGGAAGAAGAGGTGGCAGCGAGGGCGGAGCGACGGGGAACGGGAGCGGCGCGAGCAATGAATGCGAGGGGACTGAGACCATCATCCTCCTGCTTGATCCCAGGATCAGCTAGTCTTATGGTTACCGCGCCCTTGCAACCGCGTCAGAATGTTATTAGCTAATATCATGTAAGCAGATTTCACGTCGCGTATATCTCGCTCAAAAATTGTGTTTTCTCATAACCTTTTTGCACCAAAGCCGTCAAGCTACCTTTCTATCAGTTCAGAATCTTCATAATGCGATGGTGTGTCTCAGCAAAAGCTACCGCGTTTTCATCACGTGTATTTCGGACCTCTCGGCCGAGCGGCGAAAATGAGTTGCATTTTGCACTCAGACTGCTTCAGAAAATCCAGAGAGTATGCAGGGATAGAGGAGCCTTTGTATAAAGTGCTCTGGGACTGTATTCAGCATAGAAACACGCCAAAGGAAGGAGGGAAAGAGAAACCGGCGAATCCGGACTTATATAATATTAGCTAATAACATTCTGACGCGGTCCGAGGGGCGCGGTAACTAACAGACTCTATATAGCGAGGGCACCGAGCTGGTATATATAGAGCGTCTGTCTACGAGAGACTAAGGATCAGCAGCAGACGCCGTGAGGAGATCGGTGACGTCTTTAAGCGTGGGCTCCGCAGCGCGTGTGAGAAGGACAGTGCGGACGGAGCTATAGGAGGGATGGAGGTTGATAAGGAGAAGATCCTTATGATACGTCTCGTCAATGGTGACCCCCATGGCAGTGAGCTTCTTGACAGCATCAGCCATAGCACGGGTGTAGACGGAGATATCCTTGGAAGGATCATGGCGGACAGCGTTAAGCTCCGCGCGACCTACAATACGATTGGTCATATTCGATTTCTCGAAGTGACCCTTGAGAGACTTAAACGCCGCAGTAGCCGAGACCTGATCCTCAACAAGATACTGATAGTCCTCGTGGACATGGGAGTAGAGGTGGGGGATGATCATACGATCAAGGGAAAGATTGTCGGCTTCAGTACCAGGACCTCCATCTACAACCCAGAGAGCGTCGAGACCGAGAAGGAAGACCTTGAAATTCTTCACGAACTTGGCCCAATTGGACCCATCAAGGATGACAGTGAGGACATTAGTCAGAGCTGTGGTGATAGGGGGTGGAGCCATGTGATCACGGGAAAGTGTGACGCAGGATGTGTGACGTGACAGAAAAGCGCAGACAGGAAAAGGGTATCCAGAGAGCTAGAGGTGAATCCAGCTCAAAAGAAGAGATTTCGGAGTGAAAAGTGGCAGAGGAAGAGGTAATGAGGTATAGAGTGGTTCAAGGCAGGGCCCAATAACCTGTTGGAAGGTGTACACCAGATGGAAGCCGAAAAGGCAA
Organism: Favolaschia claudopus; assembly: GCA_037176885.1. NCBI lineage: Eukaryota > Fungi > Basidiomycota > Agaricomycetes > Agaricales > Mycenaceae > Favolaschia > Favolaschia claudopus. Next base: position 588,429 of record JAWWNJ010000136.1, on the reverse strand, counting down.
AAAGAGCACCAGATGGGAGGCGAAAAGCCAAGTCACATTGTCACAAAGTGCCTAAATACGTGACAATGTACGAAAAAGGAAAGCGACACGTCTGTACCAAACCACACCAAGCACCACATTCAACATCCTATGTCCTTTGTTCTCTTTATGGTAATCCCCTTGTTCCCAATTAGGTAGTTCCTTTGTCTTCCCTTTGTCTACCATATGTAGCATTCCCTTTGTTCCTGTACCTATATATACAGCCTAGCTAGTGCCTTGAGTCCTCAGTTCTCACTGTTGACTTCAGGCAAGTATTTACTTCACATTGCAACCTACTAGAGTTCTCACTGTTGACTTCAGACCTCTGTGCTTGCCTGTTCAACATCGTTGTGCAGTTTGAAGTTGATGCCTTCTTGCGCGCAGGCTGCTTGCCCTTGCCCTTGCGTTTGCACTTACGATCATCTTCGTCCGGTGATAGGTACTCTAGAAACTTGCTTCAATGAAGGAGTTATGATCGGAAGGCATCATCTCACCATCATCCGACGCATCACCACCGCAAAGACGAGAGGCAGGAGCATAGCGGACTAGAAAACAAGATTATCTGAATCTTCGGCCCGAAGATTCCGAGAAAACAAAACTGACCGCAATTTAGGACTGCTCAGAAAAAGCTGGAAGTGCTGAGGATTATATGTAGGTGTATACAACACATTCTGCGATCTTACTAAGGGTGTAGGGTCATTAAGGGCGCGGTTAATGTTAATGGACGGGGAGGCATAGTGTGACGTGACAACGGTACCAAATGCCCAAGACGTTCTGAGAGCACTTCCGCACATCAAATTTACCCGAACTCGCGTGGTCCGGATCAATTGCGGACCGCAGGTCCGCTGTGCTCTCAGAACGTCCGAGACAGTCCACCACTCAGCAGCAGGTTTGTGTTCAGTGGTTTGACCATGGTAACGCCGACGTGCAGCGATTCCAATAGGAGAAGGAGGTGGTGATTGCTGCTGAGGAGGGTCATTGGCAGGAGGTGGCGCAGGTGAAGGCGAACGAGAAGTGTGATTGGAAGGAGGATTTGGATTTGGGGGATTGGGAGGTGGAGCAGGAGGTGCATGATAAACACCAGAGTCATCCAACTCCGGCACAACTGGAGGAAGATCAACAAATTCAGAGGATGGACAATTAGGACAGAGTTTAAGAAGAGTTGGTTTGTTCCCAGGGTAATAGCGCTCATCAAAGACTGCGCGCTCAGAGACAACAATTTTGCGTGTCTCTGGATTGTAGAAGAGCCATCCCTTGTGTTGTGTGGGATATCCCACAAAGACGCACTTTTGAAAGTGGATGCCGGAAACGTCCCGTTTATCTAAAGATAGGCAAGACAACCCCACACCCTAAGGTGTGACACATCAGGCTTACGCTTGTACCACAGCTCAAACGGAGTAGTATCTCCAGGGATATGAGCTGAGGGATGCATATTGCTAACATGAACATAACTTATGCCGCAACTGCAAGCGCTTTAAAAGTTGCTTCATGTAGCATAGCCGTAGTGTGCTCATCTATCGTGCGATTAGCACGCTCTGCTGTCCCGTTCTGCTGCGGTCTATTCCTTGTCGAATGACGGCGCATAATGCCACAAGAGGTAAGGAAATCCTCAGACATGTACTCCCCACCTCTTGAAACTCTTTGATTTTGCAACCAAAGTGGTTCTCAGCATAAGCTTTGAACACCTTGAATGCATTGAGCGCACCACTCTTGCGCTTCATGTGCATGCACACTTTGAAGCTTGTGTGATCATCAACAAAGACAATACGATGTCTCCACCCCAGAGTGTATTAATTCAAGAGGTGCAGATGCACGGTGTCCAGTGGAAGGAAATGGAGCCGCATTCAGCTTGCCAGCAAGGCAGATAGATTTGGAACATACAAGACATTTGTGAGAATTACATGCTTGCTACTACGTCCGTGTATAAGTGGCTTAAGCAAGATCTCTCCTTTTAATTCAGAGTACACTACAACTCCATTTGCGACTTGGATGGGAACCCTGTGCGGAACGGCGTTCAGCAGAAGCCGACGTTGATGGGTCATGTGCGATGTGGTGCCTGAGTCTGAGTTCCATCGTTTGTCAGCAAAAGATGAAGTGGAGGTAGTTAGAAGACTTGCATTAGAGGCCACTTCAAGGAACTTGAAGCAGCGATTGCTCAAAGGGCGCTTTAAGGATAGCAAAGCGCCCTTCGTGCGGTAGGCAGTGAAGCCTGCCTTTCTAGGGGAAAAGCGCTGCTCCAAAGCTGTCCAAAGAGCGCAAGGATCATCCTCATGTTCCTTAACAAGAGGCTTGACATCATCACCCAACATCTGCCACAAGAGACCAGAGCATCTGTCTCTAGCCTCTGCATTAATCTCTGCATCAGAAGCTGCAGGCAGACAATAGGACCAGACACCCTTGGCTTTGAGTTTAGCCTTGGAGTCACTGGACCAGTTGGAGAATATAGACTCCTTGGTAAGGATGGGAAGCCTCTCATCATGAGTCATGGCAGAGAGAGAATATGGGGGGATATAGGGAATGGAAAATGCGCAGGAAAGATGGATGATAAGCTAGAACCACCTGCACAAACAGATGGCGCCCTCAGGAGTGTGTGTGTGAGAAGAGGCAACTAAAGTAGGTATGTGTATGTAACTGATGCTGAAGAACACCCAGTTGTAAGGCACTTAGGCCCTAACCCCAGAATCAACAGGATTGACTACCATTGTAAGGGGAGAAGGGCCCAGGAGCCAAGTCGATAACAAACCTGGGGATCAGAGATCCCCAGCGGACTACTTATATACAAGAGGTGACGTAAGATATGACATAAGTGAGCACAGCATGATGATGTCTTGGAGACAGAGAACTTCTGCCCAAGTCAGAAGACGTCATAGCTGTGGAGTCCCCTGACCATTTGTTTTCTGGTGGATCAAAGACTACCTCTCAAAGAGGATTTGTCCCAACAGTTGGTGTTCCTAACTACAAGACTTAAAGGGACTTAAACACACACACTATAAGGGCAAAGAGAGTGAAGAGCGCAGAGGGATGAGATCTCAGGATGATAAACTCAGGAGATGTTCAAAGGCCGGGGCCCATAACCTGTTGAACAGGCAAGCACAGAGGTCTGAAGTCAACAGTGAGAACTCAGGTAGATTGCAATGTGAAGTAAATACTTGCCTGAAGTCAACAGTGAGAACTGAGGACTCAAGGCACTAGCTAGGCTGTATATATAGGTACAGGAACAAAGGGAATGCTACATATGGTAGACAAAGGGAAGACCTAATTGGGCACAAAGGAACTACCTAATTGGGAACAAGGGGATTACCATAAAGAGAACAAGGGACATAGGATCAGCAGGATCCGGTATCAATGATAGGGTCATAAAGGATCAGAGGGATGCATAGGATCAATAGGATCAGATATTGATGATAGGATCAAAGGATCAAAGTGGTGACACTCATGAGATTGAGAGATGTCAGAGGCAAAACCCACATTCCAACATATAGGTACATGAACAAAGTGTTGAAGTCTGGGGTTTAGTCCGTTCGCACTATCGGCAGAATAGCTCAGTTGGATACCTTCGGGTCAGAGCATCTCACATGACATGGATGGTCTGGCAGTCCAAGGGGATTGGCAAAAGGTGATCTCATCAGTCACATGTCTCCTCATTCTCTTCGTCTCGCCCACCTCCGCACATTGCGCTTTTGGCGCGGCGACTCCGTCTCTTTGAGACTTTCCCTTGTCCAGTCCCCCTCCATGACCCTGAGTCTCGTCCCCTGCTACTAGTCTTCTTCCCCCTTCGCTGTCATCCCTCTTTTCTCGTGTTTTTACTTCTGGGTGCTCACGCCGCTCTCTCGTCTTCTCCCCCACCTTCGGCTGGTCGACCTCGATGCCTTCTCTTCGGCCCCTCCCCAGACTTATCAATGTTGATGGTCTCTTGCGCTGGGGGACCCCCGACCGGGGACCATGGACTCCTCCAAACGATGGTAGAATCTTGATGATTGCTGGGGCTCCAGTGCGTACACAGATCTGTTGGGGCCACAACCGTGTTGGGGGTTGCTGGGATGGTCGACGTCGATGTCCTCGTCGCCATGTCTGCTCTCATTGTGGAGAGCGTGCCCATATCGCACCTTCGTGCCCTCGTCGTATGTCAACGCCCCCAGATGTGGCTTGGCCTATTCCGCCTCAGGAAAATCCCCCTGCTGGCGTGTTAGTGAAGCCGGGTGAGCGAGGGGGAGATGTTTCTGGCTCTCCTCGCTTGGAAACTTTTGAGGTGCCACTACCACCACTGCTTCCTCCAGCACGCCCTAATACAGAGCTCCTCTTTTCGCTGACGACTCCTCATTCAAAGCCAATGCCGCCCTCAAAGCTGCACCCCAAGGCTTGGGCGCACGCCCTCATTGATTACCCAGATCGGGTGTTCGCTGAGACCCTCGTCTCTGCCATCCGCCATGGTGTCCTTCTAGGTGTGGATTCTGCACGTATGCCTCCCCCCTCCTCCTCTGCCCCTGCCCCTCTTCCTTCTGCACTTGTGTTTCCCGAGACAGTGAATAAAGACATTGCTCACGAGATTTCTCTGGGGCGTATTGTCGATATCACGGACTCTGCTGTAAAGCCTGTCCTGTCTCCGCTGGGCTCTGTACCCAAGAAATATAGTGAGAAGCGTCGTCGTATCCATCATCTCTCGTACCCTCCTGGCTCATCCGTCAACGACGCTATCCCAGCGGAGTTTGGCCATCTGGTGTATGAGGCTGTCATGGGGGCGATTGAGCGCATCCGGCAGGCTGGCGAACGGTCTTTCCTCTACAAGGCAGACCTTGAGGCGGTTAGGCATATTCCCATTCACCCTGATCATATACACCTGATGGGCTTTGAGTGGTTGAAGCGTCTATTCCTCGACATCTTCCTGCCCTTTGGGGTTTGTACGGGACCCCGCAACCTAGATGATTGGCTCATTGTCACCCCCGCTTCCAGGGGGTATGCTCGTCATGGTCGTGCTGTCTTCCGGGCGGTTGCGGCTTCTCAATCTCCAGCGACAAGGCGGAGGATCCGACCCACTGCCTTGAGTTCAATTGCTATGCAGGCTCGTCTGCCCAAAGATAAGCTTGCTCGCCTCCTTGTCTTTCTGGATGGGTGCCTGTCTCGTCGGACTGCCAGCTACCATGACCTAGAGAAACTCTGTGGCCATCTCGTCTTTGCTCAGTCAGTGATTCCCGTTGGACGATTCTTCACCCGCCGTATCCGGGACTTCATGCGCCGCCTTTCACTTCTCCCCCGTCACCAGCGCCGCCGTCTCCCTTCCTCTGCTCGACTCGATATTGCGTGGTGGAACACCTTCCTCCCGTCTTTCAATGGCATTTTTGCCATTGGACCCCCGCGTCCCACCATTGAGATCTTCACGGATGCTAGTGGTAAGCTGGGTTTGGGCGGTTACTGGGGAGGTGGTGACCTTTTCTTCACTGAACCTGTCCCGGTGAAGTATGAACGCCATCCAATTCATTGGAAGGAGATGCGTGCTGTGCTACGGGCAGCGGAGGTCTGGGGTCACTGTTGGGCTGGGTTGGAGGTTATCTTTCGTATTGATAACGAGGCCATCTCTACCTGTCTGCAGTCTGGCTCTATTGATCATCCTCCTACCCAAGCGCTTTTTCGCCAGTTCGCTCTCCTCTCCCCCTCAGTATCTACTCCCTGGATCCTGCTCCTATGCAGTCCTTTGCTCGCATGATTTCTCCTGAATACGGCTCTGATGAAATTCCTTATTGTTGTAATCTATTCGAGTCACTCCTGACTCACTTATCGACTCATTACTCAAGTCACAGCCAGGTACAGCCAAGCACTGCTTCCCGAGTCATTTCCACTGGAGTCATTCTGTTCTGACTCATTCTAGTTCTATAAATACATTCTCTGTACAGTATAACTTGAGCCCCCATAATACACCTCATTCTAGTAGATTGCAATGTGAAGGAACTACTTGCCTGAAGTCAACAGTGAGAACTGAGGACTCCAGGCACTATCTAGGGCCTTTATATATGTAGAGACTACTACTACTAATATGTGCTGAGTAAAGCACTTAGTAATGCTGAGTAACCAGCTGAGTAATGCTGAGTAACTAGCTGAGTAATGCTGAGTAATGGTAACTAAGCTAATGGTAACTAAGAGTAATACAGAATGAGTCAGATCAGAATCAGATGGAATCAGTGATAGGAACATGAGGAACAGATATCAGTGATAGGATCAAGTAGGACCACATTGATGATGTTCCCACACTCAATGAGTGAGAGATGTTAGAGGCAAAACCCACACTTCAACACTCCCCCGTGACGAGACAAGTCTCGCTCATCTCCCCCGTAATCCTATCAGACCACGCAACTTTTCCACAATTGCAAGTTGATCTCCAGTAGGCACATAGTGCACAGAGATGAACCGTTTAGCAACTTGATCTCTGAGCCAATAAAAGGCCAAATCCAAGTGCTTCATACGTCCATGGTGCTCAGGATTTTTAGCAACCTGGATTGCAGACTGGTTGTCCATGAGGAGAAGGGAAGGGCCAGACACTCCATAGCCCAGTTCATGGAGCAAATTGCGCACCCACTTGATCTCCTTCCCAGCTTCCAAGGCAGCAAGATATTCTGCCTCAGTAGTAGAAAGAGAGACAGTGGATTGCAACTTGCTCCTCCAGCTCACTGGTCCACCACACATCACTGGCCAGGCCGTCCCTGAGGAAACCCTTCTGGTTGAGTCATATAGACATCTTCTTCCAGGTGACCGTTCAGGTAGGCAGTGGAGAAGTCAATGGAACGAAGTTTGAGGTCGTGCTGTGCAGCCAGTGCAAGGACAATGCGGAGTGTAGCAGGTTTTACAGTAGGGGAGAAAACCTCGTTGTAGTCAATGCCATATTTTTGGCTGCGACCATCTGCAACGAGTCTCGCCTTGTAACGCTCTATGGAGCCATCAGACTTGTGCTTTATAACAAACACCCATTGGGAACGTGTTGGAATGTGGGTTTTGCCTCTGACATCTCTCACTCTCATGAGTGTCACCACTTTGATCCTTTGATCCTATCATCAATATCTGATCCTATTGATCCTATGCATCCCTCTGATCCTTTATGACCCTATCATTGATACCGGATCCTGCTGATCCTATGTCCCTTGTTCTCTTTATGGTAATCCCCTTGTTCCCAATTAGGTAGTTCCTTTGTGCCCAATTAGGTCTTCCCTTTGTCTACCATATGTAGCATTCCCTTTGTTCCTGTACCTATATATACAGCCTAGCTAGTGCCTTGAGTCCTCAGTTCTCACTGTTGACTTCAGGCAAGTATTTACTTCACATTGCAATCTACCTGAGTTCTCACTGTTGACTTCAGACCTCTGTGCTTGCCTGTTCAACAGGTTATGGGCCCCGGCCTTTGAACATCTCCTGAGTTTATCATCCTGAGATCTCATCCCTCTGCGCTCTTCACTCTCTTTGCCCTTATAGTGTGTGTGTTTAAGTCCCTTTAAGTCTTGTAGTTAGGAACACCAACTGTTGGGACAAATCCTCTTTGAGAGGTAGTCTTTGATCCACCAGAAAACAAATGGTCAGGGGACTCCACAGCTATGACGTCTTCTGACTTGGGCAGAAGTTCTCTGTCTCCAAGACATCATCATGCTGTGCTCACTTATGTCATATCTTACGTCACCTCTTGTATATAAGTAGTCCGCTGGGGATCTCTGATCCCCAGGTTTGTTATCGACTTGGCTCCTGGGCCCTTCTCCCCTTACAATGGTAGTCAATCCTGTTGATTCTGGGGTTAGGGCCTAAGTGCCTTACAACTGGGTGTTCTTCAGCATCAGTTACATACACATACCTACTTTAGTTGCCTCTTCTCACACACACACTCCTGAGGGCGCCATCTGTTTGTGCAGGTGGTTCTAGCTTATCATCCATCTTTCCTGCGCATTTTCCATTCCCTATATCCCCCCATATTCTCTCTCTGCCATGACTCATGATGAGAGGCTTCCCATCCTTACCAAGGAGTCTATATTCTCCAACTGGTCCAGTGACTCCAAGGCTAAACTCAAAGCCAAGGGTGTCTGGTCCTATTGTCTGCCTGCAGCTTCTGATGCAGAGATTAATGCAGAGGCTAGAGACAGATGCTCTGGTCTCTTGTGGCAGATGTTGGGTGATGATGTCAAGCCTCTTGTTAAGGAACATGAGGATGATCCTTGCGCTCTTTGGACAGCTTTGGAGCAGCGCTTTTCCCCTAGAAAGGCAGGCTTCACTGCCTACCGCACGAAGGGCGCTTTGCTATCCTTAAAGCGCCCTTTGAGCAATCGCTGCTTCAAGTTCCTTGAAGTGGCCTCTAATGCAAGTCTTCTAACTACCTCCACTTCATCTTTTGCTGACAAACGATGGAACTCAGACTCAGGCACCACATCGCACATGACCCATCAACGTCGGCTTCTGCTGAACGCCGTTCCGCACAGGGTTCCCATCCAAGTCGCAAATGGAGTTGTAGTGTACTCTGAATTAAAAGGAGAGATCTTGCTTAAGCCACTTATACACGGACGTAGTAGCAAGCATGTAATTCTCACAAATGTCTTGTATGTTCCAAATCTATCTGCCTTGCTGGCAAGCTGAATGCGGCTCCATTTCCTTCCACTGGACACCGTGCATCTGCACCTCTTGAATTAATACACTCTGGGGTGGAGACATCGTATTGTCTTTGTTGATGATCACACAAGCTTCAAAGTGTGCATGCACATGAAGCGCAAGAGTGGTGCGCTCAATGCATTCAAGGTGTTCAAAGCTTATGCTGAGAACCACTTTGGTTGCAAAATCAAAGAGTTTCAAGAGGTGGGGAGTACATGTCTGAGGATTTCCTTACCTCTTGTGGCATTATGCGCCGTCATTCGACAAGGAATAGACCGCAGCAGAACGGGACAGCAGAGCGTGCTAATCGCACGATAGATGAGCACACTACGGCTATGCTACATGAAGCAACTTTTAAAGCGCTTGCAGTTGCGGCATAAGTTATGTTCATGTTAGCAATATGCATCCCTCAGCTCATATCCCTGGAGATACTACTCCGTTTGAGCTGTGGTACAAGCGTAAGCCTGATGTGTCACACCTTAGGGTGTGGGGTTGTCTTGCCTATCTTTAGATAAACGGGACGTTTCCGGCATCCACTTTCAAAAGTGCGTCTTTGTGGGATATCCCACACAACACAAGGGATGGCTCTTCTACAATCCAGAGACACGCAAAATTGTTGTCTCTGAGCGCGCAGTCTTTGATGAGCGCTATTACCCTGGGAACAAACCAACTCTTCTTAAACTCTGTCCTAATTGTCCATCCTCTGAATTTGTTGATCTTCCTCCAGTTGTGCCGGAGTTGGATGACTCTGGTGTTTATCATGCACCTCCTGCTCCACCTCCCAATCCCCCAAATCCAAATCCTCCTTCCAATCACACTTCTCGTTCGCCTTCACCTGCGCCACCTCCTGCCAATGACCCTCCTCAGCAGCAATCACCACCTCCTTCTCCTATTGGAATCGCTGCACGTCGGCGTTACCATGGTTATAAGTGGCTTAAGCAAGATCTCTCCTTTTAATTCAGAGTACACTACAACTCCATTTGCGACTTGGATGGGAACCCTGTGCGGAACGGCGTTCAGCAGAAGCCGACGTTGATGGGTCATGTGCGATGTGGTGCCTGAGTCTGAGTTCCATCGTTTGTCAGCAAAAGATGAAGTGGAGGTAGTTAGAAGACTTGCATTAGAGGCCACTTCAAGGAACTTGAAGCAGCGATTGCTCAAAGGGCGCTTTAAGGATAGCAAAGCGCCCTTCGTGCGGTAGGCAGTGAAGCCTGCCTTTCTAGGGGAAAAGCGCTGCTCCAAAGCTGTCCAAAGAGCGCAAGGATCATCCTCATGTTCCTTAACAAGAGGCTTGACATCATCACCCAACATCTGCCACAAGAGACCAGAGCATCTGTCTCTAGCCTCTGCATTAATCTCTGCATCAGAAGCTGCAGGCAGACAATAGGACCAGACACCCTTGGCTTTGAGTTTAGCCTTGGAGTCACTGGACCAGTTGGAGAATATAGACTCCTTGGTAAGGATGGGAAGCCTCTCATCATGAGTCATGGCAGAGAGAGAATATGGGGGGATATAGGGAATGGAAAATGCGCAGGAAAGATGGATGATAAGCTAGAACCACCTGCACAAACAGATGGCGCCCTCAGGAGTGTGTGTGTGAGAAGAGGCAACTAAAGTAGGTATGTGTATGTAACTGATGCTGAAGAACACCCAGTTGTAAGGCACTTAGGCCCTAACCCCAGAATCAACAGGATTGACTACCATTGTAAGGGGAGAAGGGCCCAGGAGCCAAGTCGATAACAAACCTGGGGATCAGAGATCCCCAGCGGACTACTTATATACAAGAGGTGACGTAAGATATGACATAAGTGAGCACAGCATGATGATGTCTTGGAGACAGAGAACTTCTGCCCAAGTCAGAAGACGTCATAGCTGTGGAGTCCCCTGACCATTTGTTTTCTGGTGGATCAAAGACTACCTCTCAAAGAGGATTTGTCCCAACAGTTGGTGTTCCTAACTACAAGACTTAAAGGGACTTAAACACACACACTATAAGGGCAAAGAGAGTGAAGAGCGCAGAGGGATGAGATCTCAGGATGATAAACTCAGGAGATGTTCAAAGGCCGGGGCCCATAACCTGTTGAACAGGCAAGCACAGAGGTCTGAAGTCAACAGTGAGAACTCAGGTAGATTGCAATGTGAAGTAAATACTTGCCTGAAGTCAACAGTGAGAACTGAGGACTCAAGGCACTAGCTAGGCTGTATATATAGGTACAGGAACAAAGGGAATGCTACATATGGTAGACAAAGGGAAGACAAAGGAACTACCTAATTGGGAACAAGGGGATTACCATAAAGAGAACAAAGGACATAGGATCAGTAGGATCAGGTATCAGTGATAGGATCGTAAAGGATCAAAGGGATGCATAGGATCAGTAGGATCAGATATTGATGATAGGATCATAAAGGATCAAAGTGGTGACACTCTTGAGAGTGAGAGATGTCAGAGGCAAAACCCACATTCCAACATGAACCCCATCACATATCATGTTGGAAGGTGTACACCAGATTCGAGCCAAGGGGAAGCAGGCGGAGAGGAGGAGGAAAATCTTCTGTTTTTGCCTCTAACTTAGTGCGGCGGCGGAGTGGGGAGACGAGATCAATGGAACTCGGCTGGGTGGAGCGCGGATTGGTGTCCCCTCAGGAGTGCAGAGATCGATAACATCAAGGCTACACAGGTCGACCACTGCTTCCTGTTTTAGGCGGGGAGGCGGAGTCCTCGGCAAATCGAGAATAATGACCGACGCTGGCGATTGCGGAACAGGGGTACGACTTTTTGGGGGAGCGGCCACTCGCTCACTGATTTCGAATGGGAAGATTGTGTTGGGGGAGAGGGACATGCGAGTTAGCTGATTGATCGGTGGTGGAGGAGGAGTTCGAGTTCGAGCAGGTTTTTGGGTTAACGGCAAGGGAACGTTCGGGCTCAGACGCAAAAACATCTGTGTGAGGGCCGAAAGCGGCCGGCTGCTGTGCGGTAGATTGAATCCAATCGAAGATAGGATGCTATGACTAAGACAAGAGTGTAAGACATCCAAAAAACGGATGAAAGTCTCGGTACATACATTGGGCGCGAGTTGATTGAGGTTGAAGTCATTATATCCGACAGCAACATCGGTAAACAGCGACGGCACCACCCAATCAGAATAAGTCTAGAGATACAACAGTCAGGTCTCGCACCGAGAATGAAAGAAAGAATACGTACTGTGGTTTTTCCGCGCGCAATAAGATGGTAAAGGAGGAGATCTTGAAGAATCAAGTCACGAAATAGAGACAATTGCTCAGCCTGCCAGCGAGGAATAGGTAGACCCGCTCGAAGCTCGACGAAATTCGTTGCGGCGATGCCACAGCTGCCTCCTCCACTGTATGTACCCTGCACATCCATGAGCCCAGACTGGATTGATTGCTGCTGGAGTGGAGGGGCAAAACGATTGAGCCCAGAAAATGCCCAACGGAGAATGGGAAGGAGATCCGGGGCATCACAGCGATTGAGCGAGTCGCCAAACTCGTAGGGATTGGATAAGACTTTACAAGTCGCAGAGTAATGATCGTTCATCCACGACACAAAACCAATCAAGTCAACCTGACCGCTGCGAATGCGCTCTCGGATGGCGATAATTTCAGGGCTATATGGAGAGACAATTTCGCGATGTAGATTGGCGTCGTTGTCGATCCCTTCGAAGACCTTCCGGAGCTCGCGCGCATTTTCGACGAAGCTGGTGGGCAGAAAGATGAATGAAGGTTCGACGCCTGGGAACATAGCAGCTCGTTGGAAATAGATGAACTCGGCCCGAGCTTTCATAATATCGTCGAGGATCCAGCGCTCGTCGAGCAAGCAGCCTAGGTTGTAAAGAGGAGTCTGGGTGACACTAAAACCAGCAAGCGGTTCAGAGAAGCGATTGAGCTTCAACTTCTCGAAGAGAGCGGGGGAAAGAAGACTCTCTCGCCAGCATGACGCAAAGGGACTTAGGCACTTCTGCCCAAGTCCCATTACATCATTCCCCTGATCTGCACAGCATGATGCAAATTGCCTTGGCCCAAGGCCAATTACATCATAGTTCTAGAGCTCCATCAAACACGTCATCAAGCTGGGACTTAGCTTGCGACCGGGCCAGAGACTATTGCCGGTTGACCCGGCCCTGTGGGAACTAGTTAGTATATGTTTGCCACACCTAGCGTGGGAATCCTTAGCCTTTCTTCTCTTTGGATTCTCCCTCGCTAGGTGCGCTGTAATGTATTCCTAGTAGCGTCTTTAATTAACTTTGGATTCTCCCTCGCTAGACCCTCGAGACATCTCGGGTCCTAAAGGTTGCCCTTACAGCAGAAGAAAGCCTTCAAGGGATTAACTGGTCAAGATTGCGCGCTTTGGCGATTTTTCAGACGCTTCGTCGGACTCCTCCTCTGCTGTCTCGGACGCGCAAACCGCGAATCTTGCCCCCTCCTCCCCCTCTCTAGAACCCACCATGACCGACTCTGCCGCCGCTGCTGCAGCCGCCGCCGAGCGGATGGATAGGCTCGAGAGGACTGTTGACCGTCTGGTCGAGCTTTTTCAAACCGCTGCCAATCCTCCCACTACTACTGCTCCGACCCCTGCCGCTCCTCCAGAGCCTCCGGCCGAGAGTCCAGGACTCTTTGCCAACCTCACACCGGTGAAACGCTGACTATAGGGCATCTGTGGAAAACACCCAAGAAATGAAAGGAATTAAATCCCTGATCAAATCCCAAATATAATCCTAAACCACTATAACATCGACGTGCGAGGTTCGGGGTTCCAGTCCAGTATAGACTGTGGCAATCCAACTATCCTAATACTCAAAATATACTAAACTTAAGCTTTCGCGATTGCTGACTTTGTACAGAGAACGTCTATACGAGTCCTATGTTGACACAGGAAGTGTGGGTTTTTGAGATGTAACTCTTCTCAAGAGGTTTAGGTGTTTAAGTTGCTTGTTAAGCCAATATATCACTCGCGAAAGATGTCCGATAACTGTTTCACGCGTCCCGTAGGTCAAAAGTTCTTATAATTCCACGCGTAAGTTCCCAAAATTTCCAATATTCCACGCGTACAATTCAAGAGATGATCCAACAGACAGTATATATTGACGAAACAAACCAAAGAAACAAATAAGCTTCTGGAGTTTATCTCGAATGGAGTCCAACTTCTAGTTGTTCACGAAGCCAACACTGGCTTGACGCTCACAACGAATGGAGGGAATCCACTAGAGTACCAGTACAGGAAACGATGCCTTTTATACCTTTCACTAATAAATAATAAGAGACCGAACAATTGACAAACGGGTATATGGTGAGAGAAACCTAGGGCCCGCTATGCCCTCGCCCTATCCTTGGTTGCCAGAACAGGAAATGGATCAAAAGTGCATTGAGTTCCACTCCCTTATCCCGATCATTATGTTATGACAGTGGCCCGCTGCGGCCCAATCAATATTGCCCAAATTGGCATTAATGGGTGTCCCTCCTCGGACCGTGCTCCTTGATCGTAATACGGCGGCAGCCACCTCGGCATGACATGTAGTTCCTTGTAGGAATATTCTACGTCCGCAAATCCCTCGCAATTGATTTATAGAATTATTCGTGAAAGCCTCTTGCCTCCAGGAAACACTCCTTCTGGCCTTTCGGCAGGTTCTTATAAGTCCCAAGTAATATCCTACTCATTCTGCCTTTGGTCGGAACACAGGGTGACTCCCAATCCTATTCCGGATGGTTAGAGACCTATCGTGATAGGTCTGTTCTGGAATATTATAACTTCCACGCTATACCAGCGCAGTCGTATACAGTGCCAGACCTCCCACTAGTGTATAATCCTTTAACTGGCCGCTCAGGCAAACGCCAGTCCTCATACGAGCGTATTCCCTTGGTATTTAATGTATTACTCTTTTAATACAATAGCACTTGAACTGAAAATGAATAAATTCAGTCCTGGCCCAATACCGGGTCTATCGCCGGCAGCAAAAACGGTCCTCCGACCGAACCCCCCTTTTGTCTTTGACGGCGACCGCTCGGCTGGCCGGGCCTTCCTTCACTCAGATCGGACTTACCTCCGACTGGTTCCGGAGGCATTTGTCGAAGGCGGCGAGATGTCTAAGGAAAAGGCAGTGCGTTTCACCATGTCCTTTATGTCCAAAGACTCTGCGCAAAAATGGGCTGAGCGGATGTCCATCAAAACCCCTTTCCCCTTCCTCACCTGGGACGCCTTCACCAAGGAGTTCTGCTCACGCTTTGTCGAGGAGAACGAGCAGGACCATGCCCTACACAAACTCGAGTCTAGGGCATACTATATGGGCTCCCGGGATGTCTTCAAGTACACTGATGACTTTGAAGACCTCTTCGACCTCGCTGGGTTTGCTGACGCGTTGGTCAAGGTCACCAAGTTTCGCTCTGGCCTTGACCCTGCCATCAATGCGGCCATCACCTCGTCCAGCGACCCCCCAGACCTCCGCGACTACATGGCTTGGCGGACCCGAGCGTACCGCCAGAACGAATCGCACGTGCGGGCTCGTGCTGCTGGGCTTCTCCCGAAAGCCCCCTCAGCTCCGCCAGCCTCTCGCTCACGTCCAGCAGGTGTCTTCCCTGTTGTCCCTGCGCCTCCTCCTCGGGCCATGCCAGCTCCTGCTCCTCCGCAGGTAGTCCCCATGGACGTTGATCGCACGCGCTCCGGGAAAGCAGTTGAGATTGTTGCCTCGAGGTGATTCTTGACCATATGGACGAGTCTGGACCCTGAAATCGATTTCCACCGGAGGCAGGAGCCAGGAACGAATGTTCAAAAGTCAAGGTGAGACGAAATGATGCGATCATATGAGATTCCCATGGTTCAACTGGTTTGTGTCGGTGGTGTCGGTGGAGCAAAAGAGGTGAAAGTTGAAGGATAGAGAGTGTAGGGTATATAGAATTAAATGGGTGAATGAAACTGGGAGGTTGGTATGTGAGTTTGGGTTGTTTTCAATGTAAACAGCGAAGCTGTGTCACATCCGCGGGGCACGCGAAAAATCAACCGTCCTCGGTTGCGTCGAGGGGAGAGGGAGTAGAACGAGATCGAAGGGAGACAAAAACAAGTCAAGGGAAGGGGTATACATGGTCTTCAAATATCATCCTCGTCAGATGACTCGGGATTATCATCGTCGGATTCTTCTGCATTCGGTGGGCTTTCCATGCCATCATCAAGAGGAAACCCGTCAGCGAGTTCAACGAGACGAGGGTCATCTCGCGAGATATAAGGGAGCAGGCGTGTTGCGGCGATGCCTTGAGTGCTAATCGCTCCAGACAACTCTCGGAGAACGTAAGATCCGCCCGTTGTTCGTCGAACTACAGCGTAAGGGCCGAGCCATTTATTTTTCCATTTCCGTCCCAGATCAGTTGCGAGGCGTGCGTTGCGAACCATAACGAGCTCATTGGGATGATAGATTTCGCGGTAAAATCGTGCGGCATATCTTCGTTCAAATTCGGTCTTGGAGCGTATCCGACTGGCGAGTAACCGTTCCGCTGCTGCCTTCAAATCATCTGGGCGTCGTTCGATTTGGCGGGTTCGGAGAGCAAGAAGATCAACTGCAGACATGTTTGAAGTCCAGCCTTCAACAAGGATGTGCATTCGGCGAGGTCAAAAGGAAGAATAGGGTGAAAACCATGGAGGGTGAAGAACGGAGTTTGGCCCGTAGCTCTTCGAAATGTAACACGATCTGCAAACTTGGCGGCATGAAGCTTCAGTGGCCATAGATTTATGTTGCCTTCGCAAGTTTTCACTAGCGATTCGCGAAGAATATAATGGCCGCGCTCAACGACACCGTTTGCACGAGAGTTATAGGGAGAGATGGTGACTTGTGGAATATTCAGGGTGTCCATGAGAAGCGCAAAAGCTTCCTTGCATTCGGGACCATTGTCTGTTGTGACTTGAAGAACAACGCCATACCGACAGTATAATTCTTCCCAGAAGAATTTAGCGAGGGAGCGGGCATTGGCTTTGCAAAGTGCACGAGCTTCTGAGACTCCAGAAAGGTCGTCTTTGGCAGCAACGATGTAGCGAAATCCTCGAGCCTTGGGCATGTACATGATGTCGATGTACACTTTTGCGAACATGGTGACAGGAGCAGAGATAGTCAGAGGAACCTGAATCGCTATCCGGGTACGTAATTGACATTCATGGCAGCTGCGAACATGTTTAATGACCTGCGTACGCATGTGCGGCCAGAAAAAGCGGAGCTGAATTGTCTCGAGAGTGGGAAATTCGCCACGGTGTCCGAGCATTTCATGGGCTTGAGTGAGAATTCCTTTACGCTTTTCGGGATCAAAAATGACCAGAAGCGGCATTTTATTTTCGCCGGCGTGCTTGAACATTTGACCATTTTTCATGAAATATTCCGCTGTTTTCTTCAGAAACCGGCGCTTGGCCTGCATACGGCGCTGACGATCGCTTTGGGGGAAGTTTGGGAGTTGGAGAGTGATGAGAAAATGGCGGATATCGAATAGAGTGGCATCAAAGGGAGAGAGAGTCGGATTTGCGTGAGAGATATAGACAGAGGCCGAAGGAAAGATAGAGGGAGAAGGCGTTGGTTGAGAATGAGAGAGATAGAAGGAGTGTGTGATTTCGGATGGCAAATTGAAGGAAGCCGCGTGAAGGACAATATCGTCGAGCCACGAGTCATCGTGCTCTTCGACGATCTCGCCTTCGCCGAGTTCGCGGCGGGAAAGCGCATCAGGAGCGTGGAACTCTTTGCCAGGGACGTGAATCAGATTGAAATCGAAGAGTAGTATACCCTGAATCCATCTGTTGATAGTAGCATTTGGCTGAAGATCGGGGGAATTGAGCATTCCTTTGATATATTTTGCATCAGTTTCGATGTTCAACCGTTTGATTCCGAAAAGATAGAGTCGCCAGTGTCGCAAAGCTCGATATAACCCGTAGAGTTCGAGCTTCGGCTGGGAGTATCGAGACTCGCGTTCATTGAAAGGGATCGAGCCATATCGCGCAGGTCTGCGGCGGCCGCGTTCGTCTTCCTGTGATAGAACAAATCCGGTGCCTCGAAAACTTGAATCCACGGCGAGGTAAATATCAAGATCGGCGGTATAGTCCAGATTGATGAGCGCAGGAGCAGTGGTAACATATCGTTTCAACATTTCAAACGCTTCTATCTGAGCAGGGCCCCAGACAAAGGGTGAATCCTTGTGAAAGAGCTGTGAGAGGGGGCGAACAAGGCCCGAGTAGTTTGGAATCCAAATGCGAACACCTCCGCATAATCCAAGAAAACGACGCGCTGATTTCCCATCGGTAAGAGCTGGCCAGTTCAAAATTTTGTCAACGCGGTCGGGGTCTGGGAGACGACCATCTGAGTTGCAGAGTTGACCCAGGATAATAACTTCTGTGCGTCCTATTTGGGTTTTCTTGGCTGAGAAGGTACCGCCGGCGTGCTTTATGCGATGCATGACACGATGGACATCTTGGGCATGCTCCCATATGAAGCGTCGTATCCCGGAATTCTCGGGAATAGTCTCTGGACTGCCATTTGCGTCGAGATATTGGGTAGTTGAACCTCTGATCGGCAGATCATCGATAAATACATTTGCTGTATGCGGAATTTCATGCTGCAAAATGAACACCATGCATTGTTGAAATTCGGTAGGGGAATTCGTGAAGCCTTGGGGCAGACAAGTGAGGCGTAGAAGCCCAAGAGGCGTCATAAATGCCGTTAAGTCCCGAGATTTAATGTCGACAATACGAGCGTCGTATCCAGAGAAGAGATCGAACACAGTGAATATCTGGCAGCCCGCAAATGGTTGAACAAACTCGTCGAGAATGGGGGGAACACCAGCATCGCGGATTGAAACTTTATTTAGCGGCTGTAGATCATGAACAAGGCGGAGTGCTCCGCTTTTCTTGAGTACACAAAACCATCTGGACCGATATGGACTTTGAGAGTGTTCGTACACTCCGTGCGAAATTTTCGTCTTCAAGATCTCGATGACTTTATCAAGGATGCCAGGGGGAATGGGAATATTTTTAAAGGCCCAGGGTGTGTGTTCGATGACGGGGTAGATGTAATCGGAGAAGTAATCACTTCGAAACGTTCCGCGGTCGGTCTCAACAAAGGCTAGGCCGTCCTCGTTCAATCGCATGACATGTTCGAAGAGCTTGACTTCTTCGGGAAGTAAATTCCCGTCATGATTGATATCCAGACTGTCCATCCGTTCGCGATCGAGTTTCTTAGTGGGATAGAATTCGGGAGGACGTGTCGGAAGCGGAGGAAGACTTTGCAGAGGATCCTCGGGAAATTGGCGTCGAGTTCGGGCATGCTCGGGATAAGGCTGGGCAAGAGGTTTGATTTTAACCCCAACTTTCTTGTAGGCAGTAAGAACTTCGGCGACTCCGTTCTCGTCGCAAGTCATTGGAAAGAGAATATCACCATCTTCCAAATCGTCGAGGGTGGTGTAAAGAGGCTCTGCGGGATCCAAGTGTGGATCAACGGCAAATCCCGTCGTTTCCTCGTACGCGGTGTCGATGTCATACTCGGGAACTGCCGACAAAGTGGAACTCCGACTTTCGGCCGAATGTGGATTGGACGTTGAATCTCGAACTTCGACGACGTTTGTGGAATGAACGTAGGATTTTCCCGGGATGAAGAATGTTTGGGCGGTGGAGGTGAAGTAGGCAGGTGTTGAGAGGTGAATAAAGGTGGATATTTGGGTCTCGGAGTAGGAGGTTAAGCGGGAGAGGGATATTGCGATAAATATTTGTGCCAGTTTAGTGCCGTAGCGGGCGAAGAGCTCGAACGAGATGCAAAAGGAAGCAGGAAATAGTAGTAGAATGAGGAATAGAGCTAAGACGAGGGTGGACTGGGAGTATTGATATGGAGATGGCATTTTCGAGCAGGTAGCAAGTTTAACGTCGATCGCCACGACGGGTGATTGGATCGGCACGGGAAATGCAATAAAATTAAAGGTTCAAAGAGTGTGGAGTGGGTATGTAGGTAAACGACTTCCGCGGGGCACGCGAGAAGTTGAATCCGTATCGTAGGTGGAGCGGAAGAATGGGTAGGAGGATTTAAATATATTCAAGGTCGTCGGTGGCGTAGTCGAATTCGTCGGCAAAAATTTGAACGTGCCCTGCTGTCTCCAGAATGCCGCTAGAAAATATCCTCGCAAATTCATGGTGTTGGACGAACTTGAACAGGACTAGTTTATTAATCAAAACTGCGAGATCTTGGAATTTTCGGTCGGTTGAGTTGACAAATAAGATGCCGACTTCGAGAAGGAACTCGTGCTCGAAAGGGTGAAGGAAGGGATGATACTCCGAAGGGCGAGGTTTATAGTCGCCCGGGTACGCAGGGGAAGGCATGGTTTGTGGGGACAAGAAGAAGATTAATGGTGGGGCATGAGAAATGGAGTGCGCGAGTCGTCGTGCAATTTTCTCTTCGTAGATTAGGAGCGCTTCGAAGTCGGGGTGATGGACCTTTATTATCTGCACCAAATGCGCAATCGCGTCCTGAATGAGCCGACGAATACCAGCGCAAGCGATAGTAAAAGGATCACTGCGTCCGAGTTTATATGCTGGGGAGTAAGGAATAGGATTGCGCAGGAATGGAGTGATGAAATCGCGATGAAGGATTGTGCGAATGTTGAGCTGATTTGAGTGCTCAGATAAAATCTCGAATCCGATGCGGCGCAGGTTGTCGAAGAAGCGAGGGTGTTGCCCGTGGAGGTGGAAGGTGTCAAGGAAGTCTTGAAGACCCTCTGGACGTAGGTAGGGGTAAAAGATGTTCAGACCCGGAGGAAAGGTTGTTGGACGATTCAGGTGTCGCTCCCGAGTGTCCTGCATGATGCATAGCTCGAGAATTTCTCTCGGGAACTGGGCCTTCAATTGAACGTTCCAAACATAGGCCACATACGAAATCGGACGATCATTTGCGAGGTCCTCGCTGGCCTGATCCCAGAAGCGCGAATCGAGTCCTCCATGATTAATGGAGTATGTTGTAGAACAAAGGATCGCCATTTCAAGGCATTGAGCTGCTTCGTCGAGTCCGTCACCAATGACACGGGTTGGATGAACATTAAGAATAGTACGGGGATTGCTGGGTTGGAATCTCGCAAATGGAGGTGGAGGGGAAACAGAACGACGAATCAGGGGATGAGGAGGAGGGGACCTCACAATGGAATCATTTCGCAAAGCACTGGGGGTAGAGTTGCGAGTGGGAAGAGGTGCAGAGGAGGATGATGCGATTATCCTTCCGGGCAAGCGAATGCGCGGATCGCGAGTGCGAATAGGACCAGAGGATGGCTCAATAGAGGCTGGCTCAATATAGGCTGTAGCAGGACTCGCGTCTCGAACGCAAGATGGAACCTGTTTGCCGCTCCGATCCGACATTAGGAGCTGGCAAAGGCGAGTGTTGAACGCATCGTGTGCAGTTTTAGGGTCAGGAGAGGTGACTGGATTTTTGTTTCCGAAAGGAAGAGGTTGATAAGAAAAATGGAGGTCGCTATTGCCAGGCGTTGGAGCGGTAATTTCGATTGGGGGAAGAAGAGGTGTAGGTGGATATCCCAATTCATCGGCGGGTGTAATTCACGAGACGAATCGTAAGCGGGGTCGACAAGGGAGAGAGTAGGAGAGTGCATATTGAAGTCGGCCAATGGTGGTAGTGAGCCGATTGGGATGGAAGTGAATTCGGGAAGGTTACGAGCAAAAGCAAGTACAGTTAAAATAAAGGAACGCGGTGGAATCTTGTCCGAGATGGCCTCAGGAAATAAATATGGTCGGCGCAGTAAGACCAGGCGCAAAAGTCGGAGTTCGTGCTCCGAGATCTCGAATCCAGGTAAGATTGGTGGGATGCTGGCTAGATACCGCAGCGGGCGCGTGGCTAGACGCCTTAGATCAAGGGGATTTAATGTTTCATCGCGCTCGGTATCGTAGTGGGTAAATCCTGTGACCCCACTCGGAATATTGCTGTAGTCGTGTGCATGTTCCTGAATCAAGCGAGAGATTCTCAAAATAAATGCCGTTGGAGTGAGTTGAAATTTCTCTGCAGCCCAAATGAGTTCGGGGTGCATTTGGAGAAATCCCTGGAAGTGTGGCCAGTGATTTGGTGGGATTAATTCGCGGTCGGCATAGAGGTCGCAAAACAAATGCAGATTGGATCGCGCCACTCGGAAAGAGTAATTCATCTCTTCATGTATTTCTCGTGCCTGGAGATTTGCGAATCCTGTGAAGAACGCATGGACAGAAATTCCGTTTAGCTCCGGATTGAGTAGTATGTTCGGCATTCGGTCCGCTGTCAAAATAGAGTTGGCCAATGAGATAAATTCTTCACGTTGAGTATCCCAATCCTGAACGCGCTGAAAAACTCCTCGCATCATCAAGACTTTACATGAACTGCAAATTTCCCCCCGAGAAATCTCGTTCTCAAGAGGGGGGATATCTTCGTCTTCTTCTTCTTCAAAGGGTTGGGTCTCCTCTAAATTTCGGGTTGAAGCGGAGGTCTGCGAAGCAAATGATGAACCCGAATGATTATCTTTGGTGATCATATGGGTCATGTAGGTCCCCGGCATGAATGCCACATTATTTTGCATGTGCTCGTCGTCTTCTTCTACTAGCAGCTGGAATCGATTATTGCCGGTTTCAGGGTCGCGGAACACAAGGTAGGTTCCATCCGCACGTTCCTCGATCGAAACGAAGTTGCCTTTCTGCCAAGGACGGCCGAGTAACATGTCAAAGGGGAACGACTCTCCCACCCAGAAATTTGCACTGGTAATTGCTCCGCCCATGGTGAGTTGAACGTCAGGAAGATAGCCTCGAAGTTCTTTCTGACCTCCGTTTGCATCTCCCATGTTTACGTGTCGAGAAATATCCATTCCAACGTGAGGAAGGAATTTTCTCCAAGTCGGCCGAGACACCAAATTGAGCATTGAGCCTGTATCGACAATAGCGAGAATCGATTTTCCATTGATAGTTACTTGAATTCGGATCAGCTTCTGGCTATCGCGCGATACGAACGAGGCTGCGGTGATTGCAGTGGTTTCAGGAAAAGATTGTGATTTTCCGGGCATCTCGGAGATGCTCTCTAAGACAGAGTTAACGACCGCTTGGTTGCGCGGATGGTTTCTAAGTCGAATAGCATCACTGAGAGCGTTTGCGACTGATGAAGAGATGCCAAGAATCTGCCCAGCAGCCAGAGTCACCGGAGTATTCAAGATAGCATTTAGAACTTGATTTGGATCGACGAATGCAGAGACCACTGATTGCCTAGGTCCAGCTTTCTTGGTCGGTTTGGGGGCGCTGTTTGAGGCGTGATTCCCCTTTGAAACAAGCTCTGTGTCCTCCATAATGGCATCGTCTCTGGATAAATCAATGCGAGGTTCAATTGCATCAACAGGTTGTTGAATGGGGATGGGTGCTTCAGCATGCTCTCGTTTGATTTGTTGCTGCGGCAGCGGGGGATGCAACGGAGTGCCTGAATCTTTTGCATGTGAACGAGTCTGAGGCCGTTGTTTTGGGTAAGGGGCAGGTTTTTCAATAAATTTGTCCGATGAACGGGTAACGGCAAAAATCTTCGTGAGCTCTTCATCCGAAGTGGAGGCTTGAACAAAGACAGGCATAACAGGCTCCTCAGAAATCGTCTCCAATGTGTTGCAGGCTTGAATCGGCGCATTCGAGGTATACGCAAAGTTTGTTTGAGCTGCGGGAGGAGCCAGCGGCTGTCTCTGACGATTAAACGCGTCGATCAATGTCTCGTTTTGCTGTCCATATCGCCGCAATAGTCGTCCATCCGGCCATTCGAGACTTCCGCGCTCGCCTCTCTTCAATTCACCACGAGTAACGACCTCTTGAATAGTAGCGCACTCCCATAATCCATGACCGGTCTTTCCACATCCCCAACAAGTTCGGTCTTCAGCACGAATTGTAGGACGGGGCTGGGTCTGATTTTGAGGGCCAGGAGGTGCGTACTGATTGTTGCCAAAATTATTCTGGGGGAGCGGGGGTTGACTGACAGTTATAATCGGGACACGAAGGCATTTAGCGGCATGGGGATCGAGCTTGGTTGCTTGATAGTACAGATAGTTGTACTCTGGATCCTCGATGCTCATCCGACTCATTCGCTTGATCAGCTCGCCAACTTCGTCAGGAGAATCCTGTTGATTCTTTGAAGTCGGCTTGGAAGTGGAGGTGGTGGGGAGAGGCGTGGAATCCTTTGATTTACGGGTGCGTTTCTTCGTCTTTCTTTTCGATGACTTCTTCGATTTCTTCTTGCGAGATGCGTATTCGTCATCCGAGTCGCTGTCTGACGAGTCTGTTTCCTCATCAGAGGATGAATCACTGTCGTCCGAATCAGATTCATCGGAGTCAAGCTCTGCATCGAAGCGGTTGCGACGGAATTTGGCTTCAACAATTTTGATGACTTCGCTTTTAGGAAAAGGCTTTGACATATCCCGAGCAGGATCGGTGGCGAGAAGGCGCTCTTCCAAGCTATCTCGAAGCGCAGAGGGCATGCCATGCCAGAGGTAGCGCTCTGCCTCTGCTTCGGTTATAAGCTTCTGGTTCTCGAGCCAACCAGATACTTTTGTATATGCACGGATATAACGGCGCCACTGCGACATGGATTTAATCCGCCGTTTGCGCCATTTGTTTGTGAGTTTAACGAGATCACTGAGGGTATGACGCTGATGGTCCTTATCCGCATCGAAGATGGACAACATATCGGTGGAAAGGTGCGTCCAGTCTGGGGTAGCGTAGTGTTTCATTCCTTCGAGGATATGAACCACGTTTCGCGAGCAATAATCGGCCAGGCATTCGATTTGTTCCGTATCAGAGGTAACGTTGTTTTCAGCAAAAAGCTTGTCAAGGTGCGTAATGAAACGAGCGACGTCCTTGGGTTTGCCCGTGAATTTCTTTGGGGCGCCTCGAGCGTTCAAGGGAGGCATATCAACCTGGCTGCGAGCCCGTGGTTGAACCTGTGTGGAAGACATGGTGGTAGAGCGAGCAATATATCGGGGAATGCGAGATGGGGTGGGACGAGAGAAGGTGATTCGGTGGGTTGAATTCAATATTGGGAAGGAAAGGGAGCTGATTGTCACTTCAAAACCCCTCGCGGTGGGCTCCAGATGTGACGTCGTATATTAAATACCCCGAAGTATCGTTTAAACCAGTCGTAAGGTTACGATAAACGGGTGAGTGGGTTTGAGCTCCGTTCAGTGCAATTCCAATCCCAATTAGGCAAGTTGTCGATTCTGGAGGCAAGTCGATAGAAGATGAAGACCCCGCTGTATTTCGGCAAGTCGTGGAGGATTCAAAGCAAAGGGGTGGATCTATAGGTAGAGACGTTAAAACAAAGTAAGGCTTGTGATTACCGTTGTTATTTGAATCCAGAAGAATTTAACAGGAGGGCGAGTGTGGCAGTAAGTTCGAGTTCCAAGAGGTAATTCTTGCTAACTCGGTTGATTCAGTCAGTGGGTTGGCACCAGGGGATATTCAGAAAATGGGGGACAATTGGTACGATGCTATCGAAGTACATTTGTGAATAAATACGAGGAGAGGTACCGATATTTTGGGTCCGTACATGCGGTACAAAATAAATAGGAAGGGGTTGTCCGTATGGCTTGCACAGCCAAATATCAAGAATCAGGGGTTGTTTCCATGATTTAGAAGTCGACCACATGCTCGTAGTAAGGCACAGAATATGTTCTTTCACCTTGGATTTGAGATCAACCAATAAAATTGAGTCGGGAAGAAATGTGGGTTATTTGTTCCACATGGGTCGATATTAAGCAGTTGAGATTGTTGCCTCGAGGTGATTCTTGACCATATGGACGAGTCTGGACCCTGAAATCGATTTCCACCGGAGGCAGGAGCCAGGAACGAATGTTCAAAAGTCAAGGTGAGACGAAATGATGCGATCATATGAGATTCCCACGGTTCAACTGGTTTGTGTCGGTGGTGTCGGTGGAGCAAAAGAGGTGAAAGTTGAAGGATAGAGAGTGTAGGGTATATAGAATTAAATGGGTGAATGAAACTGGGAGGTTGGTATGTGAGTTTGGGTTGTTTTCAATGTAAACAGCGAAGCTGTGTCACAATGTTACATCTGTTGAACCTGCCGAGATGAAAGACGTACCCCCTGCTCCCCTCCGTTCCCCGCGCATCCGGCGAAAGCCTTGGGAACGTAGACTTCCTCAGCGCTATACTGTTGATGCTGCACCCGGTGCCAACTCCCTGCATCTCCCCCTTGAGATTCAGGCAGTCCAGGACGCCACCAAGCTTTCTCTCGAAGGTCTCGTTGACTGTGGTGCCACCTCAGACTTCATTGACTCTGAGTTCGCAGCTAAGTCCGGCCTCCCCCTCCGCCGCCTTGCACAGCCCATTCCAGTTTTCAATGTGGATGGCTCGCCAAATGAGACTGGTGCGATCCGCGAGGTGGCTGACGTCGTGCTGCAGTATCGTGGTCACTCTGAGCGCATGCAGCTCGCTGTTACCCGTCTTGGGAAGCAGAAGCTCATCCTCGGCTACTCCTGGCTCCGGAAGCATAACCCGGAGATCGACTGGGACACCCGAGAGGTCAAGATGAGCAGATGCCCCAGCGAGTGCTCTACGTGCCGCACCGAGGTTCGCCTGGAGGCTCGTGCTGCACGCCGAGAGTCCCGCCTGGCCGCTGAGATCCTCCGGCAGCTCCGACTTGGTCCCCTTCCATCCATCTGTGCCATAGACTTAGGCGAAGATGAATACGATGACCTGCCAGAGCTGTTCCCGGACTACGAGGATGATGTGGATGAAGTGGATGATGCGGATGAAGTGGATGACCCCCTTGAGCCGGGAGACCGGGTGTTCTACACCCAGTTCCTGCCTTCTGAGGATATCCGTGCTGGAAGCACCGTCTCCCAGCGCCTGGCTGAGGCATACGCCAAAAACTCAGCCCCGGCGCGCTCGGACGTTCCCAAATGGGCTCGAGAGTTTGAGCCTTGAGGAGTGGCGCCACTTTCTTGAGGGCGCGCAGCACCCGGTTGAGATCTGGACGGACCACAAAAATCTGGAATATTTCCGGAAGGCCCAGAAGCTCAACCGTCGCCAAGCTCGGTGGTCTCTCTACCTCTCCCGTTTCGACTTCTCGTTGCACCACCAACCGGGTCGCCTCATGGGTCGCCCCGATGCGCTTTCTCGGAGACCGGACCATAGAGTGCAGGACAATAACCAGGACGTTACCCTGCTTCGACCCGAGCTGTTCCACGTTCGGGCCACGGCGGTGAGTATACCGAAATAAGAGCGAGAGTTTTAACCTGGCCGTTGATTGTAGCTTGAAAGAAAAACTGGACCTCGGCATACAGCGTGCTGTCGTCCTCACCTATGTACTATAATTTTTGAACAATTAGTGGCTATACTAGTATGAACGAAACAATTTTTACCTTGACGTTACGAGCGATCCTCAATTGCAGCATTCTGCTCTCCTTCCAAACAGAGCGGACAATCTGTCCATTTGGTAACCTCATGCGCACCCATCTCGCGACACGCGGCATCCATCCTTCCGTTGCCGGTACACCCTCGGCTTCCTCCAAATAATCCCTGATAGCGGTCCCATACTTCCCAGCAACGATTTGATGGTATTCGTCTCGCGCACGAAGAAGAATGTAGCCGTTTCCGAGATCTTCAGACCCTTGTGGAAGGGGTCGAGCGGGATTCAAGAATGGAACGAGAAGTGTGAGGGCGTTTAACTGACAGCGACGGTAACCGCGCTCAGCTAGATTGGCGTACGGGCTCGGGTGCTGTTTTATCTCCTCGCCCAAGTTGCCAATGGTACGCTCCATCGTCCACTGGCTTCTATATCCACTGGGGCCAATGCGAAGTGCCTCGGGAACAGCGTGAAGTATGGCGTGGATGCTCTGGCGACAGAAATGAAGACGCGAAGGTTTCCCTTGATAATACAAGTTTTCAAAATCCTCTTCCGTTTTGCAAAGGTGTTCATGAGCTTCGAGGAAATTGGAGAGAGGGACGGAGCGTTTTCAGCGCCACTTTACCCCCTCCGCCTCTTATCCTCCTCGCGACCCAGAATCCAGGTGTATCAAATTCATCTCTTCAAGTGTTCTGTCGGCTCTGCCATGCTTTCAGCTAGAGACACCGCGACGCTCAATACAATCCCCTCAAAATTTCTTGATATGCGTGTGACAAGCAACGCTTCTTCGACCTCTGCAACATCAATCTCCGAATCAAGTACCGTGCTTTATTCCCAATCCGTTCCCAGCCCTTTTGCCTCCTTCCCCCGCTCTTCCTATCTGCCGCAATATCGACTCTTCCTTGGCTGGTGTCGGACTGCCGGTTATATACATATAGTGCTTATTCTTGTCGCAAAATATGATTTGTTTCACATATTTATTGTGCGTACTTTGAGCCACTTTGACGACTTTGAGCACTATAAGAGCTATGACTATGGCTACTTTGACCAACTTTGGGTGTCTATGAATCTGACCACGGTGCACCCAGGTTTCTATGTGGCTCGGTCCTCGGCTATGACGTCTTTGACGTCTATGGGGTGCTATGGCGGTCTCTGGCGCTCTTTAGCGCAGTTTCAGTTTTTCCTGATGTCCCAAATGAGACGCACAGCACGAGCCAGTCTGCAGAGATGCAGCCAGTACTTCTCGGGGAGGATGTTGCGCAAAAGCGCAGGTCCAAGGACATAAAGATAGGTGATATACTCTTGCGCTTTATAGCCGCTGTTCATCTTCTCCGCAGGATTTCCTGGGGGTTTGTCAAAGCAACCGGGAAGATGTTTAGCAGCGTCAGCGACAGCCGCACCATGCTTCTCCCAAATCTCACCAGTCAGGACTGCCCAGTCCCATGTTTTCTTATCGTCATCCGGATCGCACTGCATAGTACCCCGCCAGAGGGAAAGGAAGAGATCTGGAAGGTTGAGTGCATAGAGATGCATTGAATCCGAACCGAAGCATCTCGGGACCGGAAGAATTCGATTTGAGGGGAGTCCGCTAAACACACTAGGCTCCGAAATACCTGTATCACGACGTTGGTTCTGGTATTCGGTGGTCGATTTGGAGGAGAGGAGTGAATGTAGGCATTTGGAATTATTCCGAGACATCGACAATGGGAAGATGTTTGCCGTCGACGTTGTCGTGATTGGAGCCATCAACACCATAGTCCGAGGGTTTTTGAAGAGCGGGATAATAGTGATTTCCGCCAGGTTTTCTTCGTCCTTTGACGGAGCAAAACTGCCGACAACCATAGGCTCCCATGTGGCCCGTCAAGCCGGCTATTTCTGCCATGGCGGGACCATCAGCAGTTTCGAGGAAAGAGAAAGGAAAAGAGCGGTAGACTTCTTTGTCGATAGCGTCCCAAATGAGCAGCCCCTCGTGCATAAGAGCAGCCAGGTGATAAAGACCGGGGAAAAGGAATGATGTGAGGTTTTTGGGTTTATTTGGACCAGGAATGATGCCGCCGGGACGCTTTTTGTAGCGGAGATCGGGCTGGGGGTTGCAAACAATCCAGAGGTAAATCCAGCAATCGGAATCCCTCATGGCGTAGAGCTTGGCACCATCGACTGTGAAAATAAGAAGCATATCTTTTTCCTGAATAGTCCCATCGAGAACGGCACGGAGGTAGTCTTGACCACAGAACAAGTCGTCGTGAGTCTCCACCACTCCACCATTCTCTATGGCGGTCCAAATGCACATTTAATCCCGCGCTGGTTTTTTCGCCGAAAATCCGATTTCCCGCACCTTTTTTGCTCGAAAGTCGGAATCGCGCACCTTTTCCAGCCGAAAGTCCGAGGAGAAAAACCAGCGCGGAATTGGCCGTTTTTGCGCTGGTTTTTTTCGGCCGACCAACTTCGCGCTGGTTTTTTTTACACGTTCGAAAGTTGCGCACCTTTTTTGTGTCGACAATTTTCGCGCACCTTTTTTTGAGGTCGACTTTTTTGCGCAACTATTTTTCTACCTTCATATATTGTAGGTACTGTGAATACTATCTAATCTACCTATCTTATCTGAACAGAGTCGTACCTACAAGTACAGGCACCCAGTACAAAACCCTGCTCAGGCATGACTCGTCGGAAGGGGGTTCTTTAACTTTACCTCATTGACAACACGTTTGATCCGTAGATATCATCAATATCACTGATAGCTCCACGATTAGATCTGGTAGCACCTAGTAGACCATATAGCGTTGGCTTATATTTCGGTAGACTCCAGACAGGTGAGCAGAGCATTACTTTGGTAGTTGATGTAGGCAAGAGTAGAACCTTGCTTTTGAATATCGCTATGTTTGAGTTTGACTTGACAGTTGATCGCCGTCTTGCTTGAATCCGATGACGCAAACACATTTTGACCACCGACTGTCGAAATCCAGTTAGATCATTGACAGTCCTATCTGCCTGCCCGACCCAAGGCCCGCATCCGAACCCGCCTTGCCTCTTCTTGTTTTATAAAATTGGGGACTTGTCTACCGTGCTACCGCGGATATATCTGCTACATCTCTTCACATAGTTTTGCCGTTTTTTCCTGACACAGTCTGAAGGCGTGAGATCTCTTGGCGTCGGGCCTCGGGAAACATCGTCGGCGTCGACAAACCTTAGCACCGATCTTGAGCAAAGAATTGGTTGGCATCCCGAGAGCTCTGTCTATTAAATATGAATTCAAGGACAGACTCGGAGGGTAGAGAGCGGGGCAGTAGGTCTGGTAAGCAGGTCTGTGTAGTACGCTTAGTTACGACCTGTGTTTGTATCTGTTTCTATAGATCACTCTTGCCTTCCGCCTCTATTATCTCTCGCTCCCTGCCTCCGTCGTAGCAGTGGACTCAGGCCCCAGCACACGAGCAGCTTTGTGCCCACTCGCACACCCAGCCCTGCCTCGCCTTCTACGCCCGGACGCCTCGCAGGTCTATCATTTTGAAGCCCACCGCGAGGGTTTCAAAATTGCTTCTGGTTCCTCTCGTAACCTGCGGCGTAACTCCCTTCGCGATCTTCGCGACGAGTTTCTCGCTATCTCACAGAACCCCGCCAATCTCCTCGACTCAGACCCGTTCGTCGACTTCTTTCAAGTCGTTCCTAATCATCTCTCCCACCACCACCACCTCTTGCTCTCATCCACCTCCTCCTCCTCCTCTAGTTCTTCTCCGTCTCCATCCGACATCATGGCTTCCATTCCCATGCCCGCTCGTGGCGACCGTAATGCGCCTCAGTTCGATGCTTCTAAGCCCCACGAGCTTCGTCGCTATTTTACCGACCTCGAATTTCTTCTTGACCGCGCCGAGGTCAAGGACGATCACGAAATGAAGCAGCACGCTACGCGCTTCTTGTCTGTCCTCGACCAGGAAATTTGGGAAGCTCTCGCCACTTTCCATGACGCTACTAAGTCCTTCGATGACTTTAAATCCGAGGTGCTTAAACTTTACGCTGGTAACGACGACGACCGCCGACTCGAGGTCCGAGATCTTGACTCCCTCGTCGGCCGTTATTCTCGCACCGGTATTCTTTCTCTCGACGACCTCTATCGCCAATTCCTCCGCATCACCACGTATCTCATTTCGAAGAAACGTCTTTCTGAGGCTGAGCAAAGCCGCGCTTTTCTCCGTGCCATGTCTCCTGCCTCTTTCGCTTCCGAGATACGTCAGCGCTTGCAAATTAAGAAGCCTGACATTCATCCTGCCGACCCATACGCTCTTTCTGATATGTACGAAGCCGCGGAATTCGCTCTCGCCGGCTCGAGCGGCTCTTCTGTTTTCAATGCGCCCTCATCCACCACTTCCTCCCTGTCTCCCGCCTCCACAATCGAAATCAAACCCGACCCTGGCATCACAGCTCTAGTCAGCAGCATGGCTGAACTCATTAAGGTCATCGCAGCAAAGCCTGACAATGCCGGTGGCAATACTCAGCGCAAACGGCCCGACGGCTGCACTTATTGCAGTGGTGATCATTTCATCGGTGCCTGCCCACTCGTTGACGAGGATATTAAATCCGGCAAGTGTATCCGCAATTCCGACAATCGCGTCGTTCTCCCCAACGGCTCCTTCGTTCCCCGCGCTATCACCGGGAAGAACCTTCGTGAGCGCATTGAGAAATGGCACGCCGAGAATCCTGGAAAACTCGGTGTCGCCCAGCTCATGGTTGAGATTGCAATTGATCATTTATCCACTCCCTCCCCCACTTTATCCGTTACCCTCTCCGACGAGGAGCGTATGCAGACACTGATGAAGGAATACCAGACGCTTTTAACTCGATCGCAGGCCAAGAAGGCTCTTGCCCAGAAGCGTTCTGACGAAACTCCTGATCGTACCATTCCCCCACCCCAAACCAACATTCCTACTACCGCTTCTAACACCACTCCTCCTGCGGCGCCCACTCCGAATGCGGAAGCCTCGCCTCCTCATCCATTTTCCAACGCTCGTGACGCTGCTTATGCGCCTCCAACGGATCGAAACCTTGGTTTACCTCCCGCGCAAAATAAATTGGCAATCCCGCTTATCGTACCACCGCGCCAGTTTATAACGAGAAGGACGCGGCAACTGTATTTCAGTCCTCGCTCAACGCACCCATCACTCTCACTCAACGACAACTCCTTTCCTTGGCACCGGAAGTTCGTTCGCGAATGCGCGAGGTGACCTCGGCCCGCCGTGCTCCTGCCAAAGACAAGCCCGAGAATTCCGCTTCCGTCAACCCATTCATTAATATGGTTGACTCTACTCTTCCCTTCGCCGACACAGATTTTCCGCACGAAACCCTCGACGAACAGCGCCATCAAGATGCTCGTTATACTGCAATGATGGATTCTCTTCCCGCCACCTACACCACATCCTCTCAGGCTCATCTTCTACCAGGCGGTGTTTTTGTCCCAGACTTATGGAGGAGCACGGTATCCTCTGGACTCTTACGGCCGCACACACCCCGCAGCAAAATGCGCGAAGCGAGCGTCTATGGCATACTCTTATTAGCCGCGCTCGTACTTTTCTCATCGACGCTGGGCTGCCCCTCTCCTTCTGGGGTCTAGCCGTCCAGTATTCAAACTGGATTCGATGGCGCCTGCCTACGAAACCTCTAGGTGATGCTACTCCGTGTGATGTTTGGCCTGGTCCAGTGTCGAATTGGGGCGAGTTCCATCCGTTCGGTTGCTTGGCATGGGTCTATGACCATACGCCCAACTCGAAAATAGATGCGACCGGGCCACCTGGGATTTATGTTGGTGTTGACGAGGTTCGGAATGCTTACAAGGTCTACGTCCCTCATCAGAGGAAGGTGATACATTCACCACACGTAAAGTTTGACGACTTGACAATGGGAGACAAGTTATTCAAGTCTACGTCGCCAAAGGGGGAGTCGTACGATCATGATTCATTTACCCCTTCTCTTTTCGACGCTGACCTCGATGATGACCGTCCTGCTCCTCGCCCCGACATTGCTCAGCCCGAGCCCGAGCTCCCTCCTGCACGTCCAAAACGCCGAAATCCTCGAGCTCCCACCATTCCTACTCCTCTCCTCACTCGCTCTGCCGCCGCTGCTGCCGCGCCGCCGCACAACCTGCCGCCGCCGCCGCTCAAGCCGCCGCTGGAGCTGAGCAACCTCCTCCAAGTCCACCTTCCCCGCTTACTCCGTTACCTGAGGACTCCGAGCCGGAAGAAGTGGCATTCCCGGTCATTCTACAGACCGGTGATTTGCCTACAACCTATAAACAGGCAATCAACTCACCAGATGTCAACGAATGGGAACAGGCAATGGAGTACGAGCATAACCAGTTAATAGCCATGGGTGTATGCCCACAAGAAGGACCCCCTCTCGGGTCACATGCGCTCGGGTTGTTGCGCTCGGAAATCATCAACGCCCCGGCATTGATTTTATCGATGCTTCCTCCCCTACCGTCCACATCGAATCTGTTCTCGGGATAGCGACGATTGCGGCGATGCTGGATTGGGAGATCCACGTAATCGACGTTAAGTCAGCATTCCTAAACAGTCCTGTCAAGGACGACGACTTTATCTACGTCCGTCCTCCGCCCGGTATCAACTATCCAGGCAAAGAAGGTTGGATCTGGCGACTCCTCAAGGGTCTCTATGGTCTACGCCAAGCCGGACTACTGTGGTACGACACATTGGTCCGTATTCTCACCTCTCTCGGCTTCACCATCTGTGTATGTGACCCATGCGTTTTTATTCGCCGCCGGAAGAACGAAATCGTTATCCTGGCTGCCCATGTCGACGACCTTGCTCTCTTTGGCAACTCTAAGCCCGCCGTGTCAGCGTTCAAGGTCGAATTTACCGAGCACTTCCAGATCTCTGACAAGGGGGAGATTTCGGAGTTTTTGGGCATGACAGTGAGACGCGACCGCAAGTTGCGTACCATTTCGTTCTCCCAGCAGGATTACATCCACACCATCCTCAAGCGCTACCGCTTCGAGCACGCTAACAAGCGCGCAACGCCGATGGAAACCAAACCCCTTCGACGTGAAGATTGCCCCGCAGTCGGCTCGTCGGATTGGGACGACATGCAGATATTCCGTATGCGGAAGCGAACGGTTCACTCATGCATCTCCTTAAAACACGCCCTGACATCGCTCGTGCTCTTCAGCAGACTTCACAGTTTATGAAGAGCCCCGGCCGTCCGCATTGGATTGCCCTCCAGCACATCTTCAAGTACCTCCGTGGTACTTCGGACTACGAGCTCGTCCTGGGCGGGTCCGGATTCTCACCCGACCTCTTCCACGCTTACACCGACTCCAACTTCGTCGATAACCCCGAAGAACACGGTTTCTCTGTCTCGGGCGGCGCTCTTTTCATCGGGAACTCCTGTTTCCATTGGTGGGCGCGTCGTCAAACCGCTGTTGGAGGCGCTACAGGTGCCGCTGAATATTTCGCCGCCTACACTTGCGCCAACGAGGTCGTCTGGTTCCGCCAACTTCTCGGTGAACTTGGTTTTGCCCCCACTCGCCCTACGGATTTCCGTGTCGACTCAAACAGTGGATTGTCCACCATGAGCAACTCCAATGTGACACAAGGCAACAAGTACTTCAAAATCAAGTACCATTCGTTGCGCGACGCCGTCAAAACCAAGTCCATCGCGCCTGTCCGCGTCGAATCGCGAGATAATCTCGCTGATATCTTCACCAAAGGCCTTACTCGCGACGTTCACCGCCACGCGACTGCACGTCTCGGCCTTCGTCCAGCAAATACTCGCTGAGGGGGAGTGTCGGTATACTGTAAATTCACACTTACATTCCTTTTAGTTTCAGCTCGTAGTTTACTTATACGCTCGTTTACTTATCTCCGTTCGGACACAGTATATAGTCACTCGGTCACGCTTCCGTTTCCTCAGTCTTTTCTCCAACGACTGAGGTAACATTTTATATCTACTATACATACATTGTACTTACCGGCCTGCAGCTTTGTCGCGCCCTCGCCACTATCGGCTCGTGCTGACGACTCCGCTGCAGTTCGTCGTTCATCGCGTCTGCGCCATACGATACTCCAAGTCTTCTTCTTCCTTCTTGCCCGCAGCGTACACCCCTTCCATCTCGAGGATACTCAATCCCAAACCGGCCGCGTGTGTCGGCGGCTTTGTTGTGTCCTCTACGCTGCCATCCCCTGCAGCGTCACCTGGCTGAAAGTTTCCGTGATAGAGGGCGAGCTGTAGGGGAATGAAAGAATTAGCCAATGAATAAAAAAAAAAAACCCCCGTCCCAAGGAGAGAGAAGAACGCCGCACTCACCAAAAAACGTCCGCACTCCCCACCGCCTCGCCCAACCTCTCTACCGTCAGCTGGCCCATAAAAATAGCATGCACGCCGAGCGAGGCACAGAGCGCTTGGAGGGGGACGCGGTGCGGGCCGTCGCCGATGAGGATCAGGTGTGTTGTAGGTCTTCGTGGATTCAGGCTATGGAGCTTTCTCGCGGAAGCTTTTCATCGACTGTCTGAAGGCCCTTCTCACTCATGTCGGGATCTCATCGTCGGGATATTCAGGCCATAGTTTTCGCCGTGGCGCTGCCACTTGGGCTCGACTCATTGGTCTCTCCGACCTCGACATTCAGCGCCTGGGCCGTTGGACTTCCGACCGCTTCAAACTTTACATTGACACACCACCTGATGTCATCGTGGCGTTGAGAAAACGCCTTCTCTCCGACCCCCCGCTTATTCAACCAACCTCCATGGTTGTGGCCCCGGGATTGGTTTGGCGCGGCGACGATGCTCTCTAGCCCCACCCGTTTTCTTGCTCTCTTGCTGTCCCGGCAACCCCTCCTCCCTCGGGCTGCCTTGTCTTCCTGGGTTCCGGCCCGAGAGCGCTCGCTGCGAGGGTCACATCACCCCTCACCGCAATCATAAATATATCATCCATTTTCCTCCCTCCCTCAGCACGAGCTCGCAGCATTCCTAGTGAGTGTATACACTCGGAGGAATGCACGTGGGAGTCATCACTGTGACTCATCGCGTCTTTTTCCTCTGCCACCACCACCGGGCGCGTTCCTTCGCCCGTGCTCTCGTTTTTAGTTCTCCCACCCACCTCCCATATACATTGCATGTACATCGTATTTAGTTTTAGTCTGTTTTGTGCAGCTTCGCGCCGACATTGGGTTCCGGCCCGAGAGCACTCGCTGCGAGGGTCCCATCACCCCTCACCGCAATCATAAATATATCATCCATTTTCCTCCCTCCCTCAGCACGAGCTCGCAGCATTCCGGTGTTCCTGGAACCCACTTGATTGATGTTTGTCCAGAGTCAATTGTAGTAGATATATACTATAGCTAAGCTACACGCTAGCAATGAGGAAGCAAGCTTCCCCATCATAAGTAGCCCAAGTGACGAGTTTTAGCCCTCTTCGATGATTCGATCATAGCCCTTATAACGGATTGTGCTACACCTTCCGCTAGCTGCACTGGAACTGCATTCCCTACTTGTCGATAAAGCTTAGCTGACTTCAGCAGAGAGCTAGGATTCCAAAAATAATTGAAGGTACCTGATGTACCTGCCCCTTGTCCGAGCATCGTCGGTTTACCCTTCGTTTGTATCTCGGTATGTAACCATCCTCGAAGCCTTGTGCGCGTTTAAGTTAAACCTTCGGCCAATGTAAAAGGTCGTGATTGCTTGACCATCTGTTAGCTTCATTTGCTATTTATGAACCGCTCTTACCGTCGGGTGCAGCACGCGTCTTCCTAGAGAATCAGGCTTCATTGAGGTCATCACAGTATGAAATTTTCCATTCGGATCGGTGCGAGCGAACCACAATTTCTTGCGGTCTGCAGGGGCTTTATATTTCTGTGAGATCTTTGCCCAATGCTTGGCGAGAACATCTGCGCCTTGTTAGTAGTGCTTTAGCGCAGGTTGTTCTGTTACCTTTGTAGTCCGCAAGAGGGATACACGGTATCTGCGCTGTTATACGCACCACACCTAGACTGGCACCACCTGTGTAATGGTAGGAGAGGGTTTTGCAGCCATTGCTTCGCATCCCTGCCTGATAGGAAGTAAAGGGGGCTACTGGATACTCAATAGGTTGCTCGTATCCGACCCGGCATTGCGTAGCATCGAATTGGGGAGCTCCCTCTTTCTGCTTGCGTGCTCCAGGCACCTTCCTATTTCTCAGCTGTAAGCAATAATTAAATGCGTTCCTGGCCCTTACCAATGAAATGGAGGCGTTGTCGACGTTAGTATTTCTATAGCGTTTTACGACTGGTACAACCCACCATATCTCCAATGGCATCTTGAATGGTGACACCAGGATGCGGGGATAGAGAAGTACTCGGCCGCACAGCACATGGGAGGCTTTCTTCTGTCATTGACACCGTGTAATTGGGTGGTCTCTGGGCCGCATGTGTTGGGAGTGGCAGGTCTGGAAGGATGAGACCACGCCTTGCGGCCAACACTACCACTCGATATCTATTCTGCGGGCTACCGAGTTGGGCAGCATTGACAATGCCAATTCTCACTTGGTACCCTATATCCATGAGCCCACGGCATATTGCTTTCAGCATAGCATTTTTGATTGGCAAGCCTGTGAGATAGTCCTCAACAGAGTGGTCAATCGTACCCACTACGTTTTCCGAGAAAACATAAGCGGGCAGGAATGTATCTGCGAAACTCAACATTGTTAAGGGTAGAAAGTTCCTATATCGGAACTGATGAAAGCGGTCTCAGGCTCTTTTTCAAACTCGTACCTGACGTCGTCGTCGTGCTATAGTCGTTAATAAATTGAGTTTGGGAGCCAAGGACTGAGGACAAACTTTGAATGTATTACAGCGACTGAAGCTTCCGCATGGAGTTCCTGGGTTTGACTTAGTTCTTCTCCGGGACATCTCGAAAGTACTTGCCTGCGCACAGGATTCCTAGGTTTGTAAGCCGAGGTATCGAAGCACTTGGTATTCTTTCCCCATTTGCGTTCTCCATGAACTTGGGGTGATTTTCCAGACTTTCGGTTCGCGGAGAACTTTAAAAACTCGTTGATGTCAGCGCAGACAGCGTTGCGATGGTTGGCGCTAAGATGTGTGGTTAGAAAAGGAATCTTGCGTATACCGTATCCAGTTCCTAGCAAATGGAAAGGAGTTGCGCACTTGAATGATGCAACTGCGGATTCATCGGTGTCGACCGCACAGGCAATGTCGAACAACTTTGTGTTACTGAAACCTTGGGAGAGTCCGCCAGCCCCTGGCTTGCGATTGAGTTTATGTGTCAGAGAGAATAAAAAAAAAGTAGTACCGCAGCACAGGTCCAGCATAGATAGAGCTTGACGTTTGTTGATTAGCTCGATTTCTGCGCAATGTGCAGCAAAAGATGGTTGAAAGATCCTATGCCCCCCTGTACGGGTTTGACGCAAGATATCCATGTAAAAATGGTCAGGGTGAGAATTTGTCCAATTTACACGGTCTTCCATCGACTCAGTCTCGATGATATAGAAAAGCCCACGCACATCCTCCACTCTCCTAGACTCGAGCTGAGAGCTGGGACAAAGCCGCCTCTGTGAAAAAAGCATTGGAATTATGTAACGACTAGGGCAATCCAAGTAGAAGTCGAACCGGGTCATCGGGGTGGCGATGAAATCGACGAATGCGAAGCTGTTGTCGTTGGGGAGTGATGCCAATAATTTGATTCAATTCAAAGCAACCTTCGGGATCAACGCAGTTACCCAGACTTCTCTCCATGTATACGAAGTCCCATAGGTGATAACAACATCCTTGATAGAGCGCACTATCCGGCACATCAAAATTGGGAGTATTCATAGCCTCAAGTTTTGATTTGAGTGCGCAGCAAGGGCACGGCTTGTGAGACGGAGCTTCATTCAACAGTTCACGGCGTTTTTGAATGCTGAATTGATCCGTGAATGTGAAAGCGCCTTCATATGTTAATCTGAAATATTAAGGAAACATGTTCTTTCCTGGCTGCTTGCTTCGCACCTGCAAAAAAAGCGTCCATCACACTCAGAGCCAGGCTCTTGATCTGGGCTTAGAAACTGGACTGCGTGCTTTCCTATGATGGACTCCACTGGAATTTCATCACAAGAAGAAAGAAAGCAGAGCTCGTCCTCCCTGGCGGCCTCCGCTAGCGCAGTTGACGGAGCTAGTGCAAAATTAGCATGTGATATGCCCGAGTTCAAGGACGTATGTGCCTTTTTCAAACCATTGGACATGCGCCGTTTTGGGCCGTCCTGGAGAGTTCGATGCCAGTTCACTGTTGTGAGTGAAATATGCGATTTGACAGAACCTAGCCCTCCATTAGACAGCTGGCGAGCTACTACTCCAACCGACTTGCCAGTCTTTGTCTTTAGCTAACTTTTTGGGGGCATTTTTCCCTCTTCTGCGCTTAGGGATACTACCATCTTCGCCAGCGGCTACTGAAACCACATCTCCGGCCTACAAAGTGGTCCAGATAAATATCCCGTCCCGAGAAAAAAGAGCGCGAATGATTCTCACTGTGTATGACACTCCGTCAACACG
Organism: Favolaschia claudopus; assembly: GCA_037176885.1. NCBI lineage: Eukaryota > Fungi > Basidiomycota > Agaricomycetes > Agaricales > Mycenaceae > Favolaschia > Favolaschia claudopus. The sequence goes on along the minus strand of JAWWNJ010000136.1, from coordinate 548,919 downwards.
GCACTGTCTATAATAGCCCTTTTCATCCAGAGGTTGGTCCAGAATGACTTCCTTGGGATTGAAATAGTGGCGGGCAGTTTGAGGTGGTGGCCGAACTCGATGGCACGGCGGGGCATCTCCGACAACATTGTAGGGGGCATTTAGAAACTTCGCCATTGGTATCAGCCTGGGCGTGATGTTAATGCTCAGGCTATCGGCATTCTTGCGCTGTTTTTTTGAGGAGGCCGCTTCTGGTGATCTTGGTCTTTTGGAGGGCATGGTGGTGAAGGTAAAAAATGACTAATAGTTGACCTTGTAGTTGACTGTGTTTCGTAGTTACTTGATCGGAGGTACCCCTATCTTGGTAATCCTTGCCGTGAGTGATCATGCCAAAAGAAGTTCGCACCATGATGCTGCTTACTCACTACTCGTTATGGCAATAAGTCCTGGACGGGGGGATTTGTGACCGCTCTTGGCCATCTGAGCAGGTTGTTGGTGGATTTGAGGTGCTAGATGTCAGTAGAGTATTCCACCAGCCTCATTGTAAAGATAAAAAGCAAAACAGGGAAAAAGATTCGAAAACTGCAAATTCGGGCCCGGCTAAGATAGAGAGCGTGGGATCCCCGCACCTTACTTAAGCACATTTATTAATCGGTCCCGCGGCCAAATCCCCAGTCGCGCAAAAAAAAAAATTCATGCTCTTTCCGGCCTGCAGAAGGGCAAACCCCTGCGGCAGACTCAGAAGCCATTCTCGCTGTTTCGGCTCTATAATTTTGGTTTTCGCTTAGTTACATAGTTGATAGTTAGAATGAGCTGGGACACGCACCGGACATAGCCGTGATGTTATGTCAATGGCCTCGTCAACGGTTTCCGAAGCTCCGCGGTCCGAACACGAATGATTTCTTTCGTTCTCAATCTATACTGCACCAAACAACGCCCGTTAAACAACATGTATTGTACTAGGACTCGGCGGAGGTGTTTCCCGCACATTGATGCGCCGCTGTTCGAATTTATCTTCACAAACAAGACCGTTGAGCGTTTCTCTCGTCACCTCTCGTCACTCAAGCGGCGACAATCAGCATGGGCCTCTCACGTCTTGTCTTTCGGACATCTCGGCGTGTCCCTGGCCTTGAATTTCCATGGGACACGCCAAGGACACGCGCAAATTGGCTGGGCGCCTCTGGCAAAACTGGATCCCGGCCCGTCATGGGACACGCAGAGCAGGCCGCCGCCCAGGGCGTAAATGTTCTCACAGTAAATATTCTCCCACGTGTGCCACTTACTTATGATAGTTCCGCCGGACTTCTTTGCTATTCCCTCCCGACCGCTTGTGATGGCGCGTCAATGGGATCATAAATTACGCGAAATGTACGTCAATTCTGATAACTCCAATGGCCTTTCAAAACCATTCCAAAGCATTCCACTGTGGTTGTAAAACCCCGTGAATTTTACTTAGCCGTTGCATGAAATTCACGATTCAACGAATTTTCAAGTGAATTCAGATTCACGTGGTTGGAAATTCAGGTACCTGATTCACGTACTTCCTGTATGCCATGCTGAGCTACGTGAATATCACCTTGTTACTGGGTGAATGAAAGTGCATGAATTTGGCTTGGGATACCTGGATTTCAACTACGTGAAATTCACTTGAAAATTGGTTGAATCAAGTCGCCTGGAATCGTTGAAAAATTGCAATTTTAGCCGAGGTGGAACTCTCTGAAATTCACTCTCAAACTGGGTGAAATTCATGGGGTCAGAGTTGCTCCGAGCAAGGTACATGGTTCCGGTCATCAGTACTGGTTGCGCTCACCCTATATCAAGAAATTCAATCTATATAATATAGTGTTCGGTGCTTAAACTGTTGCCATTGATGGTAGTCGAGGTGATGGCGCCTTGAGACTGTTTTCGGAAATAATACTCAAAAACAGTTGTTAGCACCAGAGAAACGTGATACTTGCTCATGAGCGGGTCACTGGAGGCTAGCTGAACTTTTTTCGCAGCTCAGGGAATGAAAATGAAGTGAAGAGAGTGATTCACTAATTTCGAGGTGGACTGCTGAGGTGACGTCATCTCAAGGTGGGTTCAAGGTTGATGGGCCATCACCTCAAGGTACCTCGACCTCGCCTCGCGGCAGCACTAAAGCTTCCCCATGAATTTCAAGACGGCTTTCATGATGCTCAGAAATCTGCTTTTGTGACAATATGGTCATGACAAAACATCATGAATTTTCGTCATGAAACAACTTACGGTAGGCGGGATGGTCGAGGGCTTAAGCTCTGCTTGCAAGAGTTTCGAGACGGCTGTGGCATGCTTGTCCGTCGCCGTCGATTGGGCACGCACGATTGGTAGCAATTGGACCGTATCTTCGTGCTCTTTATAGGGAGGTTGCTGCCTGGTGAGAGTGATGGGGTCTGAGACGGGCAATGAAGGGCCTGGCATCGAAGCGCCAGCACGTGACCAGTACGTCCATGTGAGGAAATTTTTGGACATGTGCCATTACAGCATTTCCTTTTCTGGGTCATGGATTTTTTTTTTTTTCCTCTGGGCGTTTGAGTTGTTCGCCCAACGTTTCTCAGGCAGCAGAATAGGCTCGTGACCAGCCTGCCTACGTAGCAACAATTTTTATATGGGGAGGACGTTGTTGCCGTAGGCGGGCTGGTACAGTACAGTATGTAAGAAAACATCAGTGGAGGGAGCAAGTGTGTCACCAAATCTCGGAAGACGTTGCATCAGGCTGACTGTCCATATATAGATTAATGTGCAATAGGTGGGATGTGAGTATGTGAGTGCCGATACAGGAGAGAGGGATCTTACCATACCCGCAGTTTAGTCGTAGGCGAAGGCTGCGAATTCCGGAGTCCCAGCGGAACGCTGATTTATAGGCGAGAGATGACATCTTCGGAAGCTTTGAAGAGACGGTCATAGAGGAAGGCAAGTATTCTCATCGCCTTGCCGGGGAAGCTGCAATGCCGGGAAGGAGGGTCAGCAAAACTTCAACCAACAGGACGGTGTATAATAGTTACATCGCGCATATTGAGAGGCAAAACCCATTCATCGGGTGCGGCAGCGGATGGCCGATTTAACAGGGGGAAAGCTAGTAGGCTACAACCTACCGCTGGTTAAGCTCCCTTGGTCTATGTGAGGTTGCCTTGAGTGTTCATGGCAGGCAGCAGGCCCAACCAATTCAGTGTTGCAGCTTGGTGAATCTGAACCAAGTCTTGCCGAGTTTTGGAAACAAAAATTATCGGTTCAGAATTTTACATCAGTTGCTAATATGCTCTAATGTCATTGGAATGAGGAAAGAGCTCCGATATCTAATCCAGCGGCCTCACGTATTGCGGATAAAATGTCTGGGTTTCCGAGATAGTTAACCGTTGGTTAACCGTATGTACCCTTGCTCTATCAAGTTTGATGGAGCTTTCCCACATTTGGATATTACGCATAGTGAATTTAGAATGTATCTAAGTTACGCCCCCAGTGACTTCCCCAACCTCGGAAGTGAAGCTCGGTAGGAGACTGCCAGATTGTGGCCTTTGAACCCAGAATCCCTAAGGCCAACCGGCTCATGGTCTATGTCTGTTGTCGGCGCGAATTAAATCCAGTTTCATCAAGTTGAGAAAAGAGAAAAAAGAGAGGATTTCAGTCAATATACTTCCCTATCTTCCGCATATCATAGCCTCCGTTTCCTGCCTTAATTTTGCGCTGGTGGCGGACTTGAAGGCTTTTGAGTGGTGGATATCTATATCAAGTCGCGTTTCTGGCGGGCTGATTTGGGGCTGATGCGAAATATCAAGTCTATCCCAACGGGGACGACTGCCGGATTGAGATAAGCCCCAGCCAATGAAATTCAAGAAGCACCCATTCGGCGTGATTCGGGCGTTCGGGCATCGATCACGCGACCAGCCCCCCTCCTTTGCCTCTGAGTCTCAGAGTCTCACTGTCAGAGTCTCACTCGGTGCTCGCTGCCGCTGCCCACTGGCGCTTCTTTCTGCTGCCTTTAAGTTCTCAATAACGTCGCAACTCAGGCCGCAGGTTCCAGGCTCAACAATACTTTCTCAAGTCGAATTGCAAACTACACAACGACGTGTATATATCTTGTGAGGTACGAGCAAATCGATATAGCGTCTGTCTTGGAGAGACTAGTGTAAGGAGTGGGATACGGTAGGCGGGATGGTCGAGGTTGATTTTGACATTTTGACATCCGAGTTCCGAAAAGTCCGAAGTGCCGCGGCTAAGTACGTGATGTAACTGCCTAACGGTAGGCGGGATGGTCGAGGTTGATTTTGACATTTTGACATCCGAGTTCCGAAAAGTCCGAAGTGCCGCGGCTAAGTACGTGATGTAACTGCCTAATTAGGAAGACTGTGCTGAGTCTACAGTGGCCGCCATTAAAACTGCACCAAGCGGTTCTGGGGCATTCAGTGTGTCTTTTGAAACAAAGTTCTGGACATGGAATACGGGTGAAATGACTTTTTTAGGCAACTTACCCCATGACCATATATAGTAATTCGAGTGTAATGAATTTTTTAAGGGATTTATTAACAGGGCACTTTTCAGTGCTACACCCCACCGAGAAACGGTCTTCATAGGTCGAAAGTACTCGCAAATAAGTGGCTGCAGAAAACAATGCAACAAGGTGTTTCGAGTCATTGACGTGGTCTCTGGGCTCAAACAAAGTGCAGGACATGAAATCTGAGTGAAATGAAATTTTTTGAGCCAACGACCCAATTACCATATATGGTAATCGAGCCACAATGAATTTTTTCATGTGTTTTTTTACACCGCACTTTTCAGCGGTGTTTGCTGCCAATTTGAGCCCGTAATAGTTGCTGTAAGATGGCCATTTTGGCCTAAAAATGCCAGATTTATTCAAAAAATGACCAAAATGACCATCTTCAAACAGCCATTGCGGGCTCAAAACTGTATGAATCTATGTCAAGTAACATATGACTGACGTCGTATTTGCGAGTACTTTCGACCTATGAAGGCCGTTTTTCGGTGGGGTGTAGCACGGAGAAGTGCCCCGAAAATAAATCCCTTAAATTGATGGCTCGGCGTTGTCAAGGCCACAAAGTTTCAAACTCCGAGGCGACTCGTACTCGCCTCTACAGCTTAATTCCAGGAGTATATGCCAGAACGATGGGAGTGGGACTCGGCTATTTAAGCGAGTCCCACTGTTGATGTCTTTTGGATCACACACAATCAAAGTTGTATCAGGGAATCAACAGCGCATCAATCCTCGGCATTTAGAGCCGAAATTTATGTTCAATGTGTTTAATTGCTTTCTCGGTGTATTTCTGAGCTAATAAATTTCTGGTGGGAACGTAGTTCCCCCCAGACCCCCCTCCTTGAGCCTGACGGCATATTTTATGAGTTATACTCAGTATCTCGAGTTATTTTTATTATTTATTCTGAAAATTTGATTCATGTAGCGCGGGGGAGACCCCCGCGGACCCCCCTTGACGCTCGCCGCTAGGCCCACTGCGTGGTGCTTGCGCTCGCCGCTGGGCCCACTGCGTGGTGCTACCGCTCGCCGCGGAGGCCCACTGCGTGGGGCCAGTTAATATTTTAAAGCGTCGGGGCGGTATTAGGGGCGCTCAATTCTTAGCTCGTCAGCTCGTCTCGTCCGTAAAATATCGATTTTTTGATGAGGGGATCAAAATTTGATGGGAAGTGGAGAGAAATGCGGAGTGGGATCAGCAGCTCATCAGCTCATCATGCAATTAAATAATTTCTGGGACGAGACGAGCCGACGAGCTAAGAATTGAGCTCCCCTATTTTAAAGCTAATTATGTGCTGTGATCTACATCATTTATCTTGATGTGCCGATGAGCCGAGTCCCACTATCAGAGCTCAAATCTTTCTATCCGAGCATCCGAGTCCCACTATCAGCCTTTTTCCGCGGTTTACCCGAGTCCCACTCCCATCCTTTTGGCCATTCCTCCTCCCCCCGTACCCAATCATTCCGCCGCTTCCACGATCGTCGAACGAGCACCATCCATCACTGTCCGTGCCGACAATCTGTCAGTATCGGCTCTACCGCTGTCATCTCGACAAATACAAGCCGTGATATGCCTCACAACTCGAACCCGGCACCACCCGAGGCTGCATTGCTGGACGACTTGTCCAAGGAGATTGAAGATGTGATGGGCTTCAGGATCTCATACAACAGGTCGAGTCCGGGAAGGTAGCAAGTATTCGCGCTCGCTACGGTCCTTCCGATGGGCGGCGCGGAACCGCTGATCCGTCCTGGCCCAAATACAAGAATATTGTCTCTAAACGTGAACGGCTCTATCGCATCCTTTCGGACGGCTTTGCGGGGTATAAACAAAGGTTTCTCGCACTCTTCACTGTCCCACAGATACCAAAGAAACGGAAGCGCGCCAAGGACGAATTAGACTCGCCCGAGGACCACTTTCGATCATTTCGCAAGATTGTCGAGGCTGCACCGTGGTGTGAAAGTGATCTACAGATCGAACGCCGGAAAGAGAAGTATGTTGGATCTCAACGGCAATTTCTCTGATGCGCTTTGGACTGAGAAATGGGGGACAATGAATGGTTGGGAAATTTGGCGCGAGGTGAAAGGCGAGCGATATGAAAAGGAAAAGAAGACACCACAACTCAATACACTAGTAGTTTCTATCATATTCGTGCATGAATTCGTGGTTATCGTTGGGTGAGTAAAAATAACGGAACATGGTAACCGCTTCCGCTTGTGACCACTTCCATTGGACGACCTACCAATGTACCATAACCCCGCTTCTCTCCCCGGAAAGACGTTTCCCGCATCTATCATCATCTGGTTAGCTACTGAATGCAGCCTGCTCAACCCCGCGCTCTTCTGGGACCCGCAAACTGTTGAGAAGACCCTAATCTGTAATCTGGAACAGCTATAGCAAGGATCCGTTGCTGCAAGAGCGGTGCAAACACCTATGATGTTGGCGTGACATTGAATAAACTGGTTTTCCTCCTCTTTCGGCAGCTCCAATGCTACGACAACATTGAACAAAGCAGTCTTCTGTCGAAACCTACTACTCCACCACTTGAATTCTCAGTTCCTGGTCTCATCATCAAATCACCTGAGTGCAATCAACAGTCTTCTGCTGTCGTCGACTCCTCGACCCCTCGCCTTCCATATTGTTTTGATAGCCTCTCGAAGCCTGTTACAATGCAAATATTACTCCTACCCTTCTGTCCGGACATCACTCATCAATTACTCGTGCGCTATGCAACACTTAGAATGTGTCATGGATCACAGACGTCTCGGTGCACGAACGTCTCGGCTCCAAGTCTACGATCGTGAGTCTTGAACATTGTTCCTATGTCTCTCTTTTATCCCTTTACTCTACATTCCATTCTCTCCTCATCATTCCTATCCTGAGACCCTACCTAGTTTCCTATGTCATTTATCCCTGTCTCAGAGACTCCCTACCATGTATAAGAAGTCGTAGATACTTCCGTTGAATATCATCTTACATTCAACCTACTTTGTGTGCAAACACTTCTATTCAATCTACTCTCAAGTAACTGGTAAAGCTTGACGCTACTAGTCTACTTCTCTGCTGGAGAAATACAGTAAAGCGGAACGCTACTGTATTTTGGCATCACCCTTCGCTTGCGGATTTCCACGAAGAACTCGCGGATCGACCGTATTCGTAACAGAATGAGCTGGGACATGCACCGGACATAGCCGTGATGTTATGTCAATGCCCTCGCCAACGGTTTCAACTTTCCGGAGCTCCGCGGTCCGAACACGAATGATTTCCTTCGTTCTCAATCTATACTGCACCAAACAACGCCCGTAAACAACATGTATTGTACTAGTGGCCCAGACCTTCCCAAGTCCCCACATCACCCCCACATCCATCATCACGAAAAATATGATTTGTATGCCAGTTTCTGGCCTACAGTAGGGCGACCTTGCGCAAATAACAGACGCGGATACTTTTTGAGGCCGAACTCAGAACTGTTCAACTGATTTTGCTGCAAATTCGAATTCAGACCGTCTTCTTAAGACTTAGAGTCTTCTACAGTTCTACTACTATTGTGCCCAACGGGTATGAATTCTCCCAATGGGTCTGAATTTCCGATATTTCCTGCTCCCCCGTCCATCGTTTGGCCCCGGATTTTTTCGGGATTTATTCTTTCACTCATTCTGTGCCAGACCCCCAAAGCACTTGAGCTACAACAAAAGGGAATTGGTTCAAAAGTAATTACCGGGTTGGCGAGTATTTTGATCTCATTCATCACCACATCAATTTACCTTGATGAATCGGTACCCTTTTCTCAACACCTCGCCCTCTCTGTATCCCAATAAAATTTTGCAAACCCATAGAGAAGAGGTATAAAAACTCATCCCGAAAATTCCGGAGGCCAAAGGGTCAAAGGGGAAGCAGGATTACCAAAAATTCAGACCCATTGGGAGAATTCATACCCGTTGGGCACAATAGTATCCTGCAATCAGAGAAGTACAAAACGTTGCGGAAGAAATTGATGTAAAATTCTTATGATTTCGGCAAAGTATACCTCCCTGCTCTACTTAATAGTTAGTCTCGTAACAAGAGTTTATATACTCCTTTGAAGATAGTCGTTCAATACACATTCAATAGCTAGAAAGACTGAGAAACCTATGAACTGTCAATCAGTGCAGCACATGCTTCCATCAGACAGGATCAAGCAGTGTTGCCGAAAGATCAGCAGGAACATCGCGGCATTACACTGGAACAGCAATTTATCACGGCTTCATCGATCACATCAGAAGTTACGATACCGATCAAAAGTGCAAGAGCACAGCTTATTGCTTTTCGGTGACAAGCTCCCCCAATCAATCAAACGTCAAAACTGTCATTGGAATTACGGATTAGGAAAGAGCTCCGGCTCTGCGTAAACTACACCAACAAGGATTACGCAGGAAGGTCTGGGTATCCGAGACTAGTGAGGTCGACGCGTCGACGCGACAAGCTGAGATTGATTTATATCATGGAACTTGATGGATCAACTCGGATCATTTGAGTATGGCTAATTCGGACCCCTAATAGGGACGCTCAATTCTTAGGTCGTCGTCTCGTCTCGTCCCAGAAATTATTTAATTCCATGATGAGCTCATGGAGATTGTGATCGCACTCCGCATTTCTCCCCAGTTGTCATCAGAATTTAATTTCTCATCATGAAAAATAATATTTTCCGGACGAGACGAGCTGACGAGCTAAGAATTGAGCGCCCCTAATGAGCCCTAGTGTAAACGACCGATGATAAAAGTTGGCAAAATTGATGGCAATGATCGCACGATTTTCACTGACTCTGGTCCATCTACGGCCCAAACTCGTGTACAGGTGTCTGAATGGAGTCTAAATGGCTCACATTCAGTGGGTAGTTGCTTGATTTGCCCAAATGCGGCCACTATTCAAGGCGTGACTTTATACACATTTGAATGGAGGTCGAACTGTCGTACGGTAGCGTACGTGTGGCTAGAGATAATACAGCAGCATATGAGGTTCATATACAGATGAGCACTGCAAGTAGCCAGATTCTGGATACTTCTGCTAACGCCGAGTAGCGTTCAAGTCAACCAGGGGTGTTTCTGGAGCTGGTCGGACGTCAGGCGCTTGACTTTGTCGACAATAAACATCTGGTCCTGCAAAAGTTGTTGTAGACCTCGCGATGCGTTCGGAGGGATCGGAACTTCGCCTTTAGTGATCTGCAACCTTGCCGTCAACGAAACGATTACCTATAGAGGGCGTAGTACGTACGTCTTGCAGCGCGGCTAGTAAAGGTCGACCCTGTCCCTCCCGCTCCTTGAGCCAGGGATGGCCGCCCGACATGAGCTCAACAATCACGATTCCGAGACTCCACACATCCGTGGTGGCATTATATGGCGTTTGTAACACCATTTCTGGCGACATCCAGAAAAAGGTACCTGCGTGCGACATTTGGAGATTGCCTAACAGAAGAATGAGCAAGTACAGTACTGCTATGTAGGCAAGAGTTGTAATCCTACCATCAATTTTCTTCGCACAGCCCAGGTCAGTAATAATCTTTACACAACCATCCAGACTGATGGCGATGTTAGCGCCTTTGAGATCCCGGTGGATTATATTGAGATCATGGAGATGTACTAGCCCATCTGCGATCTGGCGGGTCAATGCTGTGACTTCCACCTCCTGCAGGGGCCCAAGCGCTTTAGCAAGCTGTTCAAGGGTGCCTCCGCTAGCGTATTCCATGAAGACGAGACATTGTTCATGGTCCTGTGTGAAACCTACAACATTGAGGGCGCGTCGAGAGGGTGCTAATTGCACCTACCCAGAAACTTGACGATATGCTTGTGGTTTGCTTGCTTTAACAGCCCCGCCTCCTTAACACCAAGGGTATGATTTCGATTCATTGACTTGACGGCCACAAGAGTTTTGTTGGGATGATAATGTACGACTGATACTGATCCAAACTTCCCTGCACCCAGTTTCTTCCCCAGAACATGATTATTCGGGTTCGCTGAATCAGATTCAATGACTGCTATGTAAATGTGTGAGCCCTAGTCGGCTTACTGAAATCGTAGTCCGTAGCGTGAAAGACCCGATCATCATAATCCCAATATCGACCTAAACAGGAAGCAAGCACAAGGGTGTGTTGGAAATCTGAGGCTGTGACGCACCTCCTCGCGAACTCTCTAGAATATTCTTTTGACTCACATTTACAGAACATGGTAGAATTAGCTAGAATACCTACTGTAGTATAAATACTAGACTGAATCTACAGAGTAGGGCATCTGTTTGCCCTAACACACATTCTATCTAACCATAGTGTGATTGCAAACCTATTCATCGTATTTGATCTCGGCATCATTACCGGCAAACATCCAACAGGGTGGCAGCGTGTTCTCCGAAAACACTGTGGCCAGAGTCACTGGAGGCCGCAAAAGAGACTCTGTTATGGGAATCGATCGAGACCTCCGGAGATGGGATACACAATGATTGTCCCGAGCTACCATGGGTTTGTGACCCAAGGCCAAGATCCCAGGTGCGAAGTAGAATGGACTTGTCCGGGCGAATGCTGCGGGTCGAGGTCAGGTGTTCTGGCAACGTGTAAAGCAGCAAGCAACTTACAAGGCCAAATGTCCACCGAGTATGAGGGCTGGCCTGATGCGAAATGTAAGTGGATTATCATTGTAAGAAGAGGTAGTCACTCCATACATGATCGCTGAGCCTTGTCTGGTTTTGTAATCAGAGAGCAAAGACTAGATTAAACTAGAGGACGCACAAAGTATATTGCAACTGCTGAATCTCCTCACGATTTGTAAGGGCAACCTTTAGGACCCGAGATGTCTCGAGGGTCTAGCGAGGGAGAATCCAAAGTTAATTAAAGATGCTACTAGGAATACATTACAGCGCACCTAGCGAGGGAGAATCCAAAGAGAAGAAAGGCTAAGGATTCCCACGCTAGGTGTGGCAAACATATACTAACTAATTCAAGGCCGGGTCAACCGGCAATAGTCCCTGGCCCGATCACATGCTAAGTCCCACCTTGATGACGTAGTTGGACTGGCCCGACTGGGATCTTGTGTACCCAAAAATAGAACTCTGTCATAGTTTGATGGAGCTCCACAGGAATGATGTAATGGGACTTGGGCAGAAGTGCCCAAGTCCCTTTGCGTCATGCTGCGCAGAACAGGGGTTCCCCTGACATCACCCCCCCCTTGGAATGCGGCGCCTCGACGCATAGATCGCACCTGAGCTGGAGTCGACGAGCGGTCACGGAAGGGAAGGGAATCGAAGGCAGCAACAGCAATGGAGCGAGGTTTGGAAGGGTATTTGCGGTAGAAAGCAGCGACAGCGTCCGGGGCAAAGACATTAGAGTGCTTCACCCATTGATCATGGGACGGGTCATAACCCTTCCAGCGAACAAAGTACCATAGACTCCCATAGCGGATCTTGGCATCCAATATCTCCTCGACCTCCCATTGCTTGTCGCCAGGAACGTCAAGGACTGGTGGCGGCTCTTCGTGTCTGGGGCGAGTGGGGAATGATCGGCTTCCACAAGCTGAAGTTTCACGACAGGGAAGACAGGGTGGAGGGCAGAGTACCGGGGCGGCAGCTCCAGTTTGAAGGCACCATTACCGACGACCTTCAGAACCTTGAAGGGGCCGATACGCCGTTGGGAGAATTTCACCGAAGGGCGGGTGGTGCGGATATCTGAAGCATCAACCCACACCCGATCACCAACCTTGATGTCTGGAGCTGGCGTCCGCCGGCGGTCATAGTACTGCTTGTACTCTGCTTTGGCTGACAAGTGCTGCCTTCGCCTCGGAAACCCCTGACGCAATCCGATCGTGGAACTCGTTCACAGCCTCCAACCTAGAACGTGCAGCGTGGGGCTCAAAGCCCATCCGTGGAAGCCGACCAGTGTCCGTCATGAACGGTACCTGCTGCGTGGAGGAGTGCATGTGGTTGTTGTACGCAAACTCCGCTGCAGGTAGCAGCTCATCCCAGTCGTCCTGCTTGTAATTGGTGAAGAGCCGGACGTACTGCTCAAGTTCCTGGTTAACGCGCTCCGTTTGGCCATCGGTCTGCGGGTGGTAGGCCGTAGAAGTGGCTGGGGTGACCCCAACGAGGCGCCAAAGCTCGCGCGTGAACTCTGCAATGAACTGGGTGCCACGATCCGAGATGTACTTCTCTGGCAGGCCATGGTGGCGCCAGACGTTCCGGTAGTACAGCCGAGCAGCACCAACCGCGTCAATGGTGGTGTGACACTCCATGAAGTGCGCTCTCTTCCCAAGGGCACAGACGACGACCATGACTGCATCGTACCCATGGGCCTCGGGAAGCTCGACGATAAAGTCGACTGACACGGTGTGCCAGCGCTCTTCTGGGATCTCTGTGGGGTGGAGCTCACCAATCGGCAGTCGACGAAGCGCCTTGGTGCGGCAGCACAAGTCACAAGTCGCGACATACCGACCGACATGGCGCGACAGCTGGGGCCACCAGTAGTTCCGAGACACGAGCTCCAGGGACTTGAAACGACCGGCATGGCCTGCAACGCGCGTGTCATGGTGCTGCTCCAGGATGCGTCGGCGGAGGTCCTTGTCTCGGGGGACGACAATCTTCCCCCGGAAGTAAAGGAGTCCACCTTCAATACGCCATTCCGAAGACCGGGCAGACCGCACACCTCGGGCCTTGAGGAGTTCCTTGGCAGTCAGGGCAATGGGCTCTTCAAGGTCGGGGTCTCCAGCAAGCGCATCACGAATGTCGCGCAGGAGGGGAGCCTCAGGGCCAGCAATAACCAGGGCCTCGGTGGCCCGAACGTGGAACAGCTCGGGTCGAAGCAGGGTAACGTCCTGGTTATCGCCCTGCACTCCATGGTCCGGTCTCCGAGAAAGCGCGTCAGGGCGACCCATGAGGCGACCCGGTTGGTGGTGCAGCGAGAAGTCGAAACGGGAGAGGTAGAGAGACCACCGAGCTTGGCGACGGTTGAGCTTCTGGGCCTTCCGGAAATATTCCAGCTTTTTGTGGTCCGTCCAGATCTCAACTGGGTGCTGCACGCCCTCAAGGAAGTGGCGCCACTCCTCAAGGGCTCGCACGATCGCAAGCATCTCCTTGTCGTGAATCTCGTAATTCCGCTGCACCTCGTTCAGGCTTTTGGAGTCAAGAGTTGAGCGATCTCTGGATCGTGGAATTTGATGTCGTCGCGTGCAGGTGGCGTTGATTGACGTCGGACTTCGCCGAATCTCCTCCAATGTTCCCTTTGTTCATGGTTCAGCTCTGAGTTATTGGGGGGCAAAGTGTGAGTTCATTGGCCTCCCCCATTCCCGGTGGATGTGAGCCATTGCCAAGCTTCAACGATAGCGACACAATTCTTTGTCGACGGCCCGCTTGATGCGGCTTAGTCACAACTGCCTTATTCGGGGGGGAGGGGGGGGTCGTGGGAATAAATCCAAGATCCAGAGATCGCTCGCCTCTTGTTTGGAGTAGAACGCAACCGGATGCCACTTGCCATCGTCACCCTGCTGGGAGAGGACGGCACCGGTGGCATAGTCAGAGCTGTCAGCCTCGAGCCGGTACGGGCGTTCGGGGTTCGGGAGAACCAGAACGGGGTCCCGAGTCACCCGCCGCTTGAGCTCGTCAAAGGCAGCTTGCTCTTCAGGCCCCCAGGTCCAGGCAATGCCCTTCTTGGTGAGTCTGAAGAGGGCTTGAGCAACGTCTGAGAAGCCCGCAATGAACCGGCGGTAGAAGTTTGTGAAGCCAAGGAACTGCTGCACATCCTTCTTATTCTCAGGCGCTGGCCAAGCTGCCACTCCTGCAACCTTTACAGGGTCCATCTCGACGTGGTTGTGGGAGATAATCACGCCAAGGTACTCAATGGAGGTCCGCTCAAACTCACACTTCTCGGCTCGAAGGTAAAGCTTGTTTGCGCGAAGCCTCCGCAGGACCTCTCGGACGATCTCTCGATGCCGACGGATGTCTGAGTGGGCAATGAGGATATCGTCGAGGTATACCATGACGTCGCCAGAGAGGATAAGATCCTGGAAGATGTCGTTCATCATGGTCTGGAAGGTTGCAGGGGAGTTGGTCAGACCGAAGTACATGACCAGCGGCTCAAACAGTCCCCGGTTGGTCCGGAACGCTGCCTTCCACTCGTCGCCTTCACGGATTCGAACGTTGTTAAAGCCCCATCGGACATCGAGCTTGGTGAAGTACTGGGCTCCCCTGAGTCGGTTGATGAGGTCATTGATTAAGGGGAGCGGGTAACGATTCTTCACGGTCATAGCATTTAAAACTCGATAGTCCTGTACAAACCGAAGTCCGCCGTCCTTCTTCTTGACAAAGAAGACGGGTGAGGCCATAGGTGATTTCGACGGTCGAATCCGGCCAGTGCCAAGTCCCTCCTCGATGAAGGCATCAAGTTCCTTCTGTTCGAGAGGCGAGATTGGGTAGACCTTGCAGTTCGTGGGTTTAGAGTCCGGCACGAGCTCAATGGCATGGTCCCAGGATCGGCGTTCAGGCAGCGAGTCAAAGGACTCCTTGTTGAAAACATCGTCAAACTCTCGGGCCCATTCGGGAACGTCCGAGCGCGCCGGGGCTGAGTTTTTGGCGTATGCCTCAGCCAGGCGCTGGGAGACGGTGCTTCCAGCACGGATATCCTCAGAAGGCAGGAACTGGGTGTAGAACACCCGGTCTCCCGGCTCAAGGGGGTCATCCACTTCATCCACATCATCCTCGTCATCATCCTCGTAGTCCGGGAACAGCTCTGGCAGGTCATCGTATTCATCTTCGCCTAAGTCTATGGCGCAGATGGACGGAAGGGGACCAAGTCGGAGCTGCCGGAGGATCTCAGCGGCCAGGCGGGACTCTCGGCTCGCGGGGCGAGCCTCCAGGCGAACCTCGGTGCGGCACGTAGAGCACTCGCTGGGGCATCTGCTCATCTTGACCTCTCGGGTGTCCCAGTTGATCTCCGGGTTATGCTTCCGGAGCCAGGAGTAGCCGAGGATGAGCTTCTGCTTCCCAAGACGGGTAAGGTACACCCCATCCACCCTCGACGAACATCACATGACATTGCCTTTTTCGGCGGACTTCAGTAAAACTCCTCCGTTCCATACCTTGTAGTGCGAATTTAGCAAAACCCTTCGACCCCGCCGCATCGGTAGCAGCCACGGGGAGGTCCTCTCCCGGAGCGCGTGCGATCAACGTCCATGGGGACTACCTGCGGAGGAGCAGGAGCGGGCATGGCCCGAGGAGGAGGCGCAGGGACAACAGGGAAGACACCTGCTGGACGTGAGCGAGCGGCTGGCAGACCTGAGGGGGCTTTCGGGAGAAGCCCAGCAGCACGAGCCCGCACGTGCGATTCGTACTGGCGGTACGCTCGGGTCCGCCAAGCCATGTAGTCGCGGAGGTCTGGGGGGTCGCTGGACGAGGTGATGGCCGCATTGATGGCAGGGTCAAGGCCAGAGCGGAACTTGGTGACCTTGACCAACGCGTCGGCAAATCCAGCAAGGTCGAAGAGGTCTTCAAAGTCATCAGTGTACTTGAAGACATCCCGGGAGCCCATATAGTATGCCCTAGACTCGAGTTTGTGTAGGGCATGGTCCTGCTCGTTCTCCTCGACAAAGCGTGAGCAGAACTCCTTGGTGAAGGCGTCGTCCCAGGTGAGGAAGGGGAAAGGGGTTTTGATGGACATGCGCTCAGCCCATTTTTGCGCAGAGTCTTTGGACATAAAGGACATGGTGAAACGCACTGCCTTTTCCTCAGACATCTTACCACCTTCGACAAACGCCTCCGGAACCAGTCGGATGTAAGTCCGAGCTGAGTGAAGGAAGGCCCGGCCAGCCGAACGGTCGCCGTCAAAGACGAAAGGGGGGTTCGGTCGAAGGACCGTTTTTGCTGCCGGGGTGAGGTTGGCAAAGAGTCCTGGACTCTCGGCCGGAGGCTCTGGAGGAGCGGCAGGGGTCGGAGCAGTAGTAGTGGAAGGATTGGCAGCAGTTTGAAAAAGCTCGACCAGACGGTCAACAGTCCTCTCGAGCCTATCCATCCGCTCGGCGGCGGCTGCAGCAGCGGCGGCAGAGTCGGTCATGGTGGGTTCTAGAGAGGGGGAGGAGGGGGCAAGATTCGCGGTTTGCGCGTCCGAGACAGCAGAGGAGGAGTCCGACGAAGCGTCTGAAAAATCGCCAAAGCGCGCAATCTTGACCAGTTAATCCCTTGGAGCCTTTCTTCTGCTGTAAGGGTAACCTTTAGGACCCGAGATGTCTCGAGGGTCTAGCGAGGGAGAATCCAAAGTTAATTAAAGATGCTACTAGGAATACATTACAGCGCACCTAGCGAGGGAGAATCCAAAGAGAAGAAAGGCTAAGGATTCCCACGCTAGGTGTGGCAAACATATACTAACTGATTCCTACAAGGCCGGGTCAACCGGCAATAGTCCCTGGCATGCTAAGTCCCACCTTGATGACGTAGTTGGACTGGGATCTTGTGTACCCAAAAATAGAACTCTGTCATAGTTTGATGGAGCTCCACAGGAATGATGTAATGGGACTTAGGCAGAAGTGCCCAAGTAGGCCCCCGGTCACTACCTATTAGGTTCGTCACATTGACGCCCGATATTTGGGCTGATTTACTCTATGATTTTGGCCCTCAAACGGACTGATTTACTCTATTTGTGACGAACATCTAGGGGTAATTTCGGATTTTTGCGCCTGGAACCCCCAAACAACAGTTGTTTGGCCTTTTCTGAAGCAAATTTGAGCCTAAAACCGCTCAGAATCATCCAATTTCGGGGGATTTTGCTGTGTGCCGCCCCAAATCTGTCTTGGAATATGCTTGGAGTTGCCCTTTGACCCACGTCAGGTCTCAAAAATTTCTCGCGCTCCGCGCGATTTACTCTATCTGCGACAGACATTGGGCAGTTTCCGCTTGATTTACTGTTGAAGGCGTGAGACCATCACGCGCCGCCTTTCCTATCTGTCCGTTTCCTCGCTACACCCCCCCCTATCCGTCCCTTTGTATATTCCTTATATTGTGTCGTACGTACCGATTTCCTGTAGCTCTCGCACCCCCATCTCGTCGCTCTCTCGCGCCTCGAATATACCTGCCTGGGCTCAATCTTGTGTGAACCATAACCTGTTCTATATTTACACTATTTTTGCGACGAAGGTACGGGCTTTTCCAGACGTTGATTTACTCTATCTGTGACGAACCTAATAGGTAGTGACCGGGGGCCTGCCCAAGTCCCTTTGCGTCA
This sequence comes from Favolaschia claudopus, assembly GCA_037176885.1. NCBI lineage: Eukaryota > Fungi > Basidiomycota > Agaricomycetes > Agaricales > Mycenaceae > Favolaschia > Favolaschia claudopus. The sequence goes on along the minus strand of JAWWNJ010000136.1, from coordinate 531,219 downwards.
TGCTGCGCAGAACGGGGGTTCCCCTGACACGATTCATGACTTTTCGGCGGCCAAGTTGGGACGCGATGACAGGCTGGCTTGCTAACAGTGCACTTGCACTACATACCCATTTGTTGGATGAAAGAAAAAGGATCTAGAAAGAGCTGACCGTAACAAGCTCTCGTCAGGAGTTGTCACTTCTCGTAAGTCTTGCAGGGGCCCAATGCCCTCGCCAGGAGGATTTGCAGCCAGCCATACCGCAAAAAGTTGCTCAGGCATTTCAATTCTCTGATATCACTAGGATCTTCTTTAACGTTGCCAACTTTACCATTCCCTACCTTCTCCCTTTTCTCCCCCTCTCCCTTTCTTTTTCTCGTTTTTCCGTCACGGGACCCAGTACATAAAAAAAAAAAACCGTTGCTATGATGTACAGCTGTTTTACGGTTTTTGTCCGGTTTCTGATGCAGTGGGGCTCTTCAGAAGTTGTTTACCTGTGATTGCTGGTGCGTGCCCTCGCCGAGCAGCCGGCGATAGCTTTTAGTCTGAAGACTCTGAATTCCAATTTGTAGCAAAATCAGTTCGGCCGAAAAAATATCCGCGTCTGTAATCTGCGCAAGCTCGCCCGAACTGGCATACAAATCATATTTTAGGTCACCACTGATCTACCCCCTCATTGGGGGAGCTTGCTCCCCCTTTTATCAGAGCCGTCACCGAAAAGCAATAAGCTGTGCTAGAGAGCGTTTTGATGGCGTCACTGCCCTTGACGTGATTGGCATGCTCCGAGTGATACCCGAGTGATCCATCCTGATCCCTACTGATCCAGACTGATTGCAGCGTGATGGCGATTCCTTTTCAACTGATGGTGCACGTGGACCCTGCCCAAACTTATAACGGAAGTGAAAAATACAGTTCTCTATTTCATGCACGGTACAGAGGGGCAGGTTTTAACAAGGTGTTACATAATGGCGCCATCAGTTTTTCAGAAAGCTGCTGTAAAGAGGCGATGAAAATAAATGATATCAATGTTGCTCAGTTATAGTGGGACACAACAAAGTCTGAGACAAACAGTTGTTGATGGTCAAAAGCTCAGTGTATTAGCGATAGATGTACTTACCCAATTAGGAAACGGGGTCCTGTGGCTATGTTGTTTACATGTATTTTCGGCCAGCCGCTTTAGAGAGGTGAAGTTGTGACATAGTAACATCACACTATTTTCTTGTCACACGGCCCGTACATCTGTCATCCGCTCCCTCAAGAATATGATAAAAAAAAATCCCTCCCTCACAGACTGATGAACCTCGGAATCGGCGGCTGGGTAGGAGACTGGGAACTGGAAGCATTTTCGGAGGAGTTTCGGAGCACAGTCCGAAGTCACATGGTACTGAGCTACTGTATCCGAAAGGCCCGCACGGCAGCTTTCATCCCACAAATAAATTTATTGAAGGGCCAGTTACTATTGGGAAGAGTATCTAGATGCTTACATCCTTCTTTAAAAGGCAAAACATGGCAACATCAGGTTGACAGCTCCACCAAACAAAGCCACATTGAGACTGACTACAGAGGAGTGAGTATATCCTCTGAAAAGCTACATGTAGAGCTCAAACACAGTACTAGTGCTTCTCACTCAAACAGACTACCAGAAGCTCATTCCCGCCCACAAACTGGGGGGTCAATTTTTTTTTTCCGGCCTGACGGCCGGGACTAACTAACTAGCCCTTAGTCGCCGGTTAGATTGCCGGTGCCCCCTTGGACCTGCTACTGTAGTAGTCTCGTGACCAGACTCTTATGCCATCCCAAAGGGAACCCTGTCATAAGAGTCTGGAACAATCAGCGGCCACATAACCGTACCATGGCCTTATCACCTCACAGTCTGCAGAAGATTCAAAATGAGCCATTTGAGGCCCTCGACCCGTTTTGGGACGTAACAGTCATTCTTATCACGCAGTATACTCAAACCTCTTGAAGGACTGATATTCGACGCAAAAATGTGACTTGAACTGTGAGAATACGTAGTTTGTTTCGGCGTGCTTTGGTATTGATGTACTATCGCGTATCAATACACTTGCCCTCTGCGTCCATCTGTGTCTGAGTCGAGCCAGCATACTGGTCTGGAGCGATACCTTCGCCATGTTCTTTCTAGGCTGCGGAGCCGAATACATGACTCTTGGTGTCGACAAAGTCCCCACAGATAAAGCCAACATCGACCGGGAGCTCGTGGCACATTTATTCCCACGTTGGCCGTGACTACAAGGGCTACATCCGGGATAAAAAGTCTGCTCTTGCTGCTTGGACAGAGCTCAAGGACCGGTTTCAAGAATCCAATGTGGGTAGTCGTCTCATTGCCACCGCCAATTTCCAAAAAGCGCAACACGACCCCCACGCTCCTATCGACATCTTCATCAGCAAGGTGAACCGCGCGCGCAAAGCTCTTGAAGGCTTGGACCGTAATCCCAGCGACACAGAGACCATTGACGTCTTGCTTCTCAACCTCCATTCTTCCTGGGACACCGTCCGTACTGCCATCACTGCCACACCCCACAAACTGACGCTCAAAGACGTTGTTGCAACTCTACGTAGTGCTAGGGTCAAACCCCCCGTTAAGGAGGATGATGACCTGAATCTTGCGATGGCGGCACGTCATTTGAGCATCGGTTCGGGTGGGAGGAGAGGTGGTGGCGGTGGAGGATCTGGTTCGGCTAGTCGAGACGGTGTTGACGATCACGGTTACCGTTGGTGTGACCAGGACCTCTGTTTATCCCTTTGGAGGCCAGATCCCGGATCGGCCCAAACCGTCCGAACCGGTTTTGGGTCAGATTGGGGGGTTTTTGTCCGCACCGGATGCAGCCTATCATGCCGTAAGTCCCCAAAAGCGGGTGATTTCTGGCCTTCCGCCATCAAAAATGCTCGATTTTTCTTCCCGAGCTGTTTTTTGCGCTCTTTCAACCAAATTTTGCGATTTTCTCGACGGGTTTCAAGAAATTTGCTTTTTCCTCGACCTTCGGCTTGTCCTCGGCCAACTCAACCCTCTGGCGACAGCTGTATTTTTGTCTGAACCGGATCTAGGTACCCTGGCTCTCTCCCACCAAATTTTGTCCGAACGGCATCTAGGCTTCCCGGCCCTGCCCCACCAAAATTTGTCCGAACCGGGATCTGGCATTGATAGGGATAAACAGAGGTCCTGTTAGATGAGACGATTAAGGCTCCTTTTTTGTGTCAGTTTTTGGATCATCTAGGAATTACCTGTGAGATCGCGATTCGAAGTTGGATATTCGTAAATGCCTGGGCCGGCGCGTGACAGGGGAAAAATTTCGTAAATTCGTATATTCTGGCGGGGAAACATAGTGGGAAACAACTGTGTACGTGCAGGTACGCGCCTCGGATTTTTGCACTCTATCATGGATTTTCTTCAGATTTCTACGTGAACGTCGAGTCGGCCGAGGACAAGCCGAGAGTCGAGGAAACAGCAAATTTCGTCAGAATCGGCGAGAAAATGCCTAGATTTGGTTAGGGGTGCTCAATTCTTAGTTCAGTTCGTTCAGTTCACTTTTTAAAAGAAAAATAATTTGTCAATCAGTTGATGGAAACTTGGTGAGAATGCCGAATTTTTGTCCGAACCGGATCTAGGTACCTGGGCTCCGTCCCCCCAAATTTTGTCCGAACGGCATCTAGGCTTCCCGACCCCTCCCATCCTGGGATTGTGTAAATAGCATTGCAAGAAGGTAATCTACAAATGGACTGCGAAATTTGAACAGCGAAAAACCAAAATTGTATGTACTAAACTCGCGAGTTTGAGGCAGGTAATCAAGTCTTTCTCTGCCAGTCTGCCTCTGCAACCCCGGACTCCTTCTTCCAGTGAAAGTGAAATCTCCTAACCAACCAGGCGACATTGATGCTGCTGGCAGCTGTACAGCCACCGGTCCGAGTGATCCGCAATCAAAGAAATTGCCGTGCAAAACACGGAAAACCAATTTTTCGAAGTTTTGCTCCAGTACGTTTGTAAATTACCTTCTTGCAACAATCCCGGGATGTCTCAATGAAAACTGACGTGACAGTATCAATTACCAAATTGGGACTGCGACTTGTCACGAAGTTCGGTCCGCAATCATACTAAGAGCTTGAACCGAATCATTCACGAACTTTGATCTAATCATTCTATGTACGTCGCTATACATACAAGTGGTTTCTGTACTGGTTCAATGTTTTTAGTCGAACACGGGACGGCTAGTCGCGGGTTAGTATGTAGTAGTTACCCACAACCCGCCAGGGAATTGGCATTGGCAGGTCTGAATCTTTCTTGCAGACATCAATGCAGCCCACATACGTACGGTTCAAGCTCTTAGTATGATTGCGGACCGAACTTCGTGACAAGTCGCAGTCCCAATTTGGTAATTGATACTGTCACGTCAGTTTTCATTGAGACATCCCGGGATTGTTGCAAGAAGGTAATCTACAAACGTACTGGAGCAAAACTTCGAAAAATTGGTTTTCCGTGTTTTGCACGGCAATTTCGCGCTTTTGATTGCGGATCACTCGGACCGGTGGCTGTGCAGGATCATCAATGTCGCCTGGCCATTGCCGATTTCTTGGTTACTTTCACTGTGGGGTCCGGAAGAAGGAGTCCGGGGTTGCAGAGGCAGAATGGCAGAGAAAGACTTGATTACCTGCCTCAAACTCGCGAGTTTAGTACATACAATTTTGGTTTTTCGCTGTTCAAATTTCGCGTTTTGTAACCCTACGTTAGGACTACCTCCGATTCCTCTGAAATAAAAATTCCACCTATAAACCATACCCTAGTTCCTGCTAAATCTCGAATCCCGAAGGATTTTGAGCAAAATTGGGACTGGTCATGAAGTTTTGGCCGCAACCATATAAGTAAGTACAATTTACACAGTGTTCGGATATAGCGGGTTTATGTCCGATCGCCGAAAGCCCGCCGCATTGCGTGTCGTCACGATGTCACAGCTTGTCACTCTTCACCACAACGATCCCGCCGCTCGCTCACGCCAGCGCCGCCAATTTACACAGTGTTCGGATATAGCGGGTTTATGTCCGATCGCCGAAAGCCCACTAAGTACATCAAGCTAACATCAAGCTACCTAGCGCACTCCAATTGCATGGTTGATGTTCCGATCAACTGGGTGTTATCTGCCAGTGGCAGTGCTGGCAGATAACATTCTTGCAATTTCCTGCCTCTCTCGATGTCGGTGAGTCTCAAGATTGTTCTGGTGTGCAGAGGAGAGATAATTGAATGCTTCTGACTTGTTATTTCGAGAAGATCGAGATCTAAACTGGCAAAGTCGAGTACCGCCGTTATCTGGCAGATAACAGCGTGATGGCCAGATAACAGTCACAGTGTGACATAAGTCACTACGCACTCTTGTCGTCTCCCTCCTCCGTCTCTCTGTGTTTCTGGCCCGGCGACGAACGACGAAATGCCCTTGAACATTCAACAGTCGCTCCCTACACAGAAGTATGCCTCAAACTGTGTCTAAACTGTATGAAAATTCGGCAATCCCTCGGTACACTTCTGGCGAGTGGCGACGATCTTGGGCTATTTACCGGCTCTCTGGGCTCAAAAACGCGTTTTTCAATGCCGTCTGAACACGCTTGCACCACCCCGGGACGTCTCTTGGCTACAATGCTTTATATTACCGCTCTTCAATCATCTCGTTGTCACCACTCAAAATATCCCTTCAAATACATTCAAATGGATTCAATTCAGTACATCAAATGCAGAACGGCTCCAATCAGAGAGCTATCACATTGGTCCAGTGGAGGTGCGTACCCTGTCAATTGTATATCGGGTGTATTTTGACCAAATGGAATGTCAGCAAAGTAAGCTAAATGCACATCAATTCAAGTCTCGTCAAACCCCAGGTGTTGGTGTGCGGGAACTGTCCTCCAAGATGTAAGCCGGGTCATCTTATTCACAGCGGATTCCATCACCACGAGCAACAAGCACAGTGAGGAGTTTTTACTACCACATTTCACCCAGTTATTCTACAAGCAGCCAGTAGCTAGCCGCTTGAATGTGCACTTCAATGCAGTTTCAATCAATACAATTACTTGTTCTATACAACCAGTCAATATTAATATCTGAGATGAAGCGAAGCTCGCGCCCCCTCGCGCACTCTCAATTTGATGTGGATTTACGATCAATTCATCCTTTTTGAGTCTTTCCTGAGCAGCGACAAGCTTCCCTGGAACTCCCGTATCTTCTCCCTTTCTTCCTCTTTTTCCCTTTCTTTTTCGCAATTTTCCGGCACGGGACCCAGTACATTGAATAAAAAACCAATTGCATCTTCTTTGCTGCTATGGTGCGAATCGGCTAAACACCACCAAATAGGTCCCATCAATGATCCCATCATTGATGTCTCAAATTGCCCGCAGAAAAAAAAAAATCAATCTATATGGTCTTTTTTGCTTGGATTGGTGCTCCCATGAAATGCTGGTATCCCTCTCAGGTATTTTGGGTGCCTTCCCGATGCACCCGTGAGGTGGAATGTGGATTGTGGATTGTCTCGAATAGGAAATGAACGTAAGTGCACGTGATTGATTAGGTGATCGCATCACTGATGTCTCAAATCGCCTCGGGGAGAAAATATTATTTATTGTCAGTTTTGAGCCAGTTAAAAATTCGTCTAGAGGGATTACTCTACTATCTAATCGGAGTGTTTTGGCCAGAGGGTTAAGCGTGGGAAGGTCCTGATGTGATGTAATAGATTTCGTTCCTGTTTGGTGGTGTTTAGCCGATTCGCACCATAGATAACAAGCAATATATTTGTTATTTGCAGAACACCTCCGCTCAAGACCTCTTTGTGGTTCTTCTGTGGCAGAACTCGTCGATTCCTATTGTGCCAACTGCTTGATTTACAATTTCAAAGCCGGGAGCTGCCGAACTCAGCTCGAAAATCGAAATTGTCTATCGTTCCCAAAATACCTGGAATATTTAAATAGAAAACAAACCTATTCAAATATAGCTACGGTTTCTGTCCGGTTTCTGATGGAGTGCGGTTCTTCAGAAGTTGTTTACCTGTGATTGCTGGTGCGTGTCCTCGCCGAGCAGCCGGCGACAGTTTAACCGCTCCACCGCAGCCCCACTGCATTCACTGGTGGAGCAAGATGCCGAAATAGCCCAATTTGAGGTCAGAGTGGAGCAGGCCCCCGGTCACTACCTATTACTTAGGTCCGTCCACCCATTTGGGCTTTACTCTATGAATTTTCGGCGTTTCGAGGCAGATTTACCCTATTCCGGACGGACATAGGCCAAAATATTCGATTTTCGGCCTATTTTCCGGTGTTTTTCTTCCGTTTCTGTGCTGGCGCCTCAATAGGGTCATTCACACCTCGCCTTTTTGGTTCCCTTTTTGCGTCCTTTTTGCTTTTCCTTTTCTCTTCCTTTTTGCTCATTTTGCATTTTGGTCAAAAAAGCTCTGTAGAACTTCTTTCTTTTTGTAGACTTTACCTCTTTACACCTCTGAATAGAAAAGTCGACATGTACTAGGCAAGGAATGAAAGGAATGTGAAAAAGGAAGAAAACCGAGTCGAAAAATGGAGGTAAAAAGGGAGTTCTGAGCGGAGCGTTCACACCTCCCTTTTTCCAGCCCATTTTTCGCTCCCTTTTTTCTACTGTTTTGGCCAGAATTGCACATTTGACCCCAATTTTTTCATAGGTCTTCCCTTTTTAACAATCTGATTGGAAAAGGCCAAAAAAACTGGAAGAAAAACGAAGAGAATACAAAAAACAGCAAAAAAGGAAGTGAAAAAGGAAGCAAAAAGGAGCGGAAAAAGGGAGGTGTGAACGACCCTAATTTTGCCTGTTTCTCATCGTTTCCCGACGTTTTTCAGGCTGATGTGGTCACCTTTGCTTCAACATGGGTTGGTAAAGAATACACGTCATGAATTTCAAGACTGGTTTCATGATGCTCCAAAACTTCTAAAAGTTACAAGGTGTGATACCGCACTCATATTCAACTGTGGGACCACATTACAGGATAATGCATATAATTCTCTTTCAAAGAGTGACATAAAAATCTTGAACCTGCATTCACGACGAAACATCACGAATTTCGGCCTCGAAAAACCAGCAAATTTTTGTTCAAGTCCTGCAGCCGAGCTGCCGAGTCAATGACGTAACTTACAGCATTGCTCCACCATTGTAGAGCGCCGCCGCCGCCGTCATTCTCGCCAACACACTCTGCTGTAACGGACCACGCCTCCTTCCCTACGTCACCGCCCTCTAGGATCAATCCACACCGCCGTACCGAGCTAGATCTCTCTGCAGTGCGCAACTCTCAAAGGATTAAGGGGTGGCGAAGGATGAGCCGGGATGAAGTGGTCGGGCAGGGTATTATGGTGAGTGATACTGCGAGAGTGCATTGCAGCTCATTAATGCGCTCTTTCCCTGTCGTGGTAATTTAGCTCTTTGATGACGACAGAGCATTCAGTGATCTGTCTAACCCGGTGAGTTGCTTCCCTTCTCTACCTCTTTTTCATTCTCCGTAGTGTGTTTCCGAGCCACGCAAGCTGATAAAGTACGGCTGATCGTGACGGTGGCGAGATTTTGAAGGTCAGAGTATTATTATACTACTTAGTAGTACTGCAACTGTATTGTCCAGTACGTGAAATATATCCTGTTTTATACCTCTTCCATGGAGTTTGATAAAGAATAAGGCGTCGGGATAGCTGGCTAGCTTGGTGGTAAATCATTGCGAAGATCATGACAAAATGTCATGAAAAAACGTTAGGAACGGGCCCACAGTCGTTAGGAATTTCAGGACCCCGGATCATAACGTTTTGTCATGAAATCCGACAAAAGATCATGAAATTCAACACAAATGACCACGAAATATCTAACACAAGGTCCTGAACAACATCATGAATTTCAACTCTGCACACTGGTATTGTCCTCTTACTTCGGGAGACTGAGGTTCTTGCGCCCATGTTACCCCAGCATTGCTACTTCGTTAGTTTCCCAGTGGCGGCTGCTTTTCATCGTCTTTGCAGGCATTGATTACGGTAGCACTGATTTCCAAATCCTTACATGGCGCAAATTTGCTTCGGACACGAATGCGTGGACCGTACTTGTAAAACAAAAATGGAGACGGGGCGAGGAGGACTCCGACCCCCGCCAAAACAGTCGAAGCCCAGTGGATGCCAAGCTGCACGATTATCAACCGGGAGTATTGAACAATCACATACTACAATCACACCTTGTGGAATATCTGGACGGTAAACAAAGGGAACCCAGCCGCCATAAGTGAACGGCAGAGAGTGTTTGCTGCAAGGGCCGTGGCACTATGTATGCTGCCGATATCGTCAACATCAAAGTTCGGAGGGATATCAAGCAGCACAAACAGGTATGTATCGACCAGATAGCTCAGAAACCCGATGAAGATAGTGGAGATGCCAATTCCCAACAGGCATCCTCCAATCATGGTTGCTAGAAGACGTTCCTCTGGGGGAGGGAAGCCACGCCAAGTTTCTATCAGAGCTGTATAGTGCCGGGACATGTGGTGATTCAACAACGCTCCGAGAGATGTCCCGACCCCCAATCCTGTGAACACAAGCCCGGTCTGTGAAAGATTAAAATGTCGCCTTTCCATGAATATAATTGGGATAGTTTCGAGTACTACGTAGCAGCAGTTCGCAAATAATTACAAAAATAAAAAAAAATAAAAAAAGTGAGAACGTACGACAGTATAGAGCGCCGTAAACCACGGACAGGTAGAACGTGACAAGTACTAGAATAGGCTCTACAGCAAGCATTTTGAAAGGCCGGAGAACTGTACGGTCGATAGTCGCTTTCGGAGACCAATCGTTTGTTTCGAGTGTACATATGTGTGGTTCCTATAGGGTCTGTGTTTCTGCGGGCCTTGAGCTGTATGATGTCAATTTCAGCATCATTTTTCGAGCGAAAGAGCAGAGCGAAACCTTTTGCAAGAGGAGAACAGGCTCGTACGTCTCTGATAGACCAAAGAAAACAATGCCTGTGGATATGCTCGAAAATACCATCATCATCCAAAAGACCCACCGCCAGCTTACACCGGCTTCAATCAGACTGTAACGTTGTTGAATTACAACTCGAAGCAGACAATAGAAACGTGCAATCCAGCCGCAATTTGACTCAGAGCTGTTTGACTCAGAGGTGAGAGCCTAGCAATCATGGTGTAACGCCAACAAGACCTGCCTGGACCAAGGAACACGCTGGCAGAGAATAAACTTGTGGCCTTTCCGCGTGTCTCAATATCCCAGATGTCAGCAATGACGCCTGAAATGATACTTAGTACTTATCAGATACAGCAATGTTTCTTCAGCATTACCCCCGGCGTTTACCAAAGGTCCTACAGCAAAGAACCCTCCGAAGAATCGACTGATCAAAAGTAATTGATAGTTTGCTGCGAGAGCTTGACCTAAATAAAACATGGTGTGGCCAGACATCGTTACGACAAATATCGGACGCCGGCCAACGATCTCCCTGCCGGGACCCCAGAGTAAGGGCTGACAACAAAGTGAGGTCAATGTTGTTGCATTGGCAGGGGAAATCCTACCCCCACTACGTATCCTATCAAAAACACACTTGTCAGGAGATAAGACTCCTCAGAGGATATACGGAACGCTTCTCGCACGGCGGCGGTCGCAAAGCTAGGGGCAGAAGAAGCGAATGTGCTTGACACAAATGACTGTTTCTCAACTTGGAGATGTAAAAGGTAGAAGTGGACTCACCCGTTAAGAGTGGCTAGCACACTAATAAATGTGATAATCCATTTGCGGCACACGGACCGTTTTTTGGGGTTCGCTGGGTCTTCTGGGCCGTCCCAAGTGATTTCTGAGGTGTTCACCTCGCTATGCTTCGAAAGAGTGGGGAGCAACGATAAGGGACGAGACCCCCGAGGCGTGGATGATTCAGAAGCATATACGCTGTGGTGATTGACCTGCAATTTGGCCATGGAGGCAGGCCAAACTCGAGGCAATATACTTTTGATATACTTGCATAAATATGTATCGTGTCCGGACCGGGACAATGCTTTCCCCGACGACAAGATGAATAAGTATTATCAATTGCGGTCTGCAGGTCCGCGCGCGCAGCGCGTAAATTCTCTCAGAACGTGTGGGTTACCGAGACAGGGACTCAGGGTGGAAGCAATGATGACGACTCCGGATCCGACAACGAAGAATCCACCGACCTCGTTGCAGAACTCTTGCCTCTTTTCTTGTACTCTCTCATCTCGACGCAATGGCTCAATTAACTCGTGGAAGCGGACGTTCTCCTACTCGGAACAATTGTGTCAAGGAACATGCGGAGGATATTGAGTCTTCCACTTCTCTTTCTTCTTCTCTTCGTTCCGAGCATCGCGCTCCCGAGCAATCCGCTCTCAAGTCGAAGTCGGTAGCGGCGGTTGATCAGACTCATATAGGGGTCCTAAAGAAGCCCCTTCCAGCTGATCGGCATCAAGCGGCATCGGCACCGCACGTTGCCGGACTCCCTGATCCGATCATAATATTGAAAATTTGCCACAAGCCTCCACAAGCCACTCTACGTAGTACATACCCAACACAGCGAGGAACATTTGGAAGCAGGACGTGCAGAAACTATGTGAAGACTTCTCAGCGAGCATTCACACTCTTCTGGCAAGTTTTCATCTCGTTTTATTTGTGTTCAGCTATTGAAGTGACTGGTAGCCTTCAGCGAAGAATGATCCTTTCAATAATCCAAGGACATTGGAGATGCTGGGGGAGATAGATGCATGCGTGAGAGATATCGTTATGAGCGAAGAGCGTATTTGAATAGACATTGAAGATTTCAGGCACCAAAGTAGTTTCTTCTTTGAAGCAACTAGAATTGAAGGGCGAAGCACTGACGCAAAATGATTGGGAGTTGTTTGTTACTGACGAGCAAAACAACCAAATGTACAGCTATGGCGGAGTCAGACCGTACGACAAGTTGTATAAGCCCACTGCAGATTTTCACCGGTTGAATCTGGAAACAATGTCGTGGACCAATCTCAGTCTAAGATTTCAACTTTAGATTTGCCTTTGTGATGATGACGGTCGTCTTTTGATATATTCTCAGTCTCGCCTTCACAGCAATGGTCTGGTTTAAAAGCTGCCGGCTTTGTGCGAAGTGGCTAGCGCAATCTCAACCGTGGAAGGCAAACGTCATATGTTTCTGTTTGGAGGTTGTGATGAAGATGGAAACCCGTCCGGTGGACTAATAGCCGTTGACCTGAACAGCTTCCTGGTTCAATATCGAGATACCTCGCCATATACCAGTGCCCAGACTATCTGCAACAATGGTGGCGGTTGAGAACCGGCTTTTCATCTTCGGTGGAAGAACCAAATACGAAGACAACTCACCATTCCTATCTACATTTTCGGTTGCCTGCTATAACACCGAAGACGGGTGGAGCTGGCAATGCGTGAACCAACAATATCCCCCCGATATTTCGAATCTTGGATACAGTGTCCAGGCAGCCGTGATCAATGACGGAAAGACGATATTACTCCACAAAGGATGGATCAAAAACACAGAGGTACTAGTTCTCATTCAAGCGGTGATTCAGCACTAGTCCCTTCGATATGATCAAACGACGGTCTTTGATCTTTTCGCTGGGACTGGTTCGAGTTTGACCATGTCCGCTCCGACTCGTGTTTGAAATTCGAAGGTCATTGACTTTGAATTATTTGTTACTTTCTCGCAGGTAATTTGTCCCTGCCCCTGGACCTCTCCGACATGGGGGAGTTGTCCTGGAATGTCTTTCACACACAGCCGGGCGCCAAAAGAAAGACGTACCAGGGTCAATTCGTCAGCACTCTCCTCATCGACGACTGTTGTCGAGCTAGGGGGTCCATCTGGATCCTCGTGTGGCATGTGCGCGGGGTGTTTTGCTGCAACATCTGAGAGCCTTGTGCCGACTAGCTGAGAGAAAGATGAACGACAGAGAATGGTTGACGTGCTCTAGCATCTGGCACCAGGCGAGTCGAGTATTTTGGGAAGCCGTGCGGGGAAGTGAGGTACAAGGGAGAAGGCGAGCAAGGTACAAGACAAGTCGTGGGTGCGAAAGCGGCCTCCCGAAACTGACGCCGATTTGACACAGATCATCAATGATCAAATCGGGCCTGCACGCCCGATGAGCACCTTCAATGACGAAACAGCTCTATTCCAGCGAGGCAGTACCTACTGCAAGGCCCTAGTATACCCAGTTCCAGTCCTGGGCTCATCCGGAGGGTTTAGTGAAAAAAAAAGTTGTGCTCAAAAGAATTTATCTCGTTTCGATTTACTGTAGCGATATGTATTGGTAGCAACATAACGCATAACGGAGAGCCATTTTTGCTTCCAAATCGTCCCATATATGGTAATTTTGCACCGCTTTTGCACAGCAAATTACCATAAAAGGCTAGCAACGGCACGTAACGCACCTCAGAGCGTTGCCTCCATACAGATCGGTACAGTATGCAACCGTTGTTCCGTCATAGATCCAAGCATCAAAAGAAAAAGAAAAAGAAAAAACACACACACACACACACACACACACACATCACATGATGCTTTTGACGTGGCATGTTCCTCTTCTCTGCCTTTCACTCTCTCTTTCGCTGGCACAAAGAACGTGCCCCCCGCACTATGGAGACACACCGCATGATCCGCGACGTGGTTGAGAAAGATGAATTTCGGGGTCTGATCACTTCCTGGGCTGCCCACCTTTGCGACACGGACATACGGTTCCTCCAACGGCGACTCGACGACCTGAAAACCTGCACAATCGAAAGGATTTCGCATTACAGGCAGGCTGGGTTCATCGCCCACGAATGCATTGTCGTCCACATCCGTGCCGGTCCAGACAAACGTGTCGCACGACTCGAGCGCTTCAAGGAGCTAACACATCTACGGACTTCGGCGTGCGTTGTCGACCGATGCCGACATCGTCTTTGCTGATGCTTGGATAGTGAACAGGCTGTGCGTCTTAAGCACGAATTCTCAGGCCACGAGACAGGCAATCACGACAACCTCGCCATCGCCTACAACCTGGAAGATATTATCAAGTTGGCAAAGGAAAACGACAACTCCAATGGTTCAGCTTACCACCTCGTCCAAACTGCCGCCGTCCCAGACGGGTCCATGACTATACTTCATTGTGCTGCCCTTGCTTTAGCCATCGGGGAGGTGGCCAAGGACTACAGTGTTTTTCACCACATGTGCATGTGGTGGGCCAGCATGTTTTTTCAGGTTGCCTGTTTACGCCATGAGATTCCTTTGGAATCTGTCCAAACTGGCAGTGCCTATCAACAAGCAGGGAAAATTGCTGGCGTCCCCTTCGTCAACCGCAATGCTCAGCTCGTTTTCGCTCTCGAGCATATCCAAACAGTTGGTAATGTCCTCGGTGCTGCAAAAAATGAATCAGCCCTGTTTGCGGCTCTCCAAGCTGACTTTGACAGGCTTGGGGGTCAGGAACACCACCTCTTGAGCGCGGCACAGCAAATGCTAGTGCAAGCCAAAATAAAAGAGAACGAGATACGTGAAAAGATGGACAAGGCATTGGCGGAGTGGGAAAGCATTGAAGGCAAAGCCCACGAGAATGCATTAGCCGTGCATGCGGCTCAAAGGCAGGCTCGTGAGGCTGAAATCAAGGCTCAGCATGCCGAGCAGAAGGCGGAGCATGCCGAGCGGAAGGCGCGGCAAGAAGCAGAGGCGCGTGCAACAGCGGAGGCAATGGCAGCCACCAGGATTGCTACCCTTGAAGCGCAGCTTGAGCAGCTCAAATTCCCGACTCTGAAGTAGAGGTCTTTGGTGTGGCGACACGTTTAGAATTAGAGTTGAACATGGTTTGTGGACGCCTTTTCACCCGAAATAAATTTCTATGAATTATTTGTGTTTTCTGAGGAAGGAAACCCACGAAAAGAATGTGTTGGCACGAAGAACCCGATTTTCCCATGGTGTTTCACTTTTTTCGGGTCTGGAAAAAAAATAAAATTGCGTTTTGGGCTGTAATTTTGCTTGGTATCCACTCAATTTGAACCTGGGTCCTCAGTGCTTCAGAAACAGGCAAACAATTCATACCTGGCAAAATAGGTAGCTTATCATAATCATACTCAGCCGGTATCAAGCTTAGTCTCTTGTAAACAGACGCTACAACACATGGGGTCCTCGTACCTGCAATGTGTTGTAGTGGCTCATTAACTATG
Source organism: Favolaschia claudopus (assembly GCA_037176885.1). Taxonomy (NCBI): domain Eukaryota; kingdom Fungi; phylum Basidiomycota; class Agaricomycetes; order Agaricales; family Mycenaceae; genus Favolaschia; species Favolaschia claudopus. The sequence continues at coordinate 516,057 of JAWWNJ010000136.1, read as the reverse complement.
TCTGTGGTTGCCTATTAGGTCTGCTCCCGAGCTGATTGACAGATCCTGTGCGTTCCGGATGATCCTATCCCACTCCGGCCCGAATAAGACCGAAAATGCCGCAAATTCGACTCGAGAGGTTTCTCCTGGGCTGTTCCGTCGACCTGAGTTCAACGATGATCTCTGAAGCCAAAGGAGTCCTACTCAACTTGGGCTGAGTCAGGAACAATTTCTCCCTGAATTGAGCAAGATGCAACACATTTCATTCCAGTTATTCAATCTAGTTTACTTACAGTCAACAGCGCATCGGTGAAGCAACGCGCGGGGCGGCCAGCTGAGTCGGTCACTTGGCATTCGTAAGAAATAGCAAATATGTATATGATCTGTGCACCAACTAGTAACTAGTACAAGCCATAATATTAATACACTAACTCGGCAAAAAAAATGTCCGATCGATATTCCGCATATTTCTCAACAATGGATATACATTTCGGCTTCAAATGACTTACAGTGTAGTTTGTAGAATCAAGGGGCATTATTCTGCCGCATTTGTTTTGCGGCAAAATATGATGCGCCATCAAGCCGGCCACAACACAAAAAATCCGATTTTCCAGATTGCTCAGATTACAATTGATCTCAGAGCTGACTTTCTCGTTCTATAGCCTGAGATTCACTGAGTATTTCTCCAAGTTAGACCAAGCAAAAATATGCAGGCAAAAAGGCGCTACAGCGAGCGCAAAGTGGCCATTTTCGGCTATTTTGACCGGAATGTGCCGAAATTTGATCAAAATGGCAGAATTGTTCGCGTCATAGCGCTACAACGGCTCAACCTTTTTGCTTGGTTCAACTTGTGGAATTGCTTGGTTTATCTTGAACTTTCGACGTATGCACCTGGATTACTCACTGCAGAACCGGAAAATATCCTGTTTCGGTAGTTTCGCTCAGTTGATGCCGGATCAATAGACTTTGATGATCTATTTGCGTGCAAAAATTCCGGCTCGGTCACTTCCACGACCTCCAACTTCGTTTCAGATGGAAAGTTCCATTTCCGTGCAAAAACGAAGCAAAAACCGATCGGACATTTTTTTTGCCAAGTTAGTGTAAGTACATAGTATGAGACGCGCGGCATTGTCTCGGGTACAAATTTGGAAGTGGCACAGCAATGAAGTGCGGACTATATAGAAGGGTGTGTTACAGTCATCTAGAAAGCTACACCTGGGTATTGAAGGGGTGCAGACAGGAAGGTGGCCAACAGAAAACGCCGACGACGTGAAAATGATTGCAGCTAGTGCCTTCGAGACCAATTGCAGTCAGCAAAGTTTTCAACTGGGTGAAGATCTCGAGGCATTTATATGGGTACAAAATCTGGGTTGAAACAGAAAGCCTTTGGGGTGCAGTGCAGCATCAGTTGATGTTTTTGATTGAGAAAACACCCGACTGAAAGCGGACACAAGTAAAATTTAGTACAGTGTCTTGAGGGCCAGATATTGCTTCTTCCGGAAGTCCACACCCTTCCTTCAAAGTTGAGTGTACCAAGGGACAAGGGCGAAGCAAAAGCAGAGACGAGCTCTGGCGGGCCGTGGCGGACGCGACAAGTTTCCTGTTTGAGCGCGTCTGCCGAGCTGCCGACCACTTGACATGAGAAAAAGTACAAAGATCTTGAAAACCATTCGCTGGGCCTTACCGTCAAGTTGGGTCGGGACATAGAAATCAAAGGGTTTCGACGGAACGCACGGCATCGATAGTCAATCAAAGCAGTGAGTACTCGTTTCTCGTCGCTGAACGGTCGTATCGCACGGGAATTGTGTTCTATGAGGCTTCAATAAATCATCCGAACTCTCTCCCTTTTTCTCCCTTTTTTCTCTTTTTTCGTTTTGAAAAAACGCGATTTTTTCTTCCCAACCACAGACATAGTACATAAGCCGTTGTAGTGTGTCAACTTCTGGTGATCCGTGATTGGAGGTGCGGGTTGTTATGTAAGCAACAAGATCAATCGCCTCGGTACAAGTATCTACAGTAAGTCCTATAATTTTTACAGGCACTCATCAGTGATTACAGGCAGTTATTAGTGAGCTTCCCTAGAAGGGGCTCGATCAGGCCGCCATTCCTCTTCCCATACCACTGTTCACACAATGAATAGCTCGATAACAGATATATTGACTACCTAAAACATGATAGAACTTCAACGACTAAGCCTGACCTTGGAAATGAAGCGAGCACACGTTCTGCCGATAGTCAGGTAAGTCAGAGTCAATGAAAGATAGACGACGCACCACGAAAGAGGATCGGTCTAAGGCGCAGAAGAGGTGATTCAGTGTGTTCACGCTGGAAAAAAGGCAGCGCACGCACCATGGTCGACCCGATATACCCATAGCTAACCAGGAATTAAAAGCGCAAGTTCTGTTGATGATTTGGTTAGTTGCAGCATAGGTGCGACGGACGCAGAGCATACCGACGCGTCGTTGGTGTTATTCCATGGCTGGAGATGGTGGTGGTGGAGACAGTCAAGTCACGTTTGCGCAGCACTGGCTTCTACTTATATGCCGGTGGTGACGTAACACTGTGGAGCCTCGACTCAGGCAAAGCTCAGAGCTCTTGCGCCCCGTCTGAGAGTCTCGCTCTGCTCACGCTATGTCGCCGCTACTTAGTCGCTCGTCCTCCTCCGTAATATAGGATCCCAACCTACGGCTTCTGCACACTCCTGTGCGACGAGGTACAGTTGCGGCAAATGAACTTGCATTGCCATATAAGTAGTCTCTCGTAGACAGACGCTACAACAAATAGTCCTCGTTCCTGCGGTTGTTGTACCATTTAAGGAAAGTGCCTCAGATTCCACCCCAAATTGTATTGTTGGTTCACGAGTACCTTGTAACGGCAAAAGGGTGCCAGATCAGCTTCAAACTCCGGCACTTTGGTGGTCTAAGCGGGCACTTTCCTCAACATTTTTGGCGTTTCCTGTGGGTAGGGGTCAAAATTTGGACCCCATAGAACATCAAGCAGACCGTCCTCATCAGATGCTATCCTCGGAGATCCTCGGTAACTGGCTTCAAGCGTAATTTCGGCACTTTCCATATAAGGAAATGCAAGTTCATTTGCCGCAACTGTAATCTCACTTGAAGGTTAGCGAGCGCGCACTGTTCACATAGTAGATACTACTGTTCGCACGTCATGAATCCATTCACCATTTTGGTTTGATATACATTGAGTCAATTACTTGCCGTTGTCGTCGTCCTCACCCTCACCATCCCTGACGGCTGACTCTCCCTGCCCCACCGATGGCCTATGGTGCACGTCACTTAGTCACCACCTCTCTGTAACAACGCTAACTGTGACTGAAGTTTTTATCCTAATTTTATTTCCTCTTGACAAACGACTCCTTTTCAACAGAGGAACAATTTGTCAAGAGGGATTTTCAAAATTTAAATAATTGAAGGAGTTATAAATTTTCACCCGACCCAATTTGGCAGTACAGGCCAAATTCGGGTTTCGCCCTCCAAAAGGCAGTGACATCGACGACTCTCCATCCGTAAGTGTTCAATACACCCAAAATTAGGGTGTAGGTGGGTCAAAAGTCCCTCCAAAAGCACTCATATTGAGTCGAAATTCAGGCTAAAATAGGGTATTTTGGAAAAATTTCGGCCTCCGGCCGATTTGGCACTAGTGCAAAAGAGGTGGTGGCTACGTGACGTGCACCATAGCATCAAGTGCCTTCATCAACAACTCCCTCGTATCTCGCGCCTCCTCCACCTCATTGTCACCTGGCCGCCCCGTGCTTTCGAGCGGAAAATTAATAGTTTTCTTTGAATTTTCGTGCGTGAAAACAGCTGGGAGGGCTTCCAGGCTGTAAGGTATCATAGTTGTAATGTAGCTATAAGGTACTAATCAGGGTGCCTCGCCATAACTGGCTATAAGAATGGTATAATCTGGCTGTAACCTGGTTATATCGGCTGTAAGTACCTATCTTGCCGTACTTATCTCCGACTTTCGATTTTTGCGACAAGAGCGTGGCGCGACTGCAGTAGAAAGCAAAAGGTGCGTGGGAACCATTTCTATTTTCGATGTTCATGTAATAGACCCCACCGCCTAACATCAGGAGCGCGGCCCCGAACACATCACGTGACCTGTTGATGGGCGAGGGTTCGATTCGGGGAGGTATGATACATTGATAGCGGACCTAACTTCGTGACAAGTCGGTTACCCAATTTGGAAATCATTACTGTGACCTCACCTTTTACCTACAGCTCCGGACAATCAAACTCGACAAATTTATCGACCTTTTCCCACGACCCCGATATGTATCGGAATCGAAAGGAAACGAGTTCAGGAGCCTGCTGAATTTTTTTGGTGAGAATTCATCGAGCTGTTCCGGAGATATCCGCTTCTGGACTCAGCTAAGTCCAGAAAATAGCGGTTCGACCGAAAATAAAATTGTTGACTTTGATTGTCCGGAGCTGTAGGTGAATTGAAAATTGTGTAGAAAGCACTCTAAGAAGGCCAGCTAAAGATCCCTCGGTGCAAAAGTTTGAAAAGTTGAAAAATTATTTTTGCTCCCCGGATTTCCCGCTTTTAGTCCGCATCAAATAGCCGCCGAGCAGACGAAAAAAAGCAAACCACAACCTTGAACTAAATGGTTCACAGTATCAGGGGAGTCTAATACCATCACAGAGCAATCTGGTGCTGTTTGGAGGGCAAATTGCAAATTTTTCAGCGCAAAATCGCAAGTTAGGTACACACAATTTTGGAAATTTCCGCAAAAATTTCGCGCTTTTCTTACCCTAGGTTAGGGTTACTCCGTTTTCTCTGAAATGAAAATTTTACTTATAAACCCACCCTATGTTCCTGCTAAATCTCAAATCTTGAAGAATTTCAACCAAAATTACGGCTTGACATGAAGTTCTGTCCGCTATCATACTGTAGATTAGTTTATGTTTCCGAAATTGTATGGTGCGAATCGGCTAAACACCACCAAATAGGTCCCATCATTGATGGCATCACTGATGTCTCAATTTGCCTCCAGAAAAAAAAAATCAATTTGATATACTAATTTTTACCTGAACTATGGCCCCTGGAGGCTTCAAAGAACTGTGGAGAGCCTCTGCCATGGCTTGTATGCTACCTCGGAGGTCATTTGGTGGCGTTCATGAAAGGCTATTTATCCCAATAAGGGAATTCTCGTAATCTCACGTGAGTGATATGGTGATGTCATCACTGATGTCTCAAATCGTCGCGGTCAAAATGTAATTTATCGTGATTTTTGAAGCCTAGAGGGATTAGTCTCCTACCCAATGGGAGTGTTTTGGCAAGAGGAATAGTCGTGGGAACATTCCGGGGGAGCAATAAATTTCGTTCCTGTTTGGTGGTGTTTAGCCGATTCGCACCATAATAAAACGTTTGGTGAACGTTGTGTTCGGGTGAATTAGATTTATGTGAAAACATTGAGTGAATGCTTGTAAGTACAGTTTTAGGGGGCATATGTGTTAAACTTTCTCTCAACATCGTTCCGGCCAGTTTTGGGTGAGGAAATACAACTGGGGCCCAGGCGCATCTCCAAAATTGGCATCCAGCAGCTAGGAGACTGCCATAGCATACGTCGAGTCCATGAAAGCATTGGCGGCAAGAACCGAAAAAAAAGACCAACAACCAAAGAAACTAACCTGCTCTCAGCCAAAATCGAACAGGTGACCACCCATAATCCTGCCGCTGAGTCCGGCCGTAATAACCACTTCTCCATAAGTATCATTCCTATCGTGTCCCCACGCTATACTATGGCCAGCTGCCCTTTGAGCCAACCTCCACTATACTCACTATACTGTAAGTTCAATTCGTAAGTCACGCGTCACACCCGATTTTCAAAAACCCCGCCAATAATTTCTTCTCGATTTTAGCGGAATTTGGGGATTTGTCGGGAAAATTATTTGGTCACGTGCCTTATGAATTGAACGAAATGGCAATGGTAACTGACAATAGTTTCAGGCACACAAGCTTAAGCACCCCGCCTTCGGCAGGGCCGGCTCGCTGCGCTCGCGTCCCTACCTACGGGGGGTACACAGCTTGTCGGGGCTCCGCCCCAAACCCCGCCTGGATTTTTTTTTTGCTGGATTCCTTGCCCGCGGCGCCGCACTGCCGCTCGCTGCACTCGCCGGCGCGCGGCGCCGGGGATCGCGTGTGAGTTTCAACTTCTCGACAGCCGGTTGTGTTGTAGGATGTTGACAAAACCCCGTGATTTTCTGTCAAAAGTCACGCGACTGATGGCCTGGCCCTCTTTTCAAGTATAGGATTCACTGCCGATCTTTCATCAATATCAATCAAGTTCGTGATTTCATCATCTGGCGTGTTCTCACGCGGGATAGTTATCCCGCGCCCTGACGCAGCAGCCAAAGCTTGGTGGCGGCGAGCGATACTCACAAGCTCACTCACACTCATGTTCTGAATCGCACGGGATACGGTCAATGTGGAATGGGATAACATATTCTGAGAATTTACTACGGTGAGTGAATCCGCTGAAGCTTGACGACCGGGCGTTGCCATGCGAGGCGTGGCAAGGCCTTCGTTGAGCATCCCCCAATCCACGGCTGAGGTCAGAACGGGCCCAGAGAGCTCGCTACGCATCGGGGTCACCGATGGCGCACGCGTCGAAGGTACCGACGGTGAAGTCTCGTTGCCCAGAGGCAACGGGCAGTCTCACCACCAAACGGTGATGGGGTCTCACCACCCGAAGGCAGTGGAAGGTCTACACGAGAGGAAGGTCCACCCGAGACCGCTCGACTGTACAATAGGTCGGGGGAAACGGGGCGTGGCTTTGTCGAAGAGGCACGAATCTCCGGTCGGGGAGTCCCAGAACGGGGACTCACGGCGATGGCAGTACTAGCAGGTCTCGGCACAGACATTCCAGGTCCAGGAACGGGGACACGAGCATGAGAGCGGAGAGGGTAGCGAGCACGGCCAGCGGGGTCAGTCATCGGGGTCGATGTCGAGCTCAGAGGGTCAGAGAAGGTCGGGGGAAAGCGTAGTCAAGAGCGTCGACAGTCTAGTGACTTGGTTCAGTTCAAAAGATGTGACGGAAGCGAAGGCGAGTCGAGTTCCGGCACAAGTGTATCAAACAAAAGAACTGGTGTAAGTCTTAGATTGACCAAGGGAAAAGCTACTACGACAAGAACTAAACTACTTATACAGGAAAATCAAGGCTGTGTACATGGAGTCATGGGGACGAAACGGGCAGATCTCGCCGTGAGCGGATGCGAACGCCGATCCGTCACACAAATTCTGCCCCAAGGCGCCGAAAAATTAGAAATTTCTTCCGGCGCGGCCCTAGTCGTGCTGCGTCTTACAACTTGGTTTCTTGCATCGGCTGCGTGTGCCATTTCCGGCTTGATGTGATTGACGTGTTCTCGGCACTCATCTGGGCAAGAAAGTAGCCAAAAAGTAGAAATCTCAAGAAAATCCGTGATAGAGTGCAAAAATGCGAGGCGCGTACCTGCATGTACACAGTTGTTTCCCACTATGTTTCCCCGCGAGAATATACCAAGTTACAATGTTTTTCCCTGTCACGCGCCGGCCCAGGCATTTACGAATATCCAAGGAAACTATACAGTACGGAGCCAGCTTCGACTCGGCGTCGCAGAGCACGACTCCTTCCATATTATAACAGGGAAGGTACTGTACTATTTCGACCACAACTTCATGTCCCAGGTCACAGCCAGACCTGAATTAAAGTTATTTGAAAGTGGTCACAGGTCACAGGGCAGTTTTGGCACGTTTTCCCATCCGGAAAACGCCGAAAACCTCCTAAAAAGGCAATTTGAATTAGTGAAAAAGTGAAAGTTAAGTGGTCACAGGTCACAGCGGCTGAAGAAATAGTACAGTATGCATTCATAATTGATTATTCGATACAGGGTGGTGCCGTCTTTGAGTGCAACCAGACTCACAGTCATTCAAGATATACTCATTCGCTTTCTACTCCGAAATCCAAGCCACCTCAACTCCGGTCTTTTATTTCAAGACAACCCGTATCTCTCACGCACATACGGCATCGTGAGTGCGCTGCCGTTCGCCTCGCTCGGCGTACCTTATAGAATATATCATCGCTGCTATCAGCTCTCGCATTGAAATACCTTACGCCACGGTCGACGTCTGCAACTGAGCTGAAATTACCGAACGACACGTTGCTCGACGCATTGCCCGACATCATTGAATGGAACAAGTTTTTCTCCGCTTGGTAGGTCAAGGTCCGAACAACGAGATTGTGTCGACAAATGAAATCTTTAAGGCTTGCATTAGCGTGACGAATTCCAGCGCCAGAGGTAGAGAGATGAGATAAAAGGTGACGGTGCACTCCTGTGACGGGCTAGCGCCGAATCCGGGGCGCTAGGGGACGTCGAGGTTCAGGAAGGCTTCTGGCCTCTTGAGGTTGAGACCGTCTTGCGGTCTTGAGGTATTCCTGGCGCCACGTCTTGCGTATCCCTGAGCGCTGAGGGGACTTGTATCCTAGTCGAGGAGCCGCGTCACCCGGGGCAGGGCTCTTGTAACCCTTGAGAGGGGAGCGCGACCAACGCTCAGGCGGCTAGTCGTCGCACTGGACACTCCAGGTCTCTTCGTAGGAACTGGCTTGTCAAGGTGTGCGGTAAAAGTATATTCTATTACATAATGTTTGGCAATGTAATATACGGAAGCTACGGACTAAGCTACTGATTTGGGTGTTAGGCCTTTGGCCATGCCCAAAGCGTATACCCTACTCCATAGGTATCACAGTGCCCCCCACATGGCCAGAGGGCGTGCACCAATAAGACATAGCTTAGTCCTTTGATCATGCTAGAGGTGATATGAACAATACCACAGTGCCCCCCGCATGACCAGAGGACATGCACGATCAGAAATTTGTAGCGGGTGTTAGGCCGGAAATCCCGACCAGCCAACAAGCCGGGTGTGTTGGCCGCTGGAAAAAAAAAATTGGCCCAATAATTTTGAGGCCGGAGCTTCGTGCTGGCCTTGAGAATGAGCCACAGGCTCTAGGATGATCTGCCGTGGATCCCAGATCCAACAGCGATAAGTGTGCAACAAGTCGCACAAGAAGATGTGTAGAAACTCGCTGCTGAAGCAGCAAGGAGGAGTCTCCGACTCCTCTACACATGTATCACGCAGCCAGAGGAATATCACTCTGGTCGGCGACAAGCTACCCGAGGGGGGAGACACAGCTCCTTGAATATCCCTCTGAGAGCTGCCTATGCAGGCGCTCTGCGCCCTAGCATCATCTCCGTCTGCACTTGCGTACATACTTGGGAGGGTGAGGACACTGAGGAGACACAGCTCCTGGAATATCCCTCGCAGAGGGTTGGCCCGCACTGCTGCTCTGCACTGCGGGCTTGAGGGTATCATCAGCACCAGCTGAAGAGGTAGTAGTTGCTTCGCAACTCTCTACCTATACCCTACACTGCCCCCCACTTTTTTGCTCGTGCATTACCGAAAGACTCATTCGGAGAATAACGAATGATTCTCTCGGAATGTGCGACAAAAAATTAACACCACAATGGCCGTGACGTGAGCGAAAGGCATCCGAAAAGCTGGCGAGATTCGTGTTCCCGCGGGGACGAAGAACCTTGAACCCACCTGCGGGGATGGAGAAAAAAATTGACCCCAAAATCCGAGTCGATGTCCATCAAACTGGGATCATCCTATGAACAGGAATCCCAGAACAAGGCAAACATAGAATGCATGCAAGGGGAAGCGAGTTGTTGTGATGTGGAGCAATGTTATTTGAACCTCTTGTAAGTTGCCGTCGGGAAGATGAAGGGGTGTAGGGCATTCACGGTCCCCAAGCGAAAAGTGTTGATGTCTCTTGTATAATGAGATTGGGCAGACAACGTGCCCCCATAATCGAAGGACGAAGGTGAGGCTGCACGTAGTGCGATTTGAAAACAGAGGGGAGTCAATAAACAATTGACTCAACCCGTCTGAAATGAATCAGAGAGACTGAAGTAAGCCTTGTTTGTGTCCCGACGTCCATCAAGTTCCTCGCAGTCAACAAATCTTCAAGTCCAAGGACGGAGACGTCATGAAATGACTGGGCGTAAACCAGCCACCACGGAAAGCACGATCAGTGGTGGGAGGCGGTGTTGTATTCAAGCAAAAGAGCATTACGTTCACTTGAGTATTGAAATTACATGGGAGCTCGACGCACTCGGAGCTCACCAGTGCACGTAAATGAATATCACAAACTGAGGGCGGCGGCTTGGACCACGGAAGCCGAGCTCACGCCACCAGCGGAGCTCAAGGATATCAGTGCTAGAAAGAACGCAGGTCGTTGTTCCTGAGATATGAAACGGAAAGCCAAGGAAAGAGGGGGCAAGTGACAGGAGATCCTCAAAACGACGAAGACGGTGAAGACGAGGTTGTGGTAGGGGCGATGGATGCGATTGAACGAAGCACTAGGCAGCGGGCGCGGGATATGGGACAGCCCGAGTCCAGACTTAACACCCGTTATCGTCGGTTCCAGCGGGAAGGCAAAGATGATTGAGTTGGCGGAGTCTCACACTCGGTCTCGACGCCTGTCCACCGAGTGTTATCGATTAACAAACATAGCGCCACGCCGAGCGCGTGAGTCACAGCTGCATTGAGCCCCGGCCTCCGCAGATGGAGGACATCCAGAGGCGAGTCGGCGACAGGAGCCATAACAAGGAACGACGCGCCAGTAACGGGCGCGGTTGTAGCGGCGCCGTCGCGAGTAGGGTGTCGAGATGACACGAGACGGCGGCGTCTCCCCGCCGCACTGGCAGAAGCGCCAAAGGACGTGCATTGACGACAAAGGTGGAAGAGGCAAAACTCCGTTCGTTACGGCGTGCTCCTCACAGCGCAGGGACTGACTTGTTCACTTTTCTTCCTCTTTCCATTTGCTGAGATAACGAGGTGCACTGCTGGGGTTGGGCGAATCGGTGGGGAGACGAAAGCGAAAGAGGCGTCACGTTGACGACGGCGTGAGAGGCGGCGCGGCGACTGCATTGCCGCCGGCGTACTCGCTAAGCTACGATGATAGCTGAGTGCTCCGTGCCAGGAGAGAAACCGAGCGCGAGTCTGAGCTTCTCAGAAATAGACTCAAGAAGGCATCCGAGAGTATCTGCTGACTATTCACCGGATAATCATAACATTTCCACTGCCCCCCAGTCGGCGATACTTGAGGTGAAAAAAATTTCCACAAAATCCGAGTCTAAAGCAATCCCATTACATATCTCCCGCTCGTTTGGACATCGTTGAATATCCATTGACCCCATTCAAGTACAACAATGTCGCTATACACTGAAGCTCCGATGGTTATAAGCAAAGAGTATCTCATTAAGGAACGGAGTCACTGAATGACTCGACGTTCACACAATATTGCTCATTGCCAGGAGGGAGTCATCGAAACGACTCTACCCCGCTATGTACGAGAAGGCTTCACTCGGAAGTCAGAGCTGAGAGCGAAAGTTTCGAGAAGATATGCGCCGGAACGGCGCTCGAACAGTAGGCGACATCGCACGGTGTACGATACGGACACGAGAAGACGGCACAATGGCGTCAGGAGGATCCAGAGATAACAGTCGAGACATGTCGTGAGCGGCGACGCAGCGTACGGTGGAAGGAAGGGGCGGAGTGCTGAGCGAGCAGGGGCGCGGAAGGCGCGGGACCGCCGTATCCACACGCGACGAATGGAGCTGCGATATTCAGCTTGCGGGTGGATCGTTTAGAATACCTGGGCCTCAACATCCTGACGGCGGCGGCGGTGAGGGAGGGAGACGGCGTCAACGTGGTGAACGCGTCGTCGGATTGATCTCTGCACGTCTCTGCGGGTATTAAGAAGCCGGGAATACGGTGCTGGTGAGCGCCGGGCCTCAACGTCTCGTAGGCAGAGGACGGCCGGCGCTGGAAGCTGGCGCATCGAGTCTTGACGCGGGATCGGTAGCTGACGTCGAAGTAGCGAGTTGGCGTGCGCAAAGCGCGAAGACGAGGGTGACGCTTTGGACCCCGAATTGAAGGAGTCGTTGTCAGATGAGCAACAAAGGTGGAAGAGGAGATGGCTCCTCGTCACGACGGCGGCGGCGTCGCGGAGTGAAACGGCAGCGTGGATGAGGTAGGTGGCGTTCTCAGCGAGTCGGCGTCGGCGACGCGAGCGATAGCGCTACGGGGGTCGGGTACCGCATCGTACAGGACCTTGACGTCGCTCAACGACGGAAGGCGTCCCGCTAAGGTGCAGAAACAACGGCGCGGAAGTCGCCGCGCCGTTGCTGCTCAATATACCGGCGCATTGGCGGTATCGACAACGCGAGAAGTCGTGCCGGGCCTCGATATCTCTTGGAGACAGAGGGCGTCCGCCAGCGGGCACGTAATTGACCACGGAAGGTCTGGGAGACATAGGACGTCCGGTGCGTCGAGTCCATGGCGCGGGGTCGACGGCGGCGGGGCGTATCCGACGCCAGAGTCGAAAGTGGTGCGTTGGCGACGTAGACGGGGCGAGCGATAGAGGGACCGGGCCTCGACGTCACTGGATGACGGAGGATATCCGGCGTGGCGAGCTTCCCGGGACAGCACGCAAGTGGTAGAGGGGATAGAGGCGGCGGCGGCGCAGAAGCGCGGAGGCAACGAACTCACTTCGTTGCCTACAAACCCAAATCGTTCCCAAGCCCCTCTTCATTCCTTCAACGACATTTCTTCGTCACGAAAATGATGCTCCAGTCGTTCTAAGTGAGACGCGCTACCTATCCGGGTGCAGACGCCGGAAGTGAAGTGGCGCGCGCGCATCCAAAGCGGGCGCAGGAAGCGGCGTGTACCCGGGCCTCGACGTCTCTTGCAGACGGAGGGCTTCCGGCGTCGACTGTGTGCAGAGGTCGAACGAGGGGAGGGAGAAGGCAAGGAGGAGCTGCCACGTCGACAGCGACGTCGTGGGAGACGTCGGCGACAACGCGGAACGGATCGTCGGATCGAATTCCGTACGACGCTGCGGATGGGGCTTCGATAAAAGAAATAGCTCATCGTACGACGAGCGGTTGGCGTGCGGGGGTGAAGCGAGAGCGAGTCGGGAAGAGAGGAAGACGCGGCCTCGTTGACGACGATTGCGTGAGAAACGACGGCAACGGCGGTCGGATAGAACGCGGCAGAGGCGTTGAGGTCGTCGTACGACGGGGGCGGCGGCACAAGGAGGGTGGATTGAGTTGATACTCACATCATTCCTCTTTTCCCGTTTCCTGCTTGCGTACATTAATTCCTTCTCTTTTAACTCTCATCGATGAACGGCCAGGTAGTGAACGAGAGCTTGATGACGAAGTAGCGCAAGGCCGGTAGGTGTGGTTGGCGGTGATGTCGTGGTCATTGTCGCCCATCGGCCAGGTCGTGGTAGAAAGTAAAAAGAATATATTCATACTATCATACATGGGAGCTCGACGCGTTCGGAGCTCACCAGTACGGATTACAAAGAATAGAAAAACAAACCGAGCGCGACACAGTGAAGTGGAGCTCAAGGTCTGTTACTCAAGTCCGAGCTCACGCCGTCAGCGGAGCTCAAGGACTTTAGCGCAGAAGAACGGTTCTCAAAACCGCTCTTCGAGGTCACAATCTTGAGGCGTCGGAGACACATAAGAAGGTGTTGCGTGGGGTGTCGCTCCCGAGGTAAAAGGACAAGGTAAAGAAACGAAGGGGGCGACGGATGAATGACGTGTCGCTCCCTAGCGAATGAAGAAAGTGCGGGAGGCGAACGTAGCGCCTCACCTGACCACTGGCGAGATGCGGGAGAAGAACCCAGCTCAAGAGAGCTCGCAAATGGTGGGGTAATCCATCGAGGAGGTGGTGAGGTGCAAAATATTAAAAAAGAGGCTTTTGATGAAGCCTCCCTGTGTGTCCACCAATGTGACGGGCTAGCGCCGAATCCGGGGCGCTAGGGGACGTCGAGGTTCAGGAAGGCTTCTGGCCTCTTGAGGTTGAGACCGTCTTGCGGTCTTGAGGTATTCCTGGCGCCACGTCTTGCGTATCCCTGAGCGCTGAGGGGACTTGTATCCTAGTCGAGGAGCCGCGTCACCCGGGGCAGGGCTCTTGTAACCCTTGAGAGGGGAGCGCGACCAACGCTCAGGCGGCTAGTCGTCGCACTGGACACTCCAGGTCTCTTCGTAGGAACTGGCTTGTCAAGGTGTGCGGTAAAAGTATATTCTATTACATAATGTTTGGCAATGTAATATACGGAAGCTACGGACTAAGCTACTGATTTGGGTGTTAGGCCTTTGGCCATGCCCAAAGCGTATACCCTACTCCATAGGTATCACAACTCCTCCCTCGGGATATGTGACTCCGAGCCTCGAACACATCGGAAGAGGGGCAATCCGTTCTTGTCTTCCCCAAGGCCGTAGTAGAGTGCAATCCCTGGGGGATCAGACGAGTATCCCTTTTGAATGAGGTCTAATACATTCTTCGCGACGGCCCAAGCAGCTGAATTGAATAACGGCAATCCGGATTTTGCATCTTTCAGAGGGCCAAATGTGCGAAAGACATTGGCAACAAGGGGATACAGCTCTTTCGGTGGAGGGATGATCCGCTTGCAGCGTCGCCAGAGCCAGGCAGACGATGTGCGGAGAAGATGATTCCAGTCTTGTGGCGGCTTTTGTCGATTACCCCACGCAACAATTCTTGCTTTGTCGATTGGGTCCGGAATGAATATTGCGTCGCGAAGCGCTCGGGCAACGCAAAGGCCGTGGACGACAGAGATATAGAACATATTGAAGATATCAAATGCATCTTTGAGGCCCCAAGTTCTTCACCGGGTCGCGGAACTTTCCAGGCCCGACGCTGTACATAACGACCTGAGGCTCGTAAAGGTGATGTGGGCCGGCCCAATCTTACAAATCCAATTTAATACTCTATCTGCGAATGGTGAACGGTAGGGTTGTCACTGAGGCCTGCGACCACTGGCATGTTAAATTCGGCCATTACAGAAACCAATCACTTGACTCTTAACTCGAGCACTTTCGACAAGACAAGAAGTTCTGGTACGAATCCATTCTAACCCCGGGAATGTGTACACAAACGTTCACAGCTGTTAAAGGTGTCCCAAGTCTCAAACGAGGACGACGACGGAGATTTACGGTACCACGGCCCGATGCCCTGAGGAGACAATTGTTGAAGAAACGAATGAGAGTGGAACATTCACATCTCGACGAGTTCCAGTTCACTTTCGAATGCAAGATCGACTACATAGGACTTCCTCCCCGGTGTATTGGAGAGTAGCTTATGAATTAGCTACCAATGTTGATGACGGGCATGGCCTATTCCTTGTTTTCAAACACCGAATTGATTTTCCCATCGTGAGGTCACTGGCACAATATTTCGAACAACTGGGGATAATAGACATCGGAACAACGCCCCATTAGGAGAAATGACTTACGCTTCGCTCCGGCGCTATATTTTTTAGAGTGTTTGTATAAAACCTGCAAGAATCCCGCCCCATAGCTCAGTATCGAGTCGACCCATCGGAGGCGGTCAAAATAGCAGGGATCCCTAATCCTTGGAGAAGGAACGGAGATATGGCTCGATACTGATGGCAGTGGGAAATAGCGGTACATATCCAGATACCGATGCTGCTGCCAATCCACGCTGTCGTAGATGCCGGCTTCTACCAACAATTCCCTCTCATGTTCTACGCATCCCTTACAATATGTAGGGGAAGATCTGGCTGCAGTTTAGCTTGGTAGTCTGAACTAACTCAATAAAATGAGCCTGCATTGGACTGGACATGGCGGGAGAGAGAACTACCCGTTTGGGGGCTTATGTAACACTTACGTATGGGGGGTGGGGGGGTCGACAGTTTTCCGACCCTGTGTCCAAGATTTTAGGCTCATTCATCATGCCTGAGGCTGGCTATGTCTCGGCTAGACATAGCCAAATGATCCTACATGATCCCGGCACTTCCGCCTGATCCTACCTGTCAAACTCGGCTGTCGCCGTGCAAGCATAAGTAAGTATTGGCCCGTCTTCATTGTTCAAGAATCAACTCCTTCCACTGAGATAGAGTCACCCGGAGGTACAGTAGATGTACAGATTAAATGTTAGATCTGTGCTATTGAATGACTTAAAGAATTCTTTATTTTATTTTTTCACTTCGAAAGTTTCAGCTCGAATCGGGCAACAATATCGGTTCATGGTGCAGTGGGCACACCCGGGCACGCAATATCCCGTCTGGCTCAATGTGAGGCTCCCAAATTGAAACTCATTATATGGACTACACACCGGAAACTTGCACATGTAACACAAAAAGCCAACAACTCGTAGATACAGTCAACTCTGTCTTAACCCATAGGCCTCCGTTCCGCCCAAATCCTATGGGGTATTACAGAGTTATGGGTTATCCCAGTCAAAATGTAGTCAAAATCTACGAAAATTGTATGGGTTATGGCCCATTATGGGTTATGAGAGGTATGGGTTAAGACAGAGGCGACTGTAGTACAATAACAATTCATCGTTCAAGTTGTCAACTTGTCAAGTTGATGTTGCTTCGAATCCCTTTTTAAATTCGAAGAGAACTCCGAGTAGAGGCGGGGCATGAGCTAAAAAGTAATTTAGCCAGAGAATTAATTACTGACCAAAATTCAGTCCTTGAATGTTGGGTTTAAATCCGGCCGCGCAGCGCCGGAAAAAATCCGTTGAGACATCTTTATCCATATGATGAATATGAGAGCTCACTATACCCACAGCTATGCTTGCGCTTGCGCCGCCTGAACACTTTGAACCGCTTGGTTAAAGAGAGTCGGGTTGAACCGACATACCAAGATAGGAAGATGAGAATGGTGAGCAACAGTGTTCAATTCAAATATACTTTCATTGAAGCTCAATCTAGATATACTGGTATTATTTTATACACTAGTTGTGGGAGAGAGACTTTGAACCCGCGCCGTTGGAACTTGGATTTGGAATCGGATTTGCTAAGTTTACAGCTTCCTAGGCTTGAATCAATGCAAATTCTTCAAAGTTTAGGCTCGGATTGCTTTCAATCTGTAGAGCGAGCTAGTAGGATCAGAACAGAGGCGAAGACTCGGTCAGGGAGAGGAAAAACAAGGCAGGATTGAAGCAGACGGCAAAGAAGCGCCCATTTAGCGCCCGGGCGGAAAATGCCGTGTTACGAGAGATTACGAATCTTGAATTTGATTCCCTGTGTCAGCCTGTGTCCTATGTTTCTTTTCGGAATTAGCTCCGAGGGGACATAGCCAGGAATCAAGATGACCTACCATAAAGAGATAGGAAATCAAGATGCCGAATTGCCCTTTGCACAACTACCACGGCGTCTGACAGCGAGAAACTTGAGGCACGGAGCCTCTGATGTTCATTGGAGGTCTCTCTTTTTTCCCTTTCTTTCTCTCCTTTCTCCCAACTTGAAAACTTGATTTTTTCACCACAGCCACAGACATAGGACATAAGCCAGATTTTAAGGATGGGTGCCCCTTGTTCCTGAGCCACCTTGGAGCCACCTTAAGCTTCTTCAACCCTAAAATGGCAATTTTGGCTCCTCGGACCTCTATTGACGGATTATGTCAGCGGATCCATCAAATATCATGGTCCGACGACGGTTATGAATCATCGGCTTGGTCGGGAACCTACATCAAGACGCAAAAAGTAGTGCGCAAGCTGATCATGCGTTTGGTTTAAAATCTGTTTTGACACCTATTTTTTTGAAAGAAAATATTGAATTTAAATATTATGCAACGCCCGGGTTATGCCCCTATCAACCAATACTCTCTCATAACCCATAGCCTTGGCCATCCACCGAGAGGTATGGGTTAAGAGAGGTTCGACTGTATTGTTCTTATTGTTCTCTCTGTCGAAACCAACGGGAAGCGAGCGAGCCAAACCTAAAATCTATCATTAATAACCTGTCATCCTGACCTCAAGGAATGCCCCAGGGCTCCATGTGCAATCGCTCAGTCTCAAATTATTCGATGAAAGTACGAAAATTTCCTTTTTTGGACAGATATGTCTTTCAGTGGGAAGGCGTAGACCAAATTGTTGCTCCAGCATTGTAATATGCTTTTTAAGTGCCTTCAATCCATGCGACACGTAAGACGCGGTCCGACTGACGAACATAAGCCTGACACGTGGTGGGAAAGCGTGCCGTAATGTCAGACTGGGGGGAGAGAGAGAGAGAGATTCGGTTTATGGCACAAGCTATGCTACGTAGCTAAGAAGCCCGCGTAGAGTATAGTACTACGCAATAAGTAAGGTATCGTCTTGGGTGATATGTAAGTAATCGTCTGCGGTGTGTATTAGCATCGTGCTCCGAGTATCCAGTCTACAGGTGTGGTCTGCGTTTGAAAGCGCGCGGATAATTCGAACAGACAAGAGTGAAAAGGCCGGGAGGGAGAGCATGGGTCCTATAGCATATGTAATAAATAGATGAATAGAAAAGAAAAAACGGCCAGTGTGGTTCTTTGAAGTCGTGTGCGAGCCTGTGTGGAATGGTCGCTGTGTCCTGATCCGCGTCGTTGCGCGTGGTTGATGTGGCGTGAACGCCTATTCGTCGTCATCGCCGTCCTCGCTCCCCTCAGGCTCTTCCTCTCCCGAGCCCTCTTCCTCTTCCTCCTCTTCCCCGCCTCTCCATTCTTCATCGTCCGCTATCTCCAATGGTTCAGTTGTTCGCCTCGGTTGGCCCGTTTTGGTGAACGCGCCGGTCTTCTCGAGAAATTCCGCCAGCGCCTGCAGCCCGTTCTCGGAGCCTAGGATGTCCGGTAGGGAGAGGTCCGGTGATACCTTGCGTAGGATGTCACGGTGCCAGGCGTACTTTTCGCACTCTTTCAGTATGTGTTCTCGTGTTTGCAGGCGCTCGCCGCACTGACATGCGATCGTTTCTGTAGGCACGAATTTAGCATAGTATTCGCCAATAAATGCATGACCTGTTCGGCATTGGACGAGACGTCCGTAGACCTCGCGTTTGACGTTCGTGAAGTGAGCTTTGGGCTTCAGGGTTGGGGGAATGCGATCTACAGCCGCAAATCTGCCTGTTGGGTACGTTTTCTTCCATTTTTGAGTCCAGTTATCGAGCAACTTGGCTTTTGCCGCTCGTCTGGCGTGCGTCAGTGTTGTGGTTTCTGTTGCGCACCACTTTTCCGCCGCTTCTTTCGCGAGTTCGTCAGCTCGTTCATTTCCAACTATACCTTGATGTCCTGGGGACCAATCGATGTCAATCGTGTTTGCCGGGTTTTTGTCGAGGAATTCCTCGACGCATCGTCTGAATCGTTGTGCCTGTGTCTGGCCCGCGTTGGGTTTGGGGTCGATCCTGGGGGAGGCGAAGGGGTTTTCGCTTTTTGCGTGACGGAATTTTTCTGTTTGGGTTCTCACTGCCGGGCCACACGGTACAAGGTACGGTCGTCAAACGGAAGGCGGACCTCTGGAGACCTACGCCGTGACGGCGTAGGTGGCAATCAGAAACCGGACAAAAACCGTAAAACAGCTGTATTACTCTATAACAGTCTGACACCACACTATGCATTCAATGACAAGAGGTGCACAATGGACGCTAGTGCAAGGGGTGATCTGTCAAGCGCCATCAAAGATGAGGCCTTGCAGTATGCTCGTGTTTATGATGGGCGTTGATCTCACCGTCCATCCTCCCTGTATATTCTACGTGGGGTTTATTGAGCTGAAATATGTCAAGTCGAGTGTTATTGAGCCATATTATGATATGACCACTAAAAAGAGCGCAACAAAACGGCCACAGAGGATGTTTTGTGGTGTGGTGGGTCTGACTTACATAACACACTCGAAAAAAGAATGTGCCCGGAAGAAATTTCAAGGTGACACTATATCCCTATAAATGTACCCAGAAGCATAAGGGAGCATCCAAATACTTTAATTTGCGAGGGCAGCTCGCGTCTAAGTGAGCGCAAGTGGTTGAACGTCTTTGACAAACACGAGCATACTGCAAGGCCTCATCTTTGATGGCGCTTGACAGATCACCCCTTGCGCTAGTGACAAACGCGAACATACTTCACTGACCCTACGTGCTCCTCAGATTTTACCGTCGAGGAAAATAATAGAATCCGCAATACGCTGTCTTGAGTAAAAGCAAGCGTACTGGATGATTTGGCGCAATTTATGTAGTCCATAACGGAAGGTTATGGGCGTATACTTATGGGTTGGATCAATGGCTGTGACAAACATGAGCATAAGTACTGCAATGGGTTTGATAAAGTCTTGTTTACGGGTACGTGAAGTCACTGAACCGCTGTTCCCGCAAGACACGTATTGGTCACGTGCTGTGTGGGGGGATAGTGGACCAGGATTCGGATCTTGCAAGCGCGATATCTCAGGAATGGCTGCACCGTTTTGCTTCATCCAAGTTCTGAATCTCAATAGTTTTATTAGAGGTACACCCTGGGTGGGAGGTATTTCTGTGAAAAAAAAATCTTGCTGAGTTAGAAAAATCAATTTCGGAGTTGTCTGATTGTTTGGCTGTTTTTAGCCAAACATCAATTATATTTGATCTCGGTGATGGTCAGTAATTTGTTGCAAGTGTAGTCTACATACAGTTGCGGCGAAATTAAATGCATTACCATAAAAGGAAATTTCTGTAAAATCAGCTCTGGACAGGGCAACGCGGCCGAGTCATCGCAAGGTCAACATTGGTGTCGTCAAGTCAGATGTTTTGGCAGTTAAAATGATCCATGCCGATTGGTCGATTTAGATTACAGCTTATTGCACCATTCTCGCTCAATCGTGATGCAAACGACCTAAGATAGAGAGCGTGGGATGCCCGCACCTTACTTAAGCATGTTATGTAACGCTTATGATTCGTTCCCACGGCCAAATCCCCAGTCGCGTAAAAAATTTCATGTTCTTTCCTGCCTGCGGAAGGGCTAACCTACAGACTCAGTAGACATTCTCGCTGTTTCTGCTCTGAAATTTTGGTTTTCGCTTTCAAAACCACCTTCCACACTGCAAGGGACGCGAACAGGTTGGGTCTCACCCTTAAGCGAGCTGCCGAAGCGTGCCGAGATGACTATCCTGTGGCTGTGCTGGCCAAATTTTCCTTTGGAAAGTCTCCCGTTTGGTGAGAAAACCACATAAAAGACAAGGGACATTTTGGCAAATCAGCCCAATAAGAACCCTTCATTGAACCTCTATCTAAGACTTGTATTAGGCAAAATTCCCAATCTGGACCTTAGCATCGTGCTATAAGCCCTCGACATCGAGCGTGACAATGTCACAGTGTGATGCTGACATAAGGGTGCGGGGATCCCACGCTCTCTATCTTATAAACAGTGCTCGTCTGTCCACCACCCTCAGTCTTTCATCCCACATTGCGGGAGACTGAGGGTGAGTTCTCTATCTATCTACCTACTTGTATTTACTTACTCATTGTGTAGTTATTGCGCCTTCCGCGCAATTCTGTTAGGTTATGGGCCACCGAGCGCTAGCTCTCTGAAGACGTACCTATTGGAAGACTCACCTGCTCGCTCATCAGAGCTCGAAGCATCACAAGCACAGACTTGTATCAATCAATCAATCACACGACCTGTTGCCGAAATTCCCTCGGACTCTGGTTATCTCACCTCGGACTGTCAACTGCGGCAAACTCGGCTTCTTCCGAGCTTTTCGGAGCAGAAGACTGGCCGATTTTTCATGTTAATGCTACAGTGGAACTGCGCCTACAGGGAGTCTACACTCTGCTTGAATCTGTTATCCTCGCTGCAAATGCAGCTGATGCCTCTGTTGCTGCTGCTGCCGTTACTCCTCTGCCTGCCACAGCTCCTGTTGCTGGAGTAGCTTTCAAGGATACGCCTGGCGAACGTAATAGCTGTGCTTTAGGTGTCATTCAGAAGCTTCTTTCAGCAGAATTGAGCACAGAGTCAACGAATCTAATGCTGGATCCGGAATTCTCTGGGCCAAACTGTGCCAGCGCTTCGAAGCAGAAAATCGTGCCGATTCTGCAATGGTAGGCTCGAATCCAGCCTGTGTATGGAAGCAAGCTTGTCGATACACAGGCTGGTCGATCTGAGTTTGAATTGCCACGTCACACCGAGTTGCCAAAAAAGGTTATTCCACTAGTTCCTCGCAGCAGCACATTTTCGATGAAATTTCTTAATTCAACAACACAATGAGCATTTCTGAGTGTTATTGTGCACACCTGAGCTTGAACCAAGCTGAGATTGTGCCGTGGGCAGGAGTTCTGAACACATTCAACGAGACAGTCGCACCACGTGATGCCACGTATCCACTGTACGAAATAACCTTTTTTGGTAAGTTGGTGTGACATGGGATTTCAAACTCAGATCGACCGGTCTGTCTATCGACAGCTTGCTCCATAGACAGACGGTCACCGGTCTACTGCAATGGGTGTTCTAGCAGAACTTTTTAGCACCAAGCTCGTTATTGAAGGCGAACCAGAGCTCATGGATCGCAACAAGATTCTTTCTCATGTCGCTGCTATCAAGACCTGCTTTGATAGGCTTGCACGCCTGGAATTTCCATTTCCCCCTGTCAGGGGAACTCCCTCTTTTGGCACTACACAGCCACCTATGACGCAGGCCTCCTGCAGATTTCCCACTTTCCTGTCAAATCCCCAAAGCCCTATGTAGTATGTCATCGTGGAGTAAGGCATGTGACTTGGCCCGGGATCATTGCCGACTGCTCCGAGCTTGTGGGAACTATGGTGCGCGTCACTTAGTCACCGCCTCTCCGTGACAACGCTAACTGTGACCCCAGTTTTTGCCCTAATTTTTATTCCTCTTGCCAAACGACTCCTTTTCAACAGAGGAATAACTTCCCAAGAGGGATTTCCAAAATTTAGATGATTGAAGGAGCTATAAATTTTCACCCCACCCAATTTGGCAGTATACACCAATTTCGATCTTGCTGGCCTCCAGAACCCTCAATACGAGGGATATCAAACACCACTCCTATGCCAAAACCCAAATCGCACCAGTAGGTGCATCAAAAGTCCACTCAAAAAGTCCCCAAATTGGTCGAAATCCAGGCTTCAATAGGGTGTTTTGAAAAAATTTCGGCCTCCGGCCGATTTGGCAGTAGTGCAAAGGAGGCGGTGACTACAAGGGTGACTAAGTGACGCGCACCATAGTTACTATATGTTTACTGCACCTAGCGTGGGAATCCTCAGCCTTTCTTCTCTTCGGATTCTCCCTCGCTAGGTGCGCAGCTTGATGTATTCTTAGTAGCTTCTTAATTAACTTCGGATTCTCCCTCGCTAGACCCTCGAGATATCTCGGGTCCTAAAGGTTGCCCTTACATCAGAAGAAAGGCTGCAAGGGATTAACTGGTCAAGATTGCGCGCTTTGGCGATTTTTCAGACGCTTCGTCGGACTCCTCCTCTGCTGCCTCTGACGCACAAACCGCGAATCTTGCCCCCTCCTCCCCCTCTCTGGAGCCCACCATGACCGACTCTGCCGCCGCTGCTGCTGCCGCTGCTGAGCGGATGGATAGGCTCGAGAGGACTGTTAACCGTCTGGTCGAGCTTTTTCAAACCGCTGCCAATCCTCCTACTACTACTGCTCCGACCCCTGCCGCTCCTCCAGAGCCTCCGGCCGAGAGTCCAGGACTCTTTGCCAACCTCACACCGGCAGCAAAAACGGTCCTTCGACCGAACCCCCCTTTCGTCTTTGACGGCTACCGCTCGGCTGGCCGGGCCTTCCTTCACTCAGCTCGGACTTACATCCGACTGGTTCCGGAGGCGTTTGTTGAAGGCGGCGAGATGTCTGAGGAAAAGGCAGTGCGTTTCACCATGTCCTTTATGTCCAAAGACTCTGCGCAAAAATGGGCTGAGCGCATGTCCATCAAAACCTGGGACGCCTTCACCAAGGAGTTCTGCTCGCGCTTTGTCGAGGAGAACGAGCAGGACCACGCCCTACACAAACTCGAGTCTAGGGCGTACTACATGGCTCCCGGGATGTCTTCAAGTACACCGACGACTTCGAAGACCTCTTCGACCTTGCTGGGTTTGCTGACGCGTTGGTCAAGGTCACCAGGTTCCGCTCTGGCCTTGACCCTGCCATCAATGCAGCCATCACCTCGTCCAGCGACCCCCCAGACCTCCGCGACTACATGGCTTGGCGGACCCGAGCGTACCGCCAGTACGAATCGCACGTGCGGGCTCGTGCTGCTGGGCTTCTCCCGAAAGCCCCCTCAGCTCCACCAGCCGCTCGCTCACGTCCAGCGGGTGTCTTCCCTGTTGTCCCTGCCCATGCACCTCCCCCTCGGGCGATGCCAGCTCCTGCTTCTCCGCAGGTATTCCCCATGGACGTTGATCGCACGCGGTCCGGGAGAGGACCTCCCCGTGGCTGCTACCGATGCGGCGGTCCACACCTGGCACGGGATTGCCCCACCCCCGCTGACGTCCGAGCCGCTGATGTCCTTGACGAGGTCGTTCGCCAGCTTGGGTCCGAGCTCCTCTCCGAACTGGTGGCTCGGGTTGCCACCACCAACTCGCTGCCTGAGCCAGAGGCTGTGGTCGCTGAGGAAGAGCAGGGTTTTCTCCCACGCGACGAGTGAGCGGTACGCCCTCGATCGCGTCTCCTAATCATTTCACATGTTTGTATGATGACTCTGCCAATGTTACATCTGTTGAACCTGCCGAAACGAAAGACGTACCCCCTGCTCCCCTCCGTTCCCCACGTGTCCGGCGAAAGCCTTGGGAGCGTAGACTTCCTCAGCGCTATACCGTTGCTGCTGCACCCGGTGCCAACTCCCTGCATCTCCCCTTGAGATTCAGGCAGTCCAGGACGCCACTAAGCTTTCCCTTGAAGGTCTCGTCGACTGTGGTGCCACCTCAGACTTCATTGACTCTGAGTTCGCAGCTAAGTCTGGCCTCCCCCTCCGCCGCCTTGCACAGCCCATTCCAGTTTTCAATGTGGATGGCTCGCCAAATGAGGCTGGTGCGATCCGCGAGTTGGCTGACGTTGTGCTGCAGTATCGTGGTCACTCTGAGCGCATGCAGCTCGCTGTTACCCGTCTTGGGAAGCAGAAGCTCATCCTCGGCTACTCCTGGCTCCGGAAGCATAACCCGGAGATCGACTGGGACACCCGAGAGGTCAAGATGAGCAGATGCCCCAGCGAGTACTCTACGTGCCGCACCGAGGTTCGCCTCGAGGCTCGTGCTGCCCGCCGAGAGTCCCGCCTGGCGGCTGAGATCCTCCGGCAGCTCCGACTTGGTCCCCTTCCGTCCATCTGTGCCACAGACTTAGGCGAAGATGAATACGATGACCTGCCCGAGCTGTTCCCGGACTACGAGGATGATGACGAGGATGAAGTGGATGATGCGGATGATGTGGATGACCCCCTTGAGCCGGGAGACCGGGTGTTCTACACCCAGTTCCTGCCTTCTGAGGATATCCGTGCTGGAAGCACCGTCTCCCAGCGCCAGGCTGAGGCTTACGCCAAAAAACTCAGCCCCGGCGCGCTCGGACGTTCCCGAATGGGCCCGAGAGTTTGACAATGTCTTCAACAAGGAGTCCTTTGACTCACTGCCTGAACGCCAATCCTGGGACCATGCCATTGAGCTCGTGCCGGACTCTAAACCCACAAACTGCAAGGTCTACCCAATCTCGCCTCTCGAACAGAAGGAACTTGATGCCTTCATTGAGGAGGGACTTGGCACTGGCCGGATTCGACTGTCGAAATCACCTATGGCCTCGCCCGTCTTCTTCGTCAGGAAGAAGGATGGCGGACTTCGGTTTGTACAGGACTATCGAGCTCTAAACGCCATGACTGTGAAGAATCGCTACCCGCTCCCCTTGATCAACGACCTCATCAACCGGCTCAGGGGAGCTCGGTACTTCACGAAGCTCGATGTCCGGTGGGGCTTTAACAACGTTCGAATCCGTGAAGGCGACGAGTGGAAGGCAGCATTCCGGACCAACGGGGGACTGTTTGAGCCGCTGGTCATGTACTTCGGTCTGACCAACTCCCCTGCAACCTTCCAGACCATGATGAACGACATCTTCCAGGATCTTATCCTCTCTGGCGACGTCATGGTCTACCTCGACGATATTCTCATTGCCCACTCCGACATCCGTCGGCATCGAGAGATCGTCCGAGAGGTCCTGTGGAGGCTTCGCGCAAACAAACTTTACCTTCGAGCCGAGAAGTGTGAGTTTGAGCGGACCTCCATCGAGTACCTTGGCGTGATTATTTCCCACAACCACGTCGAGATGGACCCTGTAAAGGTTGCAGGAGTGGCAGCTTGGCCAGCGCCTGAGAATAAGAAGGATGTGCAGCAGTTCCTTGGCTTCACAAATTTCTACCGCCGGTTCATTGCGGGCTTCTCAGACGTTGCTCAAGCCCTCTTCAGACTCACCAAGAAGGGCGTCGCCTGGACCTGGGGGCCTGAAGAGCAAGCTGCCTTTGACGAGCTCAAGCGGCGGGTGACTCGGGACCCCGTTCTGGTTCTCCCGAACCCCGAACGCCCGTACCGGCTTGAGGCTGACAGCTCTGACTATGCCACCGGTGCCGTCCTCTCCTAGCAGGGTGACGATGGCAAGTGGCATCCGGTTGCGTTCTACTCCAAGAGCTTGAACGAGGTGCAGCGGAACTACGAGATTCACTGTGACGGGCATATACTATTATATTACTTACTTACACGTTTGATACCTTATATTCCGCTTGTCATCATTACATAATAACAATCTTTACTTTGCAATCTACCATGATGTGTGAAGACTAAGATATTCTACGCTGCGAACCACGGCTAACGGTTGGACCCCCTGCTTGCCTGAACATGCGTCAAACTGTTCCACGGCCCCGGTGTTGCAGGGGCTCCGACCGCGGGTAACACGTAGTCTCTCGTAGACAGACGCTCTATATAATCCAGCTCGGTGCCCTCGCTATATAGGTAACACGGTCCCTCGTCGATGGGACACAACGATGGCGAGCGCTCTCGACGCGCTCGTCCCACAACTCACGACCTCTGCGCCTCAATAGCGCAGGTCACCCTTTGCCTCACTCCCAGGAAGCCGCCGAAACGACTCGCATCACAATGGAGCCCACCGCGAGGGCTTCCGGGAGGAGGAAAGAAAATATCAAGTCTCACCCAGCGCTGAGTCGAGTTTCTCGACTCTTGTAGCTGCTTACGGGTGAGACTGGGGACGATGAAGATCTTCGAACAACCTCGACTGGATTGCTGGATATGGGTTGGAAGAATTGGGGGGCGCGGGGACGCCCGACGCGATGAGCTGGCACTCAGTATATTCGGAGTAGTGGATGTCACTGGGTGACTCCCTCCTTCTTCTTCACATTTCTGTCTACTGGCTAGCTGCGCTTACGCGCAAGCGCGTGAATTCTACGCGTCGTCTGAGGCCGGCGCGTGCACCGCCAGCTGCGTCGGCGGGCGTGACGTAGCGCACGACGACGATGGTCTCACGCCGTGACGTGACGACGTTCTTCTCTTCTCTCCACCACCATCGTCAACGTGGTCGTAGACCTACCGAGCGCCGCCTTGGGCTGGTAGCCGTCGTCTTGAAGATCTTTCTCTGGGGGCCGGAATACTCGCCCACGTTCTCTTCAAGACGTCTTCCCGGCGGACGAATATCTCCGCGCTGCGCGCGACTGGTTACCCTCGTCTCGAAGATTTGTTCACCAAGACTTTCTCTGCCTGGGGCAACGTGCAAGAGTGTAAACCGAAGACACCGGGCACCGTTTCCGGCTGCTGGTGTCCCTTCTCTCTTCGCACTCGGGGATTAGGATGGGCGGGCTGGAGTTTCAGGGAGCTGGTTGGGAAGGACATCAGGCTGGACGAAAATGTAGTAAGCTTTCATTCGGGCGTCGTGGGCACCGACATTCTTGTCCTTTTCGATGTGAAATGAATACTCGATGAACCACAACCCCGTTGATGTCTGAGGAAGCGCTGGATTGCTAGCTGCACGCCTCAGACCTCTCAAGGCCTCCGTCCTCCACTCTGCAAACGGCCTCGTCTCCTCGAAATTAAGACGTGTCTGGCTGCGTACCTCGGACTTGAAGAGTTCGGACAACTCGCGTCTGAATTAGCCGTACGCGTACTCGCGACGCGCGACTTGGCGATGTTTTGAAGGCTTGAAGATCTTTGCCCAAGATCCCAAGAGGTTCGAGCTGGGGGGCAGACAGCTTCGGCAGGACAATGGGATCCTCGTTCACTACCTGAGGAAGTGCTAGCCTATTCAGCTGCGTGCCTCCATAGTTGACGTTGCTTCGCGCCATTCAACTCGCCTTGTCTGTGTGGTGTGTATGACGATGTCGCACCAGCGCATGTCCTGGTGAGCGCGCTGGGGGCTGGCCCTTGTCGCGCCGTATCTGTTTTCTCTGTCATTCCTCCGTCAGTGTGATACTCCACGGACGTCGGCAGCGCTCGACACATACACACAGGTTGGAGGCTTGCCCTTTGCTTCCCTATTAGTGATCAGGATGAACTCCCGGCGCACGCACCTACTGAACGCCGCCCGCAGTTGCGAGTCGTTATGTCTCAGGCTAGTCCTGGACTTGTCTAGCCGCAGGCTCAGGCCGGAGCTAGCCTCCTGTTCTATCCTTCCTTCCTTCAAGCCGTCTTCTTCTAGCAGGAACACGCTTCGTGCTACGCGTGGCTGGTCGTTTCTAGTGGTCGACTTCGAGAGCTTGACGCTGACGAAGATTCCGCCTAAGCTGGATGGGCTGGCGCTTGACGGGAAGCCACCGGATGCTGCTTGCGGCTGCGGGTGATTCCATTCAACGCGGTTTCCGCGTACCTTCGTCCTTGCTTCTTGACGTTGAAGATTTCTTGCACCGCTTCAAGATTCCTCTCTTTTGTATCAACGAAGAACCTTCGTGCCGCGCGCGACTGGCTTCCGGTCTTATTCGTCTGGGAACTCTCGATGATGGGTATAGGTCTCTCACCACTCTCCCACTTCCTCTTCTTCAAAACTTCTTTCGAGTGCACAAAGATCCCTACGATGCAACTGGCAGCTCCTTCTCGAGTTATCTTCATCTTGGGATTTCAATAACGGACTGCTCTCCTCCTTGTTCACCAAAGGTCAAGGATTCTAGCCAATGCCCGCACGCATTGTAATTGATTTTCGATGCGGAACATACGCTCGGACTTCGGGGCCAGCCCTCTCCGTCTACTCTTCATTCGCTGCCGCTGGCAATCTCATGCGAAGCGAGATGGGGCGCCGTTGGACGCTGCCGCCATCTAAGGGAAGTGAATCTCTTGTAATCAACACACTGCTGGGATTGGAGGGATTGGAGCAACATGGAGCGTTTATCGGGACGGTTGACAGGAAGCGCTGGCGCCTCGCCGTGTAGCTGCATGCCTTCGTCCTTTTGAATATACGTGCCTGGGAGCCGGTTCTTTGTTAACTGCCGCTGGTGATATCACGCGTGGATATCTTGTCGGCGGGATCTGGGCGACGGAAGCGACGCTCCGTCCGCGACTGCTGGTGGATTGGGATTGGGGACCGGAAGTTGGAGAGGTTGGTTTGGAAGGATTTGGTGTGGGGGAGAATTCCATGCGGCAAACGACGTTGCCTCTCAAGTCGATGACGCACCCTGGCGCCTCGCCAAACTGCTGAGACTATGGGGGCATATATTGTAGGCGGCATGTATTGTCCCACAAGCTGCACTGACCCACCTTGGCACTCGTCCGCCTAATGCGATCGAGATCTGGGTGAGGTGGGAGCGCCGTCGGACGCGGCCGTCTGAAGAGAATCGACTCCTCACGATCGACGACGCATCGTGTTCACTCATACTTGCGTGGAGATAGAAATAGAATCTATTGACTACATCTATGGACGTCGCGACTCCGTGCTACAACAATTAACGGACGTCGGGAGCGAGTGAGCTGAGATAAGGATGGAGTCCACGTCTGAGGAAGCGCTGGGTGGCTGGCTGCACGCCTCAGACGTCCGTCCTATGCTCTCATTGCCGGCGCCACTATAGCTGGGCCTCCAAGATGAGAGGGAAAGGTGGATTCGTGCGGCGTACCTCAAGCTCGCCCGTCCTCTTACTTACATGATACTCGCTTCTCTCACGATCTTCCGCCACCCTTGACATATTCCATCGATCGCCACTTTCCTCCACCTTCGTGTTGCTGCTGGTGACCGATCACTGAGGATCCTTGGACGAAGGTGCCCTGGGGAGCGTGAATTATTTTCGTCGTACGATACAAGACGAATCATGGAAGGACGTACCCGTCTACTCCACTGCGCCCTCCCGTCCGAGACAGAACCTCCACATTAGGGTATCGAGTGGCCCGGATTGGCTTGCGAGAAGCCGCGTGGTCGCATCCGAGATACGAGGGGCCGTCGAAGCGGTGATGTCGGATTGGGACGCGCGTTGTATAAATTGGCTTGAGGTAGAAGCTTCTGCGCAGCGGCCGGACAACGCAATGGTCGTGCAGAATGGGGGCAGCTAGCCGCTTCACTTCCGGTCGCCGTCAGCGCCGCGTACCGAGCATGTAATCTGGGGGGCTGCGCGAAGGTTTCTGGAGAAAGACTTGTTAAAAGATTCCTTCGTCGCCGCTGCAGCTGCTGGAGAGAGTCAAGATGAGCTGGAGGAGCGGAGGTGACGAAGAATAAGAGAAATGTCGTTGCGGCGATCGCGCGGAGGACGGTGCCGCCGACTACCTCTCGCTGCATTCAGGAACGTCAGCTTATAGCGAGTTTGCTCGGGCAAATGGCGACTCACCGGAGACTCATCGTTTCGCGTGTCCCTGACTTCGGCCAACTACCTCCTCCCTCGTCCTCTCGCGCATCCCTTCCTCCTCATCCTTTCTCCTGCAACGTCGCGAACTGAGAACGGAGATTTCTTCATAGGCGGCATGTGTAGTCCCACAGGCCGTACTGACTGGCATTGGCGCTCACAGAGAGTGAGATGGAGCGTCGTCGAACGCGGCCGCTATCGAAGGGAATAGACCTCGAAGCACTGCAGAGATCGGAAGGCGTTGAATGTTGAGGTGGATTGAGTAGTGTCGGTATAAATTGTGAGTACGAGGAAGCGCTGAGCGTTCAGCTGCATACCTCGGACGTTATTCGCGTTTCAAGCCTACTTTGAGATCGGGTTAAGGATTCACAACTTGGGGTATTTGGAGGTTCAAGAGAGATTGTAGGAAGGTCGGACGAGGAAGCGCCTGATGCTTCGCCATTCAGCTGCATGCCTCCGTCTTTCGAATATACGCGTTGGGGGGCCAAGTGTATCGATAGATTCTGCTACATGTGAACACTTGGTGTATATACCCACTTCACTTGAAGCTTTCGTCAGCGGAACCGCTGCGAAAAGTGAATTCGCGCGACATACCTTAATTCGCAGACAGGCGTATTCCTTCCCTTGCAGCCTTGCACCAACGACATTGGGTCGGTTGGTCCACTTATCGCGCTGGCAAGTCCTCGAGACGCTTGGGTCGTTCGTCTTAGCAGCGTTGGCAGAAAGGGAAGATTGGGATGAACCACGGACTCTCACCGTTTCGCACATCCCTCCCCTCGCCTGTCGCTTCCCTCTCGACAATACGCTAGCCGCCTCACGATTGTTCCTCTGACACGATTCTTCACCGTGCTGGGGGGCTTCTGAGCACGGGATACCGTACTAATCGGTGCCTCCCCGCGCATCTTTCTCCGAGAGGGAACTCATGCATTGGGGGGGCGAGATCGAGCGCTAAGCCTCCGAGAGGACGCATATACGTCGAGCGCGGTGACCGGACGGAATGGGGGGCTACTAAGAGTTGTCAACGCTTCCCTGACGTCTCCCTGGATGAAAGGAATTCCGGAGGACGTACCTGCTGCTGGCGTCAGACAACCGCGCTGGGGCCACGAGAAAGAATGTGGCGTGCCGATGGCGTGCCCCTTCGGATAGTTGTCGACATCGTGTTCCGTCAATCCCGTCGGTCCTGCTTTCAGCGCTGGCAGTTTCATCTGCTTCAGCCGCGTTAGCCAAGAGGCAGGCGGAAACCTTGAAAAATACACCAACCTCTTAAACGAAAATTCAGGCCTTTCTTAGCTAGATTTTGGTCATCCGAAGGCCTCAGGTCGCCTGGAAGGGTGATCGATGATCGGGAGGGCAAAACTTTATTTTCCCACAGGTTTTCGGCATCCCTATAGCGGCCTCAATTCTCAATATTTCGCGTTCGTTTTGCGGTGGACCCTCCTCATTTTGGGGGGCTGGCTATCCATCTAAGAGGTTTTTTTTGCTCTGAGAGGCATAGCGGAGGAGAAAAAGGCGTTTTGACGGCGCGTCACATTTTTGATGGAAACTTTTGCTTTCAGACCGGCAGCTCTGTGGCAGCTCAATGATTAAAGAGAGCCCTAATTTTTTTTGCTTCGAACTGTAGCGAACATACCTCACTTTATGTCTGTCAATTCTTTTTCTTGGTGGAGAGACAGACGCAGACGGTGGAGTGCATTTTGCGTCAAAAGTAGGTTAATGTCAGAAATTTGATTGCCGCCTGCCTCTTGGCGTTAGCAGAGGACGAAGATCGAATCACGCGACTTACCTTGATTCCACGTCGACCACATATCCTCTTCCTCTCAACCGCTCTTCGGGCTCGTTACCCCTTCAAACTCGATTCCCACCTTCTTCATCTTCACGCGAATTTCTCGGCAGGAAAGAATCTTCTTGAAAGAACTGTCAACGCGAGAGAGGCTGAGTCGTTGCTAAGCGTTGGAGGTATTGAAAACGGAGCGGAGGGATCTGAATGTGCGGCTGTGGAAGAGAATGAAGTCGGACTTCGGTTCCGATTGCTCTCACGCCGTCGCCGCCAATGACGCGCAACGCCCAGCCCTTTCTTTTCTCCTCTCCTAACGGCTCGCTCGTCCTTTCAATATCATCAATCCCTTCTACCCATTTGGTTCCGTACCTCAAACTTCCGACTTTTTCCTCGACTGTAGCTTTGACGATGCAACAACACCGTGACGACGTCTCTCCATTTCGCCAATTCCTCGTGCTTCAATTCCCTTCGTCTCTTGAATAATTATTGTCTACGCAAGGCCGACGACACAGCGCGTCTCCTCCGTCTCTCCTCGTTCCCCGCTTTGACAACACCACATCCCTCCCACGTTAACTTCCACACTCGAATTGGATCATCATTTAGTCCCTCGAGCTCGAGCGAGCCGCGCTCGTCAAAATTCGCGGAAGCAGTCGAGACTTCAGGGAGGCTTGAGTGGATTTTTTTTTTCTTCTCGCTCTCTCTTCATTGCGCTGTCGCTGGGGGGCTGAGATGGGATCTGGAGCAACAACACAACGAAGACGATACTGTTCCAGGATTTCTTTGATCTGGCTGCTATCTGTCTCGCACACTCTTGTGACCGACCTCCTCACCAGTCCTCTCCAACCCCATCGCTCGAGTCGTGAGCGCGTTTTTGAACGCTGCCTTGCTTCTCGTATCATGGCCTACACCTGGCGCTACCGGCACGTTACCACGGTTCCTTGGCCATCCGCGTCAACTTGCCGTGCTTAAATGCGCTAGTCATTCCGCTTTCCATATTCCTTCTTGCTATCAGCTGTGGAGCGCTGCTTGAGACATGCCAATCAGTCTCGACATTAGCTGCACGGATGCTGCCCTTCACGTCCTCGAGGTCTCCTTGTTCTGCACCTGCACGTTTACGTGCTACCATTTATTCCTACGCATTCCGAGCATGCTTGAGGAGGAAGCTGTGCTTTCACGACACATTCCCAGAGCGACTTGCGAGATACAAGTTTCTCCCTTGTGCACACCGAGCGCGGTTGGTCCGCTGCTGGTCTACTCAGTGTTCCCTTGACTTCCAAAGGAGGCGGAATCAAGGATCTGCATCTGAGATGCAACACTATCTGACATGGGTCTGTGCGCTAGTCGCTACGTCCTGTGTCTGCTTTCTTCATTATGCCGTCTCCTTTGATTCTATCTACCTACCTATCTACTGGCCGCAATCTCGACGGTCAATTATGACCTATGCTACCCAACACATTTCATTCACCTTCACCGCCACACTGAATCCTATTCTGCTTTGCCTTCACCCCCCGCCTTGCTCGCAAACTCTTCCACCCGTACCATCTCGACATGCCACTACACTCTGTTTCCATCCTCCCTCATCATCAACCAGCCATAAACATCACTATCCATTCAACTTCTCCTGCTCCTGGACACGAATTCCGGCCAGAACATTCTCCCACTTCTCAACGACACCTACATTTCCTCCTAGAAATTTTTTCTCTCCCAAACCTGCAAACAAGGAGTGATAATTTTTCGTCGTGCAGATCCTGCTCAGCCATCTTTGCATGGACTACACGAAGAAAAAGTGGGGGGCTGTAGGGGATGTATACGGAGTGCATATCCTAGAGTCTATGCATAGCGTAGACTCAGAGGCTGCTGGAGCGTGAGCTCTATAGCGCCAGGGATGCACTCAACATACCCCGCAGGCCAGACAGGAGTAATACTCGCAGTTACCAAAAGTAACCGAATTCGGGGTTTTTTCCCAGAAATTACGATGGTCAAGGAACTTTGAGCGATGAAGGGTTCATTTATAGCGTGTTTGTTACAACTTTTATGATATAAACTTGGGGTAAGGTATCACACAGTGGCTGAATAAATTAATCTTCAAAATACCACTAATTTGGCGGTGTTTGCCTTTTTTAGAACACACTCACCAGGATTTCAGGTGGGTGAGTACCTCAAAAATATGTTTACTATCTCATGACTTTGTACCTGAGAACTCAGAGTTTGCTGGGCTATCCTCATCCTTCAATGAGGGTACTAAAACAGAGCAAGAAATTGTTGATTTGACACATAAATAAACAAACATAGAAAATCAGCACAGGGAAAGCCCAATAACTTCGGCGCGTGTTATGTGCAATAACATATGACCATTCCCCCCCTGTCCCACCAGTTGAACCAACTGCTAACTGTATTAGCTGGTCGCAAGCGAGGCATTTCTAATTTCGGTTACTTTTGGTAATGCCGAGTACAGGCTGGCCTGACTAGCTACAGGTGGAGGGAAGCCCTGGAGCGCTGTTAGGGTGATACTGCGGATGCAGTACAGAGTCTATGCTTAGAGGCTATGCCTCCATAGCTCTGCTAGTCCCCCCCAGTGTGCATCCCCTGAGTCAGTGACTCATAGCTGGCAGAGCGCTAGCAGAGCCTAGCGTCTGGGATGCACCCTAGCTCAGTTCTCTTGCCAGACGAGAGCAATAGAGGCTGGCCAGAGGATTCTGTGGAACGTGGAGCTTAGCCAGGGCGCACTGCAGGTGCAGTCCAGAGTTTACGAAGGAACATCATCCTTCTGTAGCTCTGCTAGTCCGCCCTGGCTGCCAGCTGAAGATAGGCATCTGGACTATCTCCCAGATGCCATTGCGGCAGCCAATAATGCAGAGCATCACTGCCGCATTCTCCAATAAAGCTGGCCAACTTTTTTTTTTTCCTCCTTGATGGGAATTTTTGCATCCTAGGGATGCAGAATTTGGGGGGCCATTGTGATGCTATCCTGAGATGAGCATATTCAATTTCTGCTTCATAGCAGGCACCAACCGTGTGGGGGGCACTGTGACGGGCATATACTATTATATTACTTACTTACACGTTTGATACCTTATATTCCGCTTGTCATCATTACATAATAACAATCTTTACTTTGCAATCTACCATGATGTGTGAAGACTAAGATATTCTACGCTGCGAACCACGGCTAACGGTTGGACCCCCTGCTTGCCTGAACATGCGTCAAACTGTTCCACGGCCCCGGTGTTGCAGGGGCTCCGACCGCGGGTAACACGGTCCCTCGTCGATGGGACACAACGATGGCGAGCGCTCTCGACGCGCTCGTCCCACAACTCACGACCTCTGCGCCTCAATAGCGCAGGTCACCCTTTGCCTCACTCCCAGGAAGCCGCCGAAACGACTCGCATCACATTCACGACAAGGAGATGCTTGCGATCGTGCGAGCCCTTGAGGAGTGGCGCCACTTCCTTGAGGGCGCGCAGCACCCGGTTGAGATCTGGACGGACCACAAAAACCTGGAATATTTCCGGAAGGCCCAGAAGCTCAATCGTCGCCAAGCTCGGTGGTCTCTCTACCTCTCCCGTTTCGACTTCTCGCTGCACCACCAACCGGGTCGCCTCATGGGTCGTCCCGATGCGCTTTCTCGGAGACCGGACCATGGAGTGCAGGACGATAATCAGGATGTTACCCTGCTTCGACCCGAGCTGTTCCACGTTCGGGCCGCTGAAGCCCTGGTTATCGCTGGCCCTGAGGCTCCCCTCCTGCGCGACATTCGTGATGCACTGGCCGGGGAACCTGACCTTGAGGAGCCCATTGCTCTGACTGCCAAGGAACTCCTCAAGGCTCGAGGCGTCCGGTCTGCCCGGTCTTCGGAATGGCGTATTGAAGGTGGACTCCTTTACTTCCGGGGGAAGATTGTCGTTCCCCGAGACAAGGACCTCCGCCGACGCATCCTAGAGCAGCACCATGACACGCGCGTTGCAGGCCATGCCGGTCGTTTCAAGACTCTGGAGCTCGTGTCTCGGAACTACTGGTGGCCCCAACTGTCACGCCATGTCGGCCGGTATGTTGCGACTTGCGACTTGTGCTGCCGCACCAAGGCGCTTCGTAGACTGCCGATTGGTGAGCTCCACCCCACAGAGATCCCCGAGGAGCGCTGGCACACCGTCTCAGTCGACTTCATTGTCGAGCTTCCCGAGGCCCATGGATACGATGCAGTCATGGTCGTTGTCTGTGCCCTTGGGAAGAGAGCGCACTTCATGGAGTGTCACACCACCATTGACGCGGTTGGCGCTGCTCGGCTGTACTACCGGAACGTCTGGCGCCACCATGGCCTGCCGGAGAAGTACATTTCGGATCGTGGCACCCAGTTCATCGCAGAGTTCACGCGTGAGCTTTGGCGCCTCGTTGGGGTCACCCCAGCCACCTCTACGGCCTACCATCCGCAGACCGATGGCCAAACAGAGCGCGTTAACCAGGAACTCGAGCAGTACGTCCGGCTCTTCACCAATTACAAGCAGGACGACTGGGATGAGCTACTACCTGCAGCGGAGTTTGCGTACAACAACCACATGCACTCCTCCACGCAGCAGGTACCGTTCATGACGGACACTGGTCGGCTTCCACGGATGGGCTTTGAGCCCCACGCTGCACGTTCTAGGTTGGAGGCTGTAAACGAGTTCCACGATCGGATTGCGTCAGGGGTTTCCGAGGCAAAGGCGGCACTCGTCAAGGCCAAGGCAGAGTACAAGCAGTACTATGACCGCCGGCGGACATCAGCTCCAAACATCAAGGTCGGTGACCGGGTGTGGGTTGATGCCTCAGACATCCGCACCACCCGCCCTTCGGTGAAATTCTCCCACCGGCGTATCGGCCCCTTCAAAGTTCTGAAGGTTGTTGGTAATGGTGCCTTCAAACTGGAGCTGCTGCCCCGCTACTCTGCCCTCCATCCTGTCTTCCCTGTCGTGAAACTCCAGCTTGTGGAAGCCGATCCATTCCCCACTCGCCCCAGACACCAAGAGCCGCCACCCGTCCTCGACCTTCCTGGTGACAAGCGATGGGAAGTTGAGGAGATACTGGATGCCAAGATCCGCTACGGGAGTCTATGGTACTGGGTTCGCTGGAAGGGTTATGACCCGTCCCATGATCAATGGGTGAAGCACTCTAATGTCTTTGCCCCGGACGCTGTCACTGCATTTTACCGCAAATACCCTTCCAAACCTCGCTCCATTGCTGTTGCTGCCTTCGATTCCCTTCCCTTCCGTGACCGCTTGTCAACTCCAGCTCAGGTGCGATCTATGCGTCAAGGCGCCGCATTCCAAGGGGGGGATGATGTCAGGGGAACTCCCTCTTTTGGCACTACACAGCCACCTATGACGCAGGCCTCCTGCAGATTTCCCACTTTCCTGTCAAATCCCCAAAGCCCTATGTCATCGTGGAGTAAGGCATGTGACTTGGCCCGGGATCATTGCCGACTGCTCCGAGCTTGTGGGAACTAGTTACTATATGTTTACTGCACCTAGCGTGGGAATCCTCAGCCTTTCTTCTCTTCGGATTCTCCCTCGCTAGGTGCGCTTGATGTATTCTTAGTAGCTTCTTAATTAACTTCGGATTCTCCCTCGCTAGACCCTCGAGATATCTCGGGTCCTAAAGGTTGCCCTTACACCCCCAGAGCTTCAGCCTCTCATTCTGCTCAGCACTCTACCAGATGATAGCTACTGGACAGACATCAAAGGGAACATTGTGTCCTCTCTGGGTACAGGCATCACTTGGGATAAAGCTCGTGCTCGCCTGATTACTCTTGGTAAACTGCCAAAGAGTGAGAACAGCGATGACTATCTTTTGAGTCACGCAAACCCTTCATCCAAAGCTGTGGCAATTGACTCTGGGGCTTCTACTACCATGACACCAAACAAGGCATGGTTTGAGACAGGTTCTTATAAAGTACTCACTCCACCAAAAAGGGTGAGGCTTGGTAATGACACATATTGTGATGCAGTCGGAACTGGAACCATCCGTCTATCTTGCAAAACAAAGCGAGGGATGTCTGATGTCTCTCTACGTGCATTACATGTCCCATCCTTTGGTATCACACTTGTCTCAGTGCAACAAATGGCTAAAAAGGGATACAATTGCATGTTCGAAGCAGATGTCTGCATTGTTCGAAACCCAAAAGGGCAAAGAATGATTGAAGCCAAGCATCGGAAGGGCAACAGCTGCCAGGGCCTGAGGCCCGAGGTACTCAAGAGTCCAACAAGCGCTGGGCAGAGGGAGAATCCTTAGAGAACAGAGTAAGGAGTCTCCACGCCCAAGCGTCACAGTAAAAGGGCGTGTGATGCGTGACTTCTCACGGGTTGTGGGAACTATGTAGTAGCACAGCATCTATGATGTGATATCAATGATCAGATGATCCAACAGTAGCAGGGAGCCAGGGATATGCCCAGGATCGCGCCGCGATGGGCTCGGTCACGGTGTGTGTTGCTGCCCAAAAGAATTGCAAAAAAATGTCCAAAAAGGGAAGAGAAGGAGAGGGAAAAGGGGGAATTTCAAGAGTTTTGGATGTACTCTGGCCGTAAATTTCGCGATTGCGTCTCAAAGTTCTCGTGAAATGCTAGCACTCAGTGCCGAGATGCCGAGGTAGAAGTGTTGGCCCGGCAGAGCAACATTATAAGTTGATTTGTTCAAATGTAGCACGGATTCCCCAAACACCCGCCATGAACTAACCAGAAACAGTGCGTGTGGAGCATTGAAGGGCTCAAACAACTTTGTATGCTCAACTGCCCATCTTATCCGGGTAAAAATGAAAATTCCAGCTCAAAATCGCCAGTTTATACACACACTTTTGGAAATTTGCGCAAAGCTTTCGCGCTTTTCTAACCCTAAGTTAGGGTTACGTAATATGCTCTGACAGTGAAACGAAAATTTTATCCATAAACCCACCCCATGTTCCTTCTAAATTTTCAATCTTGAAGAATTTCGACCGAAAGTACGGCTTGACATGAAGTCGTGTCCGCTATCATACCTCTGTTGCAACTTGAACTGAACTCAAAAAACAAGACCGCAATACGATTCATTATTCATAGCTAATTTTGGATGTTGAACATCCAACGCAACTGACTTGAATCAAGCCCTGGTGGTGGTGCTCCTGTTCATTTGTAGTACATTACCCACAAAGGTATCTGTATACTCCACACTGTCATCATGCAAACACCGTATCAGGAAAAACTGAAACTGCGCCAAAGAGCGCCAGAGACCGCCATAGCACCCCATAGACGTCAAAGACGTCATAGCCGAGGACCGAGCTACATAGAAACCTGGGTGCACCGTGGTCAGATTCATAGACACCCAAAGTTGGTCAAAGTAGCCATAGTCATAGCTCTTATAGTGCTCAAAGTCGTCAAAGTGGCTCAAAGTACGCACAATAAATATGTGAAACAAATCATATTTTGCGACAAGAATAAGCACTATATGTATATAATCGGCAGTCCGACACCAGCCAAGGAAGAGTCGATATTGCGGCAGATAGGAAGAGCGGGGGAAGGAGGCAAAAGGGCTGGGAACGGATTGGGAATAAAGCACGGTACTTGATTCGGAGATTGATGTTGCAGAGGTCGAAGAAGCGTTGCTTGTCACACGCATATCAAGAAATTTTGAGGGGATTGTATTGAGCGTCGCGGTGTCTCTAGCTGAAAGCATGGCAGAGCCGACAGAACACTTGAAGAGATGAATTTGATACACCTGCATTCTGGGTCGCGAGGAGGATAAGAGGCGGAGGGGGTAAAGTGGCGCTGAATCAGGTTGCTGAGTTGATGGAACATTGATTCAAACAAGAACGGCTGGATTGTAATCGCCGGGAGTGCGCCAATACGCGATGAACGCCAAAATTGAAAAAAGAACTTGAAGCTTTGAAGGAGCACTTGTAAAATTCATAGCATTCGTCTAAAGCCGACCAACAGTTCTTGCGATGCTGAGGCAAACCCAGCTCAAGTGCATACTCGGAAATTGAGGAGGGAGGACGAGCATACGGCAGTGTTTTCGAATTCCGAATGTGATGGACCATGCTTGTCGCCAGGGTAATGGCAAGTGGCGACGGCGGCACGTACACGTTGCCGCCCGTGGAGCATCCATCGTACGGCTGCGCGGTAGGGTGCGGGACGCCGGTGGAAACAATGCGTGGGCCGGAGATGCGTAGACTGTTGGTGCAGACGATGGAAGCGGGGTTGCGCCATGGGCAGGAGGGACGAGGACGACGGTACAACGAGCGGGGGACCTTGAAGGCGGGAGGTATCCGGGATATTTGAGGCAAGGACTGGATTGTGACGGGGGAACTGTTTGAAGTCATGGAAGAGGCGATGCCAAGTGCGGAAAATGGCGGAGGAGATAAGGGTGTAAAGGGACGCTGAACGCCCGTCAAATTAGCCAGTGTAGCGTTGACTAGAGGGTAAAACACACACCGGAGGTGTATGGACTCCGAATTACTACTAGCTAGGATCCGTTTCGAGGACGTGCGCGACGCCTTTCACTGCTTGAGGCTGGTTGATGATGCCTCTGAGAAGGACAAGTTGAAGAGATTTGAAGAGGTCGAAGGATCATAACAGCATGCAAGCTGGGTGAGATGCAATGGCGGCGGGGGGTGAGGATGCATGAAGTGGTGACAGACGAAAGAAAACGCTATTGACCCAAGACTGTAGCGCATGCCGTAAGTCCGGTGATCTCCGCTGTCATGGTTTCCCCGACACTTGCCCGAGCTTCCGTCGAGTGTTTGAGGCAAAGTCACCACCTACATACCCAGACTGGTCTATATTTTCATGTTTATTGTACTGTTTAGTGTGGAAAACATTGAACTACTTAACATATTTGATTGAGGAAAAATAACACGCCATGTCACATCACATGACTGTGACTTTGCTACTTTCTCCTCCCAGCATCAGTCTTCGACGCCAGACACCAACTCAAGATGGAAGGAGGAACCCGCCGGTGCAGCAAATGCCGCAAGTACAAGATCGTATCCGCGGACACGTGGAAAGCCAAATTTGGTGCCAATGGGTTTTACTTAACCAGTAATTGTCGGGCCTGCTGCGAGGCTTCGAGCGCTGCGATACGCGAAAAACGCGAGAAAAACGGTGCCAACAAGGAGAACATTTCCGATGAAACAGAGGATGAAAAGTCTGACCTCTCGGACTCGGGAGACCCGCGCGACCACATGGCCTCAAGGTAACAAACAGTCTGCAAGGTATACCCGAAACACGATGGGATATAAAGTTCTATAATCATTTATTCAATATCAACATTTATTTAAAGTAGCTAGTATTTATTGCTACGAGATTCTGAGGCACACGGTCGGTTTTGGGAAGTGACGCAAATGAATTTCAGCGAACGGTCGTTCAAATCCAGTTGCGTCATACCGAAGATTGACCGGGAACTAATACGGTGAGGATTTGGTGAGGATCCATCTAAGAAACTTCTAAATTTGGAAGTCCTGCTCAAAGCAAATTGTTGTGCCACAAAAAGCATCGGTTTTTGCTGCACACAAAGTAATATACTTTATTGACCTTCACCTCAAAGGGGAGGTGCCGCGCGAGCCATATTTTCGCCTCTGAACAATCGCCAAGATTCCACTAAGACGTGACAGCGGAGATCACCGGACTTACGGCATGCGCTACAGTCTTGGGTCAATAGCGTTTTCTTTTCTGGTGGGCTCCATTGTGATGCGAGTCGGAAAATATAGCTTCTCGGGAGCTAAGGAAGAAGAAGAGTGAGCCAGCGCTCTGAGCGCTGGCGGTTGTAGGTCGAGACGTCGTTAGTCGTAAGGCCGCTGTAACCCTTCGGTGAGGGATCGTGTCACCCTCGGTCGGGCTCCTATAACCTGGAGCTGTGGGAGCAGTTATATGGATGCTCAGCCATGCAGGGGGTCTAGCGCAGATCGGTGGTTCGCCGTTTAAGATCCCTCTTCACATCATAGTAGAGTGTAAAGCAAGATTA
The DNA here is from genome assembly GCA_037176885.1 of Favolaschia claudopus. NCBI lineage: Eukaryota > Fungi > Basidiomycota > Agaricomycetes > Agaricales > Mycenaceae > Favolaschia > Favolaschia claudopus. The sequence continues at coordinate 473,690 of JAWWNJ010000136.1, read as the reverse complement.
GAATTATGTAATATATACATGCGGAATATAAGGTAGCAAGCGTGTAAGTAAGTAAATATTATATAGACCCGTCACAAGTAGGGAGGGTTTCGGCGAGTGGTATGGCGGTGTGGCCGACAGCGATGATGGCAGGGGTAGGGGCTGGGGTTGAAGGTTCAGAGCCCCAGCGAGCGCCATCCCAGGAGAAGCGCCAGGCATGCCCTCGGAGTAGAGGCTGCAGTGTCCCCAAACTCAAGACGATCAAGACGGTCGTGGACGCGCTGTAGTTCGCTTCGAAGGAGAGTGTAGTAGGAATAAAGGTCCTGAGGAACTGCGGGGGTTGCCATCAAGGGAGGTGTAAGGTCGATGGTAGGATGAGGGCAGAGTAGGAAGTAGGGTGGTCGGCTGGGGCTAGGAGAGTGCCAGAGTCGAATAGAAGGTGGGTTATGCTGATCTTGCTGTCCTCGCAATGTCCTCGAGCAGTTAACGGCGTCTACACCCCCGGTGTGTATTTCCCCTCTAGTCAGGCTATACTGGCTAATTCGATGAGCATTGAGCGGTCAGCGTCCCTTTACGCCCTTATCTCCTCTGCTATTGTCCGCATTTGGCATCGGGCTTTCTAGTGGTCCCCCGTACTTGGCGCCCACTCGATCTCATCTCCGGCTCGTCAATCAAGTGTCGAGACACTTCCTGCCTTCAACATCCCTGCTCCTGTACCGCTCTCCCCGCCCCTCCAGCCCATGGTATAGCTACTCTTCCATCGTCCGCGGCAACACTACGCATCTCCGGCGCTCTGGGATTGGCAGTACCGTTCGCGCATTCGTACAGCGATATCACTTGACCGCACCGCCGCCACCTGCTCATCACTCCGACGGCAGCGCAAAACTTCGCGGGCTGCTGTATGCTCGTCCTCCCTATTCACTTCCCAATGCTACCTCAACTGAAACCGCCTCGACATTGTCGACGTCGTCGACGTGGACACTCAACTCTGCCTTAACGACTGCAAGAACTGCGGGCTGGTCCCTCAAGAATGCTATGATGTTACCACTAGTCCTTTTAAGAAACGGCAAGTACTTCTGCAATCTCAGTGTTCATCGCATATTGGCGCACCACACACGGGCTACTAGCCGGCCTGTCTCGCTGTCTCGCTTATCAACGCTCGATTGACCCTAGCACCTGATGCCGCCTGACTCCATCTCCCGTTTTCTCCTCGCAATCCATAATCCGGGCGTACCCAATTCCTCGCCTCGTCGACCCTTTGTTTTCGCTCGACCACTCAAGTTTTCCGTTGGTTCTTCTATCCTTCCAGCAAGAGGCACCACGACGCTCAGTACACTCCCCTCAAAACTTCCTTCAACCTCTGCGATGTAAATCTATCAAGCACCGTGGACACCTCGCCTCTATCCCCAATCCGTTTCCGGGCTCCTTGCCTGCTTCTCCTGCTCATCCTATCTACCACAACATCCACTCTCCCTTGGTTTGCTCTGGTGTCAGCCGGCCGGTTATATACTGTACATGTCATGCTTATTCTCGTTACAATATATGATTCGTTTCGCATTTTTATTGTGTGTGCTTCGACCTACTTTAACGACTTTCAGCACTATGAGCGCTATGGCTTTGGCTACTTTGACCAACTCTGGGTGTCTATGAATCTGATCACGGTGCACCCAGGTTTCTATGTGTCTCAGTCCTCTGCTATAACGACTTTGACGTCTATGGGGTGCTCTGGCGGTCTATGGAGGTCTTTGGCGCAATTTCATTTTTTCCTGATGTAAGGGGAGAAGGGCCCAGGAGCCAAGTCGATAACAAACCTGGGGATCAGAGATCCCCAGTGAACTAGTAGCTACTTAATATACAAGAGGTGATGTAAGATATGACATAAGTGAGCACACAGCATGATGTCTTGGAGACAGAGAACTTCTGCCCAAGTCAGAAGATGTCATAGCTGTGGAATCCCCTGACAGTCGGCTACCCTCTTGGACCTGCAGTCAGTTGCTGGCCTTCTGCAATTTGCAACAAAGGTCCTGCCTGCGGGGCGCGCTTTCATTCGTCGTGTGTACGATGCGCTGTCCCACTTCCCATCCTTTGGCCGGCGTCGCATCTCGAGAGGTGCACGCCGTGATTTGGAATGGTGGGCTCGTCTTCTTCCGACTTGGAACGGTATCCAGTCTCTACATCATCACCGCCCGGGCGTGGTTATCTACACTGACGCCAGTGGGTCTTCCTCGAAAGGAATTGGCGGTCATCTTGGGCCCCGGGAGGCACCTATCGATTTTTTTGCGACCAGCGCACTTCCTTCCCCCACCTCCCGCCGGATGGCCTGAACGGGTTGATCAACCACCGCTCGTCGCCTACTTCCTCTGGGACGGCCTCGCTGCATCCACCCGCGGCGTCAACCAGACAGCTTGCAACTCCTTTGAGTCTTTCTGCATGCGCAAATACGGCGCCGACGGTGCCTCTCCATACCTCGCCCCAGAAGCCCGCCTTCTTGAATGGGCAGCATCCCTCCCCCCGGGCTGCAGCGCAAAAACGATCAAGCGCTACATTGGGGGTTGCCATAGCAAGAGAGGTGTAAGGTCGATGGTAGGATGAGGGCAGAGTAGGAAGTAGGGTGGTCGGCTAGGGCTAGGAGAGTGCCAGAGTCGAATAGAAGGTTTGTTATGCTGTAAGGGGAGAAGGGCCCAGGAGCCAAGTCGATAACAAACCTGGGGATCAGAGATCCCCAGTGAACTACTGATATACAAGAGGTGACGTAAGATATGACATAAGTGAGCACACAGCATGATGTCTTGGAGACAGAGAACTTCTGCCCAAGTCAGAAGATGTCATAGCTGTGGAATCCCCTGACAGTTTGTGCTTACGTTTGTTGACGATTCTGTCATCGGCAAAGCCGGGAGCACCACTTTGTGGAGCGTTGCCGTACCACATCAAGTGCCGCTGGTCGCTCTTGCTTAGACTCGTAACCAGTCTGCTACGCTGCGCCGACAAATGTGGCGAGCACGTCGGGCGTAGCAGACTGGTAACTCTCGGGACAAGCCAAAGGGTTGTCGCGGAGTTTGAAATTTTTGAGTGGTGCCGGTAACTCGCCGATTGATGCGACTGTGTCACCACTATGTGACATTATGTGACTCACCAATAGCGAAGCCGCCAATTGCTATTCCTTTTGTCACGTAGACGCTCAAGTAAATACATAACTCCTCACCTTCATTTTCTTAGCGGTCGTTGATTTGGGCGGCTGCGCCTCTGCAAGCTCCGCTTCTGTCTACTCGGCATTACCAAAAGTAACCGAAATTAGAAATGCCTCGCTTGCGACCAGCTAATACAGTTAGCAGTTGGTTCAACTGGTGGGACAGGAGGGGGATGGTCATATGCTATTGCACATAACACGCGCGGGCTCAACGAGGGGGTCACCGCAGGTAACTGATGGTGACCTGTCACGTGCCTCTTTGCCCGCCAATTCTACCAGATGTACTAATCATGGTGACTTTGGCAAAATATATCCTCAATCTGATGAAGTAATCGAACGATTGAATGGATTGTGCTCACGATCGGATTGAAAGAGTTGGTAGTTACTGTACAATCTGATAGCTGAAGTTTTGTTTGGCTTTAATTGTAAAACTATTTAATTAGTTTGACAAACGGGTAGTTATTCTATTTTTTTATACACAAAACAATTTCCTGTCTATCATCTCTCGATGGTTATTTGGAATTCAAGAGACAGAACATGGCTTTATTTGACAGTGCTTGCACAGAATTCTCCTAGCAAGAATTTCCCACACATCGGCAATTGCCGCCTTCGTGCTGGCAGTGTGCTGGCGGATACTCGGAGTCCTCGGACTCGGTTCTCCGATCACCAGAGAGTACAATCGTGTATTCCGGTGGTTACCTCGGCTAAGCTAAGCGGGGGTCACCAGCAAGGTAAGTAACCTGAGCGGGCTGGTTACCCTAAGTATACTCTATATTCTACAATTCTACTTTGCCACGACTGAGAATTGTCAGCCTCGTGAAATCCTCCCCGCAAATCAGGCAATGGACGATAAGATCGGAGAGTTGCGTGAGCAGTGGAAGTGCGAGACTCCGGGAGGTGGTTGCGGCAGCGCGCACTGTTTCTTCAGCGAGAAATACCCCAATCATTATCCGTTGTCGCATCCGCATTTCAAGTCATGGGCCGCCGCTATCGTAAGTTCATATCTCTCGCTGATCTATATTTGTCAAATTGATTTGTTTGTTAGCTCAAGGGCCCGCAATTTGCCGACAAGAACAATCCTCCGAACAATGATATCTTTGATTCACTTTATACTCAAGACGCTGTGCCCGCTGCTCGCTCACCCCTTGTCCAGCGCCGTCTCGATCTCCAAGCTAAAAATGTGCCGCAGGCACCCCAAGTCAACTTCAACTTTCCTGCCGAGCTTCTGAATGTGTTACGTCCTCCCGCACCCACATCTCCAACCTGCTGCTCCTTCAGTTGCTCCTATGCTTATTCCCTCTGGCCGTATTCCTGGCGATGAAATGTCGATCCCACAATTTTGCGCTTCGACGACGATGTTACGCTCCGTTTTGAACAAAACAAATTCAAGAAAACAACCGCCTTCAAATTTGTTGAAATGGCTCAGCTGAAGGACATGGGGTTTGTGTGGGGAGAGGTTGCAGAGTTGAAAGCGGCGATTGAGAAGTGGTCGAAGCCAATATGAAGATGGACACGTGTAAATTGCATTTGTAGCTCTAAGCGAGCGTGTACTAGAACTTAGAAATAGCCTGCGTGAATGAAGTATCCGAGCGCGTCACATTCTGTAACAATATTCATTGCCTCGAGCATATCGTATATCAATCCGTGGGGTTCATCGTCAGGTCCGTAAGAAAATATGTCTTTGTTTCGTCGAATCCATGCCTTGATCTGTGCAAAGGCTTCCTCGATAGGATTGAAGTCCGGAGAGTATGGGGGAAGATAGATGAGGCGTACACCTGTGACCGGTCAGCATTTGCTGCATGAACATTGCAAGATTTCTCACCGTATTCATCGCAGAGCTCCCGGACGGCTGCCCCGTGATGTATCTTGGCATTGTCCATCACCAACACGCTGAGGGGTCCTGGATATGGCGAGCATAGAGGCATCTGTGTCGAGATATGTCAGCAGAAGTAGATGATGCTAAGAATGTACTCACGATGTCGTCCTCCAGGAATTTGATAAACTGGTCATGATGCATCGAGCCCTCCACCACTGTGCTAGCAACCATTCCCTGCGTCGTCAGAAGGCCGGTTGCCGTGAGACGTCGTCCACGAACAGCCTTTCGGCGCTTTGTCGCACGCCGCCCCCTTTCGAGCACGCCACGACGCCGGCCTGGGGTTTTGTCGTTTTTTGATGTTTCCTGGAGGAATCCGAGGTAGTCTGGGGGATAGTCTGAAATTTCGCGAACAAAATCATTTCTAGCGGGTTCGTCCCGTTCTTCGGCGATTTCCTTGAGAATTTTGAGGGACATGCCAGCGCGTTCGAGTTCACGATGGATGGTGCTATAATGAACAGAAATGAAGCGATTTTCCTCCAAAAGATCTAGAAGTTCGTCAAGAAAATAGTCTGGATTATTGCGGACTAGTTCTAGGAGGTAGTGGATGACATCGTGATGGAGAATGCGATAGCGACCATGACGTTTACGAGGCTTAACAACGTCTCCTGTGGTACGCCAAAGACGAAGAACACGGAAGAAAGTGCGTCGAGAAAAACCAACACAATCCAGAATTTGTTTGAGCGTTAGAATATTTTGTTTATGGCGGCGATCTTGACATCCCGGGTAATGCTACGATTAGGCATTACAACTGGTAATATATTGAGGGCCACATTCAATCTGAGCGGCATAAACACGCACCAAAAATGCGAATTATGACCAAAATACCAAAAAGACGCGTGGATCCTCCGTTTTCGCGACAGAAACTGCGGAGGGAAGTGTCAGAGAATGTAGCCTGGAAAAATCCGGTTCGAACGCGCCTAGACCCAGCTCAATCGACGCGGTATTGGGCGAGAACGAACCCCCGAAAGTCGTGCTGTCGTGCCAATGACGCGTTTTCGGGCGGAAAAATTTCTGAAAAGTTGGAAGGCAAGATAGTAAGCGTTGGGAAGCGCTTCTTCAGGGCTTTCGAACGCGCCTATTTTCAAGAAGATCCGCCGAGAATTGAGGTCAAGATGAGCGGAGGGAAGAAGGAGCTAATGAGGTACAATGTTTGTTCTTTATTGACAAAATGATGGAAGTGCCATTAGCTTTGCCAACAGCTGTAAATAAGCAGACAAATACAAACAAATCAGTCAGGAAACAAATAGATATTTAACTTCTAAACCTGGGGTTATCACGGATCCCAGCTCGCAATCTGGATCGGTGGTGCAAGTGACCCTTGATGCAAATCAAGGCGCGGGGGTGGTCGCAAACATGGCTGCGTTGGTCCGAAGAGGGCTTGAGGATGCCCCCTCTGTTCAAGTGCTGGTGGTGGTGATCGCCCAGCTCTCGGCTTGACTTGAAGACTTGATAACAATCTAGTCATACTTGAGCGTGCCCCAGAAACATTAGAGCTGAGTGAAGGGCTGACCTTCGTAGGCGCAAGGAAGCTTCTTCATGAAATGTGACTCCACATGTCTAGTGAATGCTTGTTCCTCCCCAAAGCGCTTTCTACAGGCATCTCATTTACATGAATGTTTCCCTTCTTCGCTAACATGGAACCTGTGGATATGGACCAGCAAGCTTCCCAGTGAGTTTAGAATGGCGGTGCACCGACGCCATCTACAAGGCCGATGTGCTAGGCGAGAGAAAGAAGTCATAAGAGCCAGACTTTCTTCCGGCACTACTGAGGAATGTAATCCAATCAGTGTTGGCTGCAGGATGCCCCTGAATGGTGATGGGAAGGCCGTGATATCCTGAAAGCTCAACGGAGACCTCCCTCGACAGCTTACTTGAGGACCCCCTTCGCCCACGCCAGACGTTCGGCGATGATGCAAACCGTCGTCGAGATACGTTCCACCACTGTTACAAGCTCGACAAGGCGCCAACAAGATGAACGGAGCGAGCTTGCGGCTGCGACTTGATTCAGAGGGGACGATATACGGACTGCAAAACAAATTCGGAAGGGGATCGAATTCGGTGCGATAAGGGTTCCATTGTGCTTACACTTCAGTCTGAAGCCTGTCCGTGGAGGGATGTTTGTGACCCTCCAATGACAAGCTGAGATTCAACTGCTATACGGGAGGTGTGAGAACTAGTACTGTCCCTGGCGCATGTAAGGATGGGCTTACTGCGGATAGTTCCTGACAGACTCTTAAATGTGTAGAGTCGCATTGGACAGCCTGCCGGATGTTGAGCGAAGACGCCCATGGCAATGATGAGTGCGGTGCCTACGGCAAGAGACAGGTCTTCCAGAAATCTAATACATAAGTCATACACTTGATGAGACTGGGAAACTAGGTCAGGTCAGGGATGGATGAGATGATCAGACGCCTCACCAATGTCTCATTCGGACTGCCCATGAGGCGGCAAGGAAAGAGGGAGATACTGTACTATTTCGATCAATTCGCCTGTCATGCGTCACAGGGACCTGAATTGACGAAATTTTTCGTGCATGTCACAGGTCACCGCGCCGATTGACGAATGTGACAAAAAAGTCGCAAAATCCCGAAAAAATGGCCGAAAAAGCGTATTTTTCTTCCTGCCGCGCGCAATTTGCGGCCCATTCTTTCACCTGATCGCCGTTGACACGGAACGAGGGAAAATGACGGCTTTTCATACCAAATCAAGCCAACCGAGGCTGGCCAACTGTCAATCAGGCGCTTTGACGGCAATGCTGCTTAAATGAATAATTAGCAGAAAATCTTCAATTTCTGCCCCGTTTTCGCTTCTAATAATCTTCTCAAAGGGTGGAGGAAAGTGGTCGGTTTTCAAGGCAATAGACGAATATTGTTGCGTGTCACAGTGCTTTTGGTCCATTGACGAATGTCACATTTCGTTCCGGTGTGTCACAGGTCACAGGCCGGGCGAATTGACCGAAATACTACAGGTACTATTTCGATCAATTCGTCTGTCGCGCGTCACAGGCACCTGGATTGACGAATATTTTCGTGCCTGTCACAGGTCACCGGAGGGATTGACGAATGTGACCGAAAAGTTGAAAAAACCGGGAAAATAGGCTTTAAAATTCGATGTTTCGTCCACACACCTCGTTGAGCCCCCAAAACAAACATTTCTGGCGCTTTTCCAGAAGTCTTTTATGCTAGTGTGTCATCTTGGTCTCTGATGTCGGAAAATCCGAAATCAGGTGACAGGGCCAAATATACCAATATCAAGCTTGATCAGGCTGTCAAGTTCGGGGTCGGTTGATAAGGTCCAAAAAAGACTTATAAACACTGATCAAGCTTGACGGCCTGATATTGCTTGATCAAGGTTGGGCGGGGAAAATGGTCAAAATGTAACAACCCTGTTGCGCTTTCTATTATAGTACCTATCCCTATATAGTTCAAACACTTTGATACTGTAAGACTTCTATGACTTCTATTTACTATTTAAGTTAGAATTTATAAGTATTTCGCATCGCGCGGTTCGAACCCGCGCGACTAAGTAATAAAACGACACTATAACCACTATGCTAAGGAACCTTTAACAGAGTGAGGTGGTCTACGTCACATATCACGGTGATACTCCACTTGCAGGCGTGATATCATCATCAACTGGACTCTGTCCAATTCACTTGTGCGTGTCTTGAATGCATAAGTAGTTTATAATGTCATTGTACCTACAAATGTAGTCCCATAGACTCTGAGATCTGACAATTGAATTCTATCTTCAATTGAATTATAATATAAGTCGGTCATGAATTCACAAATTCACTTCCCATATCTTTATGATGTGAGCTTACATGGACACTGTATACTTCAAGAATGAAAGTCTAAGTACATAGGGTGTGTTGGAGCAGTTTTTCGGCCTTGATACTACTTGACAGAGCTTGATATGGCTTGACCCTACTTGATCAAGCTTGACATCAGTTGATCAACGGCACTGGGAGCCTGATCAAGCTTGATACCCCCGTCAAGCCTCGTCAAGCTTGATCAGGTAAATTCGGATTTTCCGACATGACTGGCTCAAACGACCGCGAATTCCAGCCATTTCAGTCTTTTTAGAGCAAAATCTTGCAAAAGCAGCCGCATTCATCCGGGAGTTGCAATTCTGGGGCTGCAAATTGTTCAAATTTCTCTGAAAAGAGGTGAGCAAACCCGACCCAGTTTCCGCACCATTGACGAATATTTCGAGGTGTCACGCTCGATTCAGCCCAAAGACGAACTTTAAATTTCGTTTCGAGGTGTCACAGGTCACAGGCCGGGTGAATTGACCGAAAAGTAAATCTTTGCATGGGTTTGACGAATAAACACTTCCTTGGTCAATCTGACCATGGTACGGGATGGTCCGACTGTGGGGCCGCAGTCAGGCTGACCGCGCCGCCACAGCCGGTTTGACCGCCGACACGGCTGATCTGACTGTGGTTTACGAGCTTGTAAAAACACGGGATTTATGGGTAGTTATAGGCAGTTTAGACTTCATGGTGTGATATTGTGTATTAGACTCAACAGAATAAAGACTTGTAGCAACATATGACAGGAACAGCCAGATTGACTGTGTTGAGAATGACTGTGCGGCGCACAGTCGGCATGACCGTGGCAGGCCACGGTCAAAATTTAGGCGGTCAGAATAACCGCGCGAAAAATCAAATAACCGCGGCGCGGTCATACCGGCTGTGTCAGTCGGAAAATCCGAATTTGCTTGGAATTGCCTGATCATTGTTTATAATGCTTTTCTGCACTTGACAGAGGTTGATTGGCTTGATCAAGTGCCCTCAAGTGATCAGACGGGCAGCCCCAATATTGAGTAGACATGGAATAGTTTAATTCAGAACTCTCTCACAAGTTGAAAACCCTTAGGTATGCCTACATGAGCCTCTTCTGTCCTCTCTGCGTGTTTCGACGCGTTTGCGAAGCGTCAAGACGCGTATTTGGTGGCGGCCATCAAGTGGGCCAAATTTTTCCACCCGGCATCACCACCAGTTGTGGATCCCGACGGTTGCCGACGGAATGGCAGGCGGGAACAACCGAGCATCCGAGAGCGGCATAAGGTACCAACTTCCCAAATTCATCTATTCAGAGGATAAGCAGGCGGATTAAATCTGAACAGGGGGTCCCTACCCCCTGCTCAGATTTACCATCTAACAAGCTTTAGTACGGGTTAAAAACAGCTGAAATGAGATCTGAGCCCGATGGGGTCCCGCGGCATCTCCTCCGGAAATGCAAATATATTCCAAAAAAAATATTTACCACTATGGGAAGTCATCCAATATCAAGCTTGGTCAAGTAAATTGGGTTTTTCCGACATATTTTAATTGACTTCTCTCTACAGTGTATAAATTGTTTGGAAGGCTCAATAGACTTTGAGCAGCTAAATATCCCTAATATGCACAAATTCTATGTCATTGAAAGGAAGAAGTGAGCAAAACGAGGGGAAGTAAAGTCCGCATACTGTGGGAAAATTCCATCAATTTTGATAGAGCCATGGTATGGTTGCGGCCAAAACTTCATGACCAGTCCCAATTTCGCTCAAAATCCTTCGGGATTCGAGATTTAGCAGGAACTAGGGTATGATTTATAGGTGAAATTTTTTATTTCAGAGGAATCGGAGGTACTCCTAACTTAGGGTTACAAAACGCGAAATTTGAACAGCGAACATACAGTTGCGGCGAATTTAAATGCATTACTATATAAGGAAATTTTCATCATTCTGCGTCAGTTTTGCCTCTGATGCGCAAAAACAAGAGCTCAGAGTATGGATATGAATCACAGTAAAGTATAGGTGAGTATATGCACATTTCAAGCTGGTTGTTTACTTGAAAATCCGACCAAAAACAGTCCATAGAAGTTAGCTAATTGCAAAGGAAATTGACCTTTTCTCTTGTGATCTAAAACGTCTGCAGGCATTTGACACCCAGTACTAGCAATATCGGCCGCCAATCTACCCAACATCCATGATTCGCCCTCCGACGGTCAATTTGATCAAAATTTCTTTATATGGTAATGCATCTAATTTCGCCGCAACTGTAGCTCGGACGACCCGGACGACCTGTGTACAGCCTCGAATGTGAGGCGCTAGCTGGTGGAGGGGGATTGGTGATGAAATCGTCGAGCGGAGCAAGGAGTTGGTCGACATCAGAAAGCAGCGTCTCTCGGACGACGTCGGTGACCGAAAAGTCCTCGAGAACGGCGACAATTTGACGAACTGCGCCGAGGTGATGGGCGCTGCGCTCAACGACAGGGAGTTCAGCGTTTGGTAGGGAGTCGACAATGAATTGAGCCTGCACACAAATGTTGTGGGCCTCCAGAAGGAACGTATGAACAGGGTCGTTGTTGGCGTTCATGACAAGAGTCAATTGAAGTGATCCGTCGGAGCTGGATTTTGATGGCGAAAAGTCCTCGGCATTGGGCGAGAGCTTTTGGCAGGTCGAATTGTGAGCACTGAATCCAAACTGAATCAGTGTGTTGTTCTTAGCTACAGCCGTTTTGGAAACAATATACGGGTTTTGATTGAGTGGTGCTCGTTCGTTTGTGCTTACCTTTGTTTTGCTTCCCATCACCAGCTCACCCTCGGAATGGAGAAGTTCCCATGCCAAAAATCGGTCATTCCGAGGCTTTTCTGGGTGCCGAAAACGCGTTTTCCCGGCCGAGGGATTTCCCCTTGGGGAAGGGTAAAACAATGACCCACCGTGGGAACCTAGACCGTTTTCGGAATGGAGAAGTTCCCCAGCGGTTTTTCGACCATACTACTGGGTGTCCAAAAGGGGAAAAGCACGCAAAAAGGCGGGAAAAGAAAGAAAAAGAAAGAGAAAAGGAAGAGACACGTGATCTGTTTGGGGAGAGCATGGAGAGGTTTTTGGGAGGCTCAGAAAAAGCCAAGGCGGGGTATTTTCGTGCTTTGTTGAAGCCTTTTCAATCACTCAATGCATCCATTGCACAAAATAAACCTTAAAACAGCGGGACACACAATTAACTGGCAACGGATAACAAAGTCTAACGGTAGATATGAAAGGAGAGGAGAGGAGGATGAACTCTGTCTCGCAAACAGGCTATCGCATCCAAAATAAAAATAAACCTGCGGTATCAATTGCGTATATTTGTATCGTTGACTTGACTGAATTCTGATTCTGAATGCACACTAGGGGAAGTAGAAGCTCAACTACTGGCTGATGATGCAGCTGCAGCATGCAGATATTTTAAAAGAAAGATAATACTAGGCTTACAGAAGATGATAGAAAATTCAAAAGCAGCCCAGTTTACCAGACCTAGAATGGGGATTTCCGGGTAAATCAAGGACTGAATTAAACAATATTAAGATCTGCCCACCCGTTCTTTCCCTCGCCTCAGGGTGCATCACTGGAAAGCCCAGAAGAAACGAAGAAAAAATAATTGATCGCGACTAGAGCGAGAAAATCTTACGAGTTTGAACGGAGGGAGAGCATTCAAAACAAAGTGAGTGCTGCCGATATTTTTCTGGAGCATCCGGAGGAGCGGTAGATCCATTAGACAATCAAACTTTTGCAGCTGGACTTGATAAATTCGGGTCAAATCCTCTGCAACGCAACTTTCCGCTTGCGGAGACAAACCTTCAAAGTATTCATTGACAGTGTTTGAAGTTGAACTCGTCACTGAGGGCCGCAAAATTTGTACAGCCGTCACAGAACATGAGCTCACTGGCAGAAGAACAATTCAAACTGACCTGTTTTGTATTCGAATGGAACGGGATGAACATACATTTTGATTCTGTGAGCAGATTGCGTCGTGAGACTGTATTAGAGCGGGGGAGAGTTATTCAAGTTCTGTCATCTTCGAACTGAGTATAAGTAGTAGGAGGTTGGATTCAATGCAAGGATCTTGTGTGGGAGTTCAAGAGTTCATGAGAAATATGCTCCAACATTGAGCATTACAATTATCTCTTGCGTGGGATCTACTGCGCGCGGACGCGTAGCCTGGACTTAACCTAATTGTGTACTCGGACGGCTCCATGCGTCCGATGCATCGTGTTCGTCGAGTCGGTGCGGAATATGTGATTTACCACGAGGGGAATGAGATCGCAGCCTCCAGCATTGGCTTGGGGAGCCACGCGGAGGTGTACGACGGAGAGCTAACTGGCCTCCCCTTTGGGGCGGCAAAAGCGTTCAAAATAGCGAAGGAAAACCCGCAGATCACTCACATCCACCTATTTACAGACAACACGTCCGCTATTCAGACAATCTTCTCACCGAAACCCCGCGCAGGCCAACTCCTGGCCTTCAAGTTTCACCAACTCGCCTGCGCTTTCCTCGACACCGATCCGTCGCACGCAATCGAAATTGCGTGGTCACCGGGCCACGAGGACATCAAAAAAAACGACCGCGCTGACGAACTCGCTAAACGAGGCGCTGACCTGTCGACCAAGGCCCCCGGCACCTTATCCAACGCCTTGCGAAAGTCAAAAGAGAAAACAGCTCGCACCTGGAAAAAGGAGTGGAAGAACTCCACGAAAACGGGACGCTACGCCAGTGCCAATCGCATAGGCCCGGCGCTGAAACCCACCCCCCACTTCAAGTCGCTCAGCCGCGAGGTTTTTGGAAGGGTGACACAACGTAGAATTGGCCACGGATACATAGGCGAGTACTACGAAAAATTCGTACCCTCCGAGAACGTTAACTGCCCATGCGGCGAACGACTCCAGACCCGCGAGCACATTCTGCGCGATTGCCCGCGCTACGACGACCACCGCCACCTACTCCGTGAGGCCTCGAGGGACTTGGCCATGCCCGAATTATTAGGCACACGCAAAGGCATAGACGCCTTGGCCAAGTTCATAGAGGCCTCGGGCGCTTTCACGAAGACTGGGCGTCCGTTTGCAAAGGCGGACCTCCCCACATTTGAAGACGAGCCCGACCCTTGGTTGTCGGACGACGAAGACGACGGCGGGTAGGCGAACGCCCGCAAGATGATGCCCCCAGGACAGAAGCGTCCCCACTATTCACTTCCCTCCCCCGCCGACACCCGCGCGCCCTTGTGGCCCGGCATCTTCTCTTCTTTTCTTTCTTTTCTTCCTCTGTAGATAGTTTATCTACTTTATGCTCTATGGCCCCATGCACTATGCATCCGCCACTATACCCCGGTAATTCACACTACTTACCTTACACTCCGAGACTATACTCTACCAACTACGGACGATTCCTCCCTAGAGCTACTCCCCTCTATTTATCGCCCCACGGGCACCGCGTCTTAGTAGTTAGTTTACTTGTTGCGGTATCTATATTACAATCGAGGACCCCCGGTCCCTGCCAGACAAACCAGCCAACATAATTTGTCTTTCATTCGTATTGGCCAAAGGCCCCATAATGCCGTCAACCGCCCCACTATGTCGTCAGGATCTGTTGAGATGTTGAGTTCTTGCCCACCGCTCCACCAGACTCCACCCACTGCCGTCTCGCGTCTTCCGACCTCCGCTCAACCTCCGCTCCACAATGTTTCAGACACGCCCCAGTCGCAATCTATTGTACTGTACACCGTAGTCTCGCCTTCAATTCTATATTACAATCGACAGGACACACCAACTGTTGTCAATTGCGTTGAAGCTTCAAAGGCACAGGATTAGAACCTCATCAGAGAATAAGCAACAAAAGCGACATACCAATAGACCGAATCCAGTCGGTGGTTTGTGATGAATGAGCGGGCAACCGAGCACACCCGTCGAAGATACCGGCACTGGCACAGAAAACGCTATTGACCCAAGACTGTAGCGTATGCCGTAAGTCCGGTGATCTCCGCTGTCATGGTTTCCCCGACACTTGCCCGAGCTTCCGTCGAGTGTTTGAGGCAAAGTCACCACCTACATACCCAGACTGGTCTATATTTTCATGTTTATTGTACTGTTTAGTGTGGAAAACATTGAACTACTTAACATATTTGATTGAGGAAAAATAACACGCCATGTCACATCACATGACTGTGACTTTGCTACTTTCTCCTCCCAGCATCAGTCTTCGACGCCAGACACCAACTCAAGATGGAAGGAGGAACCCGCCGGTGCAGCAAATGCCGCAAGTACAAGATCGTATCCGCGGACACGTGGAAAGCCAAATTTGGTGCCAATGGGTTTTACTTAACCAGTAATTGTCGGGCCTGCTGCGAGGCTTCGAGCGCTGCGATACGTGAAAAACGCGAGAAAAACGGTGCCAACAAGGAGAACATTTCCGATGAAACAGAGGATGAAAAGTCTGACCTCTCGGACTCGGGAGACCCGCGCGACCACATGGCCTCAAGGTAACAAACAGTCTGCAAGGTATACCCGAAACACGATGGGATATAAAGTTCTATAATCATTTATTCAATATCAACATTTATTTAAAGTAGCTAGTATTTATTGCTACGAGATTCTGAGGCACACGGTCGGTTTTGGGAAGTGACGCAAATGAATTTCAGCGAACGGTCGTTCAAATCCAGTTGCGTCATACCGAAGATTGACCGGGAACTAATACGGTGAGGATTTGGTGAGGATCCATCTAAGAAACTTCTAAATTTGGAAGTCCTGCTCAAAGCAAATTGTTGTGCCACAAAAAGCATCGGTTTTTGCTGCACACAAAGTAATATACTTTATTGACCTTCACCTCAAAGGGGAGGTGCCGCGCGAGCCATATTTTCGCCTCTGAACAATCGCCAAGATTCCACTAAGACGTGACAGCGGAGATCACCGGACTTACGGCATGCGCTACAGTCTTGGGTCAATAGCGTTTTCTGTACCCACTCGCAGACGACATTATTTAGCATAGGTAATAACCTCCTGCAGAAGTTGCCTAGAGCTCCAGTTATTTTTTTACATACAACCAACATGAATATCTAACATTTGGGAGAGGGGATTTGCCCCAATGTCATTGGTTGTTGCAGAGCGAATTGTTTTGTCGAGCGACACCCGAAATGGAAATGTTTGATGGCACCACGTGACGTTCGTCGAGGGTGGATTACAAGTGGATTATTCAATTTACAGACAATGCCTGTTGCTATCAAGGGTGTCAGAAATCGAGCCGCCTCTTCAACCACTAGATTTCCAGGAAGCAAAGCCGTTCCATATCAAAGCAAAGAGGACGAGGGTACAAACGCGTGAAGAGCCCTTCACGCGGCCTACAGACTATATACTACCTTGCTAACGACGACGGCAACGAAGACAGCAACGCCGAAGACGACGACGAAGAAGGCCACGATGATCGCCGCCAGAAAGATGAAGAGTCCACCTCCGATGAGGAGGAAGATCCCTTTCGGCACAGGCGAAGCAAGGCGGACGGACGGAACCACTCCAAGAAGGAGGACCCCTCTAGGCGTAAGAGGGGAGCTGCTCCTCAGAAGAACGTCGACGAACGCGGGAAGGTATGATGGACACACCTTGGTGACTGTACTGATTAATCATAGATTCCCCAGTCGGTCCTTCTCGTCAGCAGGTGGTTCAGAGTACGTGACCATTGGCTTATAGTTTAGTTTTCTGGCCCAAATCATTTATCTTTTTTCGCAGGGGACAAAAATAAAGGTATGAGTATTTTTCATTTACAGGCTTTACCTGATATATCTCTTTGCAGCTGTAGCTGTCTTAGAGGCGCACCAGAAGAAGAACCGCGCAACGAAGCTCCCTTCGACACAGCGTCTGGAGCAACATCGACTACTTCAGCAGGGTGAAGACGAGGGTGAGGAGGGCGAGAGTGAGGAGGGCGAGGGCGAGGAAGACGAGAGCGAAGACGACGAAGAGGTCAGCCAGGGCAAGGGCAAGAAGAAGAGGAGGACCAAAAAGGACCCTTCCACCAATCCGCAGGTCTTTGGTTTCTATCCAGCTAATTGGGTATGGGTCTTTCAGCAAGTCAAGGATCGTCTGCTAGTCTACTTGCTCCACGTCGAGCTTTTTCCTGAGTTCAGCTCCATGGAGAGCCTATTCAGAAAATGGTTCAATACTGTGATTGCCCAAGCAGAGGAGCAGAGGAAACTCAAGTTGAAAGAATGTTTGTGATGTTTTTCATGTTCTTTCTTCAACAGCTGATAGCCAGGGATACCAGAATATTTCCACGATTATAGCGATGATATGAAACTCATGGTATGTGCTCTTTACATTGTTTATCTGAGCTGACCTTCCGCCAGTTGTTCAATTTCCGAAGTAACCTCAGACTGAGATGCAAGGAGGAGGTCGTCAAAGTCTTCCACCATCGCTATCTCAGTTTGATTGAGCTCACTGAGGAAGACTACGAGCAAATGAGTTCACCGCCCGGCCAACAGGAAGAGATTGAAGCAAAGATCCAGAAGGTGAGTGGTCTCAGCTATCAATGCAGTCGGTGTTTATCCCAAACAGGTGAAAGATGTGCTTGTGAAAAACCACGCTTATCATATGGACGGAAAGGACTCTGCTGTATGTTTCCTCTATATTCTCTTCACTTCTGACCGGTTTTAGGGGAAACACAACAACTTCATGAACGCCGCCATAGGAGACCTTGCCTTTGCTTTACAAAAAATTGGAGAACGCCCGTTATACAAAGAGCACTCCAAGAAATTCAAGACGTACTCCCTCCGCTACATTGCTGCCTGCGCTACTCTCGTGACTTTCTTCTTCTCAGTATCATGGCAATAGCTGACTTATCTGAGCAGCTTCTCAATTGCATTGACGAGTACTTAGGCTACACTGGATCGCATGTAAAATTCCAGCACACGAAGTATTTGCCTGTTTACAACAAGGTGGTACATGATTTGGAGAACATCGAGAAAAACGAGTACCACTGGGACAAAACCTCGCAGCGGTGGCAGGAGTGGGCTGATAAGGCGGCGAAGCAGTTGCAGGGTAACAAGAATCGGTCGAAGATGGTGGGGGATGACACAGAACGGGCGAATGATATTTTTTTCGCAATTTCCCTGTTTTTGGTGTGAATTATATCGGCACTACGGGAAACCTACTGGAAACTATGGACAAGCTATGGACCTCCACACGAGGCTACAAGGAAGCTATGGACAAACTATGGGCCGCTACCACGAAACTATGAACAAACTATGGACAACTATGGATCGCTACCAGGGAACTATGGACCGCTACGTAGATTCACATCTCCTACGGAGTACTACGTTGATTTCCTTGATTCTATAGATTCCTATCAACACGGGGGCCTTTCTACGCTTACTACAACGACTATAGGTGCTACCGTGCACTACGTAGGGCTCCATACTGCACCCAGGTATTGCTGATGCAAGTTCTTTTACTTTATTAGAGCAGAGCATCATTGCGGGCGAGGGAAGAAGATCGGGATGTGCGACATGAGAAGGCATAGATATATCATAGGGCATAGACATAGGTAAGGGCATATAGTATAGTAACAGCAAAGAGGTTCCCTCTGGCGCGATTGTAGTCCCCCCCCTCGAAGACTGGTGTTCTTGGAAAGCCATAGGTCGAAACGGGATGGAGGGACGACATCCTCGACATCCCCAGGCTGCTTGAGGATACTGTACCATTTCGACCGATTTTTCAGGTCACAGGTCACAGCCGATTTCATTTGATGTGTGCAAAAATCTAGTCTCACCAAGTCAGACTCTACAAGATTTATGATAGTCGATAAATCTATTATATAGAGTCTGAACTTGATGGCGCCTGCCATCCAAGATGTGACACACGTGCCAGTTCACACGGTCGGATAAGGAAATGACACGTCGTTCGGAAAACTTGGCGGTCCAACTTGAGAGCCCAATATGGAGCTTGTTGGCTGTATGGAGGGCTTAAAAAACTCCACATTTACATTTGCTGGGGTTATATTTACCATTGTGAAGCATCTGGGACTTTTGGACGAGGCCGTAATCCCGAAGATAATATACTCATTCCATGAACATAATATTACTTGATGAATATGGTCCCAAAACGTGTAGTAGCACGGAGTTATGTGTATTTATGGGCTGGGCAGTCTTCCGATACTTCCCCAGGCTTGCGAAGCCTTCACAGTGGTGGTCGCTGCGTACCACAGCACCGACGCGCATACGTGTCATTCCCCATTGGGGCGTGGGGAAATGCACATGATGTTACAACTGTGACAAAACCGAGGTCCGGGTCGACCCCCGCCAACAATTTCAGACTATGCGGATTGTACAGATGGCGTTGAAGCGTGGGCAAAGTTGGCGGAGATCTACGAGAAAGACTCCCGACCGAGCCGTATCGCGCTTAAACGCGACTTCTACACATTTGATCACAATGCCCTAAAGCCGATTCAAGATTACATATCCGGCATCAGGCGGCTGGCCTCGGCATTGCGAGCAATCGGTGTCAAGATTGACGCTCGTGATGAGGTGGACGTGATGATCTACAACTTGTCCTCGGAAGCATAGCCTCGACATTGACAGCATCATCCGCCGAACTAACCGTCGCGGATGTAACCGGCGCACTGTTGGATGAAGAAAAGAGGCGTGGCGGACCTCCGCACGATGGGGGAACCGCGTTGGTAGCTTACCGGAAGAAGAAGTTCTCGGAAAGGGCATATCGCGAAGAATTGTCCATCGGGACAAGACCGTGACGCTGGGAAGGCGCATGACATGGCGACGGAAAGCAGCGGGTACGCATTTTAGGATCACGCAAGGCTGGGTAACGGAACGGCTCTAGGGGGAGCGGCCAGATATTTGATTTGGCAAAGCTGAGTGCTCGTTACCAGCGGATTCTGGGAACTAGTTTAGTTTTGTTTTCTGTAAGGCTCAAGGGGGAGTGTTGGATTTGTGAGCCCGAAGTATAGCCGAGGCGGCTTACTCACATCATTCTGCCGGGGCGTAGATAGTTCTAGATAATATTCGTAGTATAAATACAGGACCACTGAAGCCTAAAGCTCCAGTGGATTGTAACCCAAGACCTAACAGTCGTAGGCTCGATACCAGCCGTTATAGTGGTAATGACGAGCAAGCAGGTATTACTTACTATAACGGCTGGAAGCACTTAGCCGTAGATTGATAGACGGAAATTTCAAACTCCGACTATACCTTATTAGGAAACATCTCCGGGCTCAAGCTGCTCAGTTTGTGCCCATATTGGCTCGGAGGTTGCTGGAAACTCTTGTGATCCATTCTAATCATGCATTCAAGTGATTCTGAGCTGAAACTGACCAGAAATCAGAACTACAATGAAGTTTTCTAGCATTTTTTTTTTTTTTTTGAGGTCAATGAGGAATTCGAGCGCAAGGAACACCTTTGTAAAATATTAAGAGGCCTTACTTTGATGTAGCATGCGAGGGACAGGTATTCTGAAGCAATATCTGTAGAAAAACACGAATACAAGGTGCTTTCAGCCTCGGAGATACTTCCTGATAAGGTATAGTCGGAGTTTGAAATTGCCATCTATCAATTTACGGCTAAGTGCTTCCAGCCGTTATTGGACACAATACTTTGCTTGCTCGTCATTGCGCCTACAGTAACGACTGGTGTCGAGCCTATAACAGTCGAGTGCCCAAGCTATTGTGAAACAGCCGAATCACATGTTCGGGAATCTCCAGTCCCGCATTGATTGTTAGAAAGGTCTCTAAAGGCACACTGGCAGTTTGTCAAAATGACGGAAACCCAGTCAATCAAATGGAGAAGATTGCTTTGCAGCGCGTAAATTCAGACGGGACCAGGTGCTATCTGTCGACTCCCCGCTTTGCTTTCGCTAGAAGGGAGGACAATATGCATCCGAGTGCCACTGGCTCATCAGAACAGGGGGAAAGCTACGCTCTATTATTCCAGCCCCCTCATACACGGTATCAAGTCGAGAACGGTGTTCAAATAGAAGTAGACGATCTTGACGATCACCTTTGTTGGACCATTGTGGGGATATGTGCGTCTTTTCTCGGTTGTATTTGATATTTCTGATTGTCCCAACTATCAGCCAGACTACAATACACTTTATTTGATGCACGAGCTCTTAATGATAGTCCTCCTCATATGCCAATCACGCCTTTTCCTACGCTTTCCACGTCTCCCGCTCACTGTGAAATCAGCAATACACTCGAGTTGGCAGGCAATTTTTCATACGCTGATCCAACCACTGGTGAGCGGCTACTGCTGGACATCTATATTGGGAGTCTAGGACCTCTTCCTGCCCGCACCCATCAAATTGAGGGAGTAACGGGCACCACCGGTATGTTTGTTTTTGCTACGTCAACTTTTCTTACGAAACGGCCACACCCAGTTGCCATTGTACAAATGCCCTCGATTGGAGAAGTCATCCGAGTCCTGGAGAAAGACACACTTAAGGCCGCTGAGGGCAGCAGCCTCCCCCTGCTGTTTATTCGTCCCACAGATAGTGTTGGCTACCGCATGGGACCAACAATGGGACTTCTTCGTCAAGCATTGAGAGTGTTGTGACAGCACTCGATTGTGTATTATCAGCGTTAAGTATCATTTATCTAACTAGCAGTTACCCGTGCTACGCTACGTGTGATCTGGCGTGACTGACAATCAAGGAAGAGAAATTAGACACTCGAATTACTTCGACAAATACAGGGAATTTGATTATTTAGTGTTTATTCGCGCCGCCGCCACTGCGACGACCAGTGGACGTTCCTTCACCCTTGTCTTGAGGCTCATTCGCTTGTTGGTCAAGGTTGCGCTTCTTCGAATTCGGAAGTGTTGGTACAAGAAGCCAGTAAATTTGAGGCGCGCGGGAGTACCGGTGTTTACGGCCAAAGCTTTCATTGGATTACATGAAGAGGAAAGGCCAAAAACATACTAATTTTAGTCGGACTCTCCTCAGCCTTTGGCGCCGTCGAAGAGGCATTTCCGAGAAATGTCACCTTCTCGATGTCAAAATGCTTGACTGAGCGATCGTCGTTCAGTTCAAACCCGGTGAGGAAGCCTTCCACCGAAACAGTCTTTCCCTTCACTTGAATGGGTTTGTACTTCTCCCATCCCGGTGTTGCAGAGAATACACAGTGAAACTGGAAGGCATTGTCTGGGGTTTTTGTCGCAGAAAGGTACTGCTCGATTTTGATATCAAAAGTCGAGTTAGGTTTGTCGATGTTGCTGGGAACACCGCAGACGTGAACGGTAGCATGGGTGCGGATGTTGAGGCTGTCCGGGGAGCCAAGAGGAATGATTTAAGGGAAGATATCAGGGCAAGAAATACAAAAGCGAGGTAGATGATACAGACCGAGAGAATGTCTCCGAAGAAGTGATAATCGAGAGGAGCAAGCTCCTGGGAGTACATAGACCTCGAGAGTTGATGTGGTACGTTGTGACGGATCGGCGTTCGCATCCGCTCACGGCGAGATCTGCCCGTTTCGTCCCCATGACTCCATGTACACAGCCTTGATTTTCCTGTATAAGTAGTTTAGTTCTTGTCGTAGTAGCTTTTCCCTTGGTCAATCTAAGACTTTGAGGACCGGCAAATCACACCAAGCAAATGTCTGTTTGGACTTTGTTTGTTCGAAGTCGGATTTTGTTTGATCCACTTGTGCCAATCCGCTGAAGCTTGACGACCGGGCGTTGCCATGCAAGGCGTGGCAAGGCCTTCGTCGAGCATCCCCCAATCCACGGCTGAGGTCAGAACGGGCCCAGAGAGCTCGCTACGCATCGGGGTCACCGATGGCGCACGCGTCGAAGGTACCGACGGTGAAGTCTCGTTGCCCAGAGGCAACGGTTCGACGCCCGAAGGCGAAGCAGTCTCACTACCAAACGGTGATGGGGTCTCACCACCCGAAGTACGGTAAGCGGATTGGTCGCGGTTCGATTTCCGCGGCAGGGATGGTGTGACACATGGGTCACAGTGATCTGTGATGTTTGCTCCAGTTGTGCATGCGGCTCCGGACACAGTTTGGGTTATGAGGCCGTGTTATCGGGCAGTAACACACCTAAAAAATGATTATGGAGGGTGTATGGAGGTTTAAGATGTAGTGAAAAATAATCTTGAGTGCAGAGTTGGCCCGCAAGGCAAAGAAAAACCAAAGAACCAAGCACCAAATTGCCATGTGCATGGTGATGGTCAACCTGGAGGTACGAGTACACTCTTGGTACCTCTATCTACCCTTCCCTCCACTTGAAATTTGTCAATCACTACGCACCGAAGCCAGAAACAGGACAGATCAATTTACAACGCGATCACGTGCTCTCTCCGACATTTCCTTTCTTCCGCCTCCTTCTCAAACGACTCCAGTCTGACTTTTTCTGGCAAGCTATATGAGTAGAGTTATCAACAACAGTTACTGTCAGAGATTTGCACCAAAAAATAGCGAGGTTTGGTGTGATGCCATCGATATTGTACCAGTCAATGCATTAAAATGAATCATGTATTGTACGGTGTAAGAATTTATTTAGAGCTCAGAAATATCTAATCTTTCAGCTAATCAACACTGTCTTCCCCCTCTCCATTGGCTGAGTCAGCGTCACCCGGAGATGGTGAGTTGTCTTGTTCTTCTTCTTGTTCTTCATTACTGGAGGTGTCAAAAATCAAGGGCGCGACTTCATCCAGGGCAAGTCGATTACAAACATCGCCACAGCTATGGTCTCGAATAAAGGAGTTGATTCCTTCAAGGCCGAAGTCACCAATACCACTGTTTCTGGATCAGAATTCGAGTCAGCCCAGGAAAAATATATGAAGAGAATGAACATACGCGCCAACCGTATGAGTCATGGGATCGAATAAGACAAGACCATCCTTTCTTCCAACAAGTGCAGGTGTTCCTGAACAGTTTGAGATGGAAAATATAGAGGCAGAAGTTGCTTACATACCTTGAAGATCGGCAAAGATCATGGTTTGATTACTGTGTCCCCAAACGAAATGAGCAAAGGCATAGATTGTAGAGCTACGCAAATCCCTCTTGCGCGACTTGTGAACAAGGGTGTAGCTGAAGTGCTCCACAGAAGTGGACCGCTTTGGCTCAACCAGCCAAGTGATTCCAGGTGATTCCGCTGTGATTTGTGGTATGCCCGAAGCAGGGCTCGGAGATTCAATCTCTTCTGCCAGAAACGCGTCGGTGAAGGCAATATCTACAAATTAATGAGCAACCGAACAGTTTGACAGTAGCAATTATAAAAACAAACTGAAATCAATCGCTGTAACATTGCGGTTCCTAGCATGCTGAAAAAAGGCATTCATAAACCACTGGCCAAGTCCAATTCGCATTGCTTCGGCCTGTATTTGAACGAGATGTTCGTCAACAGTGAATGGCAACGTATTAGGAGCAGTATTTTCGGAGTCCTCGGTCAAACGATAAAATCTTTTCACAACATAACTTTGCCCATTATCCGACAGAAACTACAGAAGGATGAGTGTGAATTGTTAATGGGAACTCAATATTATAAGACGCACATCATATACATTTTTCATAGCCCCAGAACTGAGGGGGTCGTTTCGAAGTCTCCCGCGAAGGATGATCTCTGATGATTCAAATTGCATGTCACCAGTGCGCGGGTCCACAATGCAATCCATCCTCTTCAGAGTTATCCGAGTTCGACTAACAACAGGAGCTGGGCCCGAAAGACCAGAGGGTCGAAATTCGGAGCGCAGTCTCATATTACCTTGCAGCAGTGTCAACGACATCTATCAGAGTGAATCAAAGCTAATCTTACTCTGATTTAACGTCGAATGCAGTGCGCGGGGACGCTTGGCAGCAGACAATGCTGCTGGGTCTGCAATGGAGCGCTTTTTAGATACAAGCAAGGAGGCTGCAATGTCCCCATCAACACTCTCAGCCCACTAGAACGGAAGTACCGTAAGTTAGGGACACAACAAAGTAATTTGAGTCACAGACTTACGCTTTCTGAGTCGATATACAACTCCAAAGCCATGAATCCACCCTTCCTCTTGTGCACTGCTGCCAATGATTTCCAAGCCGATGGTACATTTTCAACGTAGATTGCAGAGTTATCGGTCGAGGAGTGGACTGCGTAAAACTCGCCGACAGTGAGACTCAGACTGTTTGGAACTGGCATCTTGTTGCCAGCCCACCGAATAGAAACATGTTCACTCGAACTCAATTCAGTAATGTACGAAATCTGATCAAAGGAAATACATACGAAAGAAGAGGAGCACCTCTACGTTGTTGCCACACGATCGATACTTGCTCAGTGAGCTGTGCCTTGACATCTTGAACCAAAAGTGATTGAGAAATCGAACAGGGAAGCCAGATTTACTGGTAACTTACCTTGGAGAAGCACAGATGCCGCCCAACCTTTTGCTCCCTGTCCGAATTCCGAAGCAAGAGCCTTCTTGATGCGAACCTGATGGTTTATTGTAAGTCTCGGCGTGAAGAGTATACTGAATCTTGGTAGAACATACCTGCCAGGCAACCATGACTATCACTTCACCCGGTTCTCCGCCACCACGCTCATGCTGAAGTAGGGTTTGAGTCTGCAAGGTCGATGTAGCACCGTGATTGAATCGCTTGAAGCGCTGGCGAGTCAAAGCAGAGAGGTCTGTTACAGTTCTCGGAACATTATGAGTCGCAGGACCTGAGAAATAAAGATATTCAGTGAACCGAATGAGTAAATGCATGCGTACGAGACTCTTGAGCCTGAGGAATGCCAGGGATTGCTGCTTTACACAGGGTCGATCCACAGGTGATTATTCTGCTATCGCCTTGCACAGTAGGATGCATGTTATTGCGACGGGTTATTCCGCACATAACACACTGGTCCCACGTCTAATTGAATGGCAGTGAACAAAGACAACAGTAAGTAACACAAAATACTCACCGCAATGTCAGCATAATCGGCACTATCTCGAGGATGAGCAGCCAGTTTAACACATTTGCTACACGGTCCATCACCTTCCCGTTGCGGGAAGGACATATCACAGTCGTTGCAGTGGGAGGTATTTTCCGTAGACATAAGGAACGATGTAAACAGGAGAGCAAGTGCGAAACTTTGAGCTGGGGAATGACAGATAAATACCTCCTGTTTTATATCTTTCGCTTGTTTGGACCTTGGTCCGTGCTCCGTCGTTTGTAGAGTAAATACTCGACGCATCTAGTTGGTCCGTGCCCTGCTGCTTGACAATATAAGCGCGCTCAAATTGACCGAATTTGCAACACGGACTTTCCCGTTGTTTCACCTCTGTCCGCATATGCCGAACCCAACGGGGGAAAAATGGATATGGAGAGAAAATAGGCGAGTAATCTTGAAACACATAGTTATTGACTTACACACACATTTTAGTTCCGTCAGACGAGGCACTCGAAGCCGCATTGCGACGCTATGCAGCACAGAATTTGAAACTTGAAGTGCGAATTGCAAACCTCAAGTCTGACTTGAATTATTCCATTCGGTGAGAAACTGTCTTGATCTCTAGTCAAACTGATGTCGAGATTGAGTTCAGACTTACCAAACTCAAAGCATTGAATAAGCAATTCAAGATTCCGACCGTCCGCAAGGCTCCACCAGTTGAAGTCGCTCGCCAAGCTATCATCGACAAGGTTGTGATGGATGTTACGCAACAGAATGGTCCGAATTATTTCAAAACTCTGCTTCAGCAGGAAGGTATCATGGTTCCACGGTATGCTCACTTTAGTTTATATTTTTATGTTGAGATTCATGCTTGGTGAAGGGACACTATTCGCCAGATCATGCGAGAACACTTTCCGTTGGGATTTGAAAATCGATTTCCCGGTAACAAGAAATCACCCATACCTCGTACTGCGTTAATGCTTGTGGACCATTCCATGAGATATCATCCGACGGGCACGAGAAGCTTGGAAAGCAGGCACTAGATATGGGTGATATTGGTCTTCCAATTTACGGTTATAAGGACAAGTGGAGTGACGACATACCTCTCATGAGTTTCGTCCCAAATAGTCGCACGGCTGCCGCCATTGGCCACTTGTTTCTGGATTTCATTGAAGCCGCTGGTGGTAAGCAAATAATTTCGACGCGCAGATTTCTCACCCACCTCTGTACTCAGGTATCTCGATTCAGATGACAATGGACAAGGGATCAGAGATCGGCTGGCAATACGTGATTCAGGACACATTCCGGTTTGTTGCTTTACTTTGATACTTGACGAGTTGTAAAGCTAATCAGTTGAATCCAGCACTACCTTTGCCCCCGATATCGATCCAGAGGTATATCCTGTTTGTCGGTTAATCAAGAGCGTGCACAACACAATCATTGAGGCATTCTGGCGTTGGTTAAAGGACAAGTTAGGACGCAATCTGAAAGAATTTATATTGATCGGAAAGAGGGAAAGGATTTTCAGCCCTGATATTGATTTTCATGTGTGAGTCGTCGCCTTAGGATATATTGTGGAGGTGCTAACAGAATTTCAAACGGAAGATCACTGTTCTACTGGATCTTCATACCTTTGTTGCAAGCAAAACTGGATGAATTTCGTCTCTGGTGGAATCATCACCGGGTTCGCGTTCAGATAGAGAAGAATATGCCTTCAGGCCATGTCCCCGCCGACGCATTTGCCCATCCCAAGAATTTCGGGGGCATTGATTGCCGTATCTCAGTTCCCCAGGCAGCCGTAGATGACATGCGCCAGATGTTGACAGAAGAGGTTGGTTCGCGGGAATCTCACTTATCTTGGTTCACCTTGGAATTTGCGGAGCTGGCCGAACAAGTTTATTTGCATATTGGTAAACCTACGTTGTCGTTGGAAACAGCATGGGGTGTATTCCAGCAGATGGCCCAACCCATCGCAGATGTGATAGAACTATAAGTAGTATAAATACTCTCAGATACCATTTACCTATATAGCAGTCAATTGAAGGTTCCCCGTTGAGCTGATCTCAATAATCCTTGTCGGCGCAGATGAGCTCTCGACGAGCTCTTCATCGTCCTTGACATGATCGTTCCCACAGTGCGACATCCGGCAGTGGCCGCGGAAATCGAACCGCGACCAATCCGCTTACCGTACCCGAAGGCAGTGGAAGGTCTACACGAGAGGAAGGTCCACCCGAGACCGCTCGACTGTACAATAGGTCGGGGGAAACGGGGCGTGGCTTTGTCGAAGAGGCACGAATCTCCGGTCGGGGAGTCCCAGAACGGGGACTCACGGCGATGGCAGTACTAGCAGGTCTCGGCACAGACATTCCAGGTCCAGGAACGGGGACACGAGCATGAGAGCGGAGAGGGTAGCGAGCACGGCCAGCGGGGTCAGTCATCGGGGTCGATGTCGAGCTCAGAGGGTCAGCGGAGGTCGGGGGCAAGCGTAGTCAAGAGCGTCGACGGATCTAGTGACTTGGTTCAGTTCAAAAGATGTGACGGAAGCGAAGGCGAGTCGAGTTCCGGCACAAGTGGATCAAACAAAAGAACTGGTGTAAGTGAGCTTGTGAGTATCGCTCGCCGCCACCAAGCTTTGGCCCAGGAAGCTTTGGCTGCTGCGTCAGGGCGCGGGATAACTATCCCGCGTGAGAACACGCCAGATGATGAAATCACGAACTTGATTGATATTGATGAAAGATCGGCAATGAATGTGCCTGAAAATATTGTCAGTCCGGCAGTACCATCTGGTGTAGGAACCTCCCGCCAGAAGGGTAAAGGTGCTGACCCTCGCAATTGGGGTGCAGCAAATTTTTCGGAAGATTTCTCTGAGCGCGATATCGACGCGCAAAGAGCCGCTTTTGATAATTTCGCCGAAATTCGCCGTGCTGTCAAAGAAGAACAGCTTTCACCGCCACCTGGGTTCTTTGATCAAATGCCAATCACCTTGGCTTCTGAACGGACCGAACCCCGAACTCCGAGATCATTGCTCAAGCCGATGAAAGATTCAATTAACTCTGGCCAGAGTGTAGATGAAAAGATTGCTGATCTGCAAGCGCAGATCAGCAGCTTACAACGTTCTCGGACGATAACGCCCAAGGTTAACTTAACCAGGGCACAGACTGCTGTTAAAAACAGCATTGATAGACAGATCGGTGCGGATCACGGAGCTCGCGGATTCCGTCCCGATCCCACTCCTGCTGCACGCGTCGCGCCAGGCAGCTTTATAGAGCGTACGTTGCGCAATGCCGAGCGCGTAGATGGTTCACCCACCCCATCCGACCCATCTGATTCGTCGAGCTCAGACTCTGAGCCCTCGGATGGTTCAGGTTCCGGGAAGTCACACCCGTCGCGTCATCGGCGCAAGCGCCGTTCCTCTAAGAAGAGCCGGAATTCTCGTAGGAAGGATAAAATGATTCTCAAGCCTATCCCTCCAAAGGAATACGATGGCTCACCGGATGCCATTGCATTCCATCGATTCGTCAAGGAAGGATCGAATTATGTTCAACTCGGAAAAGTTCCAACCGACCAACGAGTGTTTTACTTGTCGTACTACTTGACGGCTCGTGCACTTGAATTCTACAACAGTAAAGTTGAGAATGACGAGCATGTTTGGACTTTGAGTGAATTCTTCTGGGGTTTATTCAATTTTTGTTTCCCTGTGAATTTCCGTGAGAAACAACGCACTCGATTGCGCTCTTGTGTCCAAGGCACTAAGTCAGTATTAATTCACAAGGCTGAATGGGAACGAATTTATAACACCATTGGTCTTGAAGCCAACCAAGAGAAGGTTGTCATGTTCTGGCGTAGCCTCAACGCTGACATTCGAAAGGAAATGTTTCGCGATAAACTTGATCCAGAAACCTATTCTTGGGCTGAAGTTACTGCTGGTGCTGAGAGCGCCGAAATTATTGTCAAGGTTGACGATGATAATGATGAGATTGATATGGCTGGATCGAGTAAGACTCAATCCAAGCCCGATGACCAGAAACTGGACTCAGATTCGAACGGGAAACGTCGTAATGGAGGGCGCGTTATCTCGGTTTTCAGTGCTGAACCCGAACCTTCAACGACTAGGTCGAAATCTCGCGACAGCGGCAATCATCTTTCGGTTAAGAAACGAAATGAATACCTTGCCGCTGGTTTATGCTTTAACTGTGGTGTACAGGGTCACCTTTCTCGTAACTGTCCTGAACTCAACACGAAGGTTTCGAAAGGAGGGCCTCCTGGTTTTGCATCCCACGCGGTTGATTTCGCGCTGAACGATGATCACGATGCTCTGTTGGAGAGCACGGAAGTTCTTGAACACTTCTAAATTCGCACATTTCCTCCCTCGACATCGAAATGGTCGTCGAGGAGGGCGAGGATACCCAAATGGTTTGATTTTGATTTTTCGAAGACCATTTCGAACGTTGAATTGATTTGAACAAGATTTATTGATTTTTGTATGAAGATTGAGCTCGTCGTGGTCGACGATCTGGAGGGCGGATGTGACGGATCGGCGTTCGCATCCGCTCACGGCGAGATCTGCCCGTTTCGTCCCCATGACTCCATGTACACAGCCTTGATTTTCCTGTATAAGTAGTTTAGTTCTTGTCGTAGTAGCTTTTCCCTTGGTCAATCTAAGACTTTGAGGACCGGCAAATCACACCAAGCAAATGTCTGTTTGGACTTTGTTTGTTCGGAGTCGGATTTTGTTTGATCCACTTGTGCCGGAACTCGACTCGCCTTCGCTTCCGTCACATACGTGCCGGCTGTAAACATTGACATAAGTATATGAATGATATGAGAAGGTTTTTTAACACACCTGAACGACCGCGCAATAGCACCCAACATCGGCAAAGTCGTGATTGTCGGAATTGAAATAGCGAAGTGAGCCGCGATGGTCGCGCCTATAGAGGATCCCAAGTGGATTTGACCGTCGAAGACCACAGTCTTCGTCTTTTCAATGACGCGGGGGTTCTCGAGAACAGCGAGGGCAGCAAAGATGGAAGCAGAAGACATGTTGTATGAGTGTTGTTCTCGTTTTGGAAGTTGGGTTTGAGAGGGAAAGCGCCCAAGTTTTATAGAGGCCCGAAGAGATACGTTAGTGGAACATGATGATAAGCTAGTCAGAAATTTGATTGGTGGGTCATCCTCCAGAACGTCAGAACGTTGTTGCCCGGCATAAGTAAAGTTTTGTTCGCAAAGTAGAGTACTACCTAGAGGACTTATGTGCGTGAGAAAGAATCCAGCCGAAGTACTGTACTAGTTCGACCGTAACTTCAACGAAGCTGGAATTTTTTCACTCCGAGGAGCCCGAAAGATTTAAGGCGATTTTTGCACAGATCAAACAAAGTCGGCTGTGACCTGTGACTGAAGTTGTGGTCGAAATGGTACAGTATGCCCCCCAAACAACAGCGCAACATTAATATTGTTAATTTGTGTGCCATATATAGGAATTTACACAAGCTCCCCCTGCTGTAGGCCGGCTTTATTGGCCAATCGGGCTCCGGCGGGACCTAGCCTCCAAAGGGATAAACCGGGGTCCTGGTGTCCGGCCAATGTCCGGCACTGTAAGTATGTACTCTTAGGATAATATCTCACGGTCACATGTTGGCATGTCCGCAATCTGGGGAACCCCGCCATTCCAAGGGTGATGGCAAATCGGTCAGAATTCCCACGCTCTTTATCGATCTCCGAGGGGAAATCCCTCGGCCGGGAAAACGCGTTTTCGGCATATAGTACTGCCATAGGTTTCATAGAGTAAAACGACGGCCAATTTCAGAGGTCTATTTCGCCCAGTGTTGGCCGTAAGGGATAAGGCCTTAATTGCGTTAAGGGTTATTAAGGCCTTATCATAACCCTTAGAGCAACGGCTGCCCAGCTCATAAGCCTTAAATGCCCGGACCGGCTCAGTGTCAGGGGAACCCCCTGCTTCCCCGACCCGCTCCGCTATTCCTTGCATCACTCCAGCCTTCTTGGGAACACTACTCCCTCCAGACTTCCCCCTTTGTCACACCTTCCTCCTTCCGACCCCCCGTTCCCCTCCTCGACAGACTCCTGTCGACCCTGCGCTCCTACAGCTAGTGCTCAGCGCAACCCGGTTCCCTACTGGTCTTCCGGTCAGACTTCTAGCCCTCCGAGAGCTCTGGTACCCCGAGCTCTGGTCGTCCGGACCTCCGGCCTTCCGGCTCCGGTCCCCCGGTCCCCGGCCCGGCTTCCGACGCTCCCCCGGAGCTGGGCCAAGCCCCAGCGGTTCTGTCACCCAAGCCTCGATGCTCCTGCTGTCTCGCCCTGGCTTTAGCGCCCTTCCCGGGTTCCCTGGGGGCATATCCCTGGCTCCCTGCTACTGTTGGATCATCTGATCATTGATATCACATCATAGATGCTGTGCTACTACATAGTTCCCACGCACCGTGAGAAGTCACGCGTCACGCGCCCTTTTACTGTGACGCCTGGGCATGGAGACTCCTTACTCTGTTCTCTAAGGATTCTCCCTCTGCCCAGGTGAGTAGACACTCTTCCTCTTGTTGTAGCTAGCCCACTAAGGATTCTCCCTCTGCCCAGTGCTTGTTGGACTCTTGAGTACCTCGGGCCTCAGGCCCTGGCAGCTGTTGCCCTTACACTCAGCCGGCTGCCCGGCGCCTGCAGCCATTTGATTGCCGACCTAATCTCTTTTCTTTCGATATCGACGTCCAGCCCAATGTGGACGCACTTCCTCAAGCTTCATGGAAGGCCTAAATTCAACAGCAGCCACTGGGCTACCTACTGCAAGGGTTGCATCCAGCATGAGAAGGAATTGCTGCAGAACACCCGCACATTCGACAGCGTGGACAATCTTTCGTTGATGGTCTATTTGGTGGCGCGAAGAAGCCGGTGCGGAAGTTTGCAGAGAAGGAGATCAATGCAGAGGCGGAGCTGATGGAGGCACTCGCAGATATCGAAGAGGATGCTCGTCTCGACGACGGGGCGGTTGAATGTGATGACGACGAAGTTTATGCACCGTAAACAACATTTTTACGCCGTAAAATCCGCCAAATTGAGCGCGCGAAAATGTTTCCCAAAAAGGAAATTAAGGTCTTAACCCCATAACCTCAGCGTAAGTCTTAAGGCTTATGAACCCTTAAAGGTCCCTGGGGCCGGGTCTTAACCCTTAATTGCCAACACTGATGGAAGCGAGATTTTGGAGAGCTGGGCCGACGCAGCTAAGCGTTTCCCGCACTTTCCAGAAAAAGATCACCTTTTTTGACTCCTCTAGGGCGCCATCAATGCCAAAAAATAGAGTAAATCAGTCGAAAATCCGGAAATTTTGCCCTACGGACCTATATGGTAGTGACCGGGGGCCTGTTCTCTCCATTCCATGACTGGGAGGGTGCACATTCTTCTCCATTCTATCACTGTGGAAGTACACAATCTCGACTGTGGAGGTGCGCACTGTACTTAGCTTAAGTATATAAGGAGTTCTGTCTCCACTCATGTACCTTAGTGTTTTTATTTTATCCTTCTTACGGGTCTCTCCTGGTGTGCTCTCCAAGCCTTCATCTTACCAGAAGGTATGCCCGGCTCTTAGTTGGAGTCCTGGCTTCTCGCTTCTCTCTTCTGGTCCGGTCTGATGTCTTCTTTTGATGGACGACGATGCCCCCACCTGTTGATTGGCGCTTACGGCATGGACAGTTGCGGGAATCCAGGCCTGTCTGTGACATACTGTAATAAAAACACTTCCTTCATACCCTCGTACAACCTCCCCTCTTCTTCTTCGTCGACTTCTTGGTTGGAGGAACTTTGGACACATCTGCTCATCGACATCTTACCGTCAACCTGACATTTGTGTTCTCGTGCACTCTTCCTTCCATCTGGACGTTGCCTACCGATGTATAAGCTCGTGCTATAATCTGTGTTGTGCAGTACGTTCAGCCTATTGTTGACACTTCTCCCTCCTCCCCGCCTACCTCTTGTGTGACACACAACCTTGGACATCTTACCGTCCCCTCGCCTTTGTGTGGGCACTCTGTCCCTCGGTGGATGTGGCCTATTGCTGTAAAAGCTCGTGCCTGTTCATTCACCCCCTTCCTACCTCTTCCCGCCTGGATTGCCTGTCGGTCGGCAATTCCTTTCCCTTTCCCTAGCAGAACATCCACTCAAGTGAACAGTGCTTGAGGTTTGGGCTGTATACCTAACCTCCAAAGCAGCTGAAGGGAGACTACCTTGTCGGGTACTCCGAGAGTGTTGGGTGGTTAAAAAAAGACCCAAACTCTTTTCACTAGCAAGAGATTGTTCTGCTTGTCAAGACTCTCTTCCCATATCTGGAACAAGCTAGTCCTGTTGTATGCTCTGCTGTCTCGCATTCTCTGGGCCTCTCAAATCCCCAATCATCGTACCGATTGCAAGGAGGCGGAGAACCTTGATTGCAAAACTTTAGCCCATGCATTGTTGAACTAGCAGTTGGGGAGGACGAGTTGGATAACTGTTACCCTCGTACTTCTGCACAAGTGGAGGAGCATGACTTAGCGCTCTGACAAAGGGTCCGTGATGACTTTAAACTAGAAGAAGAAGAACTGCAACCCTCAAGACTGTGTAGTTGACGAGGACGAGTTGGATAACTGTTACCCTCGTACTTCTGCACAAGTGGAGAGGACGAGGTTGACTTCTGATAAGGGGTCCGAAATGACGTTAAACTATGGAACGGGTCTGAAATGACCTTGAACTAGAAGAACATGAACTGCAACTGTGTAGTCGACGAGGACGAGTTGGATGACTGTTACCCTCATACTCCTGCACAAGTGGAAGAGGATGAGTTCGACCTTTGACAAGGAAGTCCGAAATGACTGTAAACTAGGA
Source organism: Favolaschia claudopus (assembly GCA_037176885.1). NCBI lineage: Eukaryota > Fungi > Basidiomycota > Agaricomycetes > Agaricales > Mycenaceae > Favolaschia > Favolaschia claudopus. Next base: position 439,150 of record JAWWNJ010000136.1, on the reverse strand, counting down.
CGACTCCGGAATGACCCGTTTTGTGGAGGGCGGGACCACGTTTAAAGATGCTGCAAAGTCAGAACTGTGACCCTCCTGTGTTTATCCGCCGCAAGAGGATGAGTTTGACGTCTGGCCATTTCTCAGTGCTAGATCAGGATACAAGATGTCCGCAATGACGATAAAACTACTCGTCATCACAGAAAGTAACCGGAAATTTGATCGGTTTGGGCCAAATTTGTAGTTTTTTGTGGTGAATTTTTTATGAACATAATGTTTGGCATCTACTGACATCTCATGCACTGGTCATCTCAGCCAGGAAAATTCAGTACAGCTCGTAGACTAAGAATAACTTTGACACTTGTGATTTTGCGCAATTCGACAAAAGCGCAGCATTGGACAATGATTTTGGCACATAGTTATGAGTTTGATACTCTTGGGTAGTAGATATGTATGGAATGATTCCACAGCACAAGAATTGGACCGGAAAGATAAGTGCAAATGCAAAGTCTAGGCAAGTTTTGTCCGAGGGCACACAACAAACATAAACAGATTTGCGTGCTGCAACATTTTCACAGCTGAAAGTCATATTTTGAAGGGCAGTTGCTTCCAAACTGTCTGTAACTACAAGATAAGACGGTGAACTAGTATTATGCGTCATTCGTGTACCTTCCAACAGTTTCATTCGAACCAAAACCACAATTTCAACAATTCTGGCTAAGATCTTTGCATGCACCTTTTCTTGCCAATATTACAGGTTGAAGGTCATACAAAAGGCTGCTCAGGGTACCCCTAAGTCTGAACAACTACCATATCACACCACAATCACCCTACATGCGTCTCAAACAGGGATTTGGTTACATTCTCTGCATTAGAGAGTTTGCGGTGAGCCGCCAGAAGCCACCTGGCGGCTCTAATGGCATGCGGATTGGAGCGGCTATGCTGTCTGGCGGCTCGTTTGGCGGCTGGTAAGACTGGTTCAAATTTGGTTTTGCGAGTGCATTCTTAGTACTTAGTCATCTATATATTGACCCATACACACACGAAGAAAATTGGATCTGAAAATCTGACGCTATCGCACATTCGAGCCGAAGACTTCGGTTGACGCTGGAAATTGCTTCAATTCAAAACAATTATGCACGTTTGGACAACGAACTCTCATTGGCTGAAGGTATAGTCAAGTATGCAAGGTATCCAACCTCAAAATTGTGCTAAGGACCGCGCGCGATGAGCCGCTGAACGAGCCGCCACATGACGTAGCCGCTCCAATCCGCATGCCGTCGGAGCCACCAGGTGGCTTCTGGCGGCTCACCGCAAACTCTCTATTATTCACAGTCAAACTATTGCAAACCGAGGCACTCTCGAATTTGTGCAGACTCCTGGTCAACGTATACAACGGCAATCTTCTTAAACTCATACGGGGTAAATGGAACATACCAAACTACAATATAGGATACAAGTTCCGTGAGAAAAACACGTGACCGCGTCAAAATAGCACAATTTCCGGTTACTTTCTGTGATGACGAGTACAAGAGGCTCCGAAATGACGATAAACTAGGACAGAACTGTTACCCTCCTTTGTCTAACTTGCAGAAGAGGATGAGTTCAATCTCTGGCCGGTCCTGGAACACAGCAGCTTTACCTTTGTAACTGGTTCAACTCTCGGAGGAAGTGTATTTGTGCACCATCTCTAATTGATGGAGGAAGCCTTACACACCATTGTTAGAGCCAATTTCTCAAAGACCTGTTGTCGATACCGGATTGGATATAGGCCCAGTCCAAAATGACCATAAACTATTCCTACCCCCAATTGTCCGAAATGACATCAAACTACGCCTCTCAGCAGCATTAATGCTGAGATCCTTCAACTCTTTGTGACGTGGTTGTGCGCGTCCTTAAAGAAGTAATAACTCTGGTAGACATCCTCGCCGCCTGACATTCACACACACTCCATCGACGTCATTCCTTCTCGATCGCGCTCACCTCGCCTAGCGCTTTTTTTTTTTTTTGGAATCCTCGTTATTTGCCCTTCGTCCCTTAAGACATGGTAGGCATACTCTCTCATACTCTGTACTCGAAGTTGCATAGCTATCTGGTAATCGTGCATAATTTGGGAATCTGCGGCAGTCTGCAAATCACGCCCACATTAGGCAGTGATGAACGTATGCACATGATGTGCGTGAACGCACCGGTGTGTATACGCAGGGGGCCACTTCGTTAAAGTAGAAGCAGTCAGTCGTGTCTGCGTTTGAGGCACCAGTGTCCAGAAGTGCATTGTCTCCGTTGAGAAAGGCACACCGAGCTTCTCCTGACGAGAGCGCTGGGGGACAATTTGCGGGGCCACTGGAATAGTTTTCCTAAGGATGTGATTAGACTCTCAACCATTTGAACCAGTGTGTTCCTTGACAGACGGGAGTATAGACACACGGAGCGATTTCCTTGGTATAAAAGCAGTCCGTCGTATCGGCATTCGAAGCACCACTCTGCAGCGGTGCCTGGTTCTTGTTTACGCTGGGGCAACGTGCAGGCGCTGCGGAGTCTCCAATTGATATGAGGCAACTTGGATTGCGCTCGGTGGGGCTGAGGGGCCCCACCGGTTGACTTATGAGATTTTTGTCAGTGTCCGCCAAAATGACAGAAGAAAGGGACGAACGCGGAAATAAGAGCACATAACCGATTGTATTTTGCAATCAGAAATACCACATAAGGTTGTAGTGGTCATAGCTGCAAGTGTCGATCATGAAGCCATTCTCCGCGCTTACTCCGGAAGCGGTGAGTCATATCTAAGAGGTTGGTTGGCGGGCAGAGATTAGAGGGTGGACCCGGTGGGGCATCTGCCCGTCGGGTCGCGGTGACTATAGGTGCGGCGGCAAGGAAGAAGACAGTTAGAAGTGACACACCCAACATTGTCTGATCACAGTTGCGGTGGAGAATGAGATAGAAATCCTCGCCGTATTTAAACAGAACCGCAGTGGGGCCGATGGAGACCAATCAATCATGCCTAATTGCCTATTAGATTGGTTGTTTTTTTTTTTTTTTATGGAAAGAAAGCATTTCAGAGGTCTCATTCATATACAGTCGGATAGCAGCTCATAATGCGTGGACCCCCAAGGCTTATGCATTATGAGTGATATGCATTTCTGCATACCGTCACACTTGGTGACATGTGGGGCATTGTCACGGACATACTATATATGGTAGCCCGGCGAACACCGAATCACTCGGACGTAGCCGGAAGCCTGTCGAAATTAGCTATGGTGCGGTTCACTTAGTCACCACCAATCTGTGACAACCGTTATTACTCACCCGAAAAAAACCTGATTTCTTATTCCTCTTGCAAAATGCTCATTTAAGTAAGAGAAACACTTTTCCAAGAGGGATTTTAAATTGGAGCAGATCTCACTGAGTAATAGATTTTTCATGATGTTAAATTGGGACTGCATACCACATATGCCTCACAAAGCTGGTCGAAGGGGGTTAAGAGGCTCTCTTACCTTCGATATGCTGTTCAGTAAGCACATAAGATAAGCAGATAAGCCCTTTGCATTGAAACTCACAACAAAAGAGTGATATTTGCTCACGGATTTGACTGTGTTGAAGGCAAAAAATAGGCAACAAAGTGCATTTTTTCGCCGCCGGCGGATTTGGGACTTGCACAAATGTGGTGGTGACTAAGTGATCCGCACCAGTAGATGACTAAGTACTAAGAATAGACTCGCAAAACCAAATTTAAACCAGTCTTACCAGCCGCCAAACGAGCCGCCAGCGGCCAGACAGCATAGCCGCTCCAATCCGCATGCCATCAGAGCCGCCAGGTGGCTTCTGGCGGCTCACCGCAAACTCTCTATTTGATTGAGGTTGATACTTAGATGTTTTTGCTTGACACCTTGGACAATCTTCCGAGGTTGCGCATTTCGAGTTCACTGATGCGAGTTTTTCTTTGGGTTCTGAAAGAAGCTGGCGCAAAGGACGTTCCTAATATGAATTATTCTGGCTAGATACCTATGTTGTGGGCAGGAAGGGAAACAAATAATAATTGCCAAAAAAGGGAAAAAGGAAGAGAAGGGGGAGAGGAGAAAGAGAGTTTCTCCTCATCCTGTAAACCTGTACTTTGGGTCAATATATGATTCACTCTCGCCGACTGATATGCGGGTTTTTCCCAGTTTGTTTCCAGCCAAATGCCCGCGCTGGAAATAAAAGCTTGCTAGGCACGGGACGAGAGCAGATATTCGTGCGAAATCGCCTTTTCAGGCTCAATCCACCGGTTATGCGCCGCGAACCGGTCCCGGTCTCGTGCGCCAACGGATACCTCAGAACCCAATTTGGTTTTTTTGGCGGCATTTCGGCACATTGACGGGGTGAGCGCAAATGGAGGCAAGCAATGATGTCATGCCTAAACCCCCCCTCAATCGACCGCAATGCCTCCCACCCTCAAGATCTTGCTCACACATTGTCGGAAATCGGCTCCCCGTTGGTGCCGTCTGACTCGAGTTTCGCCCTCCAATCGTCTTCGTATTCGGCTGAAGGCACGATTGGGTCCTGGTTTTGTCTCCCGCCTGCTGGTTGCCGCCGCCGCCGCCGCCTGTCCTCTCTCTCTGACCTCGCCGCTGCCTATTCTCTGCTTGGAATGTTTTGTTCTTTGCTGGTTGTTGGGACTTCTGGATGTTCCGAGAGTGTGGACAGTTAGCTTTGGGTTTTCAGGTGCGTTACACTATATATACCTTATAGTACAGTTTACTGATTCGTGTTTGCACACCTTAGAAGAAGACCTTGCGGCCTCTTTTAAGACAACAAGTCAATGTTTCATTGACTTGTTGTCTTGTTACATGTGCACCAACACCACCACTCTAGACGCGTGGCGCTGCGCTGTCGCATCTTCGCGTCCAGCGTCGCGCGCGCGTCTTGATAGGTCGGCTGTTTGTCCCATGTCCGTCCCCCCCGTCTCGATCGTGCCCAAACGCACTCCTGCCTAGCCAACACCGCAAACTCGACTCCAACAACATCCAATCCCAGTGGCCGCTTCCTCGTCCCGTCGTCACAGACACGTACAATTTCCCTCATACGTGTCTCGACCTCCTCATCACGTTGGTGGATTTTCGTTGCACGAAATGGGGATGCCGCCGTCGCTGAGTTTATTTTGATATTTACTGACATATTCTTTATATCTAATTACTGACAAACGATAGCTGCTGGTTAGTCGACTGCCCATTCCATGCAATACCAAATTTCTTACACACAGCCTTGGTAAGCTCGTTCCGATCCAATTGGGAAAGAGGTATGCAGCGTCGCTTGTTCGCGGCTCGTGAAGAGCAGCCGACACACAACTTGACGCTGCGCTGGCTGCAATCTCGGCATTCATGTTCACAATTGAACCAACTACCTCGCCCTGCGCACCCATCTCGTTCGCACCGCGGGCAAACTCGAACTTTTTTGCGTTTCTTCGTACCGGGTTGACCTTGTGCTGCGGCTTCGGCAGCACGTTTAGAGCTGTTACGAACCGTGGCCTCAGCGGCTTCGACAGAAATCTGATTGACTTCAGCATGTTGCTGCTCGTATGAGGTAGTTGCACTGTGAAGCAATGTTTAATACGACCAGATCCAAAAACAGGAATAACCCACCAATGAGACGATGCTTCGTTCTCCGCAAACCCTGATGAAACACGGGGGGGTACAAGTTGGCCAACAGGTGTGTTGATTATTTGAATGGTGAGCACAACAAAGTGGCTCCAGGGCCTCAAGCCTGGTACTTGAAAGGCCTCTTGAGTCAGTAGATCTGCAAAAAAAAATTCTCTGAGGTTCCGACGGACTCAAAATAGGGGCGCTCAATTCTTAGCTCGTCGGCTCGTCTCGTCCCAGAAATTATTTAATTGCATGATGAGCTGATGAGCTGCTGATCCCACTCCGCATTTCTCTCCACTTGCCATCAAATTTGATCCCCTCATCAAAAAATCGACATTTTACGGACGAGACGAGCTGACGAGCTAAGAATTGAGCGCCCCTAATCGCAAAGAGAACAAGTTGATTTTTTAAACTTCCAAGATTTGGCGGGTGGCTGTGCTTAACGTAACGCTTATATAAGGGTGCCGGATCGGCGTGACGCCTATCTTAGGGATAAATCAGCAGAAGAGCCTCCCGCAAAAAGAAATCGGAAATCGGTGAAATTGATGCTTATATAAGCTAATTTCCCACGGGGAGACAGGGGGAGGGGTCGGCCGACCCTTGAAAAAAAACTTTTGTACATAATGTGTCTTTTTCTTATCTTTGTTGTGGTTTGTTCCCCCTTGATTCAAGTTGCTTGGAAACTCAATGTCAAACACGATAAGAGCATAATCACGGTCACGTGATCTCGGCGCCCTTTTTTTTCAGTGCCGCGCTGCAAGCTTATATGAGTGTATAGCTGAGCTACTGATAGAACTGTGAACTCTTCAGCCTGACTCAAACTAGTGGTCACCCTCTCTACTCCGCTCGGGTATGGAGGACCGAAGAAGGCACAACACAACACAAGCAAACCACTGCAATAATTCAGTGTTCCTTCTTAAGGCCTTATTAAGGGCACCTCCGAAGGCTAAGGCCTTAAAGGCCTTAATAAGGTTATTAAGGGCTCCATATTAAGCGGCCTCAGGATGAAAAATACAAAATTTTCTGGGCTTTTTTAGATGCATTCAAAGCGGTTTTGCTTCTTATGGCTTGCTCCAGCTGAGTTTTGGCTGAACTATGTTTGTGGACTGAAATTGCTCCCACCAAGGCAATGCAGGTAGCCGAGCTGAGGGCTTGGCCCATGTTCCGCTACGCTTCAGCAGAATCAACGGAGCCTGCCGGACACTGCCATTGAGAATCCCTTAATGCTGCGGGCGTTTGGCAGCTGCCGAACCTGCCGAGCGTAGCCGAGAAGGGTGACGTAATCCAAGGTAAGGCTTAATTAAGGGTTAAGATGGACCCAGCTTCATGATCATGTTAACCCTTAGCATTAACTTGAAATTAAGGGTTAATTCATTCTAAGGCTTAACCTTAGGAGGAACACTGCCAGTGCAATAAGTTCGTAAAGTAAGAACAAGATGTGAGTACTCAGTCGGGACACGATGGGTGTAGACGACTATATATTAGTCGGTACTACAGTCGTCACTGCCTTAACCCATACCCCTCGGTGGGGCAAAAAAAGTATGGGTTATGAGGGTTTTATGGGTTATCGCAGGTAAATATCACGTAATTTGGGCACTTTTACACTGTAAACTGAGGAAAATTTGCCTCCAAGATTATGGGTTATGGGGAAGTACAGGTATGGGTTATGACAGTGACGACTGTATACCTAAAGTAAGAGTACTAAAGTACGGTAGTAAACATGTGTACTAAAAAGGAAATAAACGGGCGGTGTCGGGTATCCATGAGCGCATCACCGGAGGGTACCGGCGGGTCTCCTACAACACTCCCCCAGACCCGGCGGTAGTGTTGCCGCGGCTCGGCTCAGCTCGGCTGAGCCGATAGAGCCGAGCTAGTATAAGCCGAGCCGAGCCAGCCGTTACCAGGGTGGCGTTATTCCGACGATTGCTTCGCGACCACGTGATATTTCTCCAAGACTTCGAGTTTGAAAAATACGTCGGGATATTCCTTAAACCTACACAAGTTGTTGTGGGCAACCTCTGTTCCCGACGCTCTTCAGAGCCAGCGCAATTTTGGCAATAGCTTGAAATTCACCTGTGTCTTTCAACTTCTGCTCATTGTTCAACGGAAATCTTAGCAACTGCCCTTCCAGGCCACTTTCGACTACCTCTAGCTTGCACATGTGATCTATTCAGATGTTTTTGCACACTTGCTTTGGCTAGTAAGGGTGGTAAACAAGCCTACAATCTGAAAACTCTTCGGCCCCTTACTTGACCAAACATGGGGAATTACGGAAGCCATGGAGGCCTACTCTGGGATAAAAGTATATTGAATGTGTAGATAATGGGGCTCAGCACTGTGATGGATTAGAAATTAACCAAGACTGTAGCTAAATTCTTTGCTCTTAGCATCTTTGAACGGCCACGCAATATTTGGGTCCGTGCAGGAGGGACGGTTGAAATTGAACCAGTCCAATGTTGACAAGAAATTGATGCAATCAGAGATTTCGAGCAGTGAGGGACTGAAATGGATCCTCAAGTATGGCCTACCGTCCGAGGGCATGTTCTTGAACTTCAAGAAAATTGGAAATGCAGTCATTTATTGCAACAAACAGTGCAAAACAGCTGCAAATTAGAATCCGCCGAGAAATCAGTTGTGCTTGATGGATTGGTTCAGGCCTTTGTCCGATGCCGTTCAAAACATGCAGGAGAACATTCCGATGCATTTTAACCTATTACATACTGCAATATTCGGACCATACGAGTCGATTCACGGTTACTTTTGTCAATACCGAGTACATTCGGAATGGAGAGAAAGGAAGTAGTGAAGCTACAGTGGTGGCAAATAGAAATTGCCGTGGCTTTTTGGCCAAAAGCTTGCTGTATACTTCACCGAATGACCTGAAACAAAATGTAGAGATAAATATATGATACTACTGTACCACTTAGAACACTCAGCTATATATTATGCCCTGACAATGCATCAATAACAGGACAGTTTCTGATTATTGCCATATCTGGAAAAGCTCAATGTATCCTCAGCAAAAAAGTGTCATAATAGGATGAAAGTACTTGAGAACAGTCCTAGTTTTCACTTTTGTCGAATGGAATTGACCCTCATTTGAGCTCACAACAACCGCTCAGAGTTGGCTATTTTCACGCAAAATAGCTGAAAATGCAGAGAAAATAGCTAAAATGACCTACTTCGAGCGGCCGTTGTGAGCTCAAATGACGATCAATTCCAGTCAATCAAAGTGAGAACTAGCATTGTTTTTCAAGTACTTTTATCCTATTATGACACTTTTTTGCTGAGGGTACATTGTGTTTTTCCGGATATGGCAAAAATCGGAGGCCATCCATTATTGATGCATTCTCAGTGCATGATATATTGCTGAGTGTTCTTAGAGGTACAGAAGTATCACATACACATCTCTACATCTTATTTGAGGTCATTCGGTGAAATATACATCGAGATTTTTACCAAAAAGCCACGGCAATTTCTATTTGCCACCACTGTAATGTTTCAATGCTCTCGAAATTTGACTTCGGGGAGATACTGCTTGCAGAATACTGAAGTTGAGACAACCATTGGAGGATCAAAGCGCGGCGAACAGGATGCGCTTCAATGCTCAAGGTGCACGACATATAGCAGCTCTGATTTGCACAGGGTAACAATTGCGAAGGCAATGGATTTGGCTTGGTTTGGCAAGCTGATGGACATTCGGGAGTCGTTAATCGAAGCCTGAATGCCAATTAGGAATTTGTGAACCGTCAGAGCATGATAACACCCGTAATGATGCCGAACTTTATTGATCGAGGATTCGAGCATCATAAGGTCCGACCCGCCAAAAGATGTTCAGAATTTCGTGAGAATGCGAGCGGCGTAAAGGCTCAGCCCGCTAACAATGCAGGATTTTGTGAAGACGTGAATGAATGCGAGCATCATAGCTCGACCCGCTGATAGGATTTCGTGAATGCGAGCATCATCAGGCTCGACCCGCTAATAACGCAGCCTGATTTTGTGAATTGAAGCGAGCATCATAAGGCCCGACCTGCTAATAAACATGCAGGACTTCGTGAATGCGAGAATCATCTGGCTCGACCCACTAATAATGCAGGATTTTGTGGATTGAAGCGAGCATCATAAGGCCCGACCTGCTAATAAATATGCAGGATTTCGTGAATGCGAGAATCATCAGGCTCGACCCATTAATAATTCAGGATTTCGTGCATTGAAGCGAGCATAAGGCCCGACCTGCTAATAAATATGCAGGATTTTGTGAATGCGAGCATCGTCAGGCTCGACCCGCAAATAATGCAGGATTTCGTGAATTGAAACGAGCATCATAAGGCCCGACCTGCTAATAATGCAAGATTTCGTTAATTGGAAACACGAGCATCATAAGGCACGACCCGCTAATAATGCAGGATTTGATTGCTTCGTCCGATTAGTGTAATAGAAAAGGCGAGTTTTCCTATTGTCGTTGAGTTCACTAAACCCGTTTGACAGATCCAGTACGATGCGTGAGTCCAAGTGGTCCGACAGCGCGAAGCGTGACGGTTGGACAGGTGGTCCAAGCGGCCGGCAGTGCGAGACGTGACGGCGGCGGGACCGAGACTAAAGCAGTAAAGCAGTAGAATGGGCGCAGCGTGCGAGAGGTGTGTAGATGGGAGAAGTGAAGTATATTCCATCTGTATCCCTGCTTATATACATGATTCGTAACCATAGGAGCATCACCAATGTATCATGACCAAGAGACAAGAGGAATGAAATAATAAATGAAACCAAGGAAACTCACGATCGTTGAGTATTCCCGAAATGGCCTAATATCCATGACACTTAGGGAGAGGATCGTTTTAAAAAAAAACGTCCGAAGTCTTAGATTTTCAAGGGCTACAAAAATGTGTACTCAGATTTTCGATACAAAAAACTTGTACTCGCAGTTACCAAAAGTAACCGAATTCGGGGTTTTTTCCCAGAAATTACGAGGTTGAGCTGGTTGAGCTCAAAGTTGTCTCAAAGCATAGGCAAAGGGGGAAGAGAGGAGCAAGCATTCATTGAGCAACACAAAGTATCTATCCATCCATCGGGCATGAGGTTGAAGCAAGGTTTCAGCGTGGAACTGGAAGCATTTTCGGAATGCAGTTTCGGAGCACAGTCCGAGGTCATCTGACACTGACAGCTGGATATCCGAAGTCCGAGGAAAGGCCCGCACAGTGCTTACAGCTGTGCTTACAAAGCACCCAGTCATTTTGTAAGCATCTGCATTTTGGACTCTTGGAGCCCTATACCGATGATAGTCTCGTGACCAGCCTCTCACGACATCCCAAACTGGGAACCCTGTCGTGAGAGTCTGGAACTATCATCGGCCAAGTAACCGTACCCTTGCTCTATCAAATTTTGATGGAGCTTTCCCACAGTATGTGGACCTTGCACCCGCTCATTCTGTTTGATTCTGGGTTGAAGTGGTAAGATATTTTTGCATACTACATGTCCCATGACTGTTTGTGACCCATATGTGCTCTCAAATAATTTCTTCGTTTGCCATGCTCACAGTTTCAAGAAATCCAGTTTCCGCGTAATGCTGATGACATGACAGCCCTCCAGTTCGTTAAAATATGGTGAAAGCTTACTAGTAGGCAGAGGGCATTGTTTGAGGATTGGGGGTAGAAGATTCTCTACAATGTGTCTTCTCCCTACTCTATACCTTGACTTGAGATTACTTCATATCGATTTTTTGATTCAATGTACCCAAAAGAGTGAATCATCAGGCAGCAGGGGACCTCTAAATAAAGTAGGGATGCACAGCAGTATTATCATCTGCTTATTTGAAGGCACAGCAAGCTTAGTCTACCTTTAAAACGAACTGCTCAGCGCCGTCCAACTGTTTTGGGAGGCAACAGTAATACTGATTACACAGCACTCAGGTTTCATGAACCTTGTGAGATAAATTGATTTGAGCCAATGGATAGGCTGAGAAGTCATTCTAGCAGTGCCATATGCTAAAAAAAACGAGCTGAAGTACCCTAGAATCAAACAGAATGAGCGGGTGCAAGGTCCACATACTGTGGGAAAGCTCCATCAAAATTTGATAGAGCAAGGGTACGGTTACTTGGCCGATGATAGTTCCAGACTCTCACGACAGGGTTCCCAGTTTGGGATGTCGTGAGAGGCTGGTCACGAGACTATACCGATGAATGGGGAAGCATCTTCCCCATTATGGAGGTTACCGTATAATTACGTTCAATTCGGATGTCCCGCGTCACGCACCCCCGTGTCGATCCGAACTTTGCGTTTTGGTCGTCTTGAGCGTCACGCTGAGAGAAAAGGCGTCCAAATCGTGCAAAAAAGAGAGGATTTTCCGGCTTTGAATTTTTTTTCTTCGAAATTTTGCCCCTGCCCGTAGCCCCTGGTCACGCAAAATTTCCCGTTTGTCGAGTTGTCGAATCGGTTCCACCGGGTCACGCGTCACACCCCCTGTCGAATTGAACGTAATTGTACGGTATAGGTTTGTATCCGGACGCCCAAGTCTCGCCGACTCCGAGCCAACAACTTCTGCTTTCTTTCTACCCCGAAACACCGTTCGGTCTGCGCCGCTGGGGAACCCATCTACGGTTGCCATCAAGTCCACGCTTTGGATTCGGCCGAAGGATTTTGCACACGCACTTTTTGCCCACCTCAAGTCCACCTTCTCTTATCTGCATACGTGCTCCCCACCTCCTCTCGCCGATGTACACCCACAGCACAGGTACAACACTCGACAGACCCTGGGCTTCGGACGACGCTGCGCGCGCGGCAGCGTCGGTGTGTACTATACCGTGACGTAAGTACGCGCTGCAATTGTGCGAGTCAAGTCGTCGAAGCCTGAAGGTGTATGGTCAGGACTGGCCGCCTATTCACGCAACTTTTACATACCTTCGCCATGCGCAAGCTCCAACTATGTACCGTCTACCTCGCATTCAAGTGCACAGAGGTGAATCGGGCAGGCAATTGAGACCCAATTATCCTATCGTTTAATACTTACTAAGTATCTCCTGCTTCTTCACTGACATCCTATAAAACTTCCATATATCTGGACCTACAGCAAAGAAATGTTATCTCTTTATTCAAAATTCTCGCTCTTGTACCAACGAAGACGGCGACCTCAATTCATGACACAAGGAAGCCGTCCCTGCCGACCATTTTCGATATCCCCGCCTGCTACTCCTACGTAATACGGTTGCCAACAAGTCCACGCTTTGTTTTCGGCCGAAGAGTTTTCGACGCGACTTTTTGGCGCAGCTTCCTATGCTCTCTACCTCCAAGAGCCCTCCTGGGCACCCCTTTCGTGACACCTGAGACGTTCACGAAAGGGATGCCCAGGAGGGCTCTTGGAGGTAGAGAGCATAGGAAGCTGCGCCAAAAAGTCGCGTCGAAAACTCTTCGGCCGAAAACAAAGCGTGGACTTGTTGGCAACCGTATCCGGAGAGGGAATATGTTTTGGGCGGCAAAACTCCATGAAAGATTAGAGAAGCTAGCATCGCATACCATCTTGGATGCAATCATGAGCGTAGAAAGAAAGAGTCGATGACCGGACGATCCGCGAGCTTGGGGGAATCGTGCTTTTAAACGTTGGAGCAAAACCAAGGCTACGTAGGGAACATTGGAGTGCACGCGGATATGTACGCTGCAACACTGCACTTATGAAACTGGGCAGGGGCATATTGGTTTGGGTGCGGGCTGCGACACAGCAAAACAGGTGGCAGATGAAGCGCGCGCTGAGCTCTGCGATGTAATGGTGAGGATAGATGGCATCACCCTTGCCAATCCCGCTGGTCTCTTCAGACCTTTCATTACAAGCTCCACAGGTTGTAAATCGGGCGAACGTCTCTGACATTTCGTCCAATGTGAGCACCTGCTCCTCGCTCCGTCCTCGAGACGTTTTGATTTCTCTTCCTAGTCCGCGAATGACGGAATCCGATGTAGACTGGATTTTGCTATCTTCCCGAATCTTCCCGTTTTTCGGATGACAGGTAACTCAATCGAGTACTTAGCTATTGCAGACGTCGGTCCAACGTCGGCCTAGCGGGTCCGGAGTCACGTATCTATACACACGTAAGAACATATCGCCATCAACTGCGTCTACAAGATAGATAATAAAAGTGGTGGCACGAGCTTGGTGGTCCTTGCGCAGGCGCCAACAATGCCCCCCGAATGACATTATCCATGAGCAGGAAACTCAAGTTTACCTCCTCCTCGAACACAACACATCCGTCCCAGAAAGTTTTAGGCCGCCATTTGCTATGTTTCATATTCCACGCGATAGCAAGATCCGATGGCAGCTTGCAATGAGCGAGAGAGTAATCGAGCGCATGCGACCCCCGGTCCATCGGAGTTGAAAAGGACACAATCATACCGAGGCCCAGACTTAGCACAAAATATCTTCGGCGTTGGTTCAGTCGTCCTTCGATTGGTCAGCAATGTTGAAAGACCTCGATCTCAATCAAATTGAGTGAAATCTTATGCAGAAATGTGAAATAGGGAACATACCTCAATATCATTGGTCATGCAGGTCTTCGTAGCTGCGGCTGTCGCTATGTCATCATCGCCCTCCGTCCCGACGTTCCAAGTCGAGCCCCGCGTTGGCCCCGCGCCCTCTTCATCCATAGTGCTACCACTGCGACAAGTCCCATCAACATGCGGACCAGCCGCCAATGCACCACTGGCTGTCGCATTCACTTCCTGTTAGTTGAATTGTAAATACCATTAGAGTATCGGGTTGTCGGTTTCCGTAACATATTAAGTACATTGGTGTCTTTCTATCGTTCTTCAACAATTAGCTTTTGCGATGGCTCAGGAGCTGGTAAGACCAGCTTGGACAGAGGAACCTTGGCCGTCAATAATTAATGCTCTCCCAATGGGCCAAAACAAATCTCGGGTCTCGATCGTGACCTTTCTACAGAATCCGACCCCATCTTCCGACCTTGCATATTACAATAAAGCTCTGCCACCATTACCCAAGAGTGCTAAAGCGACAGATCGACCACCCCCAACAGCGCCCGTCCCTCTGGATGTTGGGAGCAGCTGCACGGACATCCTCGATCCCAAAAATTTTCGGCTGATACAAGACGTGACACAAGCCGCCAAATATCGACGAAAGCGGAAGAAAATGATGAGATCTCTTGATATAACCGAGAAGGCCGGGCACATAGTGAAATTCAAGAGAAGGAGGAGGAGGAGTTCATGCAGGAGATAGGCTAGGCGGTCAACTGTACGACACCTTTCACCCGCTCACTGAAGTAGTTTCTGTTCTGCAATCGCTACTATGTACCTAAATCTGTTTTTATTGGCTGGTCCAATTTGGTTTGTCGGAAAATGGTACACACACTTTCGATTTTTGACCCCAAAAAATTGGCCACAGCCAAAATGTCAAACGCCCCGGACAACGTTTCGCGCAGCGAGGGACTAGAAGTCAGCGACAAAGACCGGTGTTGAAGGTGTGAGAATACGTAGTTTGTTTCGGCATGCTATGATATTGATGTACTCGCGTATCAATACACTTGTCGCTGCTTGCCCTCTGCGTCCATCTGTGTCTGAGCCGAGCCACAATTAGTGGTCTCACCTTCCGTCCTCCCCTCCTACTTTTCACAGAAGGAGCCCCAGCCAGTTTCATATGTTGGTAGGATTACGTTGCCTGTCGAGAGTTCATAGGATCCCAATTCGGGCGTGTGTTCTCCGTCGGATTACCATAACAGGACAACAGCGCCAAGGCGAGCCGTGCGCAAATTGCAATACGTACTTACTCGAGGTGTAGTCTCGGAAACCCAGACGTTTATACGCAATCCTTGAGGGCCCGGAGCTCCTTCCTAATCTGTAATTACAATGACAGCCTTTGACGTTTGATTGATTTTGAAGGGTGATGGGAAAAACTTTCCTACGTCCCCGCTGCCATCATGACCAAAATCAATCAAACGTCAAACACTGTCATTTTAATTACCGATTTGGAAACATATCCGACTCTGCAAACTACGCCTACAAGCTTGAAGGACTACGTAGGAAGGTCTGGGTTTCCGAGACTATCGAGGTCACTGCCGCGTTTCCTCAATTTATCGGGCCGACAAGTTAATTGTTAAGTTCTAAGTTTCTCATTTAGAATATGGGCCTCAGAAACTAGCTAAAATACAATAAATTTATCGTGGCCAGAAATGTAACTAGAATATATAAAATTCTTACTCTATATCTCAGTCTAATAAATGAATTATATTTTGGAATTTTTCGCGAGCAAATAAATCAGACACGTTTTCTCGAGTGTCCGTCCCAGATAAACGAGACAGTAAACTTCGGCTTTAGAGCCCACAGAAACGCTTCAAGATATGTAATGTTTCCCATTGAGTTTCTGCATACAAGAAATTTGAAGTTTCTCGACTCATTTCAGGGCCAGATAAATTGGACTAGAAACTTCGAGTTTTACACACCATTAAATCTATCTGCAGATCGTCTGCAGGTCATCCGCAGACCATCTGCAGATGAGCGTCACAAGTAATATACAAGACTATGATACAGATAGATTTAGCAAGTACGAGCTACAATGTATTGTTCAGCAAGCTTCTCGTTCTTCGTTCCGACCTTGCGGGATAGTGTATTGAATCTGATTTTGTTTTTCCACTCTGCGTATGTGAATAGCTTGACAGACATCCTCTCCATCTCCCTGAGTCTTTTCACGAACCATCTCTCGCAATTAGAATTCCACCACCCAGTGTTGAGACCAGAAGACCAGAAGGCGGTTGGTGTTGGCCACCACGATATATACTTCAGCTGTTGGCCGCAGTGCTTTTTTGACCTACAGAGGATTAAGAGCTTTCTTCGATGTGAGAACTCAGAACATACCGGTTTCAACAGTATGTATACACCCCGCAAACGATACCGACTTCGTCCTCTGTCAGTGTTTCATGCCACAGAACCGTTTCCTCGTCTCGAGTTTCCTCCACACGTACACCAGATTTGAGAACATCTTCATAGGGGTCATAGCAAGCTAGATCTTCGAAATCTGTCAAAACCAAGCGCGCAAGTCTGCCAACAATCCCCCCATAGAATAAAGCCACACGACCACGCGGTGAGCGAAGGAATGAATTACGGCGCTCGACGTATACTCCGAAGTCAACGAGAGTTGGAGTATAGCCGGCGTGACGACGACCCAGGGTAGGTTGGATAGGAGGCGGGAGCGGCGTATAATCAAGTGGTCTTGGCCAACCAGGAAAGAAGGCAACACCCAGATTCACGAGGTTGCGTATGATGGTCTCAACATCGGAATTGTTGCCCCAACCCGACCTGAGCACTTGAAGAACAGCGGCTGCGCTTTCCAGCAGAATTGACGGACTCGACGAATGAGAACCGTGAGGGAAAAGCTCAAAAAGAACGCGATCAGGTAGTCTTAGCACCTTTATGTTAATATTCCACTCGTTCTCCAAGTCGGAATTGGATGAGACTATATCCATGAGGTTGGCCGGGATGGCCGTCAGATCATTCGCGTCGAGAATGTGCTGGAACAGGGCAGGAAGCCCCGACTCGGAATGAACGCTCCAAGTTTCGTCTCCAAGAGTCCATCCGCATGCCTTTTCCTGCATCTTCCGTGACGAAGGAGGAGCAGTCGCATGCTCATTGAAGCCAAAACGAGAGGTGATGATGCTACGAGCATCCTGTGTGCTCCACCCTGGCAGCCTGGACGCGTCTTCGCAAAGATCTTCATGACTCAGACCATACGCGTGCTCAAGAACCTCGTAGGCCCGCTCGCCAGTTTTCGCCTCCAATATGTCACGTCCAGGTACATCGGGAAGCGCGGGCAGGGCGTCAGTAGACGGTGGTTGATGGAAAAAGAAATAATCCTCGTCCCCGTCGTCATCGTCGAAATTGTCTGGCTCAGCTATCTCGGTCGGGGCCAGCGCTGTGCAAAGATCCCACTGGTTTGAAAAAGAATCGTAAAGACGCTGACGGGGAGTAAATTCGTCCCAACGGTCAGCCGCATCGGTGCGATTGCATGCGCGGCGAATGAAAAAGCCTCCATCCTCCTCCCAAATGAAGACACGGGCCCCCTTTTTACCCGGAGCTGACCCTCCAGACGCATGCTGTTCTCGAGCGAGACGTGCTTTTCTCGCATCGAACGACTCGTGCTGAGCTCGCTTTTCATTATGAAGCCGGCGGCGCTCCACAAAAGCATGTATATCCTCCCCTGGCTTCTGGCCGCTATCACGCTCGACGGCGGGAAAGGGCGTGGAAGCTGGGGGTGAAGCAGAGGGCATCTCGAGTTGTCGTTGGAGGTAGGCCATTTCTGAGGCTTTGCCATTTTGACCCTGTGGCTGACCATCGACTGAAAACCACTTCGCCATCTAGCCCATTGAGGTAATCGAGTTCATTTTGGGTGGGCACAAAACCTAAATTGATAAGAGCGTCTGGAATGGGTTCCTTGAGGGGGAGGTCGTTGCCGTAGAAGAAGTAGAGTGGGACACGGTGTCTGCCAAGGAGGTGAGGCAAGAGCCAGCGAGCGTGCCGAGGAAGATGATGATCCATATGTGTTTTCCTCAGCGTCAAGTCCATTATGCCCCCCAGCCGATCGATGTGCATGTTCCCGACCGCAGATTGCTCCAGATCAACGATCCATTGCCAGGTAAGCTTGGTGCGGTCCATCAGACGGCGCCTCCAATCCTGGGTATCTCGCGCGTCGAGAAGAATGAACATGACCGTGATTTCCGCCATAAGAGGCAGAAATGCATCACGCGAGCGCAGGGCGATCTTCACTGCATTGGAATGCGAGGTGGCATTCCTCTCCGTGTAGCAGTAACTGATGGGGGAGAGGAAGGTGTATACAGCTTCGCCAGGACGAGAGCCATACAAGTCCATCATGGTTCGTAGCGTGAGACGAAGCAGACTCTCCAAGTAGAGCCAGCTGTCAACGACCTTTTGATCAAGGCCCCAACGAATATTGAATTGCCCGAAGCTGGAACCAGGTACTGTAACTTCGACGATGGGGACCGTTTTCTCATTGACATTGAGGCGGGAGAAGAGTGGTCCATTGAACGGACTGAAGCGCGGCAGAAGGACTAGGTAGGGGAACTTAGGATTGATCCAAAGCGGCCGCCTGAAGTCCCCGTCATTGAATTTGTACCCGTCGGGAGCGGTGGCCTCCGAGGGTGGAGGTATGTTGAGTAGGAAGTTAGGATCACCGTAGTGTGCCCCGAAGACACCCAGTTTGTTCTTGATGAACCCGTCAAAATATGGGCCTGTCTGAGCTAGGGTTTAAGCGGGATTGAAGAGCATAGCAGATCGTATTTGGATACGTACAGGAAACGTCGTGGATCCGGTTGAGTGGGAGGACGCCATGGCCCTCTAGACAGCAAGAACTACCCAGAGGAATGTCAGAAGAGTTAAAGAGGACATCAAAATCATCTTACCAAGGATGCGCACACGATGCTGAAGGGTATATACAAGAAACGAAAACGAAAACCACTATATATAGAATAGCCGATGGATGGCCGATGATGACCTTCGGCATTCAGTAACAGTTCAAAAACAAAAATGAAGTGTCGGCACGGAACAAGGGAAGCGGCGGGCATTCAATCATCATCACGCCAAGCTTGTCACGGTCACGTACAGTCTTTTGCCGCAATTCTCCTGCTTGACGCTATCGCGACTTTTTGCGTCCGTCGAATGGATCAATCTGCAAGCTGATAGTGGCTGCTTTCTGCTCTAGTAACCTTATGCCCCATTTCTGGATCCACAACTTGGCAATACTGGCTGTAACACAACAATAAATAATCCCGATTCCCCAACTTTTTAAATTTCGAAAATAAGCGCGGCAAGCAGTAAAGGTTTCAGCCAGGTGGCAGCATGGATAATTCTCAACGGAGTCACTCGACCCTGAGCTCGAAAATGTGTATATAAGCCAGCCAAAATGAACCCACTTTCACCCAATCTGAATCACTCAGAGTCACTCTCTTTCTCTCTCATTCTCTCTCATCTCTGCTCTGGAATCTTGGAATCGAAGTTTTTTCCAGTCATGGGAGGCTATACTTCGCCCAAGAGGCTTCCAGAATCATCGAAAACACGCCCCGGCGAAAGAAACATTCTCTTATTCCGCTTTTTCCTCAATCTCTCCTTGGGTTTCCTCTTAGGCTCTATCTCTGCTCTCGTCCTACCGGCTACTCATGCGGATGCATACACTTTCACTTATTGCCTAGCCTACTTCTCTGCTCTCTATAATCATGTTATAAGCTGCCTTGGCAAGTTCTGGCTCGCTTCTTTGTGATCAGCTAACAAATTCATCTCATGTAGGACAATTCTTAATCCCGGCAAATATTAACATGTGTTCAGTATTCAACTTACAACGGCTTGTTTACGGACGATCCCATGTTTCGCACATGAGGATTGACCGACTTCGGCGACAACCGGGATATTGCGAGCCACTGAAAGAGTTTGACCCTTCTTTCTACTCTTTCCGCTCCTCATAACCAAGTCTGTAGGTTTCCGCGGCTCTCTGTGTCGTTTTTCCGACTCCCAACATGAAGCCTTGGCAGCCTGCCTTTGCTTCCAATACTCACAACCATCTTCGTTGGTTTGAGCAGCTATCTTTGGTATAGAAAGTCATCGGCACAAAATTGCGGTCTGTTTTGTTTTCTTAAAATCTTCGGACCGAGAATTCAAATAACCTTGTTTTCTAGTCCGCTATGCTCCTGCCTTTCGTCTTCGCGGTGGTGATGCTTCGGATGATGGTGAGATGCTGCCTTCAGAGCATGACTCCTTTATTGAAGCAAGTTTTCAGAGTACCTATCCCCAGACGACGATGATCGTAAGCGCAAACGCAAGGCCAAGGGCAAGCAGCCCGCGCGCAAGAGGGCATCAACCTCGAACTGCAACCGGTAAAAATTTAAACTTCAAGGCCTTCTCGCCTTCTTTGAACCTTCTTGGTGCGATTGGCAATTCCGAGGGTGCACAAGCAGCCCGGGTATGCACTTCGATAACATCTCGATGTTGATTTGGAAGACTTGTCTTGTGCATTTTACGCGGTATGCACATCCCATTCCATTCGTTATTTGTCTCAAGTAAGCTCTAGTGGTGTCCTTGGTCTTCGCGATCACATTAGCGATACAATTCTTCAATACTTGCTCAGCTTTCCTTATCTGGCTTCCGATGAGGACATTCAACAGTACTATTCATTTTGCACTGACTCAACAAATGCTAAACTTCGAGGCAAGTTGGCCATCTTTGCGGTCTTGAATCAAACCGGATGCTAATGAATCAAATTAGCATGGTGGGCGCATAAAGTTAGCTATCCTTGGCTGCTTGTCTCCCTCAACCGCTACCTCTCGCACATGAACAAGCGCTACTGGGATCTAACTCCCAACGATACAAACCCAATCGAAGGGAGTCACGCTGAAGACAACCAAATCAAACCTACGAATCGTCCAATTTTGGAGGCAATATTATTGTGAGATACCATCTTTGTTGTCTTCTATACAGCTGAAGTCCGCTGTAGCGCGAAGGAACAAGATGCGCAAAATGCGCGAATTATTCAAGAAATGATATCCTCGGGAGTGTTACAGAACCCAACAACTCGCTTCAAAGCCGGATGAAGAGTCAAGCGCAGCGAAAGGCTCGCGCTTCTGAGAAGAAGCGCATCACTGATGCGGAGCTCCTCACAGTCAAGGAAAGCAGGAAACTCCGAAATAATCTCGAAGCCACACAACAGGAAAATGAGACCCTGCGAAAGCAAATTGCGATGCTCAGCCAGGCAACCTTTTCAGCTACTCCATCGACTCCGAAGAAATTGCAGCCTGTTGCTAGTTCATCACAACTTCTTAAGCCTGCGTGATTATTGCGATCCGAGAATTAATGTTGATTCTATTTACAGCCCCCTCGCCCTCCAATTCGATTATCGATGTCGACAGTCTGTTCCAGTCACCTCCCTCAAACACCCAGGAACTAGCTGACTCCGATTCCGATGACTTTGACTACGCTGCGGCGCTCAACTCGGACATCACGAGTCCGATGCTCAAGAAGATAGCACGCGACCATTCAATGCCAGGTATCGATGATGAATACAACTAATCCGGCATGCTTTCCTTCCAGTAGACCACATTACAGTGTTGCTCCGAATATAATTTTGCTTTCATACGGTGTAAGGATTGAAGTTGACAGAGTGTTCGGGACCTTTGGGTTATCAGAACTCAGTACCGGTGGAATTTTAGCGCAATAACACATTTGGCGGCACTATAGACATACAAAAAGCATTCAATAACTCTACCAAGCAGGAAATATGCAGCAATCCGACGATTGACGCGAAAGATTGAGACAGAAACAAGGCACATGACCATGTTGAACTCTCCGTGCGTTTCGGTGTCATTCTAAATATTCTGATGATGAATTGGCCCAATTCTTTTTGGATGCTTAGCTTCACCCTATCTCAATAGTATACCTGACTTTAAGCTTCCCTGAATCAGTAGTTGCCCCGCAAACTACAAAGAAACGAGAAGCTCCTTCCTAATCGGGCTCAAAAATCTGATGATGGATTCTGCTGAAAGTCGGAGAGCAGCGGTATTGAGCACATCCAAGACTGAATAATAACTTCAGGCTTCCCTGAAATAATGCTTTGCATGTTAACGCACAAATGATTCACTTTGTAACTATTGATTTGCGGCATGCCTTGAGCAAGCATAAATTTCCTTGCTGGGGCACTTCCGCAACTTACAACCCAGCGAACATTGACTATTGGTACCAAAACAATCTATCTACACTATACACCGGGTCCCTAATATGAGGATGGCAAATCGGCGGTGGATTTTGTGTGCAAGGTGACCTAGTACAGCCACTCGGACATCCCCGAGATACGGCTGATGACTTGATCATCAGGCCGGACATATGTGACTGTAACATCAATCACGGCTGCTTTGCCGTGTTGATACCGATCATTTTCGTTTCTGAATATCGGGATTGATGGAGTTGATGGCCTCGCAGGCCGGCTGATACATATCAGCTAGCCGCGTTTTCGTTTTCGATTCTCGTTTATACCGGATGCTGAAGACGAACGAGGGAATGAAGCAAGCGAGCGCGGAATGGATGAACGGTATTGAGCGCAGTGAGGTCGTAGAAGCCAAACAAACGCGGTGCTCAGCACTGTACGTTCCGCTTGATTTTGGTTTGTGGAAGAGCTGGAGCACTGATTTTCATTCGGGATCGTTCGAACGCGGTGCTACGCACTGTACGTTAGTCCGTCGACTCGGAGGAGGTGGAAGGTAGGCAAAACGCGTTACTGCGGTATCTCTCGAACGCGGTGCTAAGCACTGTACGTTCGTTTGATATCGAGGCGGGAACGGGAAGCGATGATGGAGGTTGGGATGAGAGGGAAATGGGATGTCACACATATGTCACATATGTCACGTCTAGTGAATCTCGTTGCGGACTTGCAAGTGTTGCAACTAAGACTTCATAGTACATACTCGTAGATCAATAGCACAAGTCAAGCTTACGATTCAAACATCTACTCGAAATCAGGGGGTTCGTGTATTACAAGACTACGAGTTTTTTTTTTTACAAAACCTATCTATTCGTGTAAGTAGTCAGTCATACGTATAAAAAATTTAGAGGTTCATTCTGTCGGTCGCAGCGACGAAGAGTTCGAACACTTCCTTCGGGATGTTCAGGGTCTCGATATAGGCGGGTGTCTTGGTATCGAGCCATATACTGCTGTAAAGGTTTCGCGGAAGGCCCGGCGGGGCTGCGGCCTTTCCAAAACCGTGCTGGTTGGTTCTTCTTGTTCAGAGCAGTCTGCGCATCGACGAAGCGCAGATAGTCGGCGATGGAAGGCTCACGCCAGATGCAGACCTTGACCTTATATATTCGGACTAGTTGGCCGTCCAGCATGACGTCCGCCTCTTCCTCGGACGACATACCCCAAATCCCAAGGTGGCCAACCATATCTCTCATCCGCTTCCACGTCTCGACATCCCTCGCAGTCCCCGCCAATATCTTGAGCTGGATTGTGTGAGTACTTGTTTCGATACGATCCTCAAGTTTCTGCTTGCTGTTTTAGTCTTTGCTCATATGTATGCGAATGTGGACATACGCGAGTCTTGAGGCAAGGCTTCGCATTTCAAGCTGGTGCTGCTCTTTCGCCTGCACTGCGCGAGCATGAGCCTCTGCCGACGTCTCAACGTGTTGAGTCGCTGAGCTGAAGCGTGGCTGGAATTTGTGCCATGACCCACGCCAAGTTGCGAGCTTGTCCTTCATTGCGTTCTCCATAAATGCGCGATTGGCGCCGACTTCGATGAAATCTTCTTGATCTTCCTCATGCTCTGCCAGGAGGGTATCCACAATCTTCTTGATCATGAGCTTGTTCCAACGACACTGGAGGTATCCTGGGCTGAAATCCCATTGAAAGAGCTCGTCGGGGGGATCTTCGCCTGCTTCTCAGGCAGAGACCGAAGCTTCCGAAGCAGGGTTGTGGTGCACGAAGTCCCCTACGGCCTCTACCTCGAATTTCATACATGTGAGCGCAGGCGCCTCTGCGAGCGCAGCATGATCAGAGACTTGAGTGGATGAATATATGGCTAGACGACTCACATGCACATAATTGATCATAAAAGGCTTGTCCTGTTTCTTCTTTGCGCTCCCCGATTTCTTCTTCGCTGTTGTCCCTTTCTTAGGCGTCACAGTTACCACTGCGTCGCGACCAAGGCACAGTTGTGCGAAGTCATTCAGCACTTTGTCGAGCTTGTCAATGTCGCCGTCGAATACCTCAGCCAGACGGGGAGTGGCGCTGAGCAGGGGTTGCGAGGTCGACTCGGTACTGGGCTCAGGCACTTCAGCCATTGGAATAGGATCGAGGGGAAACTCGATCGTGCGTGCGCCAGTGTTGACGATAGCGCCCATGCTGGCACGAGTCTTCCGGCGGGGAGGTACTTGCTTCTTAGAGGTGTTCAGTGCCTGAAGCTGACTGTGCGCACGAAGCTGGATGGCCTCGTCCGACTTGATCACCTGAGAGGAGGAGCATGAGTATGATGAGACGGATATGGGGGTGTGCAATACTGACCAATTCACGCTGGAACCGATCGACGTCTTCGTTTCGCTGCATCAACAACTTTTGAGCCTCAGTGAACTTATTGACCAGCTCGTTCTGCTGCTGGAACTTCGGTGGCGTCAATTGCAGTGAAAGTAAAGGCCACAAGCAGACCTACCATCGAAGCAAGATGCTCCCGGTCGGCAGTAAACAATGCTTCCATTTGACCGAGCTTGTTCTGGTCGGCGAGGAACTGTGCTTCCATTTGGCCTTCGTGGTGTTGCATCTCTAAGATAATCTGGTGCTTGCTGTTGAGCTCGTCCTGCAAAGAGCTCAGCACACGGCCTTGTTCCACGGCTGTCGCCTGTGCCGCTGCAAGAGCACCGCGAAGAGCGTCGACATCGGCGGCGAGATTCAAGTTACTCTGCTGCGCGGCTCGCGCTGTTTCGATTGCCTATAGCGGTGTGAGTAATGTTTGGTGCAAGGTTGGAGCGAAGCCTACAGAATCAAGGACTTCGCGCTGGGGTACGGTTGCCAACGAGTCCACGCTTTGTTTTCGGCCGAAAGCTTTTCGACGCGACTTTTCTGGCGCCCTTTTGTATGCTTTCTACCTCCATAGGCCCTCTCCAGGACCCTTTTCGCGACGCCCATGACATCGAGGACCCCGCAAAAAGCACGCTACACATCCCAGAATGGCCAGGAAAGGTGTCGTTACGCCGCCTTTGCCAACAAGTCCATGCTTTGGGCTTCAAGTCGATCTGAAGTGCAAATTAACACGGTTTTGAGGAAGTTATCTACATGGCTGGCAGGTTGATGTGGTGTGTCCGGGATTGTTTGCGATAGAGGTCTGTATATCTGCGTTACTGTAACAGTGTAACTTTCGGAAACCACAACACAGTGTCATTGTAAAAGAGTCGTATCAGCGCGCTACAGTATATACCTAGTGTCCTATGTAGGCGGCAAACCTGGCAATAGTAGTTGCATGCGTTGACCGCGCCGAAAGAAGCTTAGAAGGCTGGCATTTTCGCCGTACCTTTGCCGTACCTAGTAGCGCCAGAAAGTAAGGCTGTAGGCACTGAACTGAAAGAATTCAGCAGCGGTGATGGCGGAGGGGTGAAAGCAGAGGCGGAGAGTGGTAACGGTGGCGAGTTCTTTCTTGCTTGAACAAGGTGTGTAAGTGTATACGGTACATACAAGATTGGGACTCCTATTTATTGCGCACCTTTTACTTATTGAATTCGCGGTGTGCGCCCGCCGCCACACTAGACCCTTCCCACAACACCCGGCTCCACTGGTTGCCAGCCAACATTTCTCCCAGCATTGAAGGAAAATTGAAAGAATAGTCTGAAACGAATATTTTCCTGTTGCAAATTAGCCCTGCGAGCCGGTCTTGACCATGGGCGTCGCGAAATGGGTCCTGGAGAGAGCCTATGGAGGTAGAAAGCATACAAAAGGGCGCCAGAAAAGTCGCGTCGAAAAGCTTTCGGCCGAAAACAAAGCGTGGACTTGTTGGCAACCGTAGCTGGGGACCTGGGACCGCGCGGACTTTCTCTGGAGCGTGTCCTGGATTAGTACGCTGAGATATCGTCAGCCGCGACCAACTCAGTGCGGCGTAGGAGTCGCACCTTTCTAGAGTGCCGTGGGTTTGGGGGAGCGGGGTCGGGGTCCATTCCGGTAGCTCGCTCCGCGCGTACAACGTTTGGAGCCAGCAGACGGTAGAGGGAGAGGCGCGACATTCAGTTCTTCTTGCCCGTGCGTTTAAATCATTTAGATCCATGTTGTTTTCGCTAGCGCCATTGTACTTGTGCTTTATTGTATTTTGCCGAGTCGCGTATATGGAGGTATGGCACTTGTGCGCACAAGGAGATAGGTTTGGAGTGTCGCATAACGGAGTCGGAAGGCAGAGAACCTGAGAGAGGAGGTATAGAACTCGTCTGCTGGCGTACAACGCCTAGCAGCGAGAGCGCAATCTGTCGACGCACAGCGTCATACAGGTGCAAGGCTGAAATGAGGACCAGCGTCACGACGAGTCACAGTCAGCGTGACATTGTCACGGTACGCGGCGGCGCAGGGCGGCGCGCGCAGCTGCGCCGCCAATCTCAGGTGGATCTCCGAGTCAAAGAAGTTAAGCAGAGGGAATAATCGTGTATGTTGGTAATTGAGAAGAACTAATTACAAGCGCGTGCATGGTATAGTAGAGCTAATTGCATTTGTACATACGCCCAAACCTAGCACGGCGAGGAAACCGCAAATTTAAGTCTGTCAAAGATATCTGAGATGATGGACTTATGAGCAGAACGAAAGTGGGGACTCACTCGGCGCTTGCGCAACGTGCGACTCGCGGCAGCCACTACCTCAGCCTTGAGTGCTCTCTTGTGCCTCTCGCTGTTATTCTTCAAATGCCTTTGCAGAATGGTTTCGGTGACCCAGTGGTCTTCATAATTGTTGAGCGCATAGAACTCAATTGAGGCCTGAATAGCGATGTGAGTGACAAGTCGCCAACGATAATAGCGATAGAGTTACCATTTTGTAAACTAAATCGAGCAGCTTCTTGTCCTGGTCCGAATAACACACTGTCGTGTTGAGGTGGTCATCCGCAAGGTCCTCCACACGTTTCTGACAGATTCGTTAATAGCTTCAAAAGAATAGCTCGAATACCGCACCTTAATGCGATCCAGCTCAACCTTCGGCCAACCGGTGAGGTGTTCCAGGGTGTCTCGCGACAAACCTGTAGGCCTCGGAATCCGTTTTGGGAGGATTGGCGGCGGGGGATAGGAGTGCACAGGAACACTGTCGACGAATCGCACCTTTGAGCCTGGAGCGGAATCGTCGAGATGTCCAGGGCCATGATCGTGATCCTCGAGATCCTCGTGAATGAGGAGACCTGGCAGCACAGGCGTATTGAAGTCAGTGTGGATGAGAAGCAACATAACAGGGGGCGGGGGAATGCCTGGCTCCGCGAACGGAGAGTCGTGACGCGCGGCGACTGTAGAAGCATCCATGGGTGAGCTTCGTTCTCGCAGGAGGGATATAAAGCGAGAGCGCGTCGGATACTATTGCCGAGCATCAGCGCACGCGGGCGGTAACGCGTTGTGGTTCGGGGATACCTTGAAACGAAACAATTGACCGATCTCGGGAACAGAAGGCGGTGCCGCTGAATTAGCCGAAACAATTGGCATTTGTACCAAGTGCGGAAAACAGAAATGTAGCCAAGCACACGGATAAGCGGGCGCTGGGGGTGCATTGTTCTCATTCATGTAGAATACAAGGGAAAGCCGTAGTCGCGCTCTTGTTTATTGTTCTCGCGTAGACGGCAGAATGACTCCGGAGAAAATCGAGTCCCAAACTATAAGACAAGCGGAGGGGAGGTTATCCCACACGCAATGCTTTCGCTTCGTTCCAATTCGAAACAGTCCTACCGCCTTCATGGAAAGCTGCACGGGCACTCTGGCGCAATCGTACGACTCCAGGCAACAGACGACGGGAAATATTTAGCCAGTGGAGGTAAGATTCTGTGGTCAAGTATCGTTATGAATTGGAATGATGTTGCGCGCAGGTACAGACGGCACTAAAGCCTGGGATCTCCATTCTATGCGCGAGATTCCGGGCCCAACATGGCTCGAAACTCACGGGGCGACTACGGCCATGGTTTGGGTCAAACGCGAGGACAACATGACTCTGGCGTTGGTCTACGGCACCCAGAACAGCCAGTTGGTGTGTTGGCAGGGATTCAAACGCGGGGTTTGTTCTATTTCGCGAATCTAGGGGGACCCACTGATTGAGTCTACCAGGGAAAACTCGTGTTCGAAGAAGTTTTCATCACAGGGCCGCTCATCAAGTCCGCCGAGATTACTGGTTTGGCGTTTGATGCGTCCTCCAACCGTCTGGCAGTCTGCCATCGCGGCGGCGTAATCCAACTCTGGACAGTCGCGGATTCGATGGCTCTCAAGTTTGTCTGGTCGCAAGAGTTCAAGAACTACGTCCCGCGGGCCGTGGCGTTTAGTCAGCTGGAGGGCGACGAAAGGTCTGTTCTGGTGTTCCCGTTGTACGGAGGGTATATGTGAGTTATCTGTCCCGATGTTCGAGTTGGTGATTTATCGCAGTAAAGCCACACCCTCAAGGCTGATAAGGGGACCGTTGCGGATTCCCCGTGGCACATTAGCACGAACATGTGAGTTTTTTCCCCGCTAATTTGTCGCAATCGTTCCTGACGCCTCATAAGCGGTGATGTTGCTGTGAATGCTCAGAAGGGACTCGTCTGCGTGGACGAGCCCTCCTCCGGAGCCAATCTCTACGCGCTGTCGGAACCCCACGTCCGGACGAGCTTCCCCTTCAACACCACCCCTGGCAAGAAACGACGACTGCGTCAAATAAAGATTGCACCACTATCGTGAGCGGCAGCGACCACGGCGTGGTGCACGTCTTTGATAGACGTAGCCAGCTAGTGGAAAAGTTGAGAGTCGACGCGCATGAGTGGGTGCAGACTGTAACCGTGAGTTGTGTTAATGGCGCTCGCGCGTGAAACTAACTAGGCATACCAGATTGCGGAATGTGATGGCGTTCTCAGTGTCTTCGCAGCCAAGTCTCGCGACATAGGTCGGTCGAACGAAATCTTCGTTTGGCGCAAGAAGCATACCAAGATCCCCGTCAACCCAGTTACTCTCTTCTGCGCGGCGCTGATCGCTATACAGCTGGTGTTGATGATCGCGGTTGTCGTTGTTGTATACGAGGAAGCCATATTTCCGATCTTCAACCTCAAGTTCAGAATGTAGTAGAATAGAGACGAGTCCGGAATAAATTTGCATGATTTTGGGGCCTGTGGGCGTACAACGCGCAACAGTAGTATGAGAAGCGAGTTCCTGCAAGTGTACAACACCTAGCAGTGAGGGGGAGGCGGTTGATTCTACCGACGTACAACGTCGCGCAGAACAAGTGGACTCAAGGGGCGACCTGTCAAACGCAATCAGAAAAAGACCCCGACAGTATGTTCGTGTTTGTCGCCAGCCTCGACCTCACCATCCAGCCTCCCTGGACATTCTTTGTGCCGTGGATCTGCCTGAAATATGTCTAGACCAATACTTTTGAGCTATATGGGGACTTGAATGCAAAAATTGGCGTAAAAAACGGGCGAAAGACCACACTGCACGACTTGGTGGGGCTGGAGTTACGTAATACAATTGAGCAAAGAATATGCTCCAAAAAAATTCTGGCGTAGGAGAACATCCCTGAGAGAGGCCCAGAAACATGATGGGGCATTTAGTTGGTGTATTTCTCGGCGGCAGCTTGCAAGTATTGTGGGTTCAAGTGGTTGAAGGCTGGCGACAAACACGAACATACTGTCGGGGTCTTTTTCTGATGGCGTTTGTACGGTCGGCGGGAAGGACTCGGTTGATTTTGACTTTTGATTTCTGTCATCGGACCTTCGGAGACTCGGCCGAGTGGCTGTATCAGACACAAAACCGAGCGCCAATTTGCCATGGGCATCTTTTGGCGGGGATCAGTGGCTTAGGTACATGTGTATTACATTGATAAATGATATGTTCTACCTCGAAAGTCGTTACAATCCAGAGGGACGTAAAATAGTGAGCTTTGATGAGAAATCAGCAGCGCAACACGATCACATGACATATTTGATCTCTCTTTTATCTTCGTGTTTGATCACGACGAAGGCAGTTTGATATTTAGTCTGTGAGCCTACACAGTACTCAAAGCCAGGAGAGTCATCTCTGTTGCTTTCAGCCAAAACCAGCGAGATTCGAGGGAGAATTGGAACATTGAGTTGAATACAACGTGAATACAGACATATGGTGCAAGGCAGTTGAATGCTGCAAGTGCGAACGGAACATACTCAGCCACTGGTACCCTCTTCGTCCTCTGACTCGCCATCCTCACGCTCTCGGAGTGCTTCCAATCCCATCTGCGCACACTTTTGAACACAATTGTGTTGATCAACAAATGACTTGATTCCTTGCTCGCTGTGATCGCCAGCTCCGCTTTCACTGAAGAACAGGCTAGTATGAGATACAATAAGAATGAGAATTACCGGAACATACCCATTGATCGTATGGGACATTAGATCAAATAGAATAGATGTGTGACTGTGTTTATCGTGGCTCTCTGAAGCTGCGATGTTCAATTTAAGCCCAATTTAACAAGTAGGCATAATAGCGAGTCACCTTGTATGTCTGCGAGAACAAGCGTCTTTCTGGAGAACAAATATACATAGTGTTGGAATAGATTAATTGTGGCGCCTAGGCCTTGCTTATCAGAATAACTGGGATGATCGAGGGTGCCGGAGTATTTCCGAAGTTGAACATCTCCGCGCTCGCGCTCAATCAGCCAAGTAATAGAGGATAATATGTTTGAATCGGCAGCGAGCTCAGCTTTCTCGGCTTCTAGAAGATCAGAGTATTCGGAAGGGGCAAGACCAGATGCCGGGGAGGGGATGAATGATTCAGTTGTGACAGTACCCTCTCGAACAAGTTCAAAGTCAGTCACATCGAAGGCTAGGAGAGGTAAAGTAAGCCTGAAATTCAAATTTAAAAAAATGGCGACTTAAGCTTGCCAGAGATTTCTATGCCCTCCGAGTCGCATTCCTGCTTGAAATTCTTGAGGAAAAAGTTGGTACGGCCCAGAGTGATGCCTTCCTTGGTGAGCTGATCCCGGTTAGCGAGGATGGAGACTTTGGATTCACCCCCGAGGGAGTAACAGCGTTTGGCAACGTATGCAACACCGTTGATTGTGAGCTAAAGTACAAAAGTTGTTAACAAAGTGAATATAGATCAGTAAAGAAGCACACCCTAAACACGAGCTTGGATTTCCCTTTGTTGAATGAAACATCTGTAAGGACGCCGGATACAGGATTCTCAGCAGTCCAAGTAAAAGACTGCTCTCCAGTCTTTGCATCGGAAGAATGTTTTGCGAAGAAAAACACAACCTGAGTAGCAGGTGGAGCTGGAGTAGCGGAAGAGGCTCCCAGAATAAATTCCGACTTCAATGTGCGGGTGCCTCCGGATACTGCGCAGCGGATGTATCAGTTATAGTCAATATCTGAGCGAAAATTTGGATGACTTACACAGGCGGCTTCGCTTGAAATCTGAGCCTCCAGAAATACTGTTTGTCCAAGCCCGCTTGCTAGCTTTGCCTGGCAGAATTTTTACCGGCGGCGCAACACCGGTTCGGAGATTGAACTTGGCAAAGGAAATTTTAACAAACTGCTAAACAAGAGGGCGAGCACAAATAAAGCATACCTTGTCAATGTCAATATGGGCTTCAAAGTAAAGTGTCAAGAGCTTGCGATTGCGAAATTTGGGTGGTGCCGTCTTGTCAAGACTCTGGCCGCAGTCCCTTGAAACAATTTGCATAATGTCGCGCAGAGTTGACTGTGGTTGAATTTCGATGTGGGCATTATTCAATCGTGTCAAACGGACATCGCGACTGTAAACGAACCAGTTCAACATATATTGAAGTCATCTACAAGTGAACACTTACCGGTCAAACCCAGCCTCTGCTCCTTCCTCCCAACTGGAGTTGAAGCATGCCACAGCCATCTCCAAAGTATCTACGATGTTCAGATCAACACCGGAAAGCAGGTAAAAATGAAAATAACAATGACTGACCTGAAATCTTGAGCGATGCTTCGCGAGTAACATCGAATGTCGGAAGATGATCGCAAGCTTTCGAACTGATATATGGCTCAATTACAACAGAGTAACATTCGGTGGTTGCTAGATTATTGTTCCGAAGCGCTGCCAGAGTTGAACCGGTCATTGGCACCGATGAATGCTGAGCTTTGATGTTCGAGTTATTGAGAGTTGCGGCGTCCCTCCAGTTCGCGCGATGAAACTGACCGGAGTTCCGCACTGCGTCAGTCGATTCCAAATCAGTAGTGTTCAAGCAACAGAAAAGAACGGATGAAACCTACATTGTGACGCAACGGAAGTTGGCTGAGACAAAGGAACTGGCTCAGGCGGTCGATCTGAGGAGTACAAAAGTCAGCATGATCCTACAAATTGGGCTCTTTGAATTACTGACCTAGTTTCCGTTGGCACGAGTCGCAGTATTCGGTTTGAAGACGCGTGGAAACAATACCACACCCTCGGCATTGGGGAATGTTCTGAATTCGAAAGGAATGATATTAGTTTGGATTCGACAAAGCGTATTTTAAAACACACTTGAATTCTTTCGTGTTCTGATTGCGCAGCATTTGCAAGGAGACTACACTTGTGGCACCGCCCGGCGTTGGATTTGAATTCAAAGTGAGCGAGGCATGCATCACAAAAAGAATGCTTGGCCGTGAGATCAGTTGTCGAAGATGAGTCGGTGTCTTCGGAATCGGGACAAAAAGATTGATGAACCGTGGGAGTCTGATCCGTGCTAGGTTCAACTTGACTCGGCCTATTCTCAGGAATGTATTTATCGCGAGTCAACTCACCCGAACTCAGTTTATCCAGGCTATGATCGACTCAACCTCTTCTCAGCTCAATTTACCTCAAACAATAGTCGGATGTTCAGCGAGACTGAAAATTCACAAATGACTCGAACTTTTTCGCAGCGCAATCTGCTGAAACAATTGAACCATTCAGTAAAATCCAGAACCGACTCCACTTGTTTTCGCACCGCAATCTTTTAAACAATTGAGCTATTGTCTTCCTTATTCAGTTCCGATTTTTCGACTCAATTCTGGCTCGAGAAACCGAAGATCACAATTAACAACCGGTTCCGAAGCTCCAGTATTTAAAGGTAAGGAGTCTGGCGACGTTCTCCAGTCAGCAACACATTTCCATGGTCAACCCAACTGGCAAGAACGGTGTCGACAACGGTGTTTGTGAGTTTCTTCATACTTCTTTTCCACTTCTTTGTTGACAACTTGAAAATGAAATCACATAACCAGTTCCGCCGGACGATGAGCTCAAGGAGATCCTGCACGACTTTCAACGTCGTGGGCTTTCGCTTGCCATTCGTCTTCGTTATCTGGAAGAAAAACACGGCATGAAGATCGGGTAAGTCTTTTTATTTCTTAATCTTTCTAAATTCTGGATTAGCTGATCTCACCTACTAGTTCGACAAAATTGAAGAAGTTGAACAAGAAGTTCGAAGTGCCTAGCGCCCGCAAGTTCAACGACGTGGAAGGGGCGACTGCAGCAATTGCCGACATCGTTTCTCGGGACATCAATCAAGGTCAGGGACCCGATACAGTCAAGAGGGTTGCTGCTTTGAGGCTCAATATCATCATTCCCCGGTGTGTCTCTTGTCTCCTTAATGTTCATTTGAACTCTGCTGACATATACGAGGCAGAGATTTCGTTCGTGCGACAATGCATGGTCTTGTGG
Source organism: Favolaschia claudopus (assembly GCA_037176885.1). Lineage (NCBI taxonomy): Eukaryota > Fungi > Basidiomycota > Agaricomycetes > Agaricales > Mycenaceae > Favolaschia > Favolaschia claudopus. The sequence continues at coordinate 405,218 of JAWWNJ010000136.1, read as the reverse complement.
GACAGGGGCCATCGGATCTGCGCCGCCCAGGCCGTCGTAGCGGTCCCAAGAAACGTGGTGCACTCGATGCAATTGGTATTTTTCAGGAGATCCACGCCGATGGACATGAGAAGGTCGGGGAGAAGGCACTTCGCATGGGAGCAGGTATCGGTATAGATATTTATGGCATGCGCGACCACGTTGGAAAGTTGTTGTGGATGGTTGCCGTGCCAAATTCACGTCTCAGCGACACTATTGGCCACGTCTTTTTGGACATGGTCTCTAAGTACGGAGGTATACCTATTACAGCGACTTGAATAATTTATTCTGTTGCTGATTCGTGTATGTCTTGTCAGCGATCTCCGTGCAGGTCACATTCGATGGCGGCAGCGAACTTGGCTGGTTATCAGCTTTTCAAATCACTCTCCGGTATAGGCTGATTTATTTTTCTTTGTTTCGAAATCTGAACTTGCACAGAGAAACATTTGCTCCTGAACTCAGTACCGCAGAGTGGCCGGCATGCGTTGCGGTTCAGAGTTCTATCAATATTCCAATCGAGTCTACTTGGTCTTATGATCGCAAATTCAACGGCCCCACTCTTCGTGAAATTCTGGAGGAAGGCCGCATTCATCTTATCCCTGGAGATTTGATTCACAGGTAACGGTCTATTCTTCACTTCATATTACAGACTACTCTTAACAAGGCACCTTTTTCGTTGGCTTTGGTCCAAGATCGTACAAATCAGTCTCGATCAGTTTGTGGATTACTTCAACAACAAGAAAACTCGGAGGCAAAGGGCACGCATTCTCCCTTCAGGGGTTGCACCGAACGTTGTATTCGATATGCCGCAAGATTATGGCCTTGAAAATCTGGCCATCGCCGTCCCTCAAGCTGCTATCGACCAGCTTCGTAATCTGATTGACACTCCTCGCTCAGAAGCTCTTCGTTGGGTGCCGGATGTCTTTGATGCAGTTGCACGGGAGGTGTATGCAGGATTGGGATCCCCTGGATTGCAGGTACTGACAGGGTGGGCAATATTTAATGCAATGGCTCCACTGCTTCGCCAGGAATTCAATTCCAACGGTCTATACGATGCACTTTATGTATAGTTAGTTAAACTATTCATCGTTTTGCATGTAGACCTCGCTGTTTTTGGCTCAAACTTCGTAACGGTCTTCTATTTACCCCAGAGAGTGTATCTATTTACTGGAAATATATCTGAATGACGCTCGAGGGCTACAAACACGGTGGCGACAGGAAAGGAAGCGCGGTCATGTGATCGCGTTGCCGATCCCGGATCCCATCAAAATGCCAAACCTTCTTCACACACGCACTTGCAGAAACTTCGAGTAAGCAACATATTCTCTCTACCTATTCGTTACAACACCAAGCTATCCAGTTGCCCACCACTATGCCTATGGCAAAGTGGTGCTCGGTTTTGTGAGTGACCCAACACTCGGGCTTACCCGAGTTGCCGAAGTCCGAGGCCGGAAGTCAAAATCAACCGAGTCCTTCCCGCCGACCGTACGTTTGACAGGTCGCCCCTTGAGTGGACTTGAGAAATGTGAGCTGCGATTTTCGGCTGATGTGATCCGATGATGTCACACTCCGCGGAGCGTGACAGGCGTCGGCGCGTCACGCGCGGCGCGTGCAGCTCAGCGGCGCGCCGTCACACAAGTCACATCCGCAGCCGCTTTCACGTGCGATCAAACTCAGGTTCGTCTTCCTCGCCCTGTTCGACGTTGTACGTCGGCAGGGCAAGCCTCTCCCGCCTACTACTAGGCACTGTACGCTTGCAGGAACTCGCCGCTTGTGTCGCTGTTGCGCGTTGTACGCTCACAGATAGACCGCGGCGGTTCATGCCCGAACCCTCGCGACTCTTGGCACCTCTTTTGTTATTCGGCTCCATCTTTTTTGTTCTCCTTGCCTTTTGTTCTATGGGTCATATAAACCCTCGTGCTGCCCTCCGTCCTCCAGAATGAGTGCTAGTTTCAACTCCGCTCGCCCTTCTGCGTCGCGCAGCTATCGGGCCCCCCGTATCAGTGAGTGCTCTTTACAGTTTCGTCGGATTGTTGCTGATATGATTCATAGGTCCTCGTCCGAGTCTCAGTCCCAATTTCCCCCCCCGGGTATCATTACGATGCGAGGTTTGGAACATATATGTACACAGGGCCTCCGTGGTTTGTACCCAATCCCCCTCCCCCCGCTCCCGCGCCCCCGCCCCCGCCCCCGCCACCGTCGGTGACACCCCCCTCCACCGCTCCCCCTGGCGCTTTCGAACCGGCCGTAACTCAAGCTGCTCAACCGCACGGTCAGTTTGCCGTGCTCACTCATCTCGTTATTTACTGACTTTGTTCCCCCAGCACGCCTTCTGCCCTCGGTCCCGTTCGAGTTCCTCGTCACTTTGGCTCTCATCCAAACAGTGGTTTACGGAGATTGGCGGCCACTTGTTTTCCCATACGTGCTATGCCTCGCTTTATTTTTCGCTTAGACCTACGCCATCAACATATGCCCCACATGTTCCCCATTTATCGCAACAATAAGAAAGATCGTCTTAAATGAATCACATCTCGACTCATCCCAACCTAGTCTTCCCATTGTGCGCTCTCAGATATCCACGAAACTGCCCGACGTTGTACGTCGGCAGAGCCCGTCAGAATGCAACGAGCACCGCGTCAATGGCTATGCGTGAAATGTCCTATATTCCATGGCACCAACCATCGTATTCTGCAACGACAGCGGAACAAGCACAGGTCGGACATCAAGGAATTCTTGGATAGTCAGAAGAACAATGGCATGCTCGATGCCGACAACTCGTCTTGCGAAGACGATCTGCCTATCGACGACCTTGCGAATATCTTCACTGGACTCGTCGTCACGGACGACGGGCCTGACGTCCATGGACAGCAACACTCCAAGCTGTTTAGTCCCCGGGACGATTTCCAAGCATCCTGCCCCGACGTTTCGGACACTTTTCAGCCGACTTCAAAGTCAGAAGCCATGTCAAGCATACAGTCTGTTGTTGACGCGCAGCGGCTGCGTGTCGCGCCACCCACGAGAAACGAACGGCGGCAACAGACCCTCACGGAGACATTGGAGGCTATTCGTGCTGCTCATAGCACTTTGGATGCAATTTATGATCTGTATGCGGAGAACTCTGATCACGACTCCGCCCGTCTTGCGCTTGATGCCGCCGCTGAGACTGTCGTTGCTGCCGGCAAGCTCCTGGGAAGCGTGAAAGCCGCCAAAAGGGACAAGGATCTGGGGAAGTTGTGGGACGATGTCCACGCTGAAGCTGAAACACTCGATAAGCTCATCGATACAGTCGCCGCCGTCGTGCCGCCTGCTCTCGTCGAGGCAACTGAAGCCGAGTACGACACAGGTATGACGCCTATTAACAGACTACTCGCCGTAAGACTAATCTTATTATTCTCAGAGCACCACTTCGAAAACCCCATCATACATCTCGATACCATAGCACAAATATCAATCTTGCTCGCTATTATCGTCAACGTTATCATCGGGGTGGCTGCTGACCCTTGTAATTTTCTCATCGACGCGTTCACTATGATCGTCAAACTCACCATGTCCCTATCCTCTGGCGGGGAGTATGATGCCAAACAGCGCGATGTTCTCTCTCAGCTTCCCACCACGTTGGAGAGCGCGTTGAAGGCATTCAAGCTCGATGCGAAAACTAGAGTCATTGCCGTCTGCCCCTCTTGCCACCACACGCATGAGCCTCGGACGAATCGACTCACAGGGGAGCCCGTATATCCCACTCATTGTGAAGGCTTTGTTTTCCACGATAAGCGCAGTGCTGCACAACCTTGCATGGAACCTCTACTCGTCGAACGGCATTCCAAAATGCGCCCCATTAAACCCTACGTTCTCGCGACTTCCGTGATCACTTGTCCTCTGTCCTTTCTGATCCTGAAATTGCAGCACTGTGCAATAGTGCTTGCGATACAGCCTGGGCCGCTGTGCAGGAAAAGTTAGCGCAGGATCCGGATGGACCCGTGTCAGAACAAGAAGTCAACAACGTTTTCGAGGCAGAATTCTTACGCACCTTCAATGGGCCCGTTCCCGACGAGCTTTTCATTAATCGAGGGGGTCGGATGAGGCTTGCGTTCCAAGTCCTTTTAGACTTCTTCAACCCCCACGGCATGAGGAAACGGGGTAATCACGACTCGATTGGAATCCTAGCCGTCGTGAACCTAAACCTTCCGGAGGATATTCGCTACAAACCCGACTTCATGTGGCTCAGCATCATCCTTGGTCCTAAAGAACCCAACCATGACCAGATCGGCCCCTATATCCGTCCCCTCATAGACGTCTTCGTTAGTGGGTGGCAGCCTGGGCTCCGTTTGTCTCGCACCGGAATATCCAGCGCCCCATCCTCAGTCGACATTGCTATCGCAATCAATGTCAACGACCTTCCAGCAACCCGTAAAATCCTTGGTCTTGCCGGCGTCGGATCTCACCATATCTGTACAGTCTGCAATTGTACAGGAGTGGAGCATACGCATCGCACTGATCTGGAAAATCCCGCTTGGACACGAAGAGATCCCCAGGAACTGCGTCGTTGGGCCTACGCGTGGAAGAATGCTACGACACAAGCTGAGCGTGACACCATCTTCAAGGAGCATGGTGTGCGATGGTCTGAGTTTTGGCGTCTACCGTACTGGGATCCGACCCGAATGGGTGTGGTCGACTTGAGGCACTGCGTCTTGGAGGGTTTGGTACATTATCACTGTCGTCGAGTCCTTCGAATCGATGCTGAGGTTGCCAAAAAGAAAGGGGCAGCTGGCATTGCTTTTGAGCAGGACTGGCAGGAGTACGACCCCAGTGATTGCCCTTCCAAACATCTGCTGAAAAACCCTGAGAAGGAAACGGTCCAGATCCGCGCAATTCACAACAAACTCGTCCAGGCACTCCTTCCGGTCGAAGGTGATTCCGACGTCGATATGCCCGACGTAGCTCAGGACGTCGCCATGCCCGACGCTCCTCAGAGCAATCCCGCCCTTGGAATCAGCGAGGGATCCATGTACGACGCTCTGCACCGCAACAATCTTCCAGCCCTTCGTTTTGTTGCGTATTCTCTCGATCTCGACATCAGTGGGGCAACGACAAAGGCTCATTATTGCGAGAAACTCATGGCTTGGGTACGTGGCTTGTTCTCTTCTCTTCATTTTTCCTGAAACTGATATGATGCTACAGCGTCGTACCAAACCTCGTGCCAGCGCAAACGGATTACTTTCCAAGCCGATCACCCTCCAACATATCCATTTCATTCAACGCGTCATAAAGCAAACTGCGCGTCCATCGTGGATCAACAGTGTGCCTCCTAATTACGGGGAGAGCAATGCGGGCAGCATCCAAGTAGACGAGTGGCGCATTCTCGCTATTCTCTTCCTTCCAATCGCGCTCATCATTCTCCGGGGAGATCAGCCCGTGGGCGCACACACGCCACGCCTGCTTGGTATGCTTGATCACAGCATGGCTTTGTTTCAGGCTGTCATCGTCGTATGCCGCTACACCATGACATTCGACCGCGCAACCAGATATCGTTGCTTTCTCAAAGCCTGGGTAGATGGGCTGACTGTGCACCATCCGCACACTCAAGATCACGCCAAACGGCCCAATGTCCATGTCGCCTTCCACATCTATGATTTCCTCTTGCTCTTTGGCCCTGTCGTCTCATGGTGGTGCTTCCCATTTGAGCGAATGATTGGCTATCTTCAGAAAATCAATACCGCCAGTCATATAGGAGGAGAGCTTGAAGGCACGTTGACGAGATCGTTTTTCCGGGGCGCAGCTGTGCGGCGATGGCTCCGCCGCTCGGACTGCCCAGAGATCATCAAACAGGTCAAAGCCATATTCGATCGAGCCTTCTCGCCCCGGAGTCAGTCCGCAGATTCTTCTCCTCTTGCCGAAGACGGAGAGCGCGCGAACTACACGTTCAACGGCAAGACCTTTTCCCGTGCGTCGACTCATCTCGGCAGCAGTCTCGTTTTGTACTATCCTTCCGCGTCTGCGAGCGACCCTATCCCTGGCAGCATCGAAAAAATTCTTTCCCATGGAGAGACAACATCCTTCATTGTTCGGCGCCAAGCACCTTTACCTGCGGGAAAGTCTGATCCATTTCTGCGTTACTACCCTTACTTCCCTGCCCAAACCTACTCGTCTGAAATGCAACCCGTTACTGATACGATCCAGCCATATATGGTCTCGTCTCAATGTGCACGCTTCGAGTTTACAGATGACCGAGCTGTAATCGTTAATCTATCTAGATACTAATAGATTTATTTCTACATCCCGCTCGCGTTTCGACGTCACTGCCACTCGGTCCGGCTTCCGATTGACACAATATGTCAATCAATTGTGCTGTGCACGGCAAATTTGTGAAACCCCAGCTAATTTACAGCGCGTCTGGAAATTGGTGAGTCCATTTCAATCTACTTAAGCATCTACGAAATCCCTAAGAATTTTTGTGATACTCTCAGCCGCCGGAATCCCCCCGAATCCATCAAGTTCGAATTTTTCCCGATGGCGTACGAAACACGAGTCGCAGCAGTACGGCTCTTTCCACAGGTCGGCAATTTTGAGAAACTTGTGCACGACACGCTCTAAAACCATTTTTTTTTAGGAAAATGAAACAAGTGCGCAGGACGCACCAAGCTTACGAGCGTGAAGCGTAGGGATGGTCGTGACCAGCTCGAATTCGGAGCGATAGCATTGGCGCCTCCATTCGCCGAGCCGACGGTCGGGATCATTTGAAAACCCCACCTTGGATTCGATATCGCCGTTTGAAGCTACAGTCTTCATCAAATATACGTGGCCGGGCCCGTCTGCGTCAGACGGAGGGCGTGCGAGTGCAGCGTCAAGCTCGGTTATGGTATGAATATGTTGATATTTTGTGGACTTCGAAGGCAGAGTATAGCCGATATGCAACAAAGCTGAACCGGTAAGCACCCGATTTGCACAGAGCCTAGGATACTCACCGTAGTTGATCGTGGGGGTCGGACGAATAAACACTTGTCATGCAGTCGAAAACACTTCGAAATCGTGGGTTTTGTCGCAAGCAATCAGCGCACGAGTCGATGCGACTAGTGGAAGTTTTTGCGCGGGAAATCAAGCAGGGACGGCTAGGATGTGGCCCTGTCTAAAGCGAGCGATGCGTTCTGGTGGAGGTATGTTGTTGGGTGCGTATAGCTTTGTTTTTTCTTTAAGGATGAAGAGAGCAAGGGTGCTGATTCTTTTCAGATCCTTTGAAGGGTGATATCAAGTATGAGGCAACTACTTCGTGCTGACGGACTACAAGAAGTATATCGCGATGTGCAGCCGTAGGAAACGGTGAAGGAGATCGGGAGGCGGTTGGTCGAGTGGATGGAGATGTGTTGTGGTGTTTATGTTGCAAAGAGGTGTGCATCGCATCTTCGTTTTTTCTTCTTCTATGAAATGTTGCTCATAAACGCTTCGGTCTCTTCCTTCACCATGACGCCTACAATCTTTTTTCCTCGTCTCGCCCACACCCGCTCGCCTTCTCGGCTCCCCGCGTTGCTCTCAAGCCCAAACCCCAACTTTACTTACGACTTTGACCCACGCTTTTCCATCCGCCTGTCCTCGCTGCCCGCCCGTTGGCTTCTCCCTCCCTAAACTCTTAATCCCGCGTCAGCCAACTCGCCTTCTCACAACGAATCGCCGGAGGATAGAGGCATTGAACGGATGAATACGAGATCTGCAAAGGGACGGGGAAAACTCACAAGGTGCGCACCTTTGCTGTCGACGCCCGCATCTCTGAGCACATTCTCCAGATACATATGGTCACCCAGTCCCAGTCTGCGGCCCGTCTCCGTCGCAATCGCCAGCTGGTCTCCGGTCACCGTCTTGACTTTCACGCCAAGCGCCAGATCATCATAGATGCGTCTATTGCGTAACCTTTCTGGGCGGGTCGAATATCGAGAGCAGCCCAAATCAACTCAAAACTGTTCCCCTCAGCCTCGAAATCATCGCCATCAGCCTCCCCGTATGAAACCCACGGCGCGCGAACTCTTCCACGTCTGCCTCGAACCTATCCGTCAGCTCTTAGCTGTCATGCCCTTCGCCAAGTAGGTATGTCGTATTAGCTTATCATACGGCATCCACTGACTTTCCTCGTTCCAGCCCGCCCTCGCCTCTGGCACGCTGCCACTTCATCCACCGGAGCCACATTCCTCACTCTCGCGTTTGGCCCCGCTACACACCGCCGCCCACGATACGCGCCACGCCGTTTACCGCAGCCTAGCAACTCCTTAGGCACGCGTGTGGCTCTATCTCCATCTGCCCACGACGCCCTCGGTCCCTCCGGCTCCACACACTCGCTCGACAAACGAGGGCTCGTGTGCCGCCCTCTTCCACGTTGATTCTTTTCAAAAAAAATGTTTGCGCGCTCAGCGTCAAATCCGCGTCTGAGCCCGCGATCAAGGAGCAGGCGGAGAAGAGGCGACGGAACCCGGAGACGGCGAGCTTCATGCTTCGTTCGTTGTATTGCTTTCTACCACAACCGATTAACCACCCTCGTCACGCGCCTTCCTGTTTCCTCTGCCTCTCTGCCTTTCTCCTCTTGTCGTTACACTCGCTCGCTCACTCCGTTCCGTTCCAGGTGGCACCATCTTCGCCCACATCTCTGTCCCTTACACTCGCCTCCATCGTTCTCCACGCCTTTCCCCCCTTTTCTCCCTCCTTCGCTTGCCGTCACCGCCCGCCCGTCGGCCCTGCTCATACAGTTCAATCAATCTCATCTATCCCAATCTGGCCTTTGCGAAACCCTCCCCGGCTGCGTCGCTTGCCGTATATGCCGTTGGTATCGTTAGGAGACCTTCCGTCGAAGAGGGGGTGGAGGTCGATGAGTACGTTAGAGCCGTTGTGTTCATTCTTGGTGTGTTTTGTTCTCGGTCCCGTTTTTCGTGGCCAACGGAAGGTCTTTCGATGTCAAGGCGCGTGTTCTTGACGTCTCGGTGTCGACTCGCTCCATGTATCATACTCTTCTCCGTCTCGTTTCACAGACTAACCACCGCGCACACAGGCTACGGAATCGGCGTCCTCGCCTCTTCTTCCGTTGCCGACCTCCCGCTCAACGCAGCTGACCGAATATTCAATGATGACGCTGCCATCTGCGCCCCACCCGTAACTCCGACTACGAAGTGTCTGCACGAGCGTGATGAAAATGGAAACCGAGACGAGACGGACACGCGCCTCAATGCCAACACCACACCTCACCTTATATAACCAACTGTTTCCCGTCCCGACACCAAAGACCCTCCCCGATTCGCCTCGTCAACGCGAATTTAGCTGACGCCCCGCTCATTACGGAAATCACTCACCTGCGCTGCCCGCCACCAACTTCAAATTCGATGGCAACCCGCATCGCTCGCCTCCCTCTCAACCAATCGTCTCGCTTGACGATCGTCTGCAGATGGTCTGCAGATAATCTGCGGACGATCTGCAGATACGTTTACTGGCGCTTGAAACTCTAAGTTTTCGGTCTGATTTCCTTAGCTTATAAACGAGTCTGAAAACTCCAAGTTTCTTGCACCCAGAAACTCAATAGGAAACCTCACACATCTTGAAGCGTTTTTGGGGACACTAAATCTAACCTTGACTGTCTCCTTTATCGGGGACTTGTATGCTATAAATCGCGTATGGATTATTTGCCCCCAAAAGATATTAGGATACAACAAATTTATTGGACTTAGATAGGGAACAAGAAGTTATATTATCTGGTTACATTTCTGACTACGATAAATGAATTGTATTATAACTAATTTTTGGGACCCATATTCCAAATGGGAAACTTAGAACTTAACAATTAACTTGTCGGCACGATAAATTGAGGAAACGCGGCAGTGGGTGGGCGGTGTTCGGTGGTGCTGACATCCGTCCGAATAAGTCCGAAGAGGTCCGATGTTGACCGCCTAATAAAGTTAAATACAAAGACGACTCATTTCTCATTCCCGTACCTCGTAGAAGTACAAGTAGGGACTTGGATTCAGTGGCTGCTCTCTCTCTGACTTGGGCGCTCATCAAAGCTTTGGCCCCATCGGATATCCCGGATACCATTCCGAGTATATACAACCACCGGCACATTACGAAACCGACACATTTTACTGATTTCTGCAATGTGTCGGCAATGATGTGTTTCGGCTTTCCCGGCAATTTTGATGGTCTCACATGCCGGCCGCTGGACTTTTTACCTAACCTAACCAACCCTAACCTTCCTAACCAACCCGAACCATCCTAACCAACTTGAACGAGTGACCAACCCTAACCAACCTAACCTTTTTTCTATGTCCCATGCCCTAACCAAGCCTAACCCTAACCTACCCCTCTAACCTTCCTAACCACTAACCCTGTGGATTCCCGGAGTTAGGGCCGCTCCGCTTGCCCTAACTCCTCGATACCGCGTTCTTTTGGCCTTCGGCAGTCATTGGCCGAGATTCTCCGGGCCTTCGGCAGTCATTGAAGTAATTGATCCATGTCCGCGGAACTGTCAAAAATCACGGAATGTTCGCTTTTGATCAGAATGTGTCGGCTTTGATTCCTTATGTCACCTGTCCTAATGCGGTGTGTCGTGTCGGTTGTTGACTTGTTGTTGTGCCCGATACCATTGAGAAGACTCTCGCCGACAGCGGACTGCCCAAAATTGCAACTCGAGATGTACCTGAAGGTGAGTGTCTCTATGCACTATCATTCCGCTGTCTCACCATCACCACATTTGCAGAGATTGGATTTCGTCTGGTCCTCAAGGGCAAAACCTACTCGTTCCCCTTTGATTGCGCCCCTCCCGAAGGTTATCTTACCGTCGACTACTCTGCGTGAGCTCATCCCCCTCGACCTTGTTTCACTTTGTCTGACTGGAGAATGGGCCTCAATGCTGACATTCCTTGACTGCATCGCAGTCTTTCCGCCGGAAGAGATCATCATTTACGTGAATCAGGAGTTCCACTAATAATTGCTTTGACATGCTTGATGTGCTCGTCTAACGATTCAGAGTAGATGATGATATCGTCAAGATATACATCCATAAATCTTCCAATGAAATCCGAAAATAGGTAGTTCATTAAAGATTGGTACGTCGCCGGCGCATTACAGTCGCCTATCTGAATAACCAGACTGACCATATTCCCATCAGGAGTAGTTACCGTGGTACGGTCAACATGCTCTGGAATAATCCGAATTTGCTCATAGGCATCCTGTCCGTCAATTAGAGACCGATATTTACACCGAGCAACTCGGCGCAAAATACCTTCCATGTCCGGAAGTGGAGACGACAATTTGTGAGTGTTCTTATTGCGGGCTCGCAGGTCAACCACGGTCCGTAGTTTCGGCGGGTTGGTCTTAGCTTTTGGAATCAACAGCATGGGAACAGTATTCCCCGAGCTGGTCACTTTCCAGCGCCCAGTTTTCAAGTAATTCCGGCGCTTCTCATCCCATTGAGGGCGAAGAGCCTCGGGACACCGAGACGGTCTCCACGGTGGTATCTTTGTCTCATCAATGAGAGGAATTGTGTGATTGATCGCGCGCAAAGGCGGCAAAGATGTTTCCGCAGCTTTCTTGCAAATCGGCTTTGCATATTCAATCAACTCATCACGAGCAGATTGAATTGTATGGTTCTCCTGTAAGATGCTTATCAGGTAATCTTATATAAGCCGGAAATCGCCGAACTTTCATTTCCCTTACTTCCTCTCGGTATTTTCTCCAATTTTAGCAATAGGAAGCCTATTGTAGCGTTCTGGAATGTCTCTGGGTTTTCAAATGAATTTTATTCAAGCATTTTTGATAAGTTGCAAGTTTTTTCTGCTCGTCCGAAGGCCTTCGGCCGAAAGTCACGAGCCTCCAGCGCCAACTATCTGCGGCAGTCCCAGCAAATCTAAGCACATAGAATTGTAGTTCGGACTATTATGATTACAGCTGTTCCGGAATACCTTCATTTTTTTTTGCACACTTGCACTTTTGATCGAGGTGATATGATGCACCATTTATGGAGATTTGGGCCGAATGCCGCTGTTCCCGACGCTTTCTGCCATCTCTTCTCATTTTCCGAGGACTTCTCCCCGTTTCATAGCCGGTGCGTAGCCGATGAGCTGCCGCTGCCAGGCGTCGCTAGCCGAGGTGATCCTTTCCTTTAAAGGTGCATCATATCAGTCCATCAAATGTGCGAGTTCCGTGCAAAAAAATGTGAACATGCCAAAGTATTCCGGAACAGCTGTAAAATCTACCAAAAATTTGAACAGAAAACGCGTCTCTGGAGCAAGATAAACGCGCCGTGAATTCTGCTTATATAAGATTACATAATAAGGTTCTTACGCGGTCAGAAGGGCGCGGTAAACACAAGACTACACCACCGACGGAATGTGATGTTGAGTTTGCGTGTGATGTGTGACATCTCCCTGACGTGTGGACTGAAGCGCCAACTGGATGCAAATAGGCCCCCGGCTACTCCCTATAAGGTCGGTCCGCCCATTTGGGCAGATTTACCCTATGAATTTTGGGCGTTTGGGGGCAGATTTACCCTATCCCGGACCGAGATAGCCTAAAATAATCGAATTTTCGCCTATTTTTCGGTGATTTCTTCGGGTTTTCGCCCCATTTTCGCTCCAGCGGCTCTTTTTCGACCGTTTCCCGTCGTTTCTGGCCGAGGCGGTCAACATGTGTCAGTCAAATTTTCTTGACCGCCGCAATTAGGTTGAAAATTTTGACCTTGGGCCCCCAGATTTACCCTATCCCCGGACCGACCTCGCTCGATTGGAGGCAGATTTACCCTATTTACCGGACCCAAAATCGCGATTTTTCGAGGCAGATTTACCCTATTCCGGACCGACCTAGTAGGTAGTGACCGGGGGCCTATGCAAATCAGGCCACTTGCGTAAATTTCGCATGTCCGGCGGCCATTGTTCTCACATCAAGCCCGCGGTCTTCTCCGGCCACTTCCGGCTCGGTTATAAAGTTGACACGTCACAAACACCGCACCACACCTCTCCCTCTCCCACCACCACCATCCTCCTTGCCACCGTCTCCTCCACCACTCAATTTCTCGCTCTCTTCTGAGTTAACCCAATCTGCCATGTAACTTCTCCATCCTCCTTCGGCCTGAGCTTGGTCTGATTTTGCTGATAGATCCCCTGCCACCCTGCGCTCTCAAGCTCCTGCTCTCTCGCATACACCCTGGTGCGTCTGCATATCATTGCGGCTCTCCCCATAACTGACATACCAACAGCTCTTACTTTCCTGATTTCAATTGTTATAGGTGGCAACGGGAATAAGGTGTGTGTATGGTGTTTTCTTTAAATATGCCACCGTTAACCTCAGCCAAAGTTTGTACAGCGCAGCTGCTTCACTGTCAAGCTCTTCGGGAGGGCAGAACATTATGGTGAGCAGGTGAGCTTTGCTGGGTGTGATTGGAGGTCACTGTGCATAATGGATTCTTCTCTGTACGATGTATATACATTTCCGCCACAGTTCATTTCTCCCTCTGTATCCAAATGTGATCATGATAACGCAATTAAGTATATCAAATGTGAGATGTCAGTGTGATATGAATGGAAGGAATGCTATCAGCCTGCTGCTTTCCAATATGTCTACGGGACGCTACAATAGCGCTAAAAAAGCGTGGTGCGCGTCGTGGCCAGCTTAAGGTTGATGTGATTTTGACGTGTGACCTCTCATTGTCCGGGTGACATCATGTCACACGCCATATTTGCGTGTCAACTTCGCGGTGGTGTAGCTATTAGGACCATTTAGATACGAATTTGGAAAGTCAAAGGAAGGCTCTTGGTGGTTCAGGCAGTGAACGGAGGGTTATGAAGAAAAGTGGACGTTGAAAACGTTTTATGCTTCGCAAACATGGAGCATGGGTGTAAGATAACCGGGGAGGTCGAGGCGGAGGCAGCGGAGGTCGCGTAGGGTAATTTGATCCGACCTTCTTCTCGCGATCTGGCATACCTTAGGGCGATATGGTGGTACATTAATGCTGCATGGCAATAGATTCAGACCATCTTACAGTGGGCGCCGGCAGTTGCAAACTTTCCGAGCCGGGGATTGTCGCGAAGGTCAATTCACGCACAAAAAAAGGGATCCAGTAACAGATTCAGATGGTCGTGCAAATAGTTGGACACAAATACTCTATACTGAATGTAAAGCATTGCAAGATATAATGCGCATCCCCGGACCCCCCCAAGTAAATTGATATGTCCCAACCCTGGGCGAAGGATGGCGAAGGCAAGGCGAAGGTCTTGAGACACCAAAAAACAAAGAGCACAAGGCCCTCCATGAAGCTCCTACTCGTAGTGAGAAAAAGTCATGGACGGTCGGTTCTTTGACCGATCTCGGCTGTCTTTGCACCCTTTTCTATGATTCCAGGTGCTGGGTGTATGTAGACTACACTTGCAACAAGTTACTGACCATCACCGAGATCAAATATAATTGATGTCTGGCTGAAAACAGCCAAACAATCAGACAACTCCGAAATTGATTTTTCTAACTCAGCAAGAATTTTTTTTCACAGAAATACCTCCCACGCAGGGTGTACCTCTAATAAAACTATAGAGATTCAGAACTTGGATGAGACAAAACGGTGCACCCATTCTTGAGATATCGCGCTTGCAAGTTTGCCAAAATTGCCAAAAACAGCCAAAAGTGGCCAACTCCAGAGCGTGATATCTCAACAACGGCTGGACCGTTTGACTTCATTTAAGTTGTAGAATGACTCAGTTTTGATGGCGCTACAAGACAGTGCAAACCATCATTCGAACAAAAAAAGTCCCGTTGACTTACAAAATTGAGGTTTTGAGCTACAAGATTGTTTTGCCATTTTCGGCCAAACATCAATTATTTTTTATCTCGGTGATGGTCAGTAATTTGCTACAGGTGCAGTTTACATACACCCAGCACCTGGAATTATGAAAAAAGGGGCAAAGACGGCCGAGATCGGTCAAAGAACCGACCGTCCATGACTTTTTCTCACTACGAGTACACGGCAACTACCACCTAAATAATGGTAAATCGCCCATAATGGGAAGGCACGAGGCGAGATAGTCATCGTGTTCCGACTGGACAGCTTCGGTAAGCACGTCTGGCACAGTTGCCGAGCTGATCTACATGATCGGCTGACCGTTTTGGATGCCAGGACCCCGAAACCTACTTCTAATTTTAAACCTACAGTGGTGGCAAATAGAAATTGCCGTGGCTTTTTGGCCAAACCTAAAATAAGATGTAGAGATAGATATATGATACTACCGTACCACTTGGAACACTCAGCTATATATTATGCCCTGACAATGCATCAATAACAGGACAGTTTCTAAATATTGCTCAATGTATCCTCAGCAAAAAAGTGTAATAATAAGATGAAAAACAATGCTAGTTCTCACTTTGATTGACTGGAATTGACCCGCATTTGAGCTCACAACGGTCGCTCGAAGTTGGTCATTTTAGCTATTTTCTCTGCATTTTCAGCTATTTTGGGTGAAAATAGCCAACTTTGAGCGGCTGCTGTGAGCTCAAATGAGGGTCAGTTCCATTCAGCCAAGGTGGAAACTAGGACTGTTTTTCAGGTACTTTCATCCTATTATGACATTTTTTTGCTGAGGGTACATTGTGTTTTTCCGGATATGGCAAAAATCGGAAACCATCCATTATTGTAGACTCGTTACCAGTCTGCTACGCGCGGCCGACAATTGACACCCGACGTGCTTGCCACAATTGTCGGCCTCGCGTAGTAGACTGGTCACGAGTCTACCATTATTGATGCATTCTCAGTGCATGATATATTTCTGAGTGTTCTAAGAGGTACAGAAGTATCACATACCCATCTCTACATCTTATTTGAGGTCTTTTGGTGAAGTATACAGCGAGATCTTTACCAAAAAGCCATGGCAATTTCTATTTGCCACCACTGTAGGTTTAAATGGTACTAAGGGTGGATATAAATACGAGTATATTGAAATATAATCAATTATAATCGTAAAATTATGATTAAATACGTGTCTCCCCATGTAGAGGAGTAAGAGCGTTGCACCACTGCATAGCGCTTGCAAGTTTGCCAAAATTGCCGTAAAATAGCCAAAAATGTCAAAAACGGCCAAAAGTGGCCAATCTCAACAACGGCTGCACCGTTTGACTTCATTCAAGTTGCACAGTCGCTCAGTTTCAATAGCGCTACAAGGCAGTCCAAACTGTCTGAACAAAAAAAGTCCCGTTGACCTACAAAATTGAGGTTTTGAGCTACAAGATTGTTTGGCCATTTTCGGCCAAACATCAATTATTTTTGATCTTGGTGATGGTCAGAAATTTGTTGCAGGTGCAGTTTACATACACCCAGCACCTGGAATCATACAAAAAGGTGAAAAGACGGCCGGGATCGGTTCAAGAACCGACCGTCCATGACTTTTTCTCACCACGAGTAGTATTTCGCAGTGTTCGTCCTTAAGCCTTAAATTTGGGTCTGGCCGACCCTTAAGGCTTATTAAGCCTTATCCCTTAATAACCCTTAAGACCTTGAAGGCTTAATTTCCTTTTTAGGTAGGTAGTTCCCACCCTCGAGCAGGCGTAAATTTTCAGTGACGCATATATTGGAGCATATTTGCGCACAAAGCACTTCAACCTTCAGGTCAAAGTCAACTACTTTGCATTTTACAAATTCCTGAGCGGTCGGGGACAAGAGGAGGTCGAACAAACAATTGATGATATCATGCCTAAGGGGGGGGGGGGGGGGGGGAGGGGGGGCCACGTGACCGGACCGACCTCCGCACACCGCAAAAATCACTGGCGAGACGTTTGGATGCTGACGCGATGTAGCCTTGTCATCACTCTGCCGAAACCGCCTCAAGCACAACATCAAGATCAATCTGTGAACTGCATACAGTACGGCCCTCGCATAAACACAAAAAGTGCACAGGCGGAGTCGGAACATATTGCTTTGGGGGGCTCTCACTTTGTGCTAAGAAATATGTCCAAAATTGAAGGAGCTACAAGAAATCTAAGTGTTGCCTGTTAAAGTAATCTCAAGGAGCTCGGACCGACCACCGACCATCGGCCGAGGAAGGGCATGATATCCGGATTTACTCGGCCGCCCTCCTCTTGGTCGGGGAGGTTTGATAACACCTCATCAATTATTACGTCAATTACTTAGTTAGTATTTTTTAGTTGGCGCTGGCAGGGCATCGACCATGTTTTGTTTCGAAGATGCCCAGGCCGAGCCTCAGCCTCAGCCGCCGAGGAACCATATCATCGTTGGCAGCGGCACCGGAGATACCCGGGCTGTCGGCACGAAGCTCGGCATCACCGTTAAGGGCTCTTAAGCCCTGGATATCTGGGCGGCCCAAGGGGCACCCATCCTTAAAATCTTGGACACAGGGTCGGAAAACTGACTTAAGACTCGGCCGACCCCCACCCCCCATACGTAAGTGTTACATAACCGCCAAAACGGGTAATTCCCATCAAAAACTTGTCCAAGTTTTGCCGTGATTTGGACTGTACCAGCACACTTCCGGGACACTTTGGTGCTCAAACGTGTTATCCCACACAATTTTGCCTCCCAGCTGGCCAAAAGTTGCCGTTCGGGTCTGGTCGTGGGACACCCAATATATTATGTAATCAAATATTTTTCTGTTACTTTTTTTTTGACCTTCGGAAACGCGTTTTTAGACCGATCGGAGACTGGGTCGGAAAAGCGAAATAAGATACTTCAGACCCCCACCCCCCTCCAACCCCGTGTCTCGGGTTTTGCCGGTGGGTGCCCCTTGGGGCGGCCAGTCCTTAAGGCTTATGTTAAGGCCTTAATAAGCCTTAACCTTAATAAGGCCTTATCCCTTAGGGCGAACACTGGTATTTCGACCAAGTGTTCCCTGGGTGTCACCTGCCACCAACAGGAAAAGGTGTTCACCGTGCGGCAATATTAATCACATCAAAATTACTATATATAATAACTCAGCAGCTGTCGGCAGCTGCTAGCCGAGCAAATTTTCGATATTTCTCGCCATTGTGGGGCTCAAAAATCTAGCCGTCACCCGTCACCACCACCAAAAGTGTTAAGTTCACATGTGCCTGTCACCCGTCACCTGAACACTTCCAAATACTCCAAAAATGAGCACAAAAAAGACTTAACGGAGAATTGTGGTGATTCAGGCCATTATTAAAGTTTGTGTTTTCTACCTCGAGTTAATAGGTTGGCCAGATCACATTTATGCCAATGCCGCGATCATCAGAGTAGGGGATTGGCGCTCGCGTTTCTACGGGGATGAAGTAGGTGACTTACAGAACACGTACTATGTAGTACAATCCACGTATTCTGTTGTTCTACGAAGAGCGCAACACTTAATGTTCGCTAGCATGAAAGTCCTGACTCCACGGCGAGGCAGCTGATGAAGGAGTCGTCGGAAGCCTCGACCAGACCTCCGCTTCATGTATGGTCCAATTTGCCCAAACCGTGGCAAACACGACCCCAATTATGGTCAGGTAGCCATTCAAAACCATCATAAGCGAGCATTCGCTGAACCACTGGTCTTCGGTCTTCCCCTGTCGCCCATGCAGAATTAGAGCAATCTGGACGACCTGAAGAATGCAAGGAATGATGAAGTTTGTGAGGGATGTCATCCATATCATGCGCAGTGTTTTCCAAACTAATGGGGTGTAAGACCTTTACCGCAATTGCACTTCTGAGTACCTACCCTGAGGACTGTGGCTCTTCATTCTCTGGGGCAGATCCAATTGGCGAAGAAATGCGACGGAGACATAGCTGAAACAACGAAATCAGGTATACGTACGTTGATGATTTTGATCCAAACGCACACGTTAAAGATGAGCTGCAGAATCCATTCAATTTTCGAAAATGGCAAATGGTTCCAGTCCGCAACAAAGTTCCAGGGTCTCGTCGCAATTTGTATGATGGCCACCAACATGTTGAATATGCGAGCGATAAAAATAAGAACTGGCAGAAGCAAGACGAGAATAAGCCACCGCTCTTGATAAGCCGACACGATTCTGAGAAGAAGAATCATCTGGACGGGTATTGGTGCAAAGAGAAGGACAAAGTTGATTAATGCAGTATAGGCATTGGTTACTTTCAAATGAAGAACTGCTCGAGCCTAGTTCAGTTCTTAAGTTCAGTGAAAGCGAACCAAAATTGAAACTCACATGAAAGTGGGTGATCATGAACCCTTCTACAGCTCCGAGGGTAACAGCAGCAGCGCTGAGGAAGAAAACAGGTCGCTTGCGAGAGCTGGCATTTGAAAAGAGAAACAATGCAATCAGAAAGGACTATTATTACACATTCTTTTATGTATGCTTTGAGGCGGGAAATTAGTGTGCCGAGTTGCCTCTCTCACTGAACAACGGGAAACACCTGGCAACCTTGGATATAGGATTTGTAGACTATTGGGATACTAAGCACCTTTTTGGGGTACTTACCGGCCTGAAATTACGGCATCCCTCCTTCAGAGAACGCAAACATGTCCAAATTGGTTCAATTTTAAACCAACTCAAAACAAAACATTGCATGTCATGCCCATACCATGAAAGTAGTAGAATAAATAATCTAGAAGAGCCCTGTATTACTTAAAGCTGTTTGAGTTTCGAAATTCCCCTCTAAAAAGCCAAATTCCGGTTACTTTTGGTCCCACCGAGTATTCCGCACGTCCTCGATAACCGAGCTGGGGGGCCGCGAGCGCGGTGTCTCCCTCGAGTCCAAATCATCTAGCGAATCTGGGCCGCAGTGCGCTGCGAGCGGAAACCCTGCGGATGGGGGACCTTGGGAACGCGTTGGCATTCACCCTGGGTTGCATTCGACGACGAGAATGTCAGCTGATGGCGAGTTTGCTTGGACAGATCCCGACTCACCGTCACGGTCGTCCACATTGCACCTCCAAAAACTCGACTTCCACTCACCATCTTCGCGCGAAATTCCGGTTGTAAGTATACGATCTCGGAGTCGAGCTATCTCTTCATGAAGCCAGCATCTTGGGGGGCGTTGAAGCTGTTGAAGGATAAGATGTCGTCGCGAGAAGAAGCGGGAAGGAAGGGGCGTCGGCTTTCGGCTCCGATACATGCATACCATTCATCGCCGACGTGCCCTCTCGTCGAGGCTCGCTCATTCTATCACTTCTACTCGCTAGATTCCGTACCTCGACCTTTCAAGTCTTTCCTCGACTGCAGCTTTGACGACAACCGAACCTCCTCAACTTGTCAAGTTTTAGCATGCTTCAATTCCCTGTCTTCTTCTACACCGCGCCATGCCGACGATGCAGCGCATCTTCTCGTTCCCCGCATTGACAACGGCTACGAAGCGCCGACGCTGAGTCGTCAAGGCTGCTAGTTAGTCATTGATTCGTGCTCCATTTTGCTTCTTCCGCTGGCATTCCATGTCGATTTCGCTTTTAATTTTCGCTGCGCGTTTGAGCGGAAGTTCGGCCTCGGGCGCATGGGGCACGCGGAGGCTGGGATTCATGATCTCAAATTTTCTCTCCTTCTTTGTTGGTGCTGGGGCTGGAAGCGATTTTGAAGTTTCATTCTTCGTTGCGCTGTCGCTGGGGGGCTGAGGGATCTGGATTCTGGAGCAACACCACAACAAAGACGGTACCGCTACTGCTCCGCGCCATTCAATCACGGGTGTAGCTGCGGGTGTCTGTCTCATACATTTCCGCGCTCACTCTCTCGCCGATTCATTCTACAATGCACATCTGGCGGCTGTCTGTCCCATACACTCTTGTGACCGACCTCCTCGCCATTCCTACCCCATCTCACGGCTCGAGTCGCGGGCGCGTTTTTGAACGCTGCCTTGCTTCTCGCATCCTGTCCTACACCTGGCGCTAGCAACACGTCGCCACGGCTCCTTGGCAATCCGCGTCAACGTGTCGTGCTTAAATGCGCTAGTCATTCCGCTTCCCGTATTCTCTATTCATATCAGCTGTGGAGCGCTGCGTGAGATGTGCCGACCTGTCTCGCCATTAGCTGCCCCTGCTGTCTGTCTTGTCCCTGCACGTTTACGTGCTACCAGTTATTCCTACGCATTCTGAACATGCTTGACGAGGAAGCTGTGCTTTCACGACACATTCCCAGAGCAACTTGCGAGATTCAAGTCCCTCTCTTATTCACACCGAGCGCGGTCGATCCGCTGCTGCTTCATCCTACCCCAAGCAGAAGCTGCAGATGCAACACCATCCAACATGGATCTGTGCGCTAGGCGCTACGTCCTGTGTCTGGTTTCTCCATTATGCCGTCTCTCTCGATCCTATCTACATACTTACTTACCTACCGGCAGCCACGATCTCGATGGCCAATTATGTCATATGCTTCTCAATGCACTTCATTTGCTTCGCCACGACACTCCCATCATATTCAGCTTCGCCCGTCATACTCTCGAACCCATTTCCATATCCCTTCCTCATCCGGCCTGACACCTCGCCACCCGTTCCGTCTTCTCTTTCCCCTGGACTCGACTTCTGGCCTCCACATTCACCTGCTTCGCAACAGCACCCATTTTCCCCTCCGACTTTTTTTTCTTCCACAAAACCTACAAATATGTAGGAATAATTTTTCGTCGTGCAGATCTTGCTCAGCGTCTTCGCATGGACTACACGAAGAAAAAGTGGGGGGCTGTAGGGGATGTATAGGAGTGCATACCCTGAGTCTATGCTGTGAGTCTATGCACAGCGTAGACTCAGAGGCTGCTGGAGTGTTAGCTCTATAGCGCCAGAGATGCACTCAACATACCCTGCAGGTCAGACAGGAGCAATACGGGCTGGCCTAAACAGCTACAGGGTGCTGCCTTGAGGGAAGACCTGGAGCATTGCTAGGGCGATACTGCAGAGTCTATGCATTAGAGGATATGCCTCCGTAGCTCTGCTATTCCCCCCAGCGTGCATACCCCGAGTCTAGGACTCGCAGCAGGCAGAGTGTTAGCAGAGCCTAGCGTCTGGGATGCACCATAGCTCATACCTCTTGCCAGACGAGAGCAATAGAGGCTGGCCCAAGGATCTCTGTGGAACACAGATCTGGAGTTTAGCCAGGGCGCACTGCAGGCGCAGTCCAGAGTCTACAGATGAACACCTTCCTTGTGTAGCTCTGCTAGTCTGCCCTGGCTGCCAGCTGGGGATAGGCAGCATGCCATTGCGGCAGCCATTGATGCAGAGCATCCTGCCGCATTCTCCAATAAAGCTGGCCAACTTTTTTTTCTCCTTGGTGGGAATCTCTTCATCCTAGCGATGCAGAATTTGGGGGGCCATTGTGATGCTATCATGGGATTAGCATACTCAATTTCTGCTTCATGGCAGGCACCAACCGTGTGGGGGGCACTGTGATAGGGCTATATTATATTTACTTACTTACACGCTTGCTACCTTACATTCCGCTTGTCAACTATTACATAATCAATCTTGCTTAACTTTGACCACCATGTCCTACGGTTAAGAGGGATCTCAACAAGCGGCGGCGCTACCGCCGAAGGCTAACCACCCAGGACCCGTTGCTAGCCTGAGCATGCGTATAACTGCTCCCCGTGCCTCCTAGGTCACAGGAGCCCGACTGAGGGTCAACCAGCCCCTTGTCGATGGGTTACAACGGCTGACGATACACGACTATTACCGCCAGCGCCCAGAGCGCTGGCTCTCTTATCTCTATTCTTGTTCCTTCCCATTCCCAAGAAGCCGCCGAACCGACTCGCATCACACAAAACCTGATGCTAGAAACCTTCACAATGATGGTATTTTCAGGTAATCTTGGCCCAGAAACTCTCCACTGAAGGATAGAAATGGCTTCCGACAGTTCCAGGCAGCATCTGAGTGGAAGAAAACCAAAACTGAACAACTTGAGCTCGGAGATACTTCCTAATAAGGTATAGTCGAGGTTTGAATTTGCCATCTATCAATCTACGCCTAAGTGCTTCCAGCCGTTATGGTATGTAAGTAATACCTGCTCGCTCGTCATTACTCCCACTAACGGCTGGTCTCGAGCCTACTCCATTCCGAGGGTGACGGCAAAACGGTCGAGATTCCCACGGTGGGTCATTGTTGTCCCTTCTCCAACGGCAAATCCCTCGGCCGGGAAAACGCGTTTTCGACACCCATGAAAGCCTCGATTTTTCAGTCGTCGACGCCTTTGGTAAGGCTGATCACGTGATGGCTCCACGACATGGAGCCAACCACTCTGTGCGATTTCTTTATCCCTTCTTTTGCTCTTCTTGTTAGCTTATTGACCGTACGACAGCATTGCAGCCACGTACGTTTGGAAAGATCATGAGTGGGTGAGGCATGCCAAACGGGAGGCTTTCATCTTGCGGATCGGGCAGGACGCCACATATAGACTACACGCCCATCCCAAATTGGGTGAGAAAGATCTGTACAAGAATTTCCGTCGTAGCTGACCCTGTATCAGAGCTACAGCACGTTTGGCCCAGCAGCACCTCTTCTCGAACCCTAGCAATCGAGACCAAGTCAAATGGAATTATTGGATTCCGGTTCAAGACTGAAAGCGGTATGGCAGGCGGTATCTCGTTTCCTCCGCCGATTCTGAGCCCTGATCATGCAGACCGCGCTTTGTTCATTGCCGCGTTGGCGATTGAGTTTGAAGAGGATGTGTGGAAGGATGTGATTTACAAGGAGGGTTGGGTCGGTAAACCGACAAGCTCCTCTTGCGGAGAGAATTGTTCGCCTGACCTCGGGGTCGCCGAGAAAAAGACAGGGTCAATTAAGTTTTCATGATTTGCCCAAAGTATGATACTAATAGCGGACCGAACTTCGTGACAAGTCAATTATGCAATTTGGAAATCAATACTGTGGCCTCACCCTTTACTTATAGAAACTATGCAGAAAGCACTCTAACAAGGCCATCTATCAAAAAATTGGACCCCCAAGATTTTGGCTGAACACCTAAATTTCCTCGGAAAATTACGAAACATAGCGCAATCAACTCCGTTAATCGAGCTGGTTCTGTTCCTGATAAATTCCTGTCGTTTCTTTGTCTTGCCGCTGTCCCAAGGCCTCAAACGCTCAAGTGGACCCTCTAGATGTACTCGTGGTGAGAAAAAGTCATGGACGGTCGGTTCTTTAACCGATCCCGGCCGTCTTTTCACCTTTTTGTATGATTTAAGGTGCTGGGTGTATGTAAACTGCACCTGCAACAAATTCCAGACCATCACCAAGATCAAAAATAATTGATGTCTGGCCGAAAATGGCCAAACAAAAACCTCAATTTTGTAAGTCAACGGGACTTTTTTTGTTCGAATGAGATTTTGGACTGCCTTGTAGCGCTATCAAAACTGAGCGACTGTACAACTTGAATAAAGTCAAACGGTGCAGCCGTTGTTGAGATATTGCGCTCTGAAGTTGGCAACTTTTGGCTGTTTTTGACATTTTTGGCTATTTTACGGCAATTTTGGCAACTTGCAAGCGCGATATCTCAAGAATGGCTGCACCGTTTTGCTTCATTCAAGTTCTGAATCACAATAGTTTTACAGTAGAGTCTTTCATATGAAATATCGTCATGTGGAATCACCGCAATATGGATTAGCTTTCGGGCCTCTCCGGGCTCGGGAGAAGGAAATATTCCACTCTCTGCAGTCCGGAATATGGAATACAGTTTTGGAGGCTTTTTTTGGTGGATATTCCATTGTACGGGCGGCGGGACAGGTCTGGGAACTATTTTTTCCCTGTGGTTTGTGACCATAATGGGTGTAAATTGTGCCTTGTAACAGGCCATTGCCATGAGGCCCTTCATCTGGGACTTGGAGCATGAAATAGTAGCATGAAATAGCCCAGGATACAGCCCTTGTCCCCTGGTAAGCGACGAAATTTTGTCGAAAAAGAAATTCATTTTTAAAATCATTTTTTAATTGATTTTTAATATGGAATAACCACAATATGGAATAGCCTCTTGGCCTCTCCCGACTGTATTCCATATGACAGATTCTACTGTACTGGAAAATCGATTTTCAAATCCCAACGGAACGTGTTCTCGCATGATCGGGCGAATAGTGTCCCTTCACCAAGTGAGCATACCTTAGTATAATACAGTCGAAGCTGTCATAACCCATAGCTCTCGTAACCCATAATCTGCCTTAACCCATACATTTTTCGGGAATTTTGACTGACTTTTGGCTGGGATAACCCATAAATCTGCCATATTCCATACCTTGTGGACCTAACCGAGGCCTATGGGTTATGACAGCTTCGACTGTAGATCGAAGATTGATGAGAGGCAGATAGGGCGAGACGAGGCAGATGAAGGATTTCAAGGCACATCGCTGGAAAGTGCGGCACATTCCATCTTGGGCCTATTATGTCACGGATCATATGTGCCGAGGGCGCTTGTTTGCGTTTGCTGTCAACCTTGTGTCAACCTTTCTTTCTCTTCCTCCCCCCACCACCTCACCCTCGCCGACGCAGACAGCGACCACAGCGACAACGGCGGCGAAGTGCCGTCGACCGTCCGTGTATATGAGCAACACAACCCAAGCTCCAAAGTGCTGCCGGGTCACCGTCGACGGTGTGATGGATTGAGGGTACTCCAAGCTCCCGACGTCTTCCGACGATGAGTATATACTAGAAACGAAAACGAAAACGACTATATATAGAATAGCCGATAGATGGCCGGTGGTGCCCGTCGGCAGCAGGTTCAGAAACGAAAATGAAGCAGTCGGCACGGAACAAGTCAAGGTCGGCTCTATGACGCCAAGGGTCACGGTCACGTACATGCTCATGTTGGTCCCGTTCCGATGCTCGGCTACTACTTAAAAATAACCGAAATTGCCGTTTTTTCCCTCCGCAAATTGAGATGCTCGTGCAACTTAGCTACTGCCGGCAGCCAACACAAATTAACAGATAAATATAAAATAATAATATTTGTTTACTTTATGTAGTCCATTCTTGTTTCCTATTTACATACCTTTAGTGTTTGTCTATAAGTATCATGAATCTCATACTTGGGTATCGTAAAAATTTCTATTTTATGATTTTGAAGTGAAGTGATCTTCACTCAATCTTCACTGGGTGACTTCCCGTAAGGTAAATTTACTCCACCAGAATATTTCGAGACAGCTGTCGGGACCCCATCACACTCCGTTGCGGTGTTTCACCTCATCACCAGGAAAATATCATCCCAGACCCTCTGTGCAGAGAAACAACCCCGGTGCCCCCACCCAGTGGGGAGCCTGCCACGTATGCGACAGTCACAAGCCCATCGACAACAGACCCAAACAATAACAAATCCGCAGCATCCGCTCCGCAGTCTGACCCCCCTCTTCACGTTGCTCATCCTCGGGCTCGGGAGCGACCTCCTTGCGTTGTCATTCGCCTCGACCGGGAACCTGCACACCTCCCGCGGGCCGTAAGACGCAGCCCGGCAGTTTTGTACGAAGCAGCCAGCGCCGCTCTTTCCTCAGCCTCATCCAACCGTCTCTTGGCGGGAATCGGGTGGACCAAGGGCGACAACATTTCGCTTCACCCGGATCCTGATACATGTACTCCCAAACTCCTCGCCAGCCATTCCGAGATTATCTGGTCAGCCATTTGCCCACTTCTGGGCCTATCCGATGACCGCCCGCCTCCGGTGTTCGACACAGACGAAAAATGGCACTCGGTTGTTTTTCACGGCGTTCCGCATCCCTGCGTTGATCTGAACGAATACATCACGCACGAACGCGTCAACAGCTGGGTTACGTCGGCTTCCTCGCAGGGCAAACTACGAGAATTTTCCATCTTGTCACGGCCAACGGATACGAAAGCGCGCAAGACACTTACCCTACGTCTGTCCTTCTCTTCCCAGGCAGATGCTGAACGTCTTGTTCAGCACGGTGGTTACATGTTCGGCGCAGCTTGTCGAGTCTCTCACTACCGACCACAACTCCGCAGTCCCTCATCTCCCCCATCCCCATGATCCTATGCTTTCACCTCACCTGTTGTCTATTGTACACACCGGTGCCCACCCGCTCTGGCGGGGCGCCTAGCTCCATATCTTACTTTGCTCTGACCTTTTCATCCTTCCTCCAGGTCACAACAAATCATCTGTTAATAGGTGCTCCTCAATGGCGCGCCCGTCTGCTATGGCCTAATGTTGGCTTTTTCACAGGACATCCTCAATCACCGAGTAGCACGTACCAGTATAGAAGTATGCCTAACATACTGTAAGCAGTCAGGGGCAAATAACATGGATTACAAAAAAAAAAAAAAAATGGAGTCACTCGAGTTGCGCATTGTGTTGGTCAAAGTGAATCTCGTTCATTCATTCATCCACTTCACTTCAAACAATATCTCTAATACTAACTGACTTCATTCTGCAATGAGATGCACATTTCGACTGGTTAGCGCAGCCTCGCAACAGGTAAGCTATTCAAATGCGGTATCCTTTCATATTAATGTGTCGCTTCGCCTAAAGTCGGCAGGCTTTTCTATTCGTTCCTTTCCT
Organism: Favolaschia claudopus; assembly: GCA_037176885.1. Classification (NCBI taxonomy): domain Eukaryota; kingdom Fungi; phylum Basidiomycota; class Agaricomycetes; order Agaricales; family Mycenaceae; genus Favolaschia; species Favolaschia claudopus. The sequence continues at coordinate 377,810 of JAWWNJ010000136.1, read as the reverse complement.
TCGAGTAGCGCATCGGTATTGAGTAATTTGGTGAGTTGTCAATTGGTTTCGTTTCATTCTATTCAACTGATTCTCTTCATTGTATAAAATAGATCGCACACTGCCAACGACACTCCCTTCAACTTAATTTGAAGTGCGTTGAGCTCCAGGTGAGTATTCAAGTAGATCTCGTTCAACTCAGTTCGTATTTGCTGACTCCTTACTTGCAATAACAAGTTTTGTAACACATCTTCGGTCTCCCTTGTCGCAGTCTTGTTCAATTCAGCTCAGCGCACACTTCGAGTATTCATCTTAAATAGTAAGTTTTATCTGTTCGTCATTTTCCTTGTGCGCTGACGACCCAACTCAGTGCACGCTTCATCACTCTTTTCTTTCAAGCGTACGACTCAACGCAACTCACAGCTCATGACACATCCTCAAGTTGGCCGAACTCGTCAACGAGCAGGACGGAGATGAGTGGCGAGTCGGGAAACTCAGTTGCCAAATGGAAGAAAGCCGAACGGAAGAGGCGGCAGTAGAGGTCGTTGAGGCACTTCTGAATGGTCGCATACAAGATAGAACTAGATGATTTGAGTCGCACTTGCAGTTTTGTTGTGGAAAAACGTCGGTTGTCACCGTATGTCACATTGTGTGACGGAAATGCGTCGCAAAACTTGAGTTATGAGGCCTTAACATTAGAGGGAAACTCATGCTGAAAAACCTCATAGGTATAAAAGATTGTATGAGCCACAGAGGAAAAATGTAACCAAGGCATACCACCCAATAATGACGGTGTAACGAGGATTCTGAAATGGGTGTCTCAAAACCAAAGATATGCAAACTCCGATCCAATTTTGAAGCCCAAGTCTTCGTTGAGAGCTTTCCTAGACTCTAGGAAATTTATTCAGTACTGTACCAATCTGTATGACTGAAACGTAACGCGTAACGGCGGCCTTTTTTTTGCTTACAAATCACCCATATGAGGCAGGTCACCTTCCATAAAAGGGTGATTTGTAAGGCGTTTCAAGCGTTTCAGCCTGTAACGGTCCGTTTTGCGTTTCAGTCATACAGATTGGTACAGTAATAGGTTTCAGAATATATCAAAGGGGGGTTCAGATAAAAGAACCAACATACCCAAACTCCGATCCGATTCTTGAGGCGCAATGCTTTGTTGAGAGTTTTACATAAATTTCATCGACTCTAGGAAATGTAATCAGTAACCAGTAACGAGTCTTTACATAATATAGCAAAGAGTCGTTCAGGGAAACTTACCTTGAGCATCGACATCAACCTCATCTCTCCGCGCCTGCGCTTCCCAGATCCTTTTCCGAATGCGGAGCAGCAGCGCCTCGATCTCTTGAAACAGGTAAGTTGTTTATTTGTTCGTTCTTCGTCCAACATTGAAAGAACTTACTCAATTCAATTTGAAGTCCTTGTCGTTTTCGAGAGAGTCGGCGCGCAATGTGCCGAAATGGCGTTGTCGAGGGTGTCGAGGCGCCTGCGTAAGAGAGTAAGAGCTAGGTTGTGGGGGAGGTGGGATGGCGGAACGGACGTCGAGATGGCAGTCGTCGCGTCCGCCCATAAGAGCCGGCGGGAAACTGAACTGAAGCCAACATTGTGAGGTTGCAGAAATGAAACAAATCAGTTTGAGAGGAATGGGGGAAACGAAAGCACAAACTTCAATCTTGTACCAATTGGAACTGAGAAACTAGGTGAAGGGGAGTCGTCAATGCGCGCGGTGGGGGCATCGCTGACAGATTTGGGGGAGGGATGGGCAGGTGCATTGAACAGGTCCCCTTAGGAATCAGTTGACTGCAGAAACAGTGTCTGCTGTTAGAATGTTAATAGTATCCGCACGGCCCACAACCATAGCAGCCACAGTCATTTTTAGCTTGCAAGATCGCCCAAGGCTACCAGCCAGCCGCTCTTGAAGGGGTCGAGCGAGGCTTCCTCTAGCAAGCCTGTATAAAAGGTGTAGGCGTGGTAGATAAAATCTTGAAGATGTTCGAGGGCGAGAGGAGAAGTGAAGGAACGCAGCGAGTCGAGAAGCTTATGGAAAGCGAAAGTCCACAAACGAGTGATGATGTTGTATTTGGTGGGGATGTTACGGAGGGATGCGGGAATGCTGGGTGCGAGGGATATTCGAGTAGATTGTGAATGTTCTCTGCAAGTCTGAGAACCCGTTCTCGATTAGCGAAGTCACTGCGTTTTGGACAAATCTGGTCCGAGTGAGTATAGGTCCTTCAGGTAACCTAGCCAGACCTAGAATTAGCATGTATCTGTACCACCTCGAAAGAGTTCTACCAGGTCTTTCCAACCACCTTGGCTGAAGCTGGAACAACGTCACTTAGGGAACATCGGCAGAATTTGTGCCGAGATATGTACAGGTGTTATCGAATGAGCTTGATAGACATCATCAAGACACAGCAACAAATAACCGTGACGCGCTGTCGCGTCTTCTTCCTTCCCACCATGGCACACCTATTCCCCATAACTAGTGGACCGAACGACCCTCAACCTCCACCGCTGTCTGCTGAACAATGGAACTACGCGCTGAGACAATTTCAATTCCTCTATCCTACTCCAGGCACAATCCCGCCCCCGACGCCCACTATGACTCCCCTTCCGCCTCCGAATATTGCTAGCCCTGTTCTAGATCCAGCTCTTTGCGCTCCGCAACCAGAATCCACAGAATCTCGTCTTGACTCTATAGAACGTGAACTCGATCTGCTTAAAACCCAAAAGCGCCCCACTCAGCCACTCGACGACGACGCACCTTCCAAGAAGCGCCGCAAGAAAAAGTCGACAAATTCCGCCGTGTACATTCTCAAATCGGCGGCGGGGTTGAGCGAGGATCAGCTCTCGGTTAGAAAGGAACTCATGGTGCGTGCGTTCTCCTTCTACACCCTACATAACTTAATGAGGTATTAGAAAATGGTTAAGACGGAAGGACGACGTTTCAATAATCGACTCTGTGATTCCGACTCTTCTAGTGACGATGGCGACGACGAATCCGGATCCTCCTTATCACACGCATCTCTATCTTACAAGTTCTCTGCTACCGTTCTCGACACCAACAACATCAAGATATTTGATCGCATTGCTAACCTGATCTGGTCTGAACAACATGTGCGTTCTTCTTGATCAACCCAATTGCCTTCGCTCTTTCTGTGCCGACCTTGCGGCGGTGTTAGGATCCTAAAAGCACTACATATTCCCTCAATCACCCCACCGTCTCCTTTTCTCGCGACGACTTGCTGGCATTTGCAAAAACAAACTTTAGAACATGGAAAAACAAATGGCGCGGTGAAACTGACGAAGATGTCGGGAAGAAGCAAGCGAAGGCAGCCCAGAGAGACCGCCAGGAACTACGCCGGAAGGAGGTAAGCACCAGATCGACCGTTGATTTGAATCGCTGACCGCGGCTTTTTAGCTGAAGGCGAATCGTATAAAAGCCGTCCCCGAGTACAAACGCAAATACAAGCGCGATCCAATGTGCATCATGGAAACAGACTGGATGTCAGACGAGATTTTAGCACCCGACACCGATGATGAGGATACAAAGGCCGAACACCGCCGCCGTCTGATTAAAGCAGCTCGTCTAGGACCGGCACAGCAGGAGGGTGCTGTGTGGGAGGTTGTTCGTCCTGGCTTTCAGTCAACTGAGGTGCGGGGATTTTCTCGACGTACCTGCCGGTTTCTCATTCTTTCGAACGTAGATGATGCAAGTCAAGAATGACCTCGACAAAATTCTACAGGATCAGCGGGACGCCAAGAAAAGCAAATCTAAAAACCGTGCTCGTGCGCGCATCCCTCGTGTCAGTCTCAGCAAAACTCACGATCGCATCCCCTATGGCACCGCCCTTTATCCCTTTATGGTCTCTCCGGACTGGTACGCTGAAAACATTGCTGGCAACGAAGAGTTCGAGAAGGATATCAGAATGAATGTAGCCGACCCCCCGGGTTTCGGCGATGCTTAATCGTTTGTACAATTCGCTATCATTTTGCTGTCAGCTTTAACTATTGCTACTCTTCGCTACTTTGCATCCAACTGTACTATATTGCATTCTTCTGAACTACTGCACAAGTGGAATAAATTGCTTCGACGCTGCTACAGATTTTCCCGGATTAAATGACGGCAACATCCTATAAACAAAATTGAGATTAAGCTACGGTTAATTTGGTGGACCTACGCGTGTCAGCCCTGCGGTGAACCAAATCTTACGAGTTGGCCCCTCATAGGACTCGCCATCCGCATCATCATCGTTCTCCTCCGAATCAACCAAAATCTGCTTCTTACAGTTTATTGTAAGACGGCATGCCTGCGAGAGAATTTCTGATACAGGCACGAGCCTCGGTGGGCCAGGATCGGTGCGCCGAAGAAATATCCCATGTTCCCACGAGAATATCTCTAATTCCGGGCTGTACAGTGGACAACGGTCAAAAGAATGCATATGACAATATCAAATTTATGGAAAACGTACTATTTTTCCCAAGGAGACATATCAAAATCCGTCAGGCGACGCATCCAGCGAATATTGAGGAGATAGTGAGCCTTTTCTAGCCCAGGCTGGCGGTGGGTGATGATATCGTAGACCTGACCGACGTACCGTGTTCCGTCTGCATCAAGCTGAACGATGGAACTCGATGCTTCAGTGAGGGATGTCGAGCTCGTGATTCGACGGCCGTCAAGTATAAAATAAGGGTGAACGAGCACTGAGCCATGAAGAAAGTGATGCTCTTCATCCTGAACGACATCAGCGTCACGAGAAATAATAGGGACGGTGGGGTAGGTCGTGTTGTAGTAGTCGAGAAGTGCGAGCTGGAATCCGCCTGGGAGGTCTTTCGTAACACCCAAACCAAGAGAAAAGCGGACTCCAACTACAGATTACCCGATGAGAACTGACAGAGCAGAGGAAAAGATGTGAAACAAAACATACGATCAGCTGATAGCTCCTCAATTTCGCGCGCCATGGAAGCCACTGTACCGCGCTCATCACCGTCAGTTGCGAGGGGCATGATAGAGGAGTGGTCTATCATGCGGCGTTTCAACACGTCAGCTGCTTGCGGAGTTTTTGGGCAGCAGTTCGAACCCCCCACCCCCCGGCGAGAAAACACTTTTGACACTCACCGGCTTCCCCACCACCGATTTTCCGGCATTGGTGATCGTTGATCCGACTTTGTCACTGCCAGTCCACTTCCATCAACAGTTTCACTTCCCACCATCATCCGAGCCTCGGATCGCAGCAGGCAATCACCCGGCGGCCAGCACATTCCAGTATCACAGTATTTGCGGTCATACTCAAACCTGCTCGGGCTTCGCCCACCCGGGCCGCGGTTTATCCCAGTGGAGGTTGCCTGGGAGTTTCAATGGGGGCCACCAAAAAGAACCGACACATCACTGCACTGTGCCGAAAAAGGGAATTCTATCAGTCTGGGTTCAGATCAGGTGATGGGGAACAAGGGATGTTTGCTGTGGTGTCGGCCGGCAGGAAGCCAGATTACGCATCCATCAACAGGGAATGATTTACAGTACCTGGGAATATTACCCACTACTTCATTGTGGCATTGCCACAGGACTGGGTTGCAATCACTCAGTCATTGTGTCGAGTCTGCTTACATCATGGGACAGAATATGGAATATGAGTTAGTAAAAATATTAGATAGCTTCATTTCTACCATATGCCGTAGGCACAACAAGAAATAAAAGTGGATTCTAAAAAAAAAAACCGTCAGTTGCGAGGATTGTTTTTGCATTCTCGGCAATGCACTGTTCCGCGGGTGTCAGTCCTTCCCTGCCTTCTTTCTTTCCAAGTTTCTCAAGCTATTACATAGAGATCAACAATAGCTTCGACAGCTTTGAAAGACTCACAAGTTCGCGCAAATTGGCGTCACGGTGGAACTCGCGGAAAAATGTAACCTCTAGTTCTCCGTCACCGTGATTGTTTGTATCATAGCTCTTCAGAAGCTTATTTAGTCTCTCGAATAAGAAAGTCCAGAACCCGTAAACGGGTCCAAAATCACGAATGATTTGGAATATGTGAGTGATATAATGGAAATTGGGTTTAACGAGGGTCGGGTGATTCTAGTATGAATAGGTCAATCCATAATCAAGCGCGAGTATTGTATGTATGTGAAACTTGCCTTCAAGAATCCAGCAAGATAGTCTTCAAGCAATTGCTGCGCACGAGGTAGGGAGTTGATGTCGATTGTACCGGCTAGTATTATCTTGCAGCACGCCGCAAACTTCAAAAAAATATCAGGGTCGTCCTCGAACATTCGAATAGGTTTTGGGGGAGGTGTTTCTTTCTTGTCGGTCTTGGTCGCCGTCTTGTCTGCGATGCGCTTCTTCCGTGCCTTCTCTTTCTTGTTCCAATTTTTCACTGACCGTTCGTAATCCGCTGCAGCAAGAGGGTACCATTCAGCCCATATGTGGGGTAACTAATCGGAAATGAGTGCATTGGCTGAGGTAGAACAAAGCCGCAACGACTCACAATCAAGGGACAAAATATAAGCAACATACCCTTCCATTCATCGGACGTTAAATTTCCGCCGGCTGCATACCCAACTTGATTCGGCAGTCTTGCGACCCATCCGGGCATCTCCATCTGATTTTCGCGTAGGTGTGCCATGTGCAGCGGAAGAGGAAAGAACTTACAGCACTCAAGTATTCATGAATTTGGTCAATCTCGCGGGAGGTTTTTTCGGTACGTTTACGCAAGGCAGCAGGGTCCCGGATCCAGCCGTCAAGCCATTGTGTTTTAGTGATGCCTATTATATCTCAATTTAGCAATTACATATACATTGACATGAAAGCGCACCAAGAAATATACAGTGCATTGGGTCTATAATAATTTGCCGAATGGGATCAAAGTATGGGAGGCGGGAAAGCTCAAAATATCTTGTGCCGTGGATGCTCGCAAAGGCGTCCCGCGCCTTTTTATTGTCTTCGTCAATTACTGAATATTCTGCCGAATGCTTTCGGTGTTCTTGATTTTCTCGCTTGGGAAACGCTTGGATGTACGCAGTTAGTTCTCAGCAAATCTAAGCAACCAATTTAAAAACAATACCGTCAACTTTCACGCCTGCTGGCGTTTGAATATCTTTGTGGGTAATCTTACACCGAGTACACGGGAATTGGTTGGACCGGTGGTCGGAAAATCCCCCCACCTTGCACATCGCGGGATGATCGCAACAAACACAGACAAGAATCACGCGAATTCGACGCCCTTGGTGTTCAAGTATTAATAAGGTAGAACATCAATTGCCCCAGAGGACTGACCATTCGGAAACTTGGGCGTCTTTACCAAAATTCCGTCGTCATACAGCATGAGTAGTTCTGTCACGTTTGACGCCATGGTGCGTTGGAACTCGTCACAGGTCTCTTCATGAGGCCCTGGCCCTAGATGCGTAAGCAACAGATTTCGGGGGCGATATCTATGGTGTATTAGCAATATTGACAATGAGCATAATCGCACTTGCCTTTGATGAGGTGGAAGCGCAGTCACGCAAAAGGAGGCTGCTCCAGTTGTATGTGATCCTGCGTCATTGGTTCTCGTGAATGCAAATCTGAAATTGGCATCAGCAATTCGAATATGTTTGCTCGATTCTATACTGCTCACCCATCCTCTCCAAAACACAGGCCAATTCGGAGCTCGTCGGGGTCAGGACGGTCCGCTGCGGTGTCAAAAAATTTGCGGCCATCCGGAGCCTTCAAAGATTGACAAATCTCTCCATCTTGTATGTCCGACATCTTCCCAGGCACTCGTTTGCGTTTCAAATACGATTCGCAGGCGACCTCGTTCCCTTCCCGGCTCAAGAATTCAACGAGCTGAGTAGAAAGCGGTAGATAGGGACCCTGAAGAGCCGGACGAGGCTTAGATTCGGGCCTAGGTCGGGTGGAATCGAGCAACGAAGCGCCAGCATTTGTTGGCGGGGATGGAGCTTTGAAAAGCGGGATGTTGCAATGTGAACAAACGAGATCGGCGGGAGAGTTCTCGGGATAAGCGCGACGACATTTGTTACATATTGCGCGAATCTCAAATTCCTCGTTTAGCCCTAATTTCTTGAATGTCGTCGTAAGAGTTATAGGAATATTGTTGTCGGATGGGACATGTCGAAGCGTGACGAAAATCGAGCGAAGAACTTTGAGGAGAAGGGCGCAACCACGATGAGGCAGGTGGAAATGCAGATGTAGCCACGCAGTTAATACGAGTATGATTTGCCAGAACCAGTACGGTGATTCCTCGGCCTGCGAGTCGCGAGGCTGTAGAATATGCTCAGCAGGTAATCGAGCCGCAGGTGGGAAAGTGGAATGTGTCGACATCGAGTTCAATGTTGGGAAATTATCGTCGGATTGCGCCGCGACGGTGGACGAGGAAGGCGTGTTCAGATTATTCATAGGGAGATCGACATCCATTGCTACGTCTTGGTCTGGTGAGACAGGAAAGGAGCCGGGCATGGCAGGCAAAGTAGCTGATGCTGGGATAGGCTGCAGCTGGGGTTCTGCTTTCCGCCTCTTGGCCATGAACTCTCCAATTGAAACAGAAGGTCCAGCTGGCGGCTGGTCGTGCCTCAGATTTCGCTCACGTTCACGCTTTGCATTCTGACGATGAGCAGCGCGAGACGTCTGGACCGTGGGTTGATTTAGTAAGTAGACTTGAATTCATTTGTGGATTTTACGGACTGAGTCGTAGCTGGAGTCCATGTGTAATGGGACTTCTGGAAGTAAGGGAGGGAAAGGAAGAAGAATGACGTCTACCAAGCCCTTCGGAACTAACCTGGACAAACCTAGACAAACGTAATCAAGCTGACCTCGACAGACCCTGATGCCAGGTGGTCCGAATCGGCTTGGATACATCTCGAAAAGGGTCTATCGAAGTGGTACAGATACATGCTAATTCTAGGTCTGGCTAGGTTACCTGAAGGACCTATACTCACTCGGACCAGATTTGTCCAAAACGCAGTGAGTATTCCGGTATTTGGATCGGAGAAGAAACCCAGCCTTTGTGATCCTCGATTTGACGCTTCCACTTTTCCCATTCCTCGTCGTGTTCAGCATCATATAAAGATCAGAGATGATGCAGAAACATATTTGCCAGCGGATTTCGGTGTCAGAAGTGCATCTTGAGTGCCTTTGATCTTGAGCAGAACACGACCGAAGTCCTAGGTCTCATCTAGTGTACATGGCAGGTCAGTTCTGCCGGTCTGCCAGGCAGAACGGCAATTGCCGGATTTCGGCAGAATTGGCAGAACCTAATAAGGAAATTATCCCCGGAGCGCAAGTGCAGCCAATTTTGGTGCAAAATAACACTAAAGATGCAGTGTGTGGACTCAGTGAAGATATTCTAGACTGTATACTGATGACGGGCATTGCCCTTGACCGAAACGGCATGTTTGTTCTTGTTTGCTCTCCCTTGCCACACCTGATTTCCATGTTCCTTCGATTTCTGGGTTCCACGATAACATTCTGAACTCATTCTCGCTGTAAAAGTTGGTTCAAATACATCGATTTACTTGGCTTAACCGTAAAAATAATTGTTTCACCATCATAAAATAAATTACTCGACAACATCCTCCCACTCAGCATCCTCATTGGCACCAAATCCGAGTCGTCTGACTCGGCAGTGGGGGCCAGAGCACTGAAGCGCATCAGAAAACATTGTATGAGGAAGGTTAAAGTACAAACCGCCTCGAAAGTTCGCGTTCTCGGGCTTCCAAAACCAATTTACGTCGAACTGCAACAGTCGACATATCCTTCCAAGGTATTTTGACAAGAACAGCGTCTGTTAATCGGTCCCGGTACACCGCCAATTGGTCTTTAAGTTGTGCTGAAATCATCACATTGATTTTGCGAATGTCGAGCTCGAGGGCTGTCGCTGCCAGGTACGCCGCCTTTGCTGTCTTCTTTGCTGCCGACTTTTGTTGTCGCTTCCTCCCCTCCTCCGCCTTCTCCCGCTGAAGTGCAGTCAAAGCTTTACAAAATTTGGCGGTAGCACCACTCGCACCATCCTTCCTGACCTCTCTCATCACGTATTTCTGGATAGAAGCGTCATAATGTTTCTTGATGAACGCCTCAGTATTGTTCCGGGCGATGCGAGTGTGACTAGTGAAGGAGCGAGGAGTGCTGTTTGGCCGATATCCCATGTTGGTGGTATACGAGCCGAGTGCGCCCTCGTTGGGATCATTGGTGGCAGGTACAACAAGATTTTGGCGTTGCTCTGGAGTGAGCTGGTCGATTGTTCCACCAACGTGAAATTCCGGTGTGAAGTGAACCCAGCCGCCGTCAGAGCCGGAGAAGAGAGTAGAGATAACAAGGGCAAGGTTGGGAAGATCGCCGCGGATGATAGAAATGGCGTCCAAGAGGCGGTCGTTCATAAAAGGTTTGCCGTCGATAGTCAGTTGATCCGAGGGTGTTGACGAGTCGAAGAATATAAGAGGGTTTGCGGCAATGTGAGAGCAGAATGTCGGCAGCTTGCGATGAAGCGGGGTAAGCGAGAGTAGATTGACGATCGTTCCATGGTGACCGCGAACTTGTGCCATATATGGCCAAGAGACAGAGACACCGTATAAAGCCAAAGTGACGAGCTCCGTCATCGTTGCCTTACAGTCAAGACCCTTCAATATATTCTTTTCAACGTGATTGGCCGTGCCGGATTTTGTTTTGGCGTCAATTGCATTAGTGATGAGCTCATAGTAAATGCTGTGAAAACACACCACCTCTACGGCACCATGGGTGTAGCATCCGTATCGTGTGTTCGAGATATCCGGAAATTTTGGAGATCGTTTGATATTGAACATTTCGAGTTTCTGTTGCCGAACAAAGAGAGCAGAACGGTCCTGGTAGCCTCGGACACGATCCTTGTGACGAAACAAGGCACCCATCAGCTGCAAGAGCTTGATAGCACCGGCTGAGCTGTCCTCGACGGCATTCTGGGCAGCTGCACTGTCGGCTGAAGCGAGGGCGATTGTTGCGGAGTTGGCGCGATTAGCAAGAATGACGGGAGAGGGAAGGTTGTGGGTTTCATACAAGCGCTGGACCGCTGCATAGGCGATTTTGAGGACATTGGCGTCCTTGTGCATGCAACAGCCACCAAAGAAATGGGTGATGAGGTTCTTGCGCTGGTCGGCAGGCAACAAATCAAACCGCTCCTTCCCAAGATTGATTTCTAGAGCCTTCCCAATGAGCTCGCTTCGCTTGGCGCTTGGTCTATTCCCAACTGAAGAAGAATGGAAAGGAGGGAGCAGTGAAAGACCACTCACAAGGACGCCAATTCTTCGGCAGAGATTTTTCCGACCTCTTGTAAATCATCATCCGTCAAGCGCGACATGGTGAGAATGTCGCCTGTGAGTAGATCCTCGTCGTCCATGGCGCTTTGCCCAAGGTCCCGTATGATGATGCTGGTCTTGTGTTCATCCGAGTAGCTAAAAGCCTTCTTCCCATCTGCCGCATGATCCCTTCCTTCGCCTAATTTCTTTCGGAAATACTCGTCGGAATCCATCAGCCGTCCCGCCTGGGCTGCGAGTGGACTATTGGAGTAAGTTGCACCCATTGTGGAAGCCGCCTCGAGAGTGCCTTCAAATTGCCGTTTGGAGGTGTGATCGAGAGCGGGGGCGACTTCCCAAAATCGAGTATGGTGAGTCCAGGTCGATTTGTCGTTGTCGTCTACACCAGGAGCGTATGATGGAACAGCGAGAGTGATGTGCCGACTTTCAACGTTGACTCCACGGAATGAAGTGCCGTCTGAGCTTTCAACAAAACCTGTAAACAATTGAGTAATACAAGCATCGATGAATGTCATGATTCGTACCTGGTGCGTTAAGAATCTCTTCAGCCAATTGAAGCTCTCCGTACTTTCCACCTTCGTCAATTGCTCTCCCAACGGTACGGCGGCTCATCAGCCGGCTCCGACGAATCGTTATTCCAAAGGCCTCCGCACAAGCCCGCACAGCAACCTCCACCTTTCCGGCTGCACATCCAGCTAGAGTCAAGTCGCGCATCAGCTTGCGCGCCTCTGCCGAATATTCCGCGCCGTCCATCGGATCCCAGTTCAGCAGCTTCTTGTATTCTCCGTTAATGTCTTCGAGTGAGGATTGAGCACGAGAAGCCTGCTTTTGAGCGGCATAGAGTCGGTTACGGGTGGAGGTTAAAGTCATTTGTTTCTCCTGAATTGTTGAGCGTAGCGAAGTAACGAGAGCATCACGAGAGCCGAGATCTTTATGAGCAGCAGCGAGAGCGATTTCGAGAGAAGAGATGCGAGAGGTATTCAAGTCGAGGGTGATTTGTAGGTTGTTTAGCGAAGACGCGTGAGTTTTTGTAGTCGTGCTAAGAGTGTTTTCGAGGCGCTTCACTCGTTTCCGGCGCCGGGTTAGTTCCTCCCGACAACTAGTATCTGCTTTACGCTTGAGAGACGTCAGAGAGCGGTTGGTAGCAGAAAGGGCATCTGTTTTGGTTCGGAGAACAGTATTTTCATTGGCAAGGTGGTGGAAGTCAGAACGGAGCTGTTGCAGATCAGCCGAGAGCTGGGAGATCGTCGCTTCTAAATGATGGATTTGTGCATCCTTTTCGGCCAGCTGCGTCCGCAGATTCGCCTTCTTCTTCGGCCGATTTGTAGTATCTTCCATGGGAACGGCATCCTGAATCGGGTCAACGTTTTCCACGTCTTCGGCGGACGGGGCGGGGTGAGAGGGGGTGAGGATCAGTGCGGTCATTGATACATTGTTTAGCCGCCTTTTGACGTCTGGAGGGTGGGGGCATTGTGCAGGAACATCAAAGCAAGAGCAGCGAAGCAGGAAACGTTGACAGAGCGCAGTATGAGAGTGCAGCCGATGAGGAGAGACGCGTCGCACAGAAAGATCACAAGTGTGACATCTGTGACCTCACGCGTTTCAAGGGTTGCCAGTATAAAATCCATCGTTTATTCAAAACACACGGTAACCTTTCAACTTTGCGGAGAAAAATACTTCTGTAATGAGCATCCTCAGAGGTTATCCCTTGGATTTATAAAATTCCTTTGCATTTCTCTTGAAGTGGTGTAGGGTTGAAAAATGCAGCCGGTTTGACATGGAATTTTAGGGAGGGTGTACCAAAAGGGATAACTTTTATTTTTATGCCTCTTACGAAGATATTTTCTCAGTGATACTAAGAGAAACAGTCTGTTTTTCAGGCGCTGAAACCTTTACAAAGTTGGAACCAAGCACCTCTGCGAACCAAACAAATACAAAGCTGCCGTTTTCGGCAAGGGCGATGCCCGTCATCATGTATACCACTCTACATCTGATACCATATTGCAAGTGGTCGATTTGGTGGAGACCCTTTCTCTCACGTGACATTCGGCGAGCTGCCGCTTACTCGGCTAACCTTTCAGAATTGATCAGGGCTCTCCGGCATTCACGGAAGGCATTAGCCGATGGGTTCTGCCAGGTTCTGCCCAAGCTCCTCGAGCTACTGCCGGCAATTGCCAGGTTGGCAGAATTGATGGGCAGAACTCTGCCATTCTGCCAGTCACACTAGTCTCATCCCAGTGCTCTGAGTCTCAAAGTACTCGCAACTCAGAGAAAATGGGCGGAAAACTGAGTTGATCGGAATTTGTTGGGATGGCACAAAACAGAAGCAATGGAAGTAGAATTCGTTGGGGCGCTTCTGAACAGTCGCATACAGGATAGAACTAGCTGGACTGAGTCTCTGTTAGAGTCGTACTTGCGGTTGCGCGGCAGGAAGGTGTCGGTGTCACATATGTCACAAGGTGTGACAGAAAGGCGTCGCAAAACTTGAGTTATGGGGCCTTAACATTCAAGGGAAACTCATGCTTAAAAATCTCATAGGGATAGAAGATTGTATCAACTACAGAGGAAAGATGTAACTAAGGCATGCCGCCCAATATTGACGGCGTAATGAGGTTTCGGAAATGGGTGTCTCAGAACCAAAGATACGCAAACTCGAATTCAATCTCTGAGGCACAATGCTTATTTGAGAGCTTCCCTCAACTCAAGGAGGTTCAGAGGAGTTAAAGCTCAACACCATTTTTCATTAGAGCAGACAAAGCAAGTACATGTTACACAATAGGTGGAGCACTGACAGATTGAAGGAGAGAGAAAACTACATCATACTATGGCGACCGATAGCGATGAGAGATTGAGTCAAAAACCAGTAATCAAAAGCTTCTTGGAAGTCGCGAGGTTCTCCCTCTGGAACGTAACGAACCTCGGCGAGGCGGAGGGCATATTCAACTGGGAAGCGGATGCTGCGGTGGCAGGTCTGGATATGAAAAGTACCTTCCCTAGCCAAGACATCGCGCTCGGCAACGGTACCGCCAGGAATTCCATAACCCTCTCCATGGGTGTTGATAGGGCCCAACTGTTGGGCGATTGAGCTCGGCGTATGAATCAGAGAACAAAGGAAAGACGCACCGAGATACGACCGCCCGCTGGATCAACAAAGGGCGAGCCTGTAGCAGCCCACGCAAGCATCTGAGAGCGAAAGGCCGGGGAGTCGATGCGGTCTAGGTCAACGATGGAGTGGAATGCTCCCTTTGCGGCAGCGAACATCGCAGGACAAGGAGTGCCGATGCCACGCAGGTATCGCTCGATGAGCATGTGGAAGGTGAGAGTGATGTCGCCTGTGATACCGCGCAAAGAGTCGAGGAGTTCCGCTGAGTTGGGAGCGTTCACAATGTCGAGAACGGCCAGCAGAGAGTCTGCAGAGCTGATGCGAGAGGTTTCCATCACGCTGAAAAACGTGTCTGACCCGCCTTCGAAGTTGCGGATTGCCTGTGGTGAAGAGTTCAGTAAGCAGGTTGAGACGTGAATGAAGACAACTCACCCAAGGCAGGTTGACCCCGTTTCTGCATGCCAGAAGATACCCCGTGCGGAAAGAGGTGGGCTCCGGTTTGTCGAACGTGTCATTCGCAACGGTAGGCAGATAAAGCATGTGTACACCGAGGGATTCCGTCATGCGTAGCACGGTCGCGGTAGCGGAACGCTGCAGCCTGAACTAGGATTGAGATTACAAAATAACAAACAGTGCAGACACTCACCTCTGCGCCATGATAAGTGATGAGATGGGTTTGAAAAGCACTAAGATCATCCGTCTCGGAAGTCGCAAGGAAGTCTAGCACTTGGCGCGTGAGGGCGGGGAACCATTCATAGGTAAAGTTGCGCGAGAGGGCGCGGAGATCGCAGTGGTTGACAATATACTGAAAAAGAGCGACGCTGATTGAGGGGATCAATTGACCAAGGATGTGGGCAAGGCCGCAGAGAGCGCCCAAACGTTTGAATTTGACGAGCCGTGCGGGCGAAGCAGGGATGGATGAGGGGAGTATGCGAAGGGTGAGCGCATTGTCCTCTCCGTGGTTGAAATAGGTAGATTCGTCGGCAAGCTCCCGTTGGAGCGCTGCGTGAACAACCTCGCGTTCCACCCCTTCCCCCACTGCCTCATCCGTGGTCCTGCACTTGAAGTTAGACAAGAAGGATTCCAAGTTCAGGAAAGAACTTACATTACAAAACTGCGCTCCGGATTTAAGAGCTGTGTATAATCACCTGTTCTACCAAGCTGATCTATTACTGCTACAAATGCGTCCACCATCTCGTCGATATTGGCTCCGCGGATTGACAGGGGAGGGACAGATCCTGCGCCTTGGACAGCCCACTGCCTGAGGTCATGCGTGAATCGGTTGGGGCTGAAATCACCACGAGAGTGAGGCTGGTATGTGTTCTCGTCGCCCCAGATCCTAGGAGGAAGAGAGAAGTCGGGCTCGGGGGACAACGAGCGCGTGCGGGCTCGGGGGACGGGGAGGTCACCAAGCACACGGAGAGAGCGAGGTGGGCGAGTTAAGGCAGGTGGGGCGGAGACGGTTGCGGGCGCAGGTGCGGCACTGGCGGCACTGGCGGGATCGCGAAGCACGCGGCGCGGAAGCTCGGAAGTGGAGGTGGCGGCATCTGCAGTGGTGCGCACACGCGGACGGCTTGGTGTGGTGGCTGGAGCGCTGCCTGCTGGAGTGTTTTGAGGAGCAGGTGCAGCGTGTGCGTTCGAACGCGTCAACCGAGGGGTCTGGGCGGCGGTGTTGCGAGGGGTGCGCTGCGAAGATATCAGTTGAAACGAGAAAAGCAAAGGAGTTTTGCTTCCACATACCCAGAACAAACGCGCTACTGTGCGCTCTTCTTCCTCGCTGTCGACTTCCTCCCCTCCCGACGTATTCACGTCGTCATCAGAGCGCATACTGTTGCCATCGCACGGAAACAGCGAGTAAATGTGCTGACCGAGGCAGTCATGGCCATGGCGGCGGCCGTCCGAAGAAATGTAGCTCAGCTCAGTTCCCATGACAGCTGTTAACATCGTGAGTAGGCAACCGAAAGTAAGAAGAAAGGCACGAACCGAGTCTTAATCCAAGATCTATCCCGGAAGCTCCCGGGATCGGCGAAGTGGTTGCTCGTGAAGGGTCGTCTCGAGGGGTTGAGGTATGATGCGAATGCGGGGTCCAGTAAAATGGGCAGAGGTCCGCCCGCGATCTGCAAGTCCCAGCGGCTGGACGGTGGTGACCGCGACTGCCGCGGCAGCAGATGACCGAATGGTCTCTTCGAAGCCGAAATGAGCCCTCGAAACGACCATGTCGCCATGAGCCATGCGCAGGAGATCGTTGACGCGCGTATTGAGGGGGAGGATGTATCGGTAGAGCAGATGGTTTTCTTCCAGAGCCAAAGGCAGCTTGCTCTTCAGGCCCCCAGGTCCAGGTAATGCCCTTCTTGGTGAGTCTGAAGAGGGGTTGAGCAACGTCTGAGAAGCCCGCAATGAACCGGCGGTAGAAGTTTGTGAAGCCAAGGAACTGCTGCACATCCTTCTTATTCTCAGGCGCTGGCCAAGCTGCCACTCCTGCAACCTTTACAGAGTCCATCTCGACGTGGTTGTGGGAGATAATCACGCCGAGGTACTCAATGGAGGTCCGCTCAAACTCACACTTCTCGGCTCGAAGGTATAGTTTGTTTGCGCGAAGCCTCCGCAGGACCTCTCGAACGATCTCTCGGTGCCGACGGATGTCTGAGTGGGCAATAAGAATATCGTCGAGGTAGACCATGACGTCGCCAGAGAGGATAAGATCCTGGAAGATGTCGTTCATCATGGTCTGGAAGGTTGCAGGGGAGTTGGTCAGACCGAAGTACATGACCAGCGGCTCAAACAGTCCCCGGTTGGTCCGGAACGCTGCCTTCCACTCGTCGCCTTCACGGATTCGAACGTTGTTAAAGCCCCATCGGACATCGAGCTTCGTGAAGTACCGAGCTTGATGAGGTCGTTGATCAAGGGGAGCGGGTAGCGATTCTTCACGGTCATAGCGTTTAGAGCTCGATAGTCCTGTACCAACCGAAGTCCGCAGTCCTTCTTCTTGACGAAGAAGACGGGTGAGGCCATAGGTGATTTTGACGGTCGAATCCGGCCAGTGCCAAGTCCCTCCTCGATGAAGGCATCAAGTTCCTTCTGTTCGAGAGGCGAGATTGGGTAGACCTTGCAGTTCGTGGGCTTAGAGTCCGGCACGAGCTCAATGGCATGGTCCCAGGACCGGCGTTCAGGCAGTGAGTCAAAGGACTCCTTGTTGAAAACATCGTCAAACTCTCCGGCCCATTCGGGAACGTCCGAGCGCGCCGGGGCTGAGTTTTTGGCGTAAGCCTCAGCCAGGCGCTGGGAGACGGTGCTTCCAGCACGGATATCCTCAGAAGGCAGGAACTGGGTGTAGAACACCCGGTCTCCCGGCTCAAGGGGGTCATCCACATCATCCGCATCATCCACTTCATCCACATCACCCTCGTCATCATCCTCGTAGTCCGGGAACAGCTTGGGCAGGTCATCGTATTCATCTTCGCCTAAGTCTATGGCACAGATGGACGGAAGGGGACCAAGTCGGAGCTGCCGGAGGATCTCAGCCGCCAGGCCGGACTCTCGGCGGGCAGCACGAGCCTCCAGGCGAACCTCGGTGCGGCACGTAGAGCACTCGCTGGG
Source organism: Favolaschia claudopus (assembly GCA_037176885.1). NCBI lineage: Eukaryota > Fungi > Basidiomycota > Agaricomycetes > Agaricales > Mycenaceae > Favolaschia > Favolaschia claudopus. Next base: position 359,845 of record JAWWNJ010000136.1, on the reverse strand, counting down.
GCATCTGCTCATCTTGACCTCTCGGGTGTCCCAGTCGATCTCCGGGTTATGCTTCCGGAGCCAGGAGTAGCCGAGGATGAGCTTCTGCTTCCCAAGACGGGTAACAGCGAGCTGCATGCGCTCAGAGTGACCACGATACTGCAGCACAACGTCGGCCACCTCGCGAATCGCACCAGCCTCATGGGGAGCCATCCACATTGAAAACCGGAATGGGCTGTGCAAGACGGCGGAGGGGGAGGCCAGACTTAGCTGCGAACTCAGAGTCAATGAAGTCTGAGGTGGCACCACAGTCGACGAGACCTTCAAGGGAAAGCTTAGTGGCGTCCTGGACTGCCTGAATCTCAAGGGGGAGATGCAGGGAGTTGGCACCGGGTGCAGCAGCAACGGTATAGCGCTGAGGAAGTCTACGCTCCCAAGGCTTTCGCCGGACGCGTGGGGAACGGAAGGGGGCAGGGGGTACGTCTTTCGTTTCGGCAGGTTCAACAGATGTGACATTGGCAGACTCATCATACAAACATGCGAAACGATTAGGAGACGCGATCGAGGGCGTACCGCTCACTCGTCGCGTGGGAGAAAACCCTGCTCTTCCTTGGCGGCCACTGACTCTGGCTCAGCGAGTCGGTGCTGGCAATCCGAGCCACCAGTTCGGAGAGGAGCTCGGACCCAAGCTGGCGAATGACCTCGTCAAGGACATCAGCGGCTCGGACGTCAGCGGGGGTGGGGCAATTCCGTGCCAGGTGTGGACCGCCGCATCGGTAGCAGCCACGGGGAGGTCCTCTCCCGGACCGCGTGCGATCAACGTCCATGGGGACTACCTGCGAAGGAGCAGGAGCTGCCCGAGGAGGAGGCGCATGGGCAGGGACAACAGGGAAGACACCTGCTGGACGTGAGCGAGCAGCTGGCGGAGCTGATGGGGCTTTCGGGAGAAGCCCAGCAGCACGAGCCCGCACGTGTGATTCGTACTGGCGGTACGCTCGGGTCCGCCAAGCCATGTAGTCGCGGAGGTCTGGGCGGTCGCTGGACGAGGTGATGGCTGCATTGATGGCGGGGTCAAGGCCAGAGCGGAACTTGGTGACCTTGACCAACGCGTCAGCAAACCCAGCAAGGTCAAAGAGGTCTTCAAAGTCATCAGTATACTTGAAGAAATCCTGGAAGCCCATGTAGTACGCCCTAGACTCGAGTTTGTGTAGGGCGTGGTCCAGCTCGTTCTCCTCGACAAAGCGCGAGCAGAACTCCTTGGTGAAGGTGTCCCAGGTGAGGAAGGGGAAAGGAGTTTTAATGGACATGCGCTCGGCCCATTTTTGCGCAGAGTCTTTGGACATAAAGGACATGGTGAAACGCACTGCCTTTTCCTCAGACATCTCGCCGCCTTCAACAAACGCCTCCGAAACCAGTCGGATGTAAGTCCGAGCTGAGTGAAGGAAGGCCCGGCCAGCCGAGCGGTCGCCGTCAAAGACGAAAGGGGGGTTCGGTCGAAGGACCGTTTTTGCTGCCGGTGTGAGGTTGGCAAAGAGTCCTGGACTCTCGGCCGGAGGCTCTGGAGGAGCGGCAGGGGTCGGAGCGGTAGTAGTGGGAGGATTGGCAGCGGTTTGAAAAAGCTCGACCAGACGGTCAACAGTCCTCTCGAGCCTATCCATCCGCTCAGCAGCGGCAGCAGCAGCGGCGGCAGAGTCGGTCATGGTGGGCTCCAGAGAGGGGGAGGAGGGGGCAAGATTCGCGGTTTGCGCGTCAGAGGCAGCAGAGGAGGAGTCCGACGAAGCGTCTGAAAAATCACCAAAGCGCGCAATCTTGACCGGTTAATCCCTTGGAGCCTTTCTTCTGCTGTAAGGGCAACCTTTAGGACCCGAGATATCTCGAGGGTCTAGCGAGGGAGAATCCGAAGTTAATTAAGAAGCTACTAAGAATACATCAAGCGCACCTAGCGAGGGAGAATCCGAAGAGAAGAAAGGCTGAGGATTCCCACGCTAGGTGCAGTAAACATATAGTAACTAATTCCCACAAGCTCGGAGCAGTCGACAATGATCCCGGGCCAAGTCACATGCCTTACTCCAAGATGACATAGGGCTTTGGGGATTTGACAGGAAAGTGGGAAATCTGCAGGAGGCCTGCGTCATAGGTGGCTGTGTAGTGCCAAAAGAGGGAGTTCCCCTGACACAATCGCGTAACGCAATCAGGGAACTGGCCGGCCCCTTGTATGGCAGGACCTCTGGCTAAAACCCGTAGGACCTATGGTGTTCATGGACTCACTTCAACGTGTCGGCCGAAACAGCCCGTCTGGATTGTTGCGACTTCGCAACTCAGAGTTCGAATATTTGCCGATAAATAATGCCATACACTCTGTTCGCCACAAACCAGCTCTCGTGTGCCGAAACTCTTGCCTTACGGTAAACTTTCACATTCGGAGACTCGGCCGAGTGGCTGTACCAGCTCACCTCGCACACAAAACCGAGCGCCAATTTGCCATGGGCGAGGCATGGCAACAGCAGTTGATCGATAATATTTGGGGGCCCTCATTGGACAAAACCAGTGTTTTTGCACCTGAATGGTCGGGATCCTTGAGGATCCCTGGGGATCGGTCGGGAATGGTCAGGATCCCGATGATTCCTGATGATTCCCGATGATTCCCTAGGGATCCCGAAGGATTTTGAGTTTTTGTTCACAGACTGTTTATGTCTCCCGATATGGGATCCCTCGGGATCCCTGCTCATAGGGCAAAAAACACTCTTCAATAATGCAGAAGACTCTGTCGGGATCCCGACGGCTCCTTACCTTTTTTCAAGCTTTCTCTGTCACGCTCCCGAGCAGTCCTCAAACCATCCAAGCTCTTTCCCTCGCGACCATGAGGCTCCCATCACCAATCCAAGTCCTTGACGCGATAAGAAGCCCTATTTTTAGCAAGCCAAGTCAGGCCAAGTCCCTGTCCCACCACTCCTCAGCAACCGTGCGATTGGGACAAGGAAACCAAGTCAACCCGACCGCGGCCACGTGAGTTTCGTTGATTTTACCCTACTTGCCTTCCTCCACCACGTCTGACGCACTGGAGAACCTTCGTGCTGCCTATCAGATTCTGATACTCGACCTATACTTGATACTGTTCAAACTTAACTTGGAGTTCCGTCCTTTGAAGGCGGTTGATGATACCTAGTCTCATCATTATCGAAACAAATGTAAGTAAAGCTCGAACGGCGGAAGCTTGTCTTAACAAGATCTTCGAAGATTAGGGTCAATCCATGCTCGAGTCAACAGTTGGGTTCGACTAATATCTATCAGCATAACATTAGCTACGCTTGAATACCTGCGTGCGCGATTCAATTTAACGGCCTTCGACAGATTCGAAATTAAAGTCCCGACGCAAGATAGCTACATGAGCGCCGCGGGCGCCTAACTTCTCAAATCAGCCCAAAAGCGCGCGTACGAACAAAATAGAGGCGACGAACCGATATCCCAAGTCCCCATGCGCCGCACCCAACCTAACCCCGCCCTCCGCTGCCATTTTGAGTCTGCAAACCGTCAAGTCAGCGTGAAGTCCGACGGAAACGAATAAGTACAACGCACCACAATGTCCGTATTTACCTGAATAAATCGATTTATACAAAAGCCTGCGCGAATTCGTGAAATTCAAGTCAAATATGCTGAAAATCACTTACCTGAGTGGAGTAAACACGAAAATTAGCTATATAACAAAGTCAAATCTGCTGAAAACCAAGTCCAGTCAGTAAAATCCGAAATGAAACGAGACGAATCTGAGCGAATTTGTATCAACTCGAAAGAAGGTAAACGAAAACAAACTGAAAACTCACCACCAAGTCAAAGTTCAACAAAGTCGTTTTGAAGCCGACTGAGCTGATCCAATATAGCGAGAAACTTTCGTTCGAGCTGACGTAGCGGCTCGAACAAATCCAATCTGTTGAGAATCAACTAGGACAATGTCAAACGAATCAAACTGAAATCAAATCAAACGGAATGAAGCAAAGAAAAGAAATTTGAATTTGAATCAAAGTAAAACTCACCGGCGAACCCATATTTGGTGACAAGTTGCATGTTGCTGTTGTGTTTGGTGAGCTTGTTGAGGATAGATGAGAGGAGAGAAGAGAGAAAGGGATCGGCGCACCATGCATTGAACTGATTGTACTGTCTCCATTCCCCGTGCAGACCGACTTGTATACATCCAACAGCGACCCCGCCGCCTTCTCTCTCTCCCACCCTATGCCCCGCTTTCCCGCCTTCCCGACGCCGCCGCTATTCGCTCGCCTCCCAAGAAACCTGCAAAACGCTGAATCCACTCCGCCAACTCACCCGCGGTCACCAACACGGACCTCGTGCTGACACCCTCACATCTCGCACAAGCGCCGCAGGCGCCTAACTGGTCAAATCAGCGTGCGCGTACGATGGAAATCGACATGACGCACCTCGACTTGCACCGAACGTCAAGTCCCGCACGCGCCGCATCCGCTCCGATCCCGCCGTTCCGACTCTCCGAACAGTCAAGTCACTGGTCAGCATCAAATTGAGGAAAACGAATCAAAATAGCGTACCGCGTCCGTAATTACCACAATGAATTGATTTCCATACATACAAACTCTGCTCGATTTCGTCAAAATTAATTCAAATATACTGAAATCACTGACCTGAGTGGGGTACAAACGCGAAAATGAGCTATATAACAAAACAAAGTCAAATCTGCTGAAAGCGAAGTCAAGTCGGTAAACCGGACCCGATTCCGAATGAAACGAGACGAGTCCGAGCGAATTGGAATCGGATCGGAACGAAACAAAGTAAGCGAAACAAGCTGAAACTCACCAAGGCAACACTGCGGCAGACATTTTCAAGCAGAATGAGCTGTTGAATTGAGTCAGCGCATTGAAACCAAGAAAGAAGGGAAAATTGGAATTATACCCAAAGTAGCGAGAAAGTTGTTCGAGCCGACGTAGCGGCTCGAACGTATACAATCTGTGGAGAGCTGACTAGTACAAGGTCAAACAAAGCAAACTGAAAGGAAATCAACAGGAACGAAGAAAGTAAACAAAAGAAATTGAATCCAAAGTGAAACTCACCAACGAACCCGTATTCGGTGAGTTGCGGGTTGCTGTTGATTGTGGTAAGTATGTTGAAGATAGAAGAGAGAGATGAACGGCGCACCACTGTAAAGTAATCGAACGCAAATCTAGCGAGAACTAAGGTCAGTTTAATTTGAATCGGATTGAATTAATAGGACGCACCCAATTAAAGACCTATAGAACACTTGGAGTTAAAGTCTACAAAGAGAGAGTATGAGCAGGTATAGTCAAACGCGGCGAATCCCGAATCGCGCGTGCAATGACGCAGTTGAATTTAGCCGAGCGCAAGCGCCCCCATCGTTCTGCAACGATACGGCGTTGGATTTGGATGATGCGCTGCGCCCCCGTTCGGGATCTTGCCCACTGAAGGTCCGATTCATTTAATGAACCGGAAAAATCTGTCGGGTCGACAAGCGCGTTGGATTGAAAAGATCTCGGATTTGACTCTGAGGTCATTTACGTGCCGGGAACGGAAAATATTCTTGCTGTGATGCGCTCTCGCGCATAAATTCGAATTATTTCCCAGGCACAGTACGCGCTCGAAGCGAGTACTCTACTTATCACGATAAGTATTGTTGATAATGACCCGCTTGATGTAAAATCGATTACCATGCCAGTTTATGCTGGAGGAGAGGCCATAGCCTTTACCGGTGATTGAGTAACACGTTTGCAGACGCGAACCGCTGCCGAGAAGGCCAAAATCGACGCAGAACTTGCAAAGAAAGGCTCGGGAGGCCGAGTTTTGAGGTCGATCGACGATGACTCGACAGAAGGAAATGGCCGAGAAAGCCGAGAGACCCGGAGCAAAACCCAACCAGAAGCATCAGAAGACTAAGCAGAAGTCGTTTGCATCGCCAGGCGCTGCAAATCAAAATTTGAGCGACGATGCCAGCGGGCAAGAGAGAAGCCTGTCAGAACAGCCACTGATTGACATAAATGAAGTGCCGCCGATAAGTCCGGACACTTCTGATCCGCCGAAGGTCGCTGAAATCGTCGGAATTGAACAAGTTGGACTCCTCGCTATTCCCTGTAGTGAAAGATGCTTGGGATCGCCTCGAGATAGCCAAGTTTATGAAAGGAAAGGATGATCAAGACCCTTTCATCAAGCATATCAACATGAAATCATGAAAATAAAAATGTATGTTTCTCTTTCCATTTCTGCTCGTTTCCCTTGAACTCAAGTGTCCCCGGCGTCGTTTTAAATTTCCCTACCGTTCTCCGCTGTCCGTTTGTGCGGCGCTTCCCCGGGAACGTTGTGTGTGGCTATATTCTATGGTATTACTTGGCCGGAACTTCAGAATTTGAATGTATCTGACTGTAACGGTATCTTGAAAGGCAAGGTTAGGAAATTGAATTCACAATGAATTCTCGTACATACCAATTGGAATGAAGCTAGACCAAGTTGATCAGGAGAAGTCAGGCAATTTGAAAGTGAATGCAAAAATCCGGGAAACACGCACCTGATAAGTAAGCTATAAGCCAAGACTAGCTTTAAATGCGTCAAGTGCGCACTGGCAGGTCCGAGTCGGCAGTCTGAAAGATAGACAAGTAAGTACGCCGTTGGATTCGATGATAATGAACAGGAATATAATGCACCTGTATGTAACTCGAGAACTCGACCAACACAAAAGCTTAATATAGAGTCGCGTTGAGTCTATATTCAAGTTAGTGAGGTCAAAGCGAATGCAACTGCGAACAAACCTTCAATTTAGAGGTTAATCAGCGCATTCGAGCTATCTAACCATCTGGAGCGGGAAGATCGAAAAAAGTCAGTTCAAATTGAACCGAGAATAGAGGGACTGGATTAGAATACTCCTTCTGTGATCTGACCCCGAATCTAACCCATACACCCCGATGACTTCACAAATCCAACGAACCAGCTTAAATCAAGGTCGAACGATGTTGAGATGGGCAAGATGCATTCAAGAGCGCAGCGAGCGGGTAAAATCAAATGAAACGAATCAACGATCTGTAGAAACGGACCGAATTGGTTGCATGGTTGAATTGAACAAAGAAATCAGAACGACACACCGTTTGAACGAAACCCGAGACCCAACCAATACAGAGACCTTTGAGCTATAAGTCAATAACCTGTGACGCGGAACCAATTCGAAGCAAACACACCTTTGACACATGTAGTGACTGCGTTCACTTCAAACTACGCCGAAACCATGATCGTAAGTACGAGAATACCGACCCGTGCCATCGTCGTGCATAATCCCGCTCGGCGCAATCAACGGTGAGTAGTTCATCTCAGCTGGTGAAGCAAGTCAAGACCACGCCCATGCACCACTTCCTACGTGCATCGCCAGTCCATCTCAAGACATCCAAAACATCTCCGAGTCTGTCTTTTTCGCATCGAGGTTTGTAACCTTATCTGCCTTAGTTCGAATTTAACACCGCCTTTCAATGAACGAACTTAACTTCAGTACAATACAATTCAACTGGGACATATCTACAGCGAGGGAGTTCACAATTCGATGCCATCCTCAGACGAGATCGGTGAATTGATTTTGAATTTGAATTCAAGAGGTGAGTCTCGTTTTGTTTCGGCTTCGTTCATTTCAACTATTATTACACTCAACAGTGAGGTTCTCTCGTTGAAATCAAAACTCAAAACGCTGCCGATCCTTTCACAATTACATAAGTTACAAAGTGATTCTGAATCAAATTCTCCTCAACTAACTATATACATTGCAGTAGAGAGCGTTCCATTGATGTCTTCAACGCGCTCAACTCGTTCAAGATCAATCCTTCGAATTTCAAATCAGCAAGAAATTCTCCGAGTCGGATTGCGGTGCGTACACAAACCTTGAATTCAGATTTCCTGCTTTGAATTCCGTGCTCTAAGGATTGATGGTCTGATTTGAATCTTGAAGGACAAATGCAGACACCTTCACATACTCTGAGCTGACCTGCAACTGACGTTGGACTTTCATTGGTTCTACAGTGATATCAGTTCAATGCCGACGATCCTCGAGAGTCAACGAATTGATTCAAGGTTGAACTCAAAGGATCATTAGTACAAGCACACCGGTTTTTCATCTCCTCTCGTTCTCTTCGTCTCGTTCTATTCCATTTCTCATTAATCTTGAGCTCACCTTTACTTTACTTGCCAGATTGTTAAGTCAATTCTCAAACAGCGGGTTTGTTCAAACCTAGCGAGTCGATTCATTTCAACTTGAGCTCAATTTAAATTGAAATTAAACTGAGTATTCAAGGCTCAACTTGAACGACATTGCGGCGATCCAGGTAAACTTTAGTTCTAACAATTTTGAAGACCGCGTTCACTGAGAAAACTTGTTCGAATTAGAATGAATTTGAACAGGTGAGTAATTGCGTTGCTCCATTAATATGTGCCAATTGTGTTGCCAAACACAATAAAAAAGATTAGGAATTTGCATGAGGCGATCGACAGCACGGGGCGCACAACGCACCACTAATCACGCGCCGGACTTTGATCGTTACTGTTTGCCAAGCCGCAAATCCCGACCGTTACGCAGGAATCATCGGGAGCGTCACATTGCAGTGAGAGTGGGGATCATCGGGCTCTTGAGCCGTTTTTTGGCAAATGAGGATCCCTGGGGATCCTCATCGGGATCGGGATCCCTAGGGATCCTGAATAAACAGTGCACATTCCCTAGGGATCCCTGAGGATCCGGACCATTCCTTAAGGATCCCCAGGGATCCCTAGGGATCCTGACGAAACGGTGGGTCAAACTTACTTTTGTCCAATAAGGGCCTTCATAATAATAAAGCCGATGTATACTGGTTACATCAGGCTCCTCCACCGATCCGGGTGAAGCATGTCCCATCTGGCATACCAATCCAGCCGTAAAAGTGCTATCGTGTTGTCGGTTTCCGTAACATAATAAGTACATTGGTGTCTTTCTATCGTTCTTTAACAATTAGCTTTTGCGATTGAAGCAGTTTGCACGGAATTGAAAGCTTCTTGCCGCTGAAATTCTGGTTTACATATTGCTCGGGAACACGAAATTTGGTGTGCTTGACTGCCAGTCCCATTGAGAGAACCGTTCACCGACAAGTTTGCTAAGATAGATTGGTAGCTGGAACATCCAAACACCAAATCAGAGAAAGCCAGCTGAACATAAAGAAAGACACGCAACAAATTGAATTGCTCTCTTGACGAAGTGAATTCTCAGCTAAGCTTCCAGATAAATTTTGAGGGCAGATAGGCTAGTAGAGCTGCTGCTGAAAAGAATTCAACATTCCCTGCCGCCGTTTGGTCACGAGTGCCATGCTGAGCCTCAGTGAGGTTGTAGGGTCGAAGATGAGCGGTCGGGTGGGGCGGACTCTGAGTTGTAGGAAAGCAATTGAATAAGGATGAGCTAGATTCCTGTGCAGTCTCGTTCTTCCAGTGTTTTTCTAGGTCCGCCGTGCATAGTGGAGAGCAATAGAGGTTGGGGGGTTGACGCGTTCGACGCGACAGTTTATATTGCTTGATCGGAACTCGTGGATCAAGTCGGATCACTTGAGTATGCCTTTTTCGGACATACTCCTCCACGGACATGATTAATGAGCCGTCGTACAACGGATCAGACGGTGTAGTAGGGTTATCAGGCCTTTCGGGGCGTGGGTTCGAATCCCACTCTCGTCACCATATGAAGACGGGAGAGCCGCCATCTCAGGGAATGGGCATGGCGGTAGCGGACAAGAAGGGATGGATCACTAAGCTACATCAGATCTAGCTAAGCGGCCTGATCTCCCTACTACAACGGCATCAGCAAATCAGAGAGCAGAACGCTGCTCGACAGCGCACTATGGTGCCGCTCACTTTAGTCACCGCTAGTTTTGTACAGCGGCCAATCTGGCCATGGAAAATCTTTGGCTGACAGACCCCCTAAATTCGCAGATTTTAGCTCAGATTTAGGGCTCTTTTGGAAGGATTTAGTGCGCGCAGCGCGGGAAAAATTATCGTTTTTGCCCTTTCTAGTGGTATTTCACCCCTCGTAAAGCCTCGCTTGAGGCATTTTGTTGGGGGTGGCCAATTGAGTCGAAGATAGAATATATATCTCGCCCAGTTTTTATTCTGAGCTCAATTCCTCTTGCCAAAATGTAGCTGCCATGAAATAGGGGCGCTCAATTCTTAGCTCGTCGTCTCGTCTCGTCCCAGAAATTATTCAATTCCATGATGGGCTGATGAGACGATGATGCCACGCCGCTTCTCACTCCACCGGCTCCAGATTTTGATCAGTCCATCAAGGAATACATTATTTTCTCGACGAGACGAGCTGGCGAGACAAGAATTGAGCACCCACACCGGAAAAGAACAAAAGTCTACGCTCAGGAATGCCTTGCTGACTTCTTCGATTTCCACGGAACTTTCCACTGATCTGCGGAAATCTGCGGAAATCAATCCTTTCTATTGTGTTGGGAGCGCGTTTGACACTGTTGGGAGCGCGTTTGACACGCTTTCCACCACGTAGACTTTTAAGAAGTCTGCACAAGTCTGCAGGCCTGCAGAAAGCTGCGCGGAAAACAAGAGGCCCCGGGAAGCTCCACCAAAGGGTTGTCCGGAAATTTTCTGGATTTTGGCCTCAAAAACGCAATTCTCTGGGGCTCAAAAACGCAATTTCGGACAAGGGTCGTGACAAGTCACAGGCCGTGACTCCGCCAAAATGTGTCACGCAATTCCAAATTTTCGCCAAATTTTCGCCAAATTGTCTCCAGTTTCACCGACGGCGTTCTCTGAACATTATTGTAAGCTGCTTCGGCTCCCTGGAGATTAGATCTGAAGAAAGATACTATATTTACCAACTCCAGGCTCCGCCGCCCTCAAAAACGCAATTTTCTGACAAGGCTCAATAAAGTTGCTCAGATTTGCCCCTCGGAAACGCAATTTCCGGACAAGGAAATGGCCAAAATCTGGCCTCAAAAACGCAATTTCTCGGACAACCCTTTGGTGGAGCTTCCCGGGGCCTAAAACAAGCATTTCAGCAAGTCATTCAGTTGATCACGTGATCATAGACTTTTGTTCTTTTCCGGTCACGGTGTGACCCCTACAGGCGTTTAGTCTCGTACGCACGACCCTCATGACATCCCAATTTGGGAGCCCTGTCATGAGGGTCTGGGCTGGAACCAGCCGCGGAGAAGGACATGATTCGAAACGAAAATCAGCATTCTTTTTCCGAAACGGCTGTAACAAATTATCTAATCCTCATTGACGTCTTCTTCGTCTCCCTCTCACGGCTCCTCCATCTCCACATATGGCGCCTCCTTCGCCCACCTTTCAAGTTCTTCATCGTCAATCGGAATCAGTCGGATCGCCTTGGAAGTATTCACTCAATGAAGGTGGTGGGCATTGAAAATACCCCGAAGTTTTGGGTCTGTGGAATATGGTGTGTGCGTTTGTAAGGAGAACGGCAACCAGATAGAACTGGCCAACGGCGCTCAGAAGGATCTTCTGATTCTCTGCAAAAATTTGAACGTTTTGATTTACCTCCCCAATCACCCATTCAACTGGTTGTCGTATCTTGCTCATCGCAGCATTCCATGCCAGTTGTCCAGGGTTGAGATCTGAGCCTCGGTACAGAGCCATGATATGATCGTCCGATGTGTACCCCGCATCGCCGTAGAGAAAAAATTTCTTCGTCTGGTCATGATTCCAAAAATTGGCAGCCAAAATGTCCAGTAGCCCGCTTTGGCGGAGAACCGTGATATCATGGCGGCGTCCCTCGACGGGACCGTGAACATGGATGACCATGCCGTCCGGCGAGATGAGCAAATGATATTTAAGGCAGTGGAAACGTTTCCATCCGTTGAACACAATGCGTCGATTCGTGACTGGACGTGCATTCTTCTTGAGTGTGTCCGCAGTTGGTGGTCTGGAACACACAGCAAGGTAATCCCGCCCTTGCGGCTGTTTGAATTAGGCATGGATTTGTTAAGGGGTCCCGTGGAGAAGCGACATCGATCACTGCGGAGCTTGAAATTCACTCCATTTGGAAACTCGGCCAAATTGGGAAACTCTGCTCAATCAGGCAATTGCTCCCACTTCCGATACCTCTGAGCATACTGGTAGCTCTCTGAGCCTCAAAAACATGTTAGAAGTACTGTACTCGTATTGTGACGCAAACAATCGCATTTTACCAGCGGCTGAAGGTCAAATTTTCTCTCATTGTCGGCGAAAACATGCTTGTCCGCGATTCACAAGCTGTCAGCAGACAAATAGCCAGATATTGTCGCAATTTGTATGGGTCTACTTTGAAGATAAAATCCAACTTGATACAGGTCAGTTTTAGTAGCAGTGACCTTACCATAGAGGTCAACATGAGTGCGCGAAACTTTCCGTGTGATGGCCGTCGTAGCGACTTTCCTAGAATGGATGCCGTGATCAGGCCGAGCCATCAATTGTCGCTTCTCAGCCGACCCCCCTGACGCGTCCAAGACTTTATATACGTTTGAACGACTATCTTCAAAAAAGTTTATAAAGTCTTGTTTACGAGACTATGTTTGAATATAAACCGAGATCAGCCAATTTGAATTTTCTTCTGAACTTGAAAATCATCGGTGCAAATTTCACCAGTTGCTAATACATAAGCTCTAATCGCTGCTTTTGAATCGTCGTGGAGATGGGGCGGTCAAAGTAGAAGCGGATTCAAGGACGATTCCAAAAATTGAATCGCTGTCTGAATCGTCGCTGAATGGTTGTTTTTGAATCGATATTTGACTTCCCCTAATGTAGGTCTCAGCATCAGAAAAAACCGGAGACCGCCAAAGGCCGCCATAGCGCCACAGAGACGTTAAAGTCGTCGCAGTGGATCGTTCCGTTTCAAAGAAACCTGGGGGGGGGTGTAGTCAGATCCATAGACACTCAAAGTAGGTTAAAGTAGCCAAAGTCATAGCGCTAATAGTGCTCATAGTACTCAAAGTACTCGAAGAACTCATAACAAATCACATCGTCCGGGGTAGGAATGGCATCAAAACTCCGTATCATTCAAGCTAAATATACACATGTATATAACGACGATACGACAAGGCATCAGGATTCTCAGATCGCCTTCACGATAGCAGAGCTAAAACAGCGGATGGGAATATTCAGCTAAAGGAACGAGGCCTGGTTGAAGAAGCTTACCGGTTCAGAGGAAAGCGGCGACGGGGCATTAAATCTCGGTAAAGTAACGACAATGAGCTGGTCGAAAATATGATACCTGAAAACGGGTTGTTCAGGGTTGGCTGAGTAAAATATCAGCGAAAACAAGGTACAGTCGAAGCTGTCATAACCCATAGATCTCCTAACCCATGATCTGCTTTAACCCATACATATTTGGAGGATTTCTACTGACTTTTGGCTGGGTAAAAACATAATTTTGTTGTACCCCATACCTTTGGGGCTCCACCGAGACCCACAGCCAACTCATCATCAAATTCACCAGGTGGTTTAGACGCGGGAGCGGGAGCAGCAGGAGGACCGGGAGCGGAAGCGGGAGCGGCAGGACTGGGAGGAGTGCGTGGGGAATGGGGAGAATTGGGTGGAGGGTTGTCAACTGAACCGAGATTAGTGTCGACATCATCCAGAGGGGTGCGCAAGGCGCTGGAAGAGGGAGTAGAAGCGGCGGGAGTCCCAGAAGCAGCAGTTGTCGCAGTCAGCGCCTTCTTCTTCTTTGGTTTGCGTTTGCCGAGCATCGTAACGTTCCTTCCCGTTGCCTTGTTGACTGCGCCAGAAAAGAGCTCGTCGAGCTCGGTCCAGTAGGGGCAGGATGTTGTGAAGCACGCCTCGTATTTGCTGCCACGAACCTGTAGTTGTAGATGAGATAATGAAGGTCAAAAGACCGTCGGACACGCACCCGTATAAAATCCTCCACATACTCGTCCGTATTTGTCGCGTACTTCAACCCATCATCCCACCCACTACCTGAGAACCCTTTGACGAACATGTACAGCTCATACTTCGTCTTCAGCTACAATGTCGCGGATGTTATCGACACCTGCGGATGAAGAGACCCAAGTACGCACATTTGAAAGCTTGTTTTGACACTTCCCCGCGTCTTTCTTGGGATCTGCGCTGGGGTTGGCAGTAGCGACAGCGGTCACAGCGAGGGTCCAGCCTTGAGGTCGGAAGCCATTCCCACTCATGTATTTCGCCTTCTTTGCGTCGTCCAGGCCAGTGAAAAGAGCCTTGACTTCAGCATCATTCCAGATGGCATTTTTACGAGCAGCAGGGGTGTAGTCGGTGTCGAGAGACATGTGGAAGGGACCAAGATAGAGATAGTTTCTGTAGGAGACCGATAGTACGAGTAGAACGATAGAGGGAGAGGCAAGAAGAGTCGTGACAAATGACGTGACAAATTACGGGCCTCGGAATTATTTATGGGAAATTTACGGGCACCCGATCAGGCCCTAAACATTATATGTGAGTACAAGTCACAAAATATTGAAGGAATTTATCGGCTACATACCTCAAGTCTCAAGTCGTTGTTGTGCTGTTTCAAATGCGCAATTTTGTCCCGTAACTGGTCACGATTCAACCGTGCCTCAGCGCTGCTCTTGAAAGTGCGAGCAGTACGATCTCGGATTGCTTCCACTTCATGGGGGAGAGTTGCACACCATGCACAGGGAGTGCCAGGAGCCTTAGATGTCGAAAGGCAGCGGATAGAACGAATAACGGGGGAGAACACGAAACAAGAGTGTAATCAGGCTTGTAATTTGAGCCAGGATCATGTATATTGAATGGATATGTGGACCAGAAGGTAACTGGATCCCAAGTGAGGGCACAGCCTGGACAGCTTGAAAGAAACGATGTAGTTGGAAGAGGTAGAGAAAGCGCAGGTAAGGATGCGGTTGCGGGGGGTGCGGGAGGTGAAACGGCGATGGGAGGGCGCGTAGGATCAGTAGTCGAGGTATTGTTTGGCTTGGGGTTGGGACGAACTGGCTCCGTCGTTAGAGAGGTGTTAAGTAAGGAGACAAGCCTTTGCATGATTTCCTTTCCCTGTGTTTTCGAACCCACCAGGCGTTCGCTCCGGGAGCAAATTTCTTTCCACAATCAGGGCCCGCGAACTTGCCAAAACTAGAAGACGAAAAAAAGCGGAGGTGCGGAGGTGCTGTATCTTTGGATAGGAGACAAAAGAGACCCGAAGCAGATATTCGATAGAGACAGCCGTTGTTTTTATTCGGCCAACAAGTTCCAGACACGTTCAAGAGCAGGCGGTGGAGAGAAAGATACGGGAGGACACGGCGCTCAGTGTTGCAAAAGTCTCGGATGAAGTTGCCGCGCGACCACAGGCGGTGGAGACCTCCCGGCTGAAGAAATAAAGAATTTAGGGTCGATTGGGGCACAGATGTGAAGGCGAGGCTGTAAGTTGAGACGAGGAGAAAAAGGATTGGAAAGGAGGAAGAGTTCGAGAGCGACCCAATCGCCGCGGCCCACAGCCGGTGTTTCCCGTGTCGTAAACTTACCAATCCTGAATTCCATTGGCTTGTCCTATGTCGCATTGGGAAAACGTGGATAGACATAGTCTTGAATACCTTGATCTTTACTCAATATGGCAAAAGAATTAAGACAGCCTGCGGTCGCGACAGCAAAGTTGAATCCCTGGAAATTGGGCATGCTCATACAGAGGTATCTACTAATCTCTCCTCTTTAGAGCATATTGGCAACTGGAAAAAACCCATTTTTACCAGTCTGTGATTGACTGCTCCACACTTTCCCGGCTTTTGATTGGTGGATCGCTGGAATATTTCCAGTTGCCAATATGCTCTTTTTTCCCTCTTTTTTTTCTGCTTTTCTCAAACTTGTAAACTTGATTAATTCCCCGTAGCCACAGACATAGTACGGAAGCCGAGAAGACTGCGTTTCTTTTATTGCAGTCTGAAAATTATGATACATAAGTACCTAATAAAGAAAGTGGCCCAGACCTGGGAAAGCAAGAGCGAGTGGAGAACCAATGGAGAACCTAGAACTTTCATGAGCTTCCAGATGCCGCGATCATAAAGACAAGTCTATGGGGAATCCCAGAACCCAACCAAAACCAGCGTGTCCCGGCGTTATAAAAATCGCCGCATTCTAGATTCCTTGAGATATTGTTTCGGATAATTCCTATTGCATGTAAAATTCAACGCTCCCAGGGTCTAAAAAAATCTCGTTTTCGCTTGCCGAAAATTGTGCCGATTGGTGCCGAACGATTGATCTGGAACAAATGCACTGGAATTGGATTTAAAGTTGCTCTTGAACCTGTTTTTGAAATCCTGAAGGCTGATTCCAGCCGTTTTTGAGCGCTTGTGAGCTCCTGCCTCATTCAGTATTTTTCGCTATTTTACATGGAGGTTGAGACCCTGGATGTAATTACGTATTTTACAATGTAAATTACATGTAAAAAACCCGTGATGTAATTTACATCGGGCAATTTTACCCAGCACTCCGGTGTAGCCCGGTGTTCCACAGAGGCCCGGGTCCAAAACGTCAATTTGTGAAAGTGATCGCCACAGGGAATTCTCACCAAAGAAGTGGTCGCGGTGCTGAGACGAGGCAGCTCGATACCTAGCGAGGTTCAGCCGACCCCCCTCACCCTGGCGTGACACCCGGCGGTTCTAGCCGCGCCCAAGTTTTGACTGTGGAGTCTGCAACAGTGCCCAAATTTTTGCCGAGATGGCTCGCCCAGCTTGCTTGCAGGTGTAACGCCCGAATTTGGTCTGGTTCTTGGCTAGTACTGATGGAGCTACCGAAGGGGGATCAAGCTTTCATAAGTTGTTTTCCCAGCTGAGCTTGAGGCAGACAGCGGCGATGTTAAAATTAGTCTACTGTTTTCATGGTATATATACAGTTACTTATATACCGGGACAAGCGGAGCCATATAAAGCAAACGACTGTTTCGAAGCAAACTATCTACTGGCGATGTGTCCGATTCTTGTGCTTCCTCCAGAGATCTTAGAGAAAACTGTTGAAGGCCTTACTTCATCAGAGATCCTTTCGGCGTGTCTCTCATGTCGGGCACTAATGCTTGCTTTTGGACCCCGTTTGTGGCGACAAATGGTGTTTAATACTCCGCAAACTCTCCTCAATTTTGTCGAAGCACTTGATACAGACAAAGCCCGCCATATTCGCATCATTGAGCTTGGACCATCCGTCTTCCCGGAGACGTCTTCAGTAATAATGAGGGACTCGCAGAACAGGTAAGTACTCCGGCTACCTCAGGGTTGTCTTTCATCTCAATAAGACTAGCACCCTGGTCTCCTTATTAACAGGAGTCTCGGCTAATCTCGTGGATCTTACCATGATAGAGAGTGGCAATACCACATCAGCAATGGTGCCAGTAATCTATCCATACCAGTTTCCGTGTCTACGCGGTCTCGTCCTCGCTACCACGCACTCAGCGCTCTCCGACCGTGTTTGCACTTTTATCAAAAGGCATCCCAGTCTCAACCGAATCAAGCTTTTCCCTACGCCGTCGAGCTCTCCGGCTACCGAGCAGCTTGCTCCAGGTAATGACTGGAGACCTGATGGGTTGGAGATTGTTTGCCCCCTTTCATGGCTACCCACGTTTCAGGGGGCGCCTGTGCAAAAACTCAGGCTCGAAATGCCACCTGTAGCACAAAACTTTCCAATTCAGAGAGACCTCATCCCGCTCCACCTTGTTTCACTTTGTCTGACTGGAGAATGGGCCTCAATGCTGACATTCCTTGACTGCATCGCAGTCTTTCCGCCGGAAGAGATCATCATTTACGTGAATGAGGATTCCACTGTAAGTACGGCTACTAGTTTCGCTTAACTTGCTATTGAACTCCCAAAGTCTGAGGCTCAAGTTCGTGAACGATTGAGTCTTTTTTCACCCATGAAAGGGGTGATCCGCTTTCGTTACTCCAGCCTGAACAACGGCGCATCGATTCGCTCTCGGACGGCCGGAGTAGATCAGGAGCTCTTGAACTCGTTGCCATTTGTTTTTTGTGAAATATGTGAGCAACGTCTCTAGGAATGGCATTGCTCTGACTCATTTAGTCCAAGATGAATTCGTTCGGGGAAAGTGCGGTTGTTTGCTTCAATTGAGTGGCAATGCATACGAATGCCCAACTCACGGTGGAAACGCAGAGGTGGATTTCAAGGATCCAGTGTGGTGTTTTAGGCAGTAGGGAAGCTCAAAGCGCGCGAAGTAAAATCTTCGCTTTGAATGAATGGAAAAATATTGTTCTTTGCAAACATCTATGTACTCGGAAGTCACCATAGTACTTAAATCTTTTTTTTTGGATTATTTGAGATTTTTCGGAAAAGATGCCGAGGGACCCCATCGGGCTCAGATCTCATTTTAGCTGTTGTAAACGCGTAGTAAACCATTGGGTGACTTCCCATAGTACTAAATTGTTTTCTTTGACTATCGGCGGGGTGCCAACAAATGACGGCATGTGTATCCGTCCTTAGATTCTATCCACCGCTTTTCCCATAACACTACTCTACATGTTTTCTGGGTGTTTTCTACGATTTATTCCACTCTTTGAGCATAATCTATCAAAGAACACCAAACAACACGCTCTGCCTTCAACAAACGCGTCCCCGCTGCATCACCTATGGACATCGACGCGTTCTTTTGCATTCAGGAGCTCGAGGACATGGAGGAGGACGCACTGGACGATGAGCAACAACTGCTACGCTCGGCAATTGCCATAATGGCTCTTGGCGCCATTGAAGCACGCCGATTGCGGACCGAGCGCAGGAAACCAAGCAGGCTATATCTTTGTCGTGCACAATTGCTACGGCAGCACCACTGCTTGGCAGGTCCTACACCGTACGCGAAATGACCGCGCATACATCACCACGATGGGATTTAATGTCGCGACTTTTGACGCGATTCTTGAGGCAGGCTTCGCTGATGCATGGAACTACACGCCGATCAGGCGTCCAGACGCGTCGGCAACAGGAAAAACACGGCCGGGAGGTCGTTCTCTTGATGCTGCTGGTGCTTTGGGTCTGATTCTCCATTACCTAAACTCAACAATGCGAGAGATCGGTCTCCAGCAGATATTTGCATGCATTCCCACCACAGTCTCTCGTTACATCAGTTTTGGACTTGAAATCCTTCTCTTTGTGCTCCGCGGCATGCCCGCCGCGAAGATCAAATGGCCCACAGATGTCGATGAATACGAAGAGTACAATGAATTGATCACGGAACGCCATCCCCGCCTCACTGGTGCCTTCGCGAGCATTGATGGACTCAATCTACCTTGCCAAACATCCACTGATACAGAAATCGAAAATGCAACGTACAACGGATGGCTCTGTGAACATTTTGTTAGCTCGGTTCTGGTGTTTTCACCGAAAGGTTGGTCCGAAATTTATACCTCGAATCCCACTCAATTTGTTGAGACAGGTACCATCATAAGTGCTCAAACAAATGCCCCAGGTAGCTGGCACGACTCTCGCGTGGCTCGACGCATCTATGAGAAGCTTCGCACCCGAACACCCGAAGGTTTCTATCTTGTTGCCGACACGGCGTTCCCTCGCGGTGCAAAAAATATAGAAGGAAAGATACGTGCCCCAATCAAGACGGGACAGAAAGTCCGAGGCACGAGAGCCGAAATAGAGGAACAGGTTGCGTTTGACAGGGAATTGTTGTCCTATCGGCAGACCGCGGAATGGGGAATGCGCGGTCTGCAAGGGTCTTTGGTCGACTCAGGATCCCGTTGGAAATAGGAAGGAACAAGGAGCGAGGGGATTTGTTGGAGATTTGCATTCGCCTCAACAATGTGCGAGCAGAACTGGTGGGTATCAACCAGATTCGTAACGTCTACATGCCGCTCTGGAAGCAAACTCGGGAGGAGGAAGCGGTGTGGACTGGATTCGAGAGTATGTTGTTTGGCGACCAGCGCCGTTCAGATAGAGTTGCACGCTTTCACAATGTGGCAATTTATGAATGAGCAGCTTGATTGATATTGATGTACAAGAAGCTATGCGGGATTCAAGGGTATCCGTAAGGAAGTAGCGTAGGTGTAATTAAAGGAGCGTAAGTGTAGGTCAAGCGAGACAGAGCGACAACTTGTGAGACATGTAGCTAGTACGTAGTATAAGCAAATGTTCGAGCATCAGAAACTTCACCGTTCAGCATTCAAGCGCCGTCGACAGCGAAAGACGATGAGCCGGCCGCGGACGAGGTGTTGGCGGAAGAGTCAGCGAGATGAGAAGGGAAGATGTCGTCGTCGTTGTTATGGAAGTTGTCGAAGGTGGACTCGGATTTGGGATCAACATTCTCCTTGTTGCCTTCATCGTCGCTGGGATCTGAATACCATATGGTCATAGCGCCACCATCGGGATAAATGCGCTCACATTTGACCTTCCCGTCCACGCGAATGAGGTCGGGGTTTTCCCTGTAGACATCAGCGCGGCGACGGCGCAGTGGGGCAGAGGCAATGGGCGGAGCTGCAGGGAGGTTGGACTGATAGAGCTCGAGCTTCCACTCCGCTCGATCCCGGGCACGCTCCACGTCGTGAATGTGGGACTGCATGACCGAGATTTGCGTGCGCAGAGCCTCGAGGGAAGCTTGAGATTGTTGGAACTGCTGCGACAGAGTGAGGATTTGGGTGGTCTGCGATGAGCGCTCAGCACGCTCGGCGTCGCGAGCCTGAGCGACCTTCGGATTGAAGGCTTTTGAGATCTCGTGAACGAGCTCGGGCGCATTGAGGCGAGAGCGACGAGGGGCGGGGGAAGGTGCGCGCTGAGTAACTGCGGTGTGGACGGGTGCTTTTTCGGAAGCGGCGCCATCTTCATTCGAGGATAGGACGATATCGGAGTCGGAGTCGGAGAGGTCGCGAGTGTCGGCGCGGCTGTTGATCAAGTCCTCGGTTTTGTGCGCCTCTTTGACTTCAGGAGGGCAAGTACCGGAGCCAGTGGGCTTTTTCAGGCGAAGGAGCTAAAAAAGTGTTAGAACATTGATTATCTAGAGTGGAGAGAGCGCACCCGTTTGTACCAGTCCTCAAGTGATTTGGCATCACGCTCCGGTCGATTGTGCTTCACAGCCCACGGCCTGAACAACGCCGCAACATCCTTCCATCCCTCTTTCCCCAGCGGCAACACCTGATAGAATACGAGTGTCTTGGAGGAAACGACTCGTGTATTATATACCTGATAGAATACAAGTAAGTATTAACTACCAGGAGAATCAGTAAACTGTAGGGACTGTAAGTAAGGATTCACATACCTCAGTCGTGGAGGAAACGACTGAGGAATGTGACGGTGACACGATACTACATAAGGAGCGTGTGACGCGTAACTCTACGGATAGCGAGTTGGAATATTAAGGAATGTACGGTAAGTAAACGGAATAATAAATACTTCAACACTCCCCCTCAACGAGCATCCGGTCGGGGAGCCATGCCCAACATCTTGACGAGAGTCTTGTGGCGTGGTGCCGGCAATGGTTCCGTGAATAAGTCGGCAACATTCACCTCCGTAGGGACGTAAACGGGGACGATACAGCGATAGAGGACTGCTTCACGGATCCACCAGATGGCAATGTGGTGACGTGCTTCGTTCGAGCGGTGACTTCATCAGTATTGACAATCATCCGGATGGTGGAAGTATTGTCGATAGAAAGGGAAGTCGGTCCGGTAGGTAGTAGGAAACCAAGTTCGAACAGAAGAGAGCGGAGCCACATGATTTCACGCCCGACATGTGTGCCAGCGTAGAGCTCGGCTTCGCCAGTCGAAAGAGCCGTGGAAGTTTGCTTCTTCACTGACCAAGCGATTAAGCTGGATCCGATGAAGACAGCATACCCAGATATGGATCGGGCGTGATCCTTCGAGTTTGCCCAATCTGAATCGCTGAAAGCGTGAAGGGTAAGATAGAGAGCGTGGGATCCCCGCACCCTTATGTCAGCATCACACTGTGACATTGTCACGCTCGACGTCGAGGGCTTATAGCACGATGCTAAGGTCCAGATTGGGAATTTTGCCCAATACAAGTCTTAGATAGAGGTTCAATGAAGGGTTCCTATTGGGCAGAGTTGCCAAAATGTCCCCTGGTCTCTTGCTATATGACCCACAAAAAAATTCAGACCACTTTTTTTCTGAGACACTTTTCAAAGATTTCGGAGGAAAATTTGGCCAGCATAGCCACAGGATAGTCATCTCGGCATGCTTCGGCAGCTCGCTTAAGGGTGGGACCTGTCAAACCTTTGCGGCGCAATGAGTGACAGAACACTGACAGAACCTCCTTGCAGTGTGGAAGGTGCTTTTCAAACCAAAAACCAAAATTTTAGAGCCGAAACAGCGAGAATGTCTTCTAAGTCTGTAGGTCAGCGCGGTCAGCCCTTCCGCAGGCCGGAAAGAGCACGAAATTTTTTGTGCGACTGGGGATTTGGCCGTGGGAACGATTAGTAAGCGTTACATAACGTGCTTGAGTAAGGTGCGGGGATCCCACGCTCTCTATCTTAAGGTCTTCATTGCCGCCTAGAACAAGGACAGAGTCACGTGTGGTTTTGAGATATGCGAGGATCCGTTTAACGGCTTCCCAATGAGCTTCACCGGGGTTGGAGCTAAATTGCGATACGGCCTGGACTGCCTTCGTAATGTCTGGACGGCATTGAACAGCGGTATGCATAAGCGAACCAACGGCGTGCTGGTAGGGAACGTTGGCCATGCGCTGGAGTTCTTCCGAAGTCTGAGGAGATTGAGACTTGGAAAGCGGAGCGGCCGACGTGTTGACTGGCGAGTATACGGGCCGTGCATCCTCCATGCGATACCGAGCCACAATCGAGTCAATATAGAAGCGATGAGACAAGGAGATGGTGCGGTTCGCACGATCACGCAGGATTTCGAGGCCAAGAATGGATTTTGACTCTCCCAAGTCCTTGATTTGGACATGCTCGGAAATCTGCTTCTTTAAAAGTTTGACCTCTGCAACAGAGGAGCAGAATAAACCGAGATCATCAACGTGGGCGCTGATGATGGAAATAGCCTTCTCCAGGCGACGAATAAAGACGCACGGATCAGCAATGCACACCCGGAAACCAATCTTGACCAAAATGGAACGTAACTTTTGGTACCAGAGAAGTGCGGCTTGCTTTAACCCGTAAATTCCCCTTTTCAGGAGACAGACATAGTCCTCCTTTCCACGAACACGATGGCCCTGCGGCTGTCGCATGTAGATGGGTGGCTCGTCTGGATCCGTCTCGCTGTTGAGAAAGACTCTGACTTCACAACAGGAGCAAAAGACATCGAAAAATCGATACCTGGGCGCTGGGGTGTACGCTGAGCACATAGACGAGCTTTGTACCGAGTGATGGCACCAGTACTGTCGTGCTTCAAGGCATAGACCCAGAGCGAACCAAGCGGAGTGGCACCGGGAGGTGGTGGGACAAGTTCCCATGTACCCATCCTCGCAATGCTATCGAGCTCGAATTCCATCGCGCTCTTCCACTCGGAACGATCGGGCGATTCCATCGCTTCCTTGTACTTGCGAGGAACTTCGCCGGGACCAATGATATGAGCGTACTCAAATTCATGAATCTATATGAAGTTTGATTAAACAATCTCGGTATACGCCGCAGATCATGTTTAAGCAATGCTCTGTTAAACACCTGCCTGGGCTCTGTGAATGTACGTCCCGCTTGCATCGCCTCTGCACAAGCCAGTTTAACATGGATTAATCAGGGGGCTGTTAAGCACTGTTTAACAGAACAATGGAAATTAAGATGTTTGGGAAGAATCAATCGTTATTATTGAGTCGTACATAATCACTGTTTATGCTACAGATTAACAAAACAGAACAGTTTCGAGCAATGTTCATTCGACAGATTAGCAGAACAACATGACACGTTCAACACGAAGCAGACTCTCAATGTGACCGTGAAAGGGAAGAACACCGTAAACCTCCGAGACTTACATTAACCACAATGTACCATGGTCGGAAAGCCAGAGCAAGGAGACAAGGTCGGATAAGAAAAACAAGTTTAAGTATGTAAGCCTAAAATGGGCGAGGTGAGGGAGAATGGGTATCGAAGCACGACATGACCCACACACACCTACAGCTCGAAATCATCGGCGAAAGTCCAGCGCGTGAAACAGACCGCCGTGTTTACCGTCGCTGTAGAGAAGGTACTTCATCAGATGCGTTGAAGTCACTGATAAGAATGGGTCAGGGGATGAACTGAATCGACGAAGCTCGAAAGACGCTTGTTGAACTTGTTTCAACCAGACCTATGCATTTCTGGCCCGTGTTGCGACGGCTAGTAGTAGCTCGAGGTCGAAAATGTTCAAGGGCTGTTGGCGGAAGATGGAGACGACGTTCAAAGCAGGTGGCATTTAGCTGCGCGGGATTCAGTCAGGTCTGTGCGGGAATTTAGCTAGGTCTACGTGGATGAAAACAGGTGAGTTGTTGGACGTATCTCTGTTCAATGCGGTCCGTATGTTGATGCGGGCGAGGATTTCAGCGTTGGGGCGTCGGTGTTGAGTAGTGTCGGCGCCACGATGATATTTGCATGTTGAGGGCAGCGCGCTATCTTCGTGGTGGTCGGTGTTAAGAGACGAGGGAAGAATGTGTGAGTGCAAGGCAAATGGAGAGAGGTAAGTACATGCACCTTGTTTCCCGTACGAGTAGCCACGTAGAAGCGTTGTGGTGAGCATTGCTAGTGTGACGGATTTGAGGGAAGTGTCGGCGGTAAGCGCTGACTCAGTGGTGGGAAAAGCAGCCTTGGGCCCTTGACATGTGAGAATGGGGTAGGCGTCGCGAGCGAGGAGGAATTGCGGGGATAATTGGAGGGAGTGCGAGCAGCGAGGGGGGGTCGGAGCTGCAGTGAGGAGTTAAGCCGAAGAGGCGGAAGGGTGTTGGGTCGCTGACAGTGGGTTGAGCAGGCACGGTGTTCTCAAAAGCGCCGGTGAGAGAGAGGTCGAAGGGTGGCCGAACGCGGACACGGACACGACGCTGAGCGTAGATAGGTGATGGCAGCGGTGGAGGCTGCGATGATGCTAATGGGTGGAAGAAGATAGCAAAAAGGCAGCAACGTACTCATTCCTCAAGATGAATCTCCCTCACTTCCACTCCCCACGCTGATTGTCTGGTTGAAGCTGGAGGACGGAGGTGACACCGGTGCAAGGTCGGGTGGGAAGAGAACATAGCGGGTCGAGCGTGGCCGTACATCGTCGTTGCGGTGGTAGGGAGAGGAGGGAGTGGTGCGCCAGTACGCGTGGTCCAGAGTCAAGCTGCCTTGGTGACCGTTATGTGACATGTTCCCTTTCACATCACGTGTCAGTCTGTATCGCGCAACAACGCGGTCACGTTCTGTTACGTACCACACTCAACGCGTTGACGGTCAGCTTCAAATCAGCTTTACGCATGTCATTTTCGATGAAAGCTGCCATTTGCCACAATGGCTGAGCACGGGACCTACCTATTTTGCTCGGACTTCTGTCAGCTAAGTAACTCGGCCTGTATAATGAGTGTCATTGTGATTGAAATTGGCCGCTGCAAGGTTCAAATTGGAAACACGCCTGAGTC
Source organism: Favolaschia claudopus (assembly GCA_037176885.1). Lineage (NCBI taxonomy): Eukaryota > Fungi > Basidiomycota > Agaricomycetes > Agaricales > Mycenaceae > Favolaschia > Favolaschia claudopus. Next base: position 334,354 of record JAWWNJ010000136.1, on the reverse strand, counting down.
TCAAGGAGTGATCGTAAAAAGTTCCAGTTCTAGGGGTCAGCCGCGAAGCCTCTGTTTCGGTCAAGATTAGGAAGGACACTACTTCGTCTATCTTGTTGCATATGCATGCAATATTTTGCCGCATGATTTGATTTTCGACACAGTGCGTCGTATTCAACCCCAGCACGCTGCTCCATTCTCCAGCAAGCGAGCTTTAAGTACGGTTCAGGGGAGAATATGGGTCGATTTTTTTTTTTTTGCTTAGTCTGCTACCCTTCAAATCACCCTACTCGAAGTCTTCTCGAATTGACGGCCAGCCAATGAATGTACCGGACAAAAATTCATGAATAGTACTTTCGAACCAATACTGACACTATCTTACGGATAATAGGATAAACTCTGCCTCCTAAACAGGCTATTGCTAGGTTCGTTCCAAGCCGCCGTTCTGGAGACGCCGCGCAATGCCGAGCAGCCAAATACGCCAAACATCAGAACAAATAGACCACGCGCGCTTTCTCCAGAAGGGGCTTGCTTCAAAGTCCGTCAAATCAGGGGGTTGACTTTCATGCTCTACCGCCTGAACCCGGCCTCAAAACCTGAGGGTCACATTATGAAACTTGTTCCTGAGAGACATGACTACAGATCTGCGCTACTACTTGTATTATTTTATTTAGAAATGAGCATGTCCTGGGCGCGACAAGTGGGGTGAAAACACGGCTTTTTTGTCAAGGCCATAAAATATTTATTCGATGTTCGTTCTGCTGGATATTCAAATCGAAGCAACTAGGGATATATATCTTCAGCATTGGAAAGTATCAGGGCTTAATCTATACATGTTCCCGCCCTATACCTTGACGAAGTCTAAAACGCGTCGGATGTGACGCGAAGTAACGCGTTGTGACAGTCGCGTCGCGACGTGACTCGCAATTTAAAATCATTTGAAAAAACCTCTTATGAGCTCCCCCACGCGTACCGTCTTCGGGAGACTCCCTGTAACGCCCAAGGGCACCCGCCATCGCGTCGTAAACACGCCAAGGAAGCGCAAAACACCACACACGGACCGCTTGCTCGGTAACGGTCATGCCAAGCTTTGAATATGCGCCCTGAGGCAAACCGTGGCTTGAATGATTGCCCATGAAGACTTCAAGAGCCCCGCTCGATGTTTGACCTTGGGGATCGTCGATTCGAAGAGAAAGATCAGAAAGTTTTGGATTGAGAGACCCAAGAAGATGAGCAGCGAGAAAACAAGTTGACATTTGATCTGGGGGTTGTCAAGAGCTGGAGCAGGGTCTATATGCCATAGGAGAGTCGTCCAGTCGGGGTCGACGTCCATGCGAGGAGGTATTGTCGAGAATCGCTGCTAATTAGCGCGACACGTATAAGGCACGGTGTGTCACACACTGTGACGGTCCACGGTCTGACTTCTCTCCTCCGAGACCGCCAGAATCTGGGTCCCAACACGCCAGCACACTTCGAAATTGTACAGAGTTACTATTTGGACACACATGAACATATGCCTCTGCGATCTCTCTATCTTTTGAGCCTTCCCTGGACCTCCACAACGCAGTCTTTGAAAATGAGGGTTGGATGGAATGACACGGCAACAGAATTACATTGACGAAGTATTTCATTCTGTAAAAAAGGTGTAACATAGCTAGTCTGGAATTTACCGCGTGGCAGGTCATAGGAGGGTCGCCTTATTATATAATCATCGCGTTTGGCAGGTTGTTCCCACGACAGTTCCTGCCTCTTTCAACTGCGTCGTCGCTCATTTTCCCATAGTATGAACGGTAAGATGCATTAATAACAGTTTCTCTACACTCCCCGGAGGTCAGAATATCTTATTTTCCATTTTGCAGCCCAAAGGCGAGTATTGTTTCTCTTCGCCGACTTTGGCCGGCGGCGAACACCTCAAATTGAACTCATCCAAATCTCATCCCTTTCTCGAGCTTTTTTCTGGCTTCAAGTGCCGATAATGCGTTTTAGATCATCTTAAAGCCTTTTGCGCGAATAAGGCGCGTAAATACGCGTTCTAGATGCCAGGATGGAACGTGAGAAATTTATGATTATATAATAAGGGGACCCGCCAATCACTAACCCCTTGGAAGTGACAGACTATTATAATACACCGCAGGTACGAGGAGTTTTGTATTCTAATGTCTGTTTATAAGAGACTAGTAACATAGCCAGACATGATACATAGAGACTACAAAAGAAACCTAAGGCAAAGAGGCGGAGTGGCGGCCACAAGTAAGCAATTGTCAAACCCTTTGTTTGACGGACTTTGAAGCAAGCCCCTTCAGTGAAGGCTCCGGCTCGCCCGGACCGGAACTGCGCGGGCTTGTTCCGAACCTAGGCTATTGCATCGAAAATAAAAAATAAAAATGCAGTATCAAGTGCGTACATTTGTATGGTTGACTTCAAGAGGTGGGCGGACAGAAATATTACGATATCATAGAAATCTGGCGAGGGGGGGGGGGAGGGGGGTCACGGGGTTCGGTCCGACCTCCGCACACCGCAAATACTGAAACGAGATGTTTGGATAGTGTTTGGATGCTGACGCAATACTAACGGTGTCATCCTTTCTGCCGAACCCATTGAAGGCGGAAGACCAAGATCAATCTACGAACTCCATACAGTATGGTCCTCGCACAGACCAGAAAACTACACAGACGGAGACCTAACATATAACTTGTGGGGGGTTCTCACTTTGTACTAAGAAATCTGTCAAGAATTGAAGGAGCTACATGAAATCTAAGTGTCGCCTCTTTAAGAAATCTCAAGGAGCTCGGACCGACCACCGACCATCGGCCGAGGGAGGGCATGATATCCGGATTTGTTCGGCCGCCCACCTCTTGGTTGACTTGACTGAATTATGGACTCACACTAGAGTAAGTAGAAGCCCATTCACTGGCCAAAAGTCACTGGCCAAAAGCTGCAGCATGAAGATACTTCAAAGGAACTGTAATCCTAGGCTTACAGAAGGTGATAGAAAATTCAAAAGTGGCCCAGTAAACAGACCTAGAATGGATTTCCGAGTACAACAGAGACTGAATGAAACAATATTGAGATCTCCTCACCTATTTTTTGCCTCACCTCGGGCTGCATCACTGGAAAGCCCAGAAGCAATTTGGAAAAAAAGTTTGATTGTGACTAGAGCGAGAGAATCTCGTGAGTTTGAGCAGACAAAGAGCTCAGAACAAATTGAGTGTTGCTAATATTTTCTTGGAGCATCCGGAGGAGCGGGAGATGCCCATTTCGCGGCAACAGAGGGGGGATGATAAAAATGCAGAATTTATTCAAATCGCGAGCATTCTGGCCGTCCCAGCATGAGAAAACACGCAATTACAGCAGTTTGCAGATGTAATGACACCACGTTGCATCACATGAGAAAAAAGCACAAAAAACACGTCTTCTTGTATCGCCTCATTCTTGCTCGTTTCTTGCTCAATCTCAACTATTCTTGTATGTATGAGGTCGCCTTAATCCGGGCCTCAAGACGCTGGTATTTTACTGGCAAAATTCCGACTTTCAATTTGGCCGACATCCACTTGACATCCAGCTTCTCCAACATTGTCGCGCTCGACGCGATTCTGGACGGAATCGCCCATGTGTAGGCGCACTTGGAAGGCATTTTTGGTCGCTCTTGGCATATGTGCAAGTTTAAATTGTGGCTGCCGGGTATATATAACAACTTATCAGAATAATTTGTTTGGGACCATTTGATCTTACTCCATGTGCATAGCAGCGTTATGCACACAGAATGAGTCTTGAGATCTCCAGAAAATAGTCATCTGGCATGCTTAGCATTGTATGTGTGGTACAAAGTGGCTAATAGTAAGTAAGCCACGCAGACTCCAGTGGCAAACGAGCAAAAAAATAGAATACGCCACAGCGAAATTTGGCGAAAAATTAGCATCCTTTCCATTTGAGGACGCACCCCACTGGTGCTATACACCGCGCAGAGAATTGTTACGCGCGCCTGAGAAGGAACAAAATCAGAGAACAAAACTGTGATCACGGTGGAAGTAGAGAAGAGACAAGATGACGAGCAAGGTGGATGTCGGCCAAAATGAAGTCAGGATTTCGGCGATAAAAGATAGTCGTTTTGAAGCCCGGATTACGGCGAGTCCTCCGATACCAAAATCATGCTATTTGTCGTCGAAACGAGAGAGATACGAAGGAGAGAAGAAGACGTGTTTTTTGTGCTTTCTTCTCATGTGATGCGACGTGGTGTCAATACATCGGCAAACTGCTGTAAATAACTTAGGTATCGTATCTGTACAGCCCAAGCAAAATCAGAGGTCTGCAAGCCCGTACAGTGCAACTGGTGACTTCTTGAATGCCGGTGACAGGTAACACCGGCCCTCAGAAAACTTTCTCATTTACATTTTACAATGTGATTGGAGAGACTTGGGAACAGTGGAAAACAACTCTAGTATGCTCTGGGCATCCTCTGATTCAACAGCTAAGCAATCAGCCAAGATTTGGTTTTTAGAGGGTCGAAAAAGTGAAACATGCGTGGGAAAGTCGTTCGGCAGCCACCGGCATCATTCAGAAACGCAAGAAAACGACTCGTATGTATCTATGAGTTGTCTATAAGAGTGTTTTAAGAATACCTAAGCCCTAGATATTATATTTACATCCATTATAATGTTGTGGGGGACCCGTCGATGAGACGAGTACTTTTTCACGGCATATGCCGCCTGCCGAAGATTGAGTCCATACCGATAAGCGTCCCGGTATCGGTTGCAATGTCGAAAGAAGCGTCGGATTGTGTCGACAGAAACCTCATCAAGACACTCCGGTACCAATTTTTTGGCAGTGGGAAAGGTGCCATCTGCACGCTCCCGGAAACCTGTGCCAAAACAGCTCAGAAACTTTGATGTGTGGAAACAATCCACTCACGACGCTTGGCCTCCCCCCAAACCATTTCAATGGGATTCAACTCGCAATGAAATTTGGGCAGAAACAGGCAAATGTGACCCCGCTTCTCAATGAGAACCTGCAGAAGTGGTTTTTCACCTTTGAAATCAGCCTGCATGCTGAGGAGACGCTGCATGCAACAGTTAATATCGCGTGAGTCGTCATCGTCGAACTCCTGCTCGTCGGCTAGTCTCTCCAAGACAGACGCTATATCGATTTGCTCGTACCTCACAAGATATAGCTCGTCGGCTTCGTCTGCCGCCTCCCTGCCCTCACGGCGTGCCTTTGCCTCAGCATCCCGGGCCTTTTGGGATCGCGCGCAATCCGAGCACACAGCGACAACACGAGTGCCGCGCGCACGGGCAGAATCCTCCAACTGTGTTAACAAACCCCGCTCCTGCAAAACACGCTCCATCCCTTTCGGTTTGCCAAGGAATGACCGATCCGGATTACCTTGGGAATCGAGAGAAGTGCGTCGCCTTCCTCGAACACCATGCTTTAGCGCTGACTCGTCCCGGGAATTATTGTCGCGTGCATGCAGGGAACTTTACCTCCCGGCCCACGGCTCATTTTGTGCGCTAGGAGAGCATCAATGGCGAATGCTTCGTGTGCGGAGGAGCAGTCAAAGATAAAAACTGCTTGGCCGTCCGGATATTTGACCTCAAAAATGTCGATTGCATCCTTTGTCTGAATAACCCGTGAGTGAAATTTGAATTCCATAAGCAAGACTCGGACCTGAGCAATGAGCTGTGGCATATCCCACCACGGATCGTAATTTGCGCCGGGATAAATAATCTGGTCAGCGTCATACGTTCTGCAGCGATAGCGAGTAAATGGGCTCGGTGGCGGCGGTGGCGTCCAATCGGCTCCTGTTGTTGTTGTGCGATCGGTTGCTGGTGCCGGTGCTGCCTTCGCTTTTGGTGCGGCATTCTTGCGTCGCCCGCCCTTAGACTTTCCCGCTGCCTGTCGGGTCTCATCCGCAGCACGCTGCTCTTCTGCTGCAGCCTGCTCTGCTGCAATGCGTGCATCCTCTGCGGCCTGCTCTGCTGGACTGAGTGGCCGCTTTGGAAGCTTCTCCTCTCTCTCAATCTCTTCGGGTGTTCCAGTTTTGCTGAACCGCGCAGCAACGGCGCGACTGGCAGATATGCCGGGCCTGGCTTTCCGGATCCGCTGTCGAAGCTTCGGCCGCTGGGGCGCAGGGCAGACCCTGAGCTTCTCAAGGTGCATGGGCGGGTGGAGTTTGGCGGTAGGTGCAGCGGCCGTCTTGTTGACCCACAAGCTGAGGAGATTCTGTAGAAGAGATCAGTGGGGTCAAAGAATCAGCAACCGGGCCACGCACCGTGCTCTGCTTACTGCGAGCCTTCTTTGCAGAGTATCGAGCTTAACTTGTTTTTTCATTGACTGTCTAGTATAGTACACAATAACAATAGAGTAGAAGAGAAAGAGTTGAAAAGAGCTACGATAAATTTGACACCGCAATAACTCTCAACCGCCAACTCTCTGTCTCTGTCTCTTTCCCCGCCTCCCCTCCCAAAGCTTCATGTAATCCACTCCGCCACGTCAAGGTTCACCCTCTCCCTCAACGCCAACCCCAAATCCCTCCTCAGACGCTCGTACGCCTGCAACGCAGAAGCTTCGACGGGATGAAGACGACGGCGGTGTGGGCGCCCCGCATTTCGCCCTCGCCGCATTCAACCTCTTCAACTTCGACCCTGCCTTCCCCCTCGGCACTCGCACTTTCACCCAGACGTCCTCATCCTCGTCATCAATCTTCCTAAACTCCGCCTTCTCCCTCTCCCCCTCCGTCAAAGCCTTCCCCAGGTTGGGCGAGCGCTTTCGTGTGATGAAAGTCCCGAGTCGTACGTGCGTCGTACAAGTCGAAGCGGGAAAGGGCGGTGTTGCAGCAGAAAAAAGGAATGGGGAGAGAGGAGTGGCGGGGGGAACGAATTGCGGTTAGGGCGCTGGTAGATGAAACGACTGCAAGTCAGAATGAGTGAAAGGAAAGAGGAATGGGTCACGCGCCTTAGATCACCAACCGTTCACGAGTCTGGGAATCGTACGCGCCAAGAAGGGTGGTGGAGTTGATAAGGGCGTGAGCTGGGGGAGAACAGGTTAGACGAAGAGGGCAAGAGTAGCAAGAGAACAGCATACCTCGCGCCTCATTCGTCCGAACGGAGGCGTTGCTGCGGCACGGACGCGGGTTCCACATCACCCCATCGCACCGTCTACTCCTCCACACACACTGATGGCCAAACCCCGTCCCACTAATCCTCGGCGCGAGCCGCGCACCCATCGCCTCCGCCTCGCGTCGCTGCCGCGCATCCCGCTTCACCACCCGATACGTCACATACAAAGGTAAGCTCGCAGCTGCCACCAGAACGGTCGCCCAAATAGGAATCTGGATGTCGAAGGATCTGGAGAGGTAATACGCGCCGACGCCGAAGCCGATGGGCTTGCTGAAGACGTAGATGAGGAGCGGGGCGAGGAATTTGACGCCGGGGCTGAGAGACAGCATTTTGGCTGTCATGGTAGATTGTGTGGACGGCAAGTTGAGCTTGAGAAGAAAGCGTCTTATGCTTGACTTCCGGTAGCGCGGCAATCGCGGGTTGGCGGGAGAGACGAGGTCGGGATCCGGGAGGAGGTGCGCTGGCACGCAGCGTGATTAGCAGATCGCCAACAGCAAGAGAACGCGCCATACTCACTTGAGATAGGTGATTTTCCGGGAGTAGGCGGTGGTCATCGTACGGTGGGTCGGTAGCGTCGAGCAAAGGCGGGGGACTGGCTGCGCTGGCAGTTGCGAGGCCAGGGTGACGACTTACCCCCGTCAGTCGAAAGTCAGCGCGATGAATTGCTTGTTCATGAATGCGCGGCAGCGGCTTCGAATATGCGGCGGCGGCTTCTCGTGTTTGAGGTGTAGTCGTACGGGGCGCGCGGGCGGAGTCGTTTATGCTTGTTGTCATTTTGCGAAAAGGACGATTGGGATCGGTGGACGGAGGTGTCGTCGATGTCGTCTTCGTCGTCGTCAGACATGTTTCCGTCGCGATCGTCGGCGGGCTTTTCGGACGTTTTCTGCCAGACGGGTGTGGTGCTGAGGAGGCCCGCGAAGATGCGGAACTAGGTGTGCATGCGATTGTGAGTTTGAGACAGCATACTTAAGTGGGGAAGGGAAGGGAGAGGGAAAGACGGACCTGATCCCAGAGATATTGCACATTTGTGCTGGTGAGACAAAATTTTCGATATCTGAGCTCGGTGTAAGCGATTATTAAGGACTTGATCGAGAGGAGAGGCGGAAGAGCGTACTTGTGAAAGTCAGAGGTGCGCGACGTTCCTACGCGTGTCGTCAGCCAAAAAGAAGAAGACCGAATCGAGGAAAAGAGCAGGAGTAAAGGCAGAAAAGCACAAAGAAGACGACATACAGATCGTACGGCCCATGCACCCTCAGACCCTCGCCCTCCTCCCAATCCTCCCACCACTCCTTCTTCCAAACATTCCCCACACCCATCATCTTCTTCATCCCAGCCCCCTTGGTCGGATCCGTCTTCGACACATCCGTATCGTGCTTCGCGCGGAGCGCAATCGTCGGGATCTCCAGCAGGTTAGCGGCATTGGCCGAATCAACGCGATCGCCACAGACGAAGAAAACCAGCGGGGAGAAACTCAAAGAGGGAGGAGGAGGAGGAGGAGCATTGACACGTGATGGTGTTGTGGCCAAATACCGACTTGTTTATGCCCCACCCATAACCGCCCACAAGTCGCTGAAGGTATGCCGCCTTTCTTTTGCATGTCATTTTTATTCTGGCAGCCTTTTGGGGAATCTCGTTGCCACCGACCCGCCAAGAATCAGCACCTGGTTCCGGCGCAATCGCTCGGTGGCATCGGGTGGACCCATTGGCGATGTCTTTCGTGTTTTCTTGATTTAATACGCGCGCATTGGTATTGAAATCCATCTATCTAGTGCCTTTAATCCCTAACATGCCCTCGATATGGCTGCCTTTCACCCGCCGCGTAAGTTCGCTCCGTGTCTTCCGAAGCATTTGAATATATTCCACTAGACACGAAGTGGCACGGAATATACTGCATACAGTCTTCCCCCAGAAATTACCGCGCTTCAAGACCCCTCTTTTGATTTCTCCCCGCTCATCCGGAGAGCCGTATTGGACGAGAGCGACGAGCAGGAAGATCGTGAAGAGGATGACGAACTTGATACAGTCGATGAAGAATAGCCCCCCTCAGATCCCCTCAGTGACATCGATGAGGATTCACCGCCAACACCCGCTGCTCTGAGTTCCGAGTCCCAAAACAATCCAAATTCTGCCGCCAAATCCAAACGCCGCTGCTCACCGACTTTTGACACTGTCGTATCCAGCTCCAAGAAACCCCTCAAAGGCCCGCACCGCCGGAGAGCCCCGAACCCCGACAAAACCCGTGAAAAAGCAGCGAAGAAGGCTGCTGCCGCGCAGTCGCGCCGTAAAGCTCGTCGCGTAAAGCAGAAGATTGAAGCCGGCCATGTCGCAACTGCCTCCACCATCACCCAGTACATCTGGCCTGCAGAACCTTTTCAAGCCCCTCTTGACGCTTCAGCGCTGCCTACTGCCAAGGGGGCATATTCGGCGAAGCTCGAGAATGCAAAGGAAAAGCACGGCAACCGAATTTGTCGTTCGCTTGAGCATTTCATTGGCCTGGGATTTTCGGTGCTCACTTGGGATGGGATGTGAGCTTTCACTCTTCATGCAGCCCTCCGTCTCCCTCACAACATGTTTTAGCACTCCACGGCCACTCGTTGATAGATACGGGCGAATTATAGCAGTACTTGTAGGGCAACCTGATAAACCGGGGTATCGTGATGCTGCCAACCGCGCCTTTGCGGCGATCCGTAAGGCTAGCCAAGAAACTCAGTTTCCGGCTGCCATGCACAAGCATCGACGAGGACTGTTTGCCGCGATAAATGTCGGTCTTTCATACGGCAACGGACACACAGTGCCTACTTGGCTAAACAATAAGAAATACAATACGCTGGCCGACAACCTTCTGGCCAACCCAAATATTGAGCGCTTGGCAGGGTTTGCAGACGGTGAGGTCTTCTCAACCTCTCTTCTTACAACGCTTACTCCACTCCCAGCTGCTTTTGCCCTGTGGTCACCGAATCTTTACAAATACTATCGCGGAAAGGACGCAGAGCTCCGGGCAAAACATCCCAATCTTCGCCGGCCATTCAATTCCTCTGTGTTCTTCTGCACCGCGTTCAATTTTGCTACCAACGTCTGGACTTTTAAGCACCGGGATGTGCTCAACTTGGCCTTTGGCTGGTGTGCTGTTCAAGCGCTCGGCCATTTCGATCATACGAAAGGCGGACATCTCGTCCTGTGGGACCTCAACCTCGTCGTGGAATTCCCGCACGGCGCTCTCATCCTCTTACCTTCGGCTACCGTTGCGCATTCCAATGTTCCGGTGCAGGAAGGAGAGGAGCGTGTGTCGTTTACACAGTTCAGTGCCGGCAGAATCTTTCGGTACATCGATAATCATTGCCAGACAGAGAAGCAACTTGCGGCGGCAGACCCAGCGGAGTACACACGATTGATGCAATTAAAGACAGGGCGCTGGGAGATGGGGCTGGCTTTGCTTAGTACCATGGAGGAACTCACGAGTGCGGTATAGAAACAGAAAGAAATGAATCAGAAACAAAACCGATTGTAATAAAAAGAGATGAATTCAATTCAAAAACCGTACAGTTGTACTCGATAAGCTATGTACCGCCAATGCGATACTTCAGATGATTTTGCAGTGTGCGAGCTCCATAGATCCTGGAACGACTCGGATGTTGAGAACGTCGGAAGATTGCGACGACATGGCGGCTTGTGAGGATGAAGTCAAGGCTTCCCTATCCGCTGCATTGAACGTATGAGTGGTCGTACGGGATCGTAGCTTGAAGACGCATACCATTCTCATCTTCGGGGTCTGTCTGTGTGACCGCATCGGTATACGCCTTCTTCCCAACAACATCTGCAATATGTATTGTCAAAGTTCCACTCGTTCTGTGAAGGAGTTGCGACATACCATAATAAAATTCAGGACGATCCACAAAGTCTGAGTCAGAGATGCACAACAGCGGTACTTTGCTGCCTTGACAAATATCTTCAAGGTGGTCTCCAAGATATCCTATATGGCGGTGAGGGCCAAAAAGCGGAAGTGCTTCTGTAATAAGAGGGCTGGGGAGGACGCCATTGGAGTACGGGGGGTGGTGCAGGATCGGGCTGGGATATTCAAAGGTAAGTTGCGCTGTCTCGTATATCCTGTGAAGGGGAACTTGATAGAGGGTCAGTCAGATAACAAAGGGTCCCAACGGAAGACGCACCAAAGAATCGACACCGAGCAACGGGAGCGTAGTGGCAGTACGCTGAAACAGAGTCGCCGAGTATGAAGATTCGACACACGAGGGCCCGGTCCTCAAGTGCGCTGCAAAAACAAGGCCAATGCAGTTTCCCCTCCCGAATGAGGCGAACGACTTCTTTTGGTCCCAAGCGCACACCATCGACCATTGGCCTGAAACAGGTATGAGTGTAAGAAGACGGAAACATGGCAGTTGCGCACCAGAAAACAACGACGAGCCGATGAAAATGGTGGCTATAGATTACGAGCTCGCGGTTTTGAGACTGTTGTTCAACGAGTTCGGAGTCCCAGAGGTGAACCAGAGCCCGCCAAGCTGTTGGGATTTGTGCTGGGGCGTCAGACATGGCGCCGTATAATCCAATACGTCGAAAGGTCGAGTCTTTTAAATGGGTACCGTGCGGCGATTACATCGGGCGTGCAGAAGAGGAATTGGTTCTCGAAAGTCGAGATTGGTGCCTTGAGGCATAGCGGTAGCATGAGGCAGGAGGACATCGTTCGTGGTAGTAAAGAGCCAAGAAATATGTATTTCATTCAATAATAACATGTACAAACTTTTGCTCAATTCAATTACAAGAACTATGTAGCTCAGATTGTCCCGACTACACTAAGGCTCATCGACAAGATCATTGCAGATCCCCGTGACGGGGTGGAGGTGGGCTAGGTGCGCAGGGAATACACGGCAGTGCGCACATGTTTCGCACTCGATTGTTGCCGTCGACACCAGCGCCCATACATCGCGCGGAACCCCAAGTCGCGAGTTCCACTGTAAAAACGCGGCGCCAATTGGGGAGTCGAGGTACTCCGCAAATTTGCCGAGCTGCTTGCCCGAGGGCAATTCTCGAAGCGAGAGCTCGTGCGGAAGCCTCACGATGGTCGGCAACGTCGCCACTATGATGATAATGATGAGCTTGGTAGAGAAACGCAGAGAACAATGCTGACGCACCAGGGGAAGGAGTGGGTGAGCTCCCACAAAGGCCATCCCGAATGTGGTGGTTAAATCCTTCGTGGCTGAACTGGCAGCGACAGACGCTGCACGTAACACAGTCGCGCTTGATTTCTGCGAGGACCTCCGGTGTGATGCCAAAAGTCGAGTTGAGGGCGCGTACAGCGCGACCAATGTCGGTCCCGAGGAAACGGAGTTCTTGGTAGGTGCGGTCGAGGCAGCTGGGATAGAAGTCGGGGTCGTATGGACGCAGCACTCTGGGAGTGATAGTGCGGGTATTTGGGTAGGCAGGGTGCGATGAAGGCGAGACTGTGAGGTGTATTAAACATGGGATCGAGAGTGCTTGCAGTAGATTGACCACTCACTTTCGTACTGGCCTGCAATATAGCCATCCCAAATCTGATTGAGGAGCGATTCATCTTTGGAAGTTAAGCAAGAGGCATGAATACAATGCAAGGAACACACCTGAATGCGCTCGGGCTTTGAAGACTACTTCGGAATACATCGATGCGTGTTTTGGGTATTTGGTGCGCCAGCGAGGAGTGGGAGTAGGTCGAGAGGGACTGGATGCAGCCACACTGCCTTCTGGAGATGGTGGTCCTTGATAACACGCCGGAATGCGAGGGTCCCCGCGCAACAGCTCGCTGATGCAATCAGAGTTGGTGTGGTTTGGGGAAGAGGAGGACGAGGATGGAGTGGAGTTGGGACTGGTGGGCGTCAAGGATTTTTCAACGAACTGTTCGTCTGTACACAGTAGGCCGAGCTTTAGGGATTTTCACTGAAAGGTAAGATATCAGTAGATATAATGCGACACCAAGAGAACGAAACTCACCGACAAACATGCATTGATGGTCTGTGGCACGAAAAAAATCCTGCTTGACGCCATCGAGTGTCTTTCCAAGATGGAGATCCATTGGCGCATACGGGCGGCCATACGCATCGAGGTCGGGACATTGAGGGTTGCGGAAGCCAGGTACTTTTGGAAAAGAGGCGGCGCCAACATAAAGGGTGGAACGTCCCCCAGTCTTGCGTGTCGGGCTTTAATCACAGAAAGTTAGAAAGAAACTAAAACATTGGAGAGAAAAGAGCATACCGAGCAATCAACTTCCAATCTCCTCCGTCCCATGTGGACATTGAGGGTTGCGGAAGCCAGGTACTTTTGGAAAAGAGGCGGCGCCAACATAAAGGGTGGAACGTCCCCCAGTCTTGCGTGTCGGGCTTTAATCACAGAAAGTTAGAAAGAAACTAAAACATTGGAGAGAAAAGAGCATACCGAGCAATCAACTTCCAATCTCCTCCGTCCCATGTCACCATGGTTCCTGCACCGTTGAAGAAGGTGAGTTGTTCAAGCGCTGTCTTGAGCATTTGCTTTGTTTCGGGGGATGGTGCAGGGGGAAGCGGAGGGCCCGAAGTGGCAGGAGGAGGATATGGTTGATAACGGCGGTAGTTTCGCATTGCAGATGAGGAGTGGACAAGGTGAACATTTCGACAAGACTTGGGATCTTAAACCCAGCGCGACATGTTCCCTCAATCCAACAGTGAGTCTTGCAAAGGAGTTGTGCCTTGAAAAAAAAGACGCATGGCGGGCGGAAGTGGGAAAGCGGGAATGAGGAAGGCCGCGAGGTGGACCAGGACGAGTCGGTGGGCGTTTGTTCGGTGTCGTCAAGGAAGAAAATAATAATTTATTTGTTCAATATTCAAAGGTCCGAATGTCCGAAAAGTGTCGGACATCAGCCTGGAGGCCTGGGCAGGTATCCCGGTGATGGCCGAATAAGAGGGATCGTCCCACCCCTCTATCGAGTTTAACTCTTGAAGCTTGATGCCGTTCCCTGCCAAAAAAGGAACCGTGATGTGATGCTTGGCACTGTAGTCCGCGAATTTATCACGCAAATTTGCGCTTTCTCGAGGCGTTCAAGACTCAGATCAATAGCCAAGCAAATAATAATATTTGGGCCCCCTTCTGATGCACGTGCTGTTGATAGTGGGTCAGATCTGAGGCCTCTTGGATTTTCCCTATTTTTTTCGCAGCCGACTTGGGAGGATTTATCTACCTCGATTCCGTTGTCTAACAGAATATAAATTGTGTGGAGGAACAAGCCAATAAAAAAAAAAAAAGGTTATGTCATGCGAATCAATGGCATCTGTGGGAAATTACAGTCTAATACATGATGAGGACCGCTGCGAAGTGACCGCAGGAGCTTCGACCTGCGCAAGAAGTTTTTTCAGGTGTGCAACCTCACCTTCGGCAAGTTCACGTGCCGCCTCAGAAGTTTCAAGCGCCGCTTTGGAGGTTGCCAGCGCCGCTTCGGAGGTTGCCAGCGCCGCTTCGGAGGATGTAAGCGCCGCTTCGGCGTGCCGCCGAGCAAGCGTTTGCTCCACCAAAGGCCGGTTATTCACCTGCGGACTGTGTTAACGACATGTACGAAGGAGAAAAATGCCTGGACACCTCTTGCTGTTGCCGCACGTTCTCGAAAAATTCTGAGAAGGCGGCTTCAAAACGCTGCCTCACCCCCTCAGCACTGAACACTCTTTTGGCTTTCTCTGCCATGAGACCCTTTACCTTGTGAGTCAGCTGCCACTGGAGTGCGTCCGACCTCATGAATCGAAAACTCGGAGCGGTGACCACGTCCGATTCTTCGCACCCCATGATGGTCCTTGTGACATCGAAAATGGCCCGGCCGTAATAGTAGCAATTTGACTCCAGCAGGTCATAGTTTGGGCTGTGTTTGGACACAAAAGACGCGAGAGACAGTACATGTGCGACTGAAATTTGGCTTTGTTCTGGAGCTGTGATGGTGGCTAGTAAGGTCGAGGTGCCCGGTTCGATTTTATTGATATGGAGAGGGTCGCGTCGTAACGATATGATGATACGGTCGTCGGCAACGGACGTGGTGCGCTTTTTGGAAGCCTCCATCGAGTGACGAGCAGCGACGGCCATAAGGGGGGTACGACCTTCGTTTGTTGGCCTACTAAGCAAGTGGTAAGCGAGGTTGCGCGGTAAGCATACGAATTCCTAACGTGGTGATTGGTTCAGCGATGGAGGTGCCGTCGGCAGGAGCCTCTATCGTGTGCAACGTGATCTTTTCCTTGGTTTTGTCTGCCGGCTGAAAGTCGGTGCCCCATCGCTCTACCAGCATGTAATTGGTCACACCAGATTTTCTGGTGTCCTCGAAAGAGTATACGATGTATTCGTGCAAAGGTGCGACATCGCGCTGGAAGTACTGAACCTCGGTGATGCGCAAATTTTTATATGCGTCACCGCTTGCGACCATCTGTGCCTGCAAGACGAGAGAAGTATAGACAGCGAAGGGGATGTGGCTGAGAGCAGCCGACAGCTTAAGAGGTTGGTGGCGATTTTCGTCAGTAATCGGAAAGAAAGTAGCGGCCATGGTAGGGGACATTGGGGAGGGAGGAGGTAGCGAGTTGAGGTTCATGATATGTCGTATATCGTGATAGAGGGCACGGAGACGAAAGAACATCTTAAAAGCTAAGTAGCTCAGAGGGAGTGCAGAGTTGAACGTGGCATCCCACGTGCGAACCACACCCTGTAGGCACGCTTTCGCCGTAGTACGTCGTCAGCAGGGTAACTTGCTTCGGTAAGATAGGCCGCATCCATAGACAGCTAGCTGTGACCGTGATTGGTCACAAAAGCCTAATTTTCGACCATCTCCCTCATATCTCGACAACGGAGAAGAAAATAAGAAATCTGTTCCGTCAATCAATAGGGAGGTAATCTGGCTGGATTCTCCCCAAATTATAAAGTAGTTAAGGTGGAATACAGCCCAGCCAGAGACAGACGACAGAAAAGAAGAGGGCCGCCAGCCGGTGACAAGAAGACTAATGTGATTACTTGAGGTAGACCGTAGACGTGGAGAGAACGGAGCGAAGTGGAAGACGGGATAATGAGCCAGATGGCGGCAGCGCGCGGCGACGACGACGGGGAGGACGGGGCCGACGACAAGAAGATTTTGGAATTCGGACAAAGCAAAGGGAGATGGTGGTGGTAAGAAAGAAAGAGAGATGCGTGGGATAAAACACGGAAACAAACAACTTTGTGTGTTTTCTCACGAGCTCTTTTGGGGAGTTTTGACGGCGTGCAAGTCATTCTGCGGTGAACGCGCAGTGTTTTGGCGCGAACTAATCTTAGAAATGTTGACAAAAAATTCGAGGGGGTTCGATATAGTTCTATTTGTTCGAGGCCGTTCAATCCGGCTGCCCGACGTTTTCACTGGGCTTGATTTCATGTCGATGTCTGATCGATGCCTCTTCTTTCTCTTCTACTCGCTCGCTCGTCGCAAAATAAGGTGTCTCTGGTGTTGTTAAACATTATACAAGGTGGATATATGAAATGTAAGGTATAACTAATGTGAAATAAATTGATTATGCATAGTATTCTTCCTCCGAATCATATCCACTGTCCTCCGACTCTGTGTCTCCCAGATCTTGAGCTGTAATCGGTTCTTGGCTCCTGGTCTTCGTCTGGCGTCTCTGGTGTCGCGGGGTTAACTCCGCGCTCGATCCGAAAGTCTCTGGGCAGCCCTGCTTCAAGATAGCGCCGGCGTTCCACGGCTTCTCTCCACAATTTAACTCTGTTCTCGCGATTTCCTCGAGCGCCCTTCTTCGGAACGAGAGTTTTCTTTGGGTCGAGATCTTCCTGGGCATCGATGAGTGGCACCGATAAGTAACCCGGTGCTCGCACAGGCAAATTTGCGGAATATTCCACCTCGGTAATGGTTAGGATGGCAATGACTCTGTCGATAGCGTCAGAGGCAGCCTTTTTCTTTTCGGCACGACGTCTAGTCTTCTCGATCTGTGCTTCGGCTTTCTCCTTCCTGTGCTGAGCCAACGAGATCTTCTGCTGCCGATTGCCGCCAGATCCATCTTGTTCTCGGAGAGTAATCTGATGTTCTGTTGAACTTGTACATCTGCCGGGAATTGTGGATTTCAAGGGACATGTTTGGGCTGATTTTTGCCTCTTGACGGAACGCCCCGAATGACGACTCACATCGGTCGTTTGTTTTTTCTATCTGGGCGCGGTCCATCTGATCCCCTGTCGCTGCTGCAATATCACCCTCGTCACTGTACTCCCCGCTGGATCGTTTCCAAGCCACACGCGCAACCATAAGCAGGTCAAGTGTCAAACGTCAAGCCCTTCAGGTGAGGAAGGTCTGGAGCGTATTTTTGTACGGCTAACACGTGATCCCAGGGCTGTCCGTCAAGAGAAGCTGTCTCGTAGGAAACTGCGGGACCCACGAGAAGATCGGGGTCGGCAATTAACTTGTCAAGATGGGTGATGAGGCGTGCATGAAGGGGTCCCCCCAGCCGAAGAACATTGTCTTCGGACGCGTTTGAACCGCGTATTTTACGCATGTACGGTACGCTAACTGCCTGATAATACATGGTTGTTGCACAGACACTGTGCAAAGTATTCATCATGAAATTCATGCAGATTGTTATGAAATTCAGGTTTCATGATGTTTTGTCATGAACGACGGTATGAATTTCAAGACGGCTTTCATGATGCTCAGAAACTTGCTTTTGTGACAGTATGGATTCATGACAAAACATCATGAATTTTCGTCATGAAACAACTACTCATTTTTTTTTTGCTAAGTCCACCAGATGTTGAGTGCATAGTGTGCTCATCCCAGTGTTACACCAATACATGGTGCTAGTAGGTCTATCAACTACAGCCTACTGAAAATCGGTTGGTTAACAAGTCACTGATAGCTCTTGAGAACAGATACGCTAGCGACATGTATGGACTGAAATCCCATGTCCCTCAAACATTAGTCTAAGAGTAATAATCCGTGTTGCGCTGCGCCACCGCAGTGCGGCAGTCCGGGGTTCGACTCCGGCTGCCGGTAGCCCAATGTATTTGCCCCGCCCTGGCCTCCTTTTCATGATGTTTTGCCCTGAATTTGTTAATGAAACATCATGAAAAATCATCATGAACAGCCCCATATGTCGGAAAAAAGTCAGTTCGCTTACAACGGATTGAACTGGCTTACGTACGGCCTTAGCACGGCTTGAGACGGCTTACAAGCCGCTTGCCGGGGGCTTACAATCCGTTTTAATCCCTTGTCAGCCGTGATAATCTGCTCAGCAAACAACTTGTATGGGAAGTCTCACGGAAGGTTAATCCAAGGCTGATAAGATGTTTGTGCTTTGTTTTGGCTGGTCTACATTCAATTTTCACTCTGCACGAGCAATCTGCAGCATTCTTCCCGCTAGTGCTGCCGGGAGCTGAGTTGGAGCTGAGCTCGAGGTGATTGCCCATCAGCTCGCTCGAGCTCGGAGTTGGGCCGAGGCAGCTCGGAGCTGACATCCATAAATGGAAGTTTCCGTCCCACGGTTCCCCGTCTCCTCGTTTTGAGCTGCATTGCACTGTTTTGACCTCGTATGCACCTCTAAAATGTGCTACAATTCTCCAATAAGTACAATAAACATATGCACAATAAAAGACTATACAGTTTATGAGTAAATTATGGAACAATACAAAGCACAATGATTATATAAGTGAATACAACGCAAAAATCAAACGGGCGAAGCCCAGGAAGATTCTATAAGATCCTCAAGCTCTTGAGTACGCCCTGCCGCAATCAACCTTTCTGCTACATCAGGGTCAATATCAACAACAGACAGATCTTCCTCAGTTACGACGAAGTCCTCGCAAAATTTGATGCGATCCTGTCGATAAATAAATTTGAGAATCTGGAGCATTTCCATCATCTCGGGGGAGAGACTGTTGCGTAGGGAGGCATCTGTGTCCTTGCTGGAAGAGAAAACACGCTCGCATGGTACCGCAGAAGCCTGAACAGGCAATACATCAAGCGCCACGCGAAATAGGTAACGGAACCGATATTGACGAGCCTGCAACATTTTTCAGACCAACATTGTATAAGAACATACTTAAACTCACCTCCCAGTAGCGGAGCAAGTCAAGGTCCTCATACTCTGGGTCCGAGCCTCCCAGCAAACCCTCCTTCTCATAGTCATTCAGCTCCGCATCGACAATATGTTCATCTTCGGCAGCAGCACGGCGCTCTGCCTCTACTTGCTCTTCCTCCGAAAGCGGCTGCGGACTTCGAGTACTCGGTGGGGATTCGATGTCGGAAGCAGACAGCTCTTTTACAAGAGCACCAAGCTTCGCAAACCCAGATTTCTGGGCACGAGCGGCATGGGATGCAGACGGCGTGTGAACAGCGCGGCGGCTGGCGGTCGAAGGTATGTGCACAGTGCTCGGAGAGTTCTGGTGAGCGCGGAACTCCCGGCGGTACTCCAGCATCTTGGGAGTTTGTCAGTAGCGCAGTATAATGTGAAAGTTGGGACGCACCGCTGCACGAATCCAGGTTCTGGCTTCTTCAGCATCTGATGAAGACCAGTTGTCCCTTAGCCACTGGAGGTTTGTCGTCGGATTTAGAACTGAAAGTTAAATATGAGTGATTGAAGCGAATTAAGAGACAAACAAGGAAGTAATTACCCATCGCTAGCGCATACATTCGAGTGCGCCGAGACATCCCAAGATATTCTGTGAATTTGTCGACAGCGGCGTTGATACCGAGACTGATTTTCGGGAGCTCTCGTGCAAGAAGCTTGAGGGCGGCAATGAGCTGCTCGTAGAGTGCAAGCACATAGGACAGGGTAGGTGCTTTCTCCGCAGAGACTATCTCCTGGACAAGATGCGGAACCTGTAAAAACCGCCGAATGTCGATGAGAACAGTCTTGGTGACTGGATCGAGTCGATCATCCGAAATTTCGACTTGCATTGGGTCATCGAGAAATGCCTCAACAGCCTAAACGAAATTCCAAGTCAAATTCAATCACTACTGGCAAGAAAAAACAATAGAACAAACCAAATCTTGCTCAAGATACCGGTCTATCATCAAGAACGTAGCCGACCAACGCGTGTCGACATCTTGCAAGAGCTGTATGACGCGCAGCTTCAAGGCGGGTTCGCCGAAGCCGCCCTCCTCGTTGCCACGTTCTATCGTCTCCTTAAAATTATCCCGTCGTTGACCAGACGCTCGGCACGATGTAACGAGTGTACGAGTTTGTTTGACTGGATTTTTTCTTAGCGCCTCCCAATACCCGACATCCTGCTTCAGTGCCTCGGGAATCGGCGTGCCGTAGTTGTCCGAATCGACACCATCTTGAGGAGCAGGTAATTCGGGAAGTGTTGCGAGAGCGGCTTTGACAGCAATATTGACGACATGCGGAAAACAGCTGAACACGGTTAGCCCTCAGACTCGGGAATAAATCATTAAAACTCACCGAATTCTGTTCCCTTCCGCATCGAAAGGAATTCCGAGCACGGCGAGCTCTTGCGCAATATACACCATGCATGTGTTATTGTTGCTAGCATTGTCGCATGTAATCATTCCGAGCTGAGTTATCATCAGCAAGCGGTTCAATTCACAACTCTATGTGACTTACTTTGTGCAAACAACCAATCTCCTTCAAAACTTGTACAAAGATTTTGGCGATATTTTGACCGGTGTGTCTCCCGTCCAATCGACGAAAAGCAACGAGCCGAGTTTTAAGTACAAGGTGCCCATTCGCGTCTCGGACGATGTAGTGCGCGGTAATCCCCAGATGCGAGTCAAGATTTTCGCGACTCCACACGTCCTGGGTGTAAGACTGTCGCCCAAGCGAGTTCTGCGCATATAATTAGAAGGTGAATCGTTAGAATATGACATGACATACCTGTATTTCATGAATCATTAACTGATATTCGGCCTGGAACTGTTTGACAATCAATTCTGATAACTTCGTGCGATGTGGAATGTCCTTGTCCTCTAATTGAGTCCCAATAAAGAGGAGGAGATCACGGAGCTCGGGACAGTCCACCACGTCCAGAGACTAAACAAATATATCAGAATCGCAAGAAACAATGATGAGATAGCACCAACCTGATCATCAACAGCGATCCACTTAACCAATCGTTCGTAGAATCCGGGAATAGAAAATTCCTCTCGCTCTCCCGGAGTCTTCGGCGCCTTTGCGAGAATATCCCAATTCTTGAGCCCCTTCAGGATGACCATATCCTTCCAAACTTTGCCATGTTCTCCCTCAAGATGATTTCGGATGGTCTTGGTTTGTCCAGGACCATTCTTCCATGCCTTCCATTTCGGAAATCTAACGATGGAAGGGTTCAGATAGCGAAAACAAAAACAGAACACACTTGAACACTCACGGACAGAGGCGGCACGACAAATGGGAAAACACCTTTTTATCCGGTCGATCTTCCTTCATTTCCGTTGGTTCTGGTGCGACGGTTGGCGCAGAAGCGCCGTGAACGCCTCGAACAAAATACCAAACATCTGTTGCATCGTCTCCGGATGCCGAAGATTGATTGACCAAAGAGCCGAAGTTGGGGTGAGGGATTGAAGGATGGGAAACTGATTCAGACGACGGGTGCGCGATGTAGCTGCCGAGTTAGCGTTGGGATTCGCTTTACGTTTCTTCTTGCGCTGTGGCGGAGCGAGGCCGGCATTAATCGTGTTAGTCGCGTCGACAAATGGTGCATGGGTTGCCGCAGAGGAAGGGGGAGGAATCACGGTGTTAAATGAGGCGGGGTATGTATTTTAAAAGCCGTAAGTCTGGCCGAAAGTGACGGGAGGTGGTGGTTGTCGACGCGACTAACTTTCGGCCAGACTTACGGCTTTTAAAATACATACCCCGCCTCATTTAACACCGTGATTCCTCCCCCTTCCTCTGCGGCAACCCATGCACCATTTGTCGACGCGACTAACACGATTAATGCCGGCCTCGCTCCGCCACAGCGCAAGAAGAAACGTAAAGCGAATCCCAACGCTAACTCGGCAGCTACATCGCGCACCCGTCGTCTGAATCAGTTTCCCATCCTTCAATCCCTCACCCCAACTTCGGCTCTTTGGTCAATCAATCTTCGGCATCCGGAGACGATGCAACAGATGTTTGGTATTTTGTTCGAGGCGTTCACGGCGCTTCTGCGCCAACCGTCGCACCAGAACCAACGGAAATGAAGGAAGATCGACCGGATAAAAAGGTGTTTTCCCATTTGTCGTGCCGCCTCTGTCCGTGAGTGTTCAAGTGTGTTCTGTTTTTGTTTTCGCTATCTGAACCCTTCCATCGTTAGATTTCCGAAATGGAAGGCATGGAAGAATGGTCCTGGACAAACCAAGACCATCCGAAATCATCTTGAGGGAGAACATGGCAAAGTTTGGAAGGATATGGTCATCCTGAAGGGGCTCAAGAATTGGGATATTCTCGCAAAGGCGCCGAAGACTCCGGGAGAGCGAGAGGAATTTTCTATTCCCGGATTCTACGAACGATTGGTTAAGTGGATCGCTGTTGATGATCAGGTTGGTGCTATCTCATCATTGTTTCTTGCGATTCTGATATATTTGTTTAGTCTCTGGACGTGGTGGACTGTCCCGAGCTCCGTGATCTCCTCCTCTTTATTGGGACTCAATTAGAGGACAAGGACATTCCACATCGCACGAAGTTATCAGAATTGATTGTCAAACAGTTCCAGGCCGAATATCAGTTAATGATTCATGAAATACAGGTATGTCATGTCATATTCTAACGATTCACCTTCTAATTATATGCGCAGAACTCGCTTGGGCGACAGTCTTACACCCAGGACGTGTGGAGTCGCGAAAATCTTGACTCGCATCTGGGGATTACCGCGCACTACATCGTCCGAGACGCGAATGGGCACCTTGTACTTAAAACTCGGCTCGTTGCTTTTCGTCGATTGGACGGGAGACACACCGGTCAAAATATCGCCAAAATCTTTGTACAAGTTTTGAAGGAGATTGGTTGTTTGCACAAAGTAAGTCACATAGAGTTGTGAATTGAACCGCTTGCTGATGATAACTCAGCTCGGAATGATTACATGCGACAATGCTAGCAACAATAACACATGCATGGTGTATATTGCGCAAGAGCTCGCCGTGCTCGGAATTCCTTTCGATGCGGAAGGGAACAGAATTCGGTGAGTTTTAATGATTTATTCCCGAGTCTGAGGGCTAACCGTGTTCAGCTGTTTTCCGCATGTCGTCAATATTGCTGTCAAAGCCGCTCTCGCAACACTTCCCGAATTACCTGCTCCTCAAGATGGTGTCGATTCGGACAACTACGGCACGCCGATTCCCGAGGCACTGAAGCAGGATGTCGGGTATTGGGAGGCGCTAAGAAAAAATCCAGTCAAACAAACTCGTACACTCGTTACATCGTGCCGAGCGTCTGGTCAACGACGGGATAATTTTAAGGAGACGATAGAACGTGGCAACGAGGAGGGCGGCTTCGGCGAACCCGCCTTGAAGCTGCGCGTCATACAGCTCTTGCAAGATGTCGACACGCGTTGGTCGGCTACGTTCTTGATGATAGACCGGTATCTTGAGCAAGATTTGGTTTGTTCTATTGTTTTTTCTTGCCAGTAGTGATTGAATTTGACTTGGAATTTCGTTTAGGCTGTTGAGGCATTTCTCGATGACCCAATGCAAGTCGAAATTTCGGATGATCGACTCGATCCAGTCACCAAGACTGTTCTCATCGACATTCGGCGGTTTTTACAGGTTCCGCATCTTGTCCAGGAGATAGTCTCTGCGGAGAAAGCACCTACCCTGTCCTATGTGCTTGCACTCTACGAGCAGCTCATTGCCGCCCTCAAGCTTCTTGCACGAGAGCTCCCGAAAATCAGTCTCGGTATCAACGCCGCTGTCGACAAATTCACAGAATATCTTGGGATGTCTCGGCGCACTCGAATGTATGCGCTAGCGATGGGTAATTACTTCCTTGTTTGTCTCTTAATTCGCTTCAATCACTCATATTTAACTTTCAGTTCTAAATCCGACGACAAACCTCCAGTGGCTAAGGGACAACTGGTCTTCATCAGATGCTGAAGAAGCCAGAACCTGGATTCGTGCAGCGGTGCGTCCCAACTTTCACATTATACTGCGCTACTGACAAACTCCCAAGATGCTGGAGTACCGCCGGGAGTTCCGCGCTCACCAGAACTCTCCGAGCACTGTGCACATACCTTCGACCGCCAGCCGCCGCGCTGTTCACACGCCGTCTGCATCCCATGCCGCTCGTGCCCAGAAATCTGGGTTTGCGAAGCTTGGTGCTCTTGTAAAAGAGCTGTCTGCTTCCGACATCGAATCCCCACCGAGTACTCGAAGTCCGCAGCCGCTTTCGGAGGAAGAGCAAGTAGAGGCAGAGCGCCGTGCTGCTGCCGAAGATGAACATATTGTCGATGCGGAGCTGAATGACTATGAGAAGGAGGGGTTGCTGGGAGGCTCGGACCCAGAGTATGAGGACCTTGACTTGCTCCGCTACTGGGAGGTGAGTTTAAGTATGTTCTTATACAATGTTGGTCTGAAAAATGTTGCAGGCTCGTCAATATCGGTTCCGTTACCTATTTCGCGTGGCGCTTGATGTATTGCCTGTTCAGGCTTCTGCGGTACCATGCGAGCGTGTTTTCTCTTCCAGCAAGGACACAGATGCCTCCCTACGCAACAGTCTCTCCCCCGAGATGATGGAAATGCTCCAGATTCTCAAATTTATTTATCGACAGGATCGCATCAAATTTTGCGAGGACTTCGTCGTAACTGAGGAAGATCTGTCTGTTGTTGATATTGACCCTGATGTAGCAGAAAGGTTGATTGCGGCAGGGCGTACTCAAGAGCTTGAGGATCTTATAGAATCTTCCTGGGCTTCGCCCGTTTGATTTTTGCGTTGTATTCACTTATATAATCATTGTGCTTTGTATTGTTCCATAATTTACTCATAAACTGTATAGTCTTTTATTGTGCATATGTTTATTGTACTTATTGGAGAATTGTAGCACATTTTAGAGGTGCATACGAGGTCAAAACAGTGCAATGCAGCTCAAAACGAGGAGACGGGGAACCGTGGGACGGAAACTTCCATTTATGGATGTCAGCTCCGAGCTGCCTCGGCCCAACTCCGAGCTCGAGCGAGCTGATGGGCAATCACCTCGAGCTCAGCTCCAACTCAGCTCCCGGCAGCACTAACTTAGTCTACTTCCCGCTGGTTCGACCTCATGCCGAACTTGCCGAAGGCTGTTACAACATTTTCCCATCTACTCCACAACTCACAAATACCGAGGGCTGCTGCGGATGGACTCCCACGCTTCTTTGCACCCCAACCACCACCATCGTCGTCCCTAATGCATGCATAGAATCCCGCCGTCGCCTGCTGCACCGACCAACCCGTTGGGCCGATGTCAGGAGTAAGATAGGACCCAATCCACTACTCCACGAAGCGGGCAATCCCAGCAAGATCCCAGTACTTCAAGAGTCGACTCCCCAGTTGTCGTTGCGGTGCAGACGCAGAGTCTGAGTGTCTCATTCGTGCGTTCGCCATATTTGCCTACATTCCTAACGTCGAGTCAACTCCCTGACTTCCTTCTACAGTACGCCTTTGTGACGACTGGACTTAGCTTCGCTCGTGCGTACTCACCAGACCTCACCAAAAGTACGTTACATTCATATCCTGCTGTCGTCTGCGCAATTTTCTTAACTCCTTCATCTAGTCGCTACGCGTCGTCGAGGCAGTTACGACTGTGGCGCGGGGTGGACCCGGAAGCGAGTGAAATTCAGTCTTCATGTTGTAGTTTTAGTCAATATACATTGTTTCGAATGCTATTGGTGACCTGAATGTGTGGTAATCAATTATAATGGCTGGTAATGGCATAATCGCTGATAATCCAGGGCATGACTTACCACGGATTACAAGGGCTTAGAAGGTTCACACCTGTGCGTTATAATCCCCTTATGGCTTATGGGATTATAACGGCTTGTGTTGGCTTGAGAGCCATGATAACCGGTTTAGGATTTTTCCGACATAATCATCATGAAAACACGACTCCGAGTCATGATGTTTTGTTATGAATTTCCGGTAAAACCCCATGAATTTCCGGACAAATCGTCAGGAAAGTCATGACGAGAAACATCATGAATTTCATGGCCCTTGGTTGGCACAGTGAGAGCTCGGCGCGAGTCGGAATGTCGTGCAGCCCGTCGAAAACATTTTGCTCCATGTGGTTTAATTTGCGCGACTGCTTGTTCTCCTTCACGTATGTGAGAAATCTGATGAAGTAACAGATACGTGAGGAGCACGGCAGCGGCTTCCATGTGGGATTGGAATCGTGTGTTGCTGGTGTCCGGGAAGGCCAAAACAAAGCCGAGTTCAGCATCGAAAAAAAATCGTAGGGAGTCCTGTTGCCCCCGTTTACGATCTTTATGCTGAAATATTGCGCCGCAGAGAGATGCGAGCTTTACTGCACCACCCTTAGATTTTTCTTCGGCGCGTTTCGACGCGTTTGTCCCAGGAGCTCCCTCTTTAGCCGCGGCATTGTCGCGATTGTACATCTTGATAGGCCCATCGATGCCGATCGACGTTGGCTTTTTCCTCCGCGTTCAAGTTGTCGAATTCCTCTTGCCCAATGTCGCGAATAAGCTGCAAGCGCATCGTCTTGTACATACTGGCGCAGCCGCTCCTGGGAAAGGTGCTCCCACGCTGTAACTCCGCCGGCCTTTCTTATCGCTTCCTGCGTGCACTTGAACACAAACCCAACGAGTACTGTACTATTTCGATCAATTCGTCTGTCACGCGTCACAGGCACCTGGATTGACGAATATTTTCGCGCCTGTCACAGGTCACCGGAGGGATTGACGAATGTGACCGAAAAGTTGAAAAAACCGGGAAAATAGGCT
Source organism: Favolaschia claudopus (assembly GCA_037176885.1). NCBI lineage: Eukaryota > Fungi > Basidiomycota > Agaricomycetes > Agaricales > Mycenaceae > Favolaschia > Favolaschia claudopus. The sequence continues at coordinate 307,387 of JAWWNJ010000136.1, read as the reverse complement.
TTAAAATTCGATTTTTCGCCCATACACCTCGTTGAGCCCCAAAAACAAACATTTCCGGCGCTTTTCCTGAAGTTTCCTATGCTAGTGTGTCATCTTGGTCTCTGACTGGCTCAAACCACCGTGAATTCCAGCCATTTCAGTCTTTTTAGAGCAAAATCTTGCAAAATCAGCCGCATTCATCCGGGAGTTGCAATTCTGGGGCTGCAAATTGTTCAAATTTCTCTCAAAAGAGGTGAGCAAACCCAACCCAGTTTCGGCACCATTGACGAATATTTCGAGGTGTCACGCTCGATTCAGCCCAAAGACGAACTCTAAATTTCGTTTCGAGGTGTCACAGGTCACAGGCCGGGTGAATTGACCGAAATGGTACAGTAGTCTCGTGACCCATAAGGACAGGGTTCCCTGGTCTTATTCTATAATACAGACAAGGGCCTTCCGAGATAAGAAATTTCCTTATATAGATGTAGGGGAGGGGGGGTCCCCTCAGCCTGAAAAAAAACTTTCATACAAAATTTTGGAACTCGGTTCTAAGTGTTGTATACAGCAAATATATGCTATGTACGTATACGCTGTTCTACAGTCTTATTCTGGCATTTCAGTGCTTCAGGTCCAACTCTGGCCACTACTGTCACCGTCAGATACTGTCGAGCCTCTCGGCAGCCTCGGCTATCAGTGTATATGCTGTTGTTGGTCCAGAAGACAGATTGCTGACATTCCGCATATCAATTTTGCACAGTGCAAATGTGCAAAACAACAGGTTCTTTGCTTCAAATGCTGATGTTAAGTCCGAAAATACATAAACTTGAGAAAGCTAACAAATTAGTCGGTGGGAAAAACTTACGTGAAGCTGCCGCATATGGGAATATTACGGCAACCATGAGGGGAGGGGTCTGCCGAAGTCGCTGAAAAAAAAAAATTCGAGGTGATATCCGGATTTCGCGGATCGGAATACCCTTGAATACAGACGAACTTAAAAATGGGAATTTCACCAGTTCCTCACTGGGAGCTAAGGCAAGCCGAGCTTGCGAGGCGGCCTAAGTGGGAGGCAAGGAAGGGTCAATTCACCCGGCCTGTGACCTGTGACACCTCGAAACGAAATTTAAAGTCCGTCTTTGGGCTGAATCGAGCGTGACACCTCGAAATATTCGTCAATGGTGCCGAAACTGGGTCGGGTTTGCTCACCTCTTTTCAGAGAAATTTGAACAATTTGCAACCCCAGAATTGCAACTCCCGGATGAATGCGGCTGATTTTGCAAGATTTTGCTCTAAAAAGACTGAAATGGCTGGAATTCGCGGTTGTTTGAGCCAGTCAGAGACCAAGATGACACACTAACATAAGAAACTTCGGGAAAAGCGCCAGAAATATTTGTTTTGGGGGCTCAACGAGGTGTGTGGGGGAAAAATCGAATTTTAAAGCCTATTTTCCCGGTTTTTTCAACTTTTTCGGTAATGGGGAAAAATGTGTGGTGCCAGAAACAAAACGACGTCGGCAAGTGGCTGGAAGGAATGCGACAGTGAAGTGGGGGCAGGAGAAGGAGAGGTACAGTCGTCACTGTCATAACCCATACCTGTCATACCCGATAACCCATAATTTGGGGGGCCAAATCCTAAACTTGAAAACAGCACCGGGCCATCAGAATTGATGGATCACATGCTTTTTCATGTGACTTTGACACCAAACCACGGGACCACACGAGACGTCGCGAGCGGAGCGAGCGCAGCGGGGTTTGGGGCGGCCAGCCCCAACAAGCTGTGTGACCGAACGGAGGTAGGTCGGCGAGCGCAGCGAGTCGGCCGTGTCGGAGGCAGGGAGCTAAAACTTGTCTCGTTTACAGCGTCAAAGTGCCCAGATCACGTGATATTTACCTGCCATAACCCATAAAATTTTAATTTAAAATTAAATTTAATAAAAACCCCATAACCCATACCTTTTTGTCCCCACCGAGGGGTATGGGTTACGGCAGTGATGACTGTATATGTGGGGAGTCAAACTGCGCTCAGGTTCAGTAACCCTACCAGGGCTTAAGAGCCCTTAAGGGTGATGCCGAGTGTCGTGCCGCCAGCCCGGGTATCTCCGGTCCCAGTGCCAAGTAACCTCCGATCATATGGTGGCTGTCGGGTTTCTCGGCCTGGGGCTTTTTGCATCCTCCTTCGGAACAAGATCGATGCCATGCCGGCGCCGCCTGAAATGTACCGAATAAAATAATTGATGGGGGCGTCATTAAATTCATCAATCCTCTCCGGCTGCTCAGGAATTTGGTAACATCCAAAGGAACTGACCTTAACATGAAACAACCGAAGATTGAAGTGCTTTGTGCACAGATATGGTCTAATATATATACTTGTCACATACCTTGGAGCCTATGATTGAGCAGTTTGTGTTCGTTGCCACTGGCTCGTGGTTGGTATAGAGGAAAGTTGGATTGTGGCTCTGGTTAGGGTTTAGTCGGCGTGGCAGTGGCAGAAATTGATGTCGGACTTTGCCGAATTCCGCTTCCCACTCCCCTTCTTGCTCTTCATTGTCCATCATGGACACGGATGGACTGGAGAATCCTAAAGATTCTAAAGTAGACCTCCAAGTGAGACTTCCGCCAGAGCTTCCACTGGTTATCTTACACCACCTGCGCTTTGACCGCAACGCCCTGCGCCAATTCTGTCTCGTCTCGCGGCAGCTCCGGTCGCTGAGCCAGCCATTCATCTTCGAGCATATTTCCGTTGGAACGCAGGCGACAAGACAGATCAAGAGTCGATCTCCGTGCTCATCTTTGTACGAAACTCGGTGTGAATCCCCACACATCGTCACCCACATCCGCCACGTGGACATTGTCTCTCCGAGACTTGGCCCTACGTGGATTGCCCGAGAATCGACCCTCCCTCTACTGCTCACTCTTCTTGCCGATGCGGAAATAGTTCGAACTTTTAGGCTTCGCTGTTCGAGCGAGTCCTGGGGGGATCTACCCCTGGAGCTGCAGCACTCCATCCAGTTGCTTCTAAAATCCCCCTCCTTGCGTAATCTCGACTTCAGTGGCGTCGTTCGTCTTACTACCGACATTTTCAAATACTGTCGGTCTGTAGAAAGGCTCAAATTCAGCAAAATCATCGTATTTGATTGGGATCTAGAGGACAGAAGCGGAGAGTGCTTCGGGACGATTAAATCGTTTACATCGCTCGACATGCATGTTGTCGATGTTGTTGCCTGGATGATTGCGACCCCCAGCTTTCGCACTCTTCGTGATCTGCGGATAGCTGTCACGCATGATGAGGTAAACGCACTCCAAAATTTGCTACGCCATGTCAGTGGCACTCTGGAATCTCTAAGTCTCCAGCTAATCATCTGGTGTAAGTTTTTTTTCCGTCTATTGCCCATCTTTCCCAGTATAACTGATCACATTTCAGACTGGCCGAAAGGGGCTCCCACTTGCAGCATAAGCCTTCCATCGCTCAGGTCTCTCCGCCTGTCCGTCGGAATCACGAAGCCCTGTTGTGATGATGACGACATATTTCACTGGGCGATATGCTTTCTACTTGAACAACATCGTTACAAGACTCTTCAACACCTCACACTTGACCTACCCTTCGACGACGCAAGCGACCCGCACGCACTCAAATGGAGCGAACTCGACTCGGCGTTGAGTGATTTTATGTTCTCAGCGTTGAAGACTCTGGTGGTCACTTTGTTCCCAATGTATCCCGAGGCCAAGCCCGTCGCTCGTCTTGTAGGCGACGAACTTCCACGTTTACTGCCATGGACTGCAGAGCGGGATTTGTTCGAAATTCTCAGATTGGGTGAGTGCTCTTTACTTATTGCTCCAACGGCTTATGTACTTCATTTGTCAGACCGTCCCACCTCGAGCTTTTTCTATTGGCCTGGGCCATTAGATTGGAGTGAGTGCGAGGGAGAATACGAAAGTTCAGAGGATAGAAGATCATCGCCTCTTGGCTCTTGCTTGGTTCCATATTCTAGCTAATAGTCACCGCATGCGAAATTTCTCTGAGAGACGCAAGGATCGAATTTCGATGTGTCGGGTGTATCTGGTTAAAGATGCTCGGCCATTGCCGGATCGTGAATGATTTGTACACCAAGTGACAACGCGATCACTTTCTCTTCTGCTCTCCGACATGGGAACACCTGCCTAGGACCCCCGGCAACCAACTGTGATGCCTGCCCACAAATTCTGGATTTTGAGCAATTTTATCCGGACCCCAAATCGGGGCATTCTTATCCGAATTTGACCCAGGCCTCAGCCAGACCGGCGTTTTATCCGAATTTTCGACCAGGCCTACCAAAATCGCCAAAATCCGTTAAAATCAAGAAAAAATTGGAAAAAATCTTCCTGGGTTCATTTTAGGTCGCTTGACGGCCAACGTCGGCCAGAGCTTGCCGAAGCCTCTTTCGCAGGCCTTCTCCTGCTTTTGGCCTCCAAACAAACATCTTAGACGCCAGTCTGCTACAAATCAAGCGTGAAAACAGGCCGGGTTCGCTCAACGCTCGTTGATTTGACCGAAATCTGGCTTCAGATAGCCATTAATTGCTCTTGGATCATCAATGTCTGGCGAGTTCTATCCGGATCCCGACCAGGCTTGGTTGGCGGACCCCACGTTTTATCCGAATTTTTGACCTGACCTGGCGTCCCAAAGTTGGGTTTTTTATCCGAATCCGGGGAGGCTGACGCCGAATTTTGGGCTTGTTTTATCCGAATTAAAAATTTAGCGGGCAGGCATCATAGGTGGTTGCCGGGGGTCCTACCTGCCTGTGCCTTCAAAACGTCGGCGAGGGCTTCAATCAGGCTCTTCCCAATGGGCTGCCTGCAAAGCAAGCAACGTTCCAAGGGTCCACCCGTCCCTACCGCCAAACGACACTTTGGCGGCGCCAGCGCACTCAGGCTACAAATCTTTGAGTTTTTATCCTCATTGCATCTTCATCAGGGAATGTTGGATTCGAGGTTAGGAGGACGAAAATCGCCAGCACACCCATGAATTCCAACCATAACGCAGCGGACTGAAGTCCGAAGTTTATTTGTATCTGGAAAGGCATTTGTTCGGCCCAAGCCCCAGAGCAAGGTGCATTGAAAATGGGTGCGCTTTTGACAGTCTGATCGCTTACAGACGATTCCCTCGGTTCTTTGCGAAAAGGATGCCGCCGATGACTCACACAATTCCAACATAGCCTGCGGGCGCATTCGACGCCAGCGGAGAGCACCAGTACTTTTAATTCAGGCGAAACCGGAACTCTACGCCGCTAGTGCGCACGGCCTTACGATTTACCGCACGGGCGGAGCATTAATACCCACCTCAGCCTGAGACCTGTGCGCGGAGTGGCTGAGAATGTGGATGACGCAGCACCCACGGCGATTCTTCTCCTTCCGAGACATTCTACGATCGACGCGTGAGTGAGTATAAAAAGCTCCCCGGAGCAGCTCCCTCACCCACCCCACATCCTTCCAGCCTTGGAAGCTTTCCATCCATTCAAGCCACTTCCGCATACGACCGCCACGTTCTTCACCTTCACCGCCTCATTCCATCATGAAATTCTCCCTCTTCACGCTCTTCATGACTGCCGCTGCTGCTAACCTCGGGGGCGCAGCCGCCACGCCTCTCGCTCCTCGCGACGTCTACGTCCCGCCCGTCCTCTACCCCCACGCCGGCACCGTTTGGTTCGTCGGCCAACGTCACAACGTCACCTGGTGTGTGTCCCGTCCCTTTGAAGCTCCACGATCGGCGGCTGACTCCGAATCTTCTTGCTTCCCAGGGACAACTCGAACCCGCCTAAGCAGGTCACCAACAAGATCGGACGCATCATGCTCCGCAAAGGGGACTTGACTACTCCTGGTTCGTCGATCGCTCCGAAATGCACGAGCCATATTTATTAAGTCTCGAATTATTTCAGTGATTTTGGCGGACAACTTCTCTATTTTGTTGGGGCACATTGAGGTCACGGTGCCATGGGTCGAGGACGGTTCGGATTATCAGATTGTTCGTGAGTACTGCCCTCCTTTTTAGCAAAACAGCCCCGATTGACGAGGAAAATGCTGCAGTGTTCGGAGACTCGGGCAACTTCAGCCCACTGTTCACCATCTCTGGCCCTTGAGCCACAAAAATCCACAAAAAACATTTCTCGAAGGAAATTTAGGAGGAATTGACACGAACTCTGACATTATTGGACTTTGCCTGTAGCATTTACTCATTCGGACGCTTTATGTATTTCTCTTCACGGTTGTATTCAATGCCACGATTTTTGGAACTTTTCAATGTTTCGCTGCCTCGAATTACGCCAAGGACAGAAGAAGGACGTTGACATTCAGTTTATTTCGTTTGAAGAACATGGGGTGCTTCAATGACTAGGCCAATGATGGTCAAACTCTTACGCGACTGCTTAAATACAAACCAGCGCCGAGTCAATTCATGTCCACGAGGGTGGAGCTAGACGCTGCAATTCGAAAACTGTTTCGTTGTCTTAGTTTCGTCGTTCGTATTTCAAGTCGGGAATCATACATGTCATATATATCGTCAGGAAAACGTATCACGGTCGTACTAACATCGAATTACAGCGCTGTAACGCGCACCGGCACCTGCACTCCTTCTTTCTCTCGTCCCCGTACCCTCGGTTCAAGCGTTATTCCCATCCGCCAGTCGATTGGCGTGGGAATCGGTTCGAAAGAGAACGATAGCAACAACACCGCAAGCACGAGTTCTGTAGGCGGTATCAGTTGATCTGAATAAACAAAATTTAAACAGGATGGCAAGCTTACTCATTTCAAGGAGCGCAAAGGTTTTTCCTCTGTGGTTCGTTTCGGTCAGAGGCCAGATGCAATAGAAGACGGGACGCAGAACACATACGGGCAGACTTTCGCACCGCTCAAAAAAGTCATCCTTTATCGAAAGTCAGCATTTCAAGAGCTATATGACGGTAGGAATACTCACATTCCAGAATACGCTCCCGGGAGCTTCGATTCTCCTTGCGTCCGGTTCAACCACCGCTCAGGTTTAAATTGCGCAGCATCGGCTCCCCAAATTGCAGTCGATCTATTTTCAGCACTCATTCCGAGATACACCGCAGTACCTTGATGAATGAGCAACTCCTTCGTTTCTTCGCCATTTATAATTGAACGAATAGGGTAAGTGAGTGGAACCACTACGTCCTTCGTAGTTCTATGTTGTGCTCGGTTGACATCCTGTAGAATTCTGTGAGGATAACCACCCGTACAGTACTACATGTATGTCTTCCGTAAACTCGCAGTTCAGATTGTGGACCGCGCGAGTATAATACATCCCCCCCCCCCCCCCCCCTCGCACTGCCGATATCGAGCACCATCCCGACTATTTCGGAATGAGTGATGGTTTCAATGCTGTTGTGGAGCCTTTCGGAGGACAAGACCGTCCGCATCATATACATACCTAACTTGCGATTTTGGGAAAACAAGGCATCAACCCATGGCCTAAAGTTAGTCAGTATCTCAACTCTGACCCCAGCAGACATCCACAGTGTTGTAGGATTGATCCGTGAGCTTCCACTCCGTTCCGATTTCTTTTCGTCGTTTCATGTCGTTTCATCATCCTTTGCACCCGTACCGTCGCATCGCCATCACCATCCCCTTCACTACCTTATATACTGCTCGTTACCTTTGCTGCCCGCTAGTCACTTGTTCCCCACGTCGACTAGCGTGCGTATACCTTTACTTTACTTTCTACTCACAGTCCTTGTAGTCTAGGTACTAGTCACTTGTTCCCCACGTCGACTAGCTCTCTAATATACTCTAGCTGACTCCGACTCACTTGTTCACGGCCGCTCATCGCGCTCTCATCACCTTTTGACCTACTTTACAGCCGTTTTGGAAACAATATACGGGTTTTGATCAAGTGGTGCTCATTCGTTTGTGCTTGTTTTGCTTCCCGTCACCAGCTCCACTTCAGCCGAATCTGATTTTCGCTTCCGCCACCCAAAGAACACCAGGAAAAAACAGGGGGTTAACAGAACTGACTCAGCTGCTACTTGCCCAGAGCTTGACACGGCCATGGCTTGCGAGCAAGGGCCAAAACAAGGGACCAGCGGCACTTGATGTGGTACGGCAGCGCCCCACAAAGTGTGCTCCCGGCTTTGCCGATGACAGAATCGTCAACAAACGTAAGCACAAACGAACGAGCACCACTCAATCAAAACCCGTATATTGTTTCCAAAACGGCTGTACATAGCAGAAATCTCTTGGCAATCTCTTGGCTTTGGTTGAGTTTTGGTCAAGGTTCAGTGGTGCGGCAGACATTTGATGCGCTGTTGGAATCGTACAGCCACCGGCTATGTCTCGGCCCGGACCGAAAGCGCGAAATCCGTGGAAGGAAGAATGATTTTGTGGATTTTGAGACTTTTGACCCGAGGGATCTGTAGTCTCCTTCTTATGGTCATTTCTGCACAGTTTCAATACCATTGGGTGAAAACTGAGTGCACAGTAACAATTTCCAAATTAGGTATCTGACTTCTCACGAAGTTCGGTCTGTCAAAACCAACGGGAAGCGAGCGAGCCAAACCTAAAATCTATCTTTAGGCAACCATGACGCAAGTGGATTTCAGGCTCCCCAACTCTGAATCCAACTGCGTCATCGCTAGTTAAGTTACAGCCTCTCAAGTGGTGGAGTCTTGCGTGATGTATAGATAGAGTACAGCCGCTGTATCTCAGCAAGGAGGCAGTTCACATGCTGAAGGAATGCCACAAGCTCCAAGCACCTGTACCCCGAGAGCCAGCTGCTCCTCGATTCCTGATCTGCAGTAGTAGTGGGTAGTCTGTGCGAGCCGACAATTCACTGCTATCGATCAGCGCCGATCTCGGGCTTCTGCGCTTCAGTGGCTCGTATTTCAGTCATTTGTCGCTTGTTGCAGGCAGGCAAAAGGTCGGACAGCATATCCGGAGGCTTCTGGAGGTGAAAGAGGGAGATAAGAGGAAGCCTCAGGAAAGGGCGAAGAGCCATGTGGCCGGATCACAGCCAAATGATGAGAGCTTCGATGCGTCCGAGCCGTATCAATTCCGGCCCGTTCACTCTGCAACTTGCGGAGCGCCAAGTCGAGAGGTACATGCACTAACTGTTGGCTTTACTTCGGCTGCAAAACCCTCGTTGCCGGCTAAAAAATTCGGGCGCTTCACGGAAACTGGCGGAAATTGCTTTGCTCAAATCGTAGTCTTATGCGGTGAAATGTATATCATTCGATGCGCGCTTCAAAAAGGAGCATTTTGCGTATGGTTTCATTGAAATCCATCACGAATTGAGCTCAAAACAATTGAAATACTAGGGAGTTTGTGCGAGCGACCTAGGTCGCTTTTCAACCGCTCAGATCTCCGCAACAACAGATACCAGGTATGAGCTCCAAGCGACCTAAGAGAGTATCGCCCTGGGGCATTCCTAGGTCGCTGGGACCTCACACCTGAGGCTGCTCGTTGTGGAGATCTGAGCGGTCCCAAAGCGACCCGGGTTGCTTTGCACAAACCCGCTACTGACGCATCCCAAAAACAGTGATTTATTACGTAGTCTCAACATAAGCAGCAATAAAATTATTCCAAGATTATATCGCAATAAAAGTTGTTATGGGGAAGCAAGCTTCCCCATTCATCGGTATAGGGCTCCGGAATGCAGATGCTTACAAATCTCCGTCCAGGTGGTTTGTAAGCATGCCTGACTCCGGGCCTCGGACTTCGGGAACGGCCGACGGTCATGCAACTGTCAGTGTCACGTGACCTCGGAATTCGCGCCATTCCAACACAAAATTGAACCTCTTTGCTTGCTCTTTGCGCAAGAGGTGGGCGGCCGAAGAATCCCGGATATCAACCTCCCCTCGGCCGAAAGGGCGGACCTGGGTCCGACCTATTTTGGGTTGCAACTCAACCCTCGCTCGAATTTCCTTTCTCGACTCCAGTTCAAACGCTAACGCAAAATTCAAAAACAAGACCCCCCCATTTGTATACTGTGCGAGTCGACTGGGTCAGTCTTCGTAATATTTTGTAGGGCACGCATGGCATAAAGCACTTTTCGAGGGCACATGTCGGAAAAATCAAAAAAGGGTTGTTGGGCCTGGGCAGGCCTTGTAAGGTCTAATAAGGCCGTTGGGGAAAAGGAGGGTTACAAGGTTTAAATACGTACCAAATACTACATATAGGGCCTTATAACACATAATGGACCTTATAGGACCTAATGAGGCTTGTAAGGCCTTACAAGGCATGTTCGGCGGCGTTAAGCAAAAGTATTACCACTTTACCTTCTTTGTAAGGTGTCTGGGTTTGACTTTCTAGTACTAGACTATCTATAAGGTAGGCGTCAGTCACTTACAACGAGCGGTCACATGACGTGTCACGTCACGCGCAACGCGGCAAAAATTTCGACACGAAAACAAAACCTGCTGGATTTTGCTCAATTTCAACGATTTTGAGGTCGAAAAAATTTTGGTCATTATGTAATCATAACTGGAGATAGGATGAGATTTCTCTAGTCATCGTTGTATGATGCCCCAAGATGTTGCGCACTGCAGCCAATGTCCACGGTATACCTCTTGTATTAAGGAGATCCCCCGAATCAGATTGCACATGTTTGCCCATCTGATTTGAGCTTCGAATATCTCTTTCTTCCCACCTCCATCTCTCACCGCTACCAGACCTGAGGAAGGCGGATTTGGTCGTCTCGCACCGCCTGGTACACTAGTCGTTGCCGACAATCTTCAACGTTCATCCAAACCAGTCACTTTCTAGTCTCTAGATTCAACCCAGCTCACTTCAAGTCCACGCGTTGAACAATCCAACAATCACGGTGTATGCTGCATTGAATCGGATTCTATAAAGCTCTTCAAACTCGCACGCTTATGCTAGATATTTGTGTGAATCGTCTTGGATGAAATTTCCAGCTCTTCTTAGCGTCGTCGATTAAATATCGATCTTTCAACACCTAACCCAACAAACAGTCTGCTAGTCGCTTCAGAACTGCTCAGATCTTTGACTCCTTCAGACGCGGTCCGCACGCTTAATCTGCTACCGGTTCAACTAAACGATGAGGCTATTCAATAAAAATTTAAACAGTCTCTGGACTAATCAATATAGCTACGAAGTCAAACAATTTAAAGTGTTTGAATTCTCAAGAGAACCCTGATCGACTCGCAGATTTCGTAGAGTATGGTCAAGGATGAAATTGCTGTTTACTCCCTCGAGCTTTCGTTTTTTCTTCGTTTGCTGCCGAGGTGAGTATTTGCCACGTCTCCCGGACTTGGTCAGACTGGTGAGGCGCACACCTGAATTCGATTCCATCTCTTTCTCCCTAGTGCGGGATTGGTGCCGGAGCGAAGCGACGGCATATCTTGTAGTATGTATGCTGTTGTGCTGGCGGCTTGCCGGTAATTGATGGGATCCTACCCTATATAGCGCGTGGGAGCATTACATAAGCGGCAAACTTCGCTCTCGTCCCAAACCAAAATGGCTCCAATCGCTGAAAAACTCATTTCTGCATTCAAAAAAAGTGGGTTGGAAGAATGGTCTACTGCTCCATCACAAGATAGTATTTTTAAATTCTGAGACCAGGGATGTCTTCCATTTGCTCAAATACCCCATTTCTAGGTCCCACTTTTTACCCTAATGTTTTGTGGCCAGAGCTTAATGGCTGTCACACTTTGGTCATGTGACCGCTTGTTGTAAGTGACTGACGCCTACCTTATCTATTTCTATTGTACTACAATACTGACTCTAACAATTAATTACTGGTGCTTGCGAGAATCGAACGCTCGACCTCTGCAGTGCGAATAAAACAATGGCAATGTACAATACTGCTATGCTAAGAGAGCTTTACAGATAGAGAAATTTTGTTCCATATATGGCGTAGCTCTCGGATACCTGTACAATTTGGCTCTGGTGCTATGTCTTGGCGAATATTTGAATAGGTTTTCTATTCAAATATTGGGAAGGGGCAGGGAAGGGGGATAATAAAGCGAGCAGGTGAGCAAGGGTTGCAAAGCTGTCTTGTTTTATGTGTTAGTTCTGCTGGTTTACTCGGTTTTTTGCATATCTTAAGGTCCTTGGTTCGAAACACCCAAGTCAGAGGTTTGGCAGTATTTTTCTCCGAAAATTCAAAGGCTAATACATACAATTCTATTAAGCACACTGCTCAAGGGTACACAACTAAGACAAACTAAGGAACTGACGCAAAGAATAAGTAAGCACTTAAGAGAGGTGTATTGTTGAGACAGCGAATACAATTCGAAGGAAATGAAACAAGTGCTATATTTACTGGACCACATATAAAATACACCTGATAAGTTGGAACAGTAAAGCGGAGCGACAATCTGTTAGCATCGAGATATTAGCCAGAGGATTAGTTGTAATAATTTGACTTACTGTTTGAACACAATCCGATTTCCCCTACGGATAAAATAATTCCGGGTTGGAGGGGAGCGCAGCCGAGAGGGGTGAGCAGTAAAACGGAGATGATATAGGACTCGCCGCAGCAACACCTGGACCGAGTATGTATTAGGTCGACCCTGTGGCCAAAACAGACCAGGTTAGTATATATTTTACGAAAGAAAAAAGCAAGATTTTGATTGGGAAACGGCGGGTATAACATACCAAATGTATTTTCAGCCTTACCGCCTTATAAGGTCACCCCTCTAACCTTATTAGGCCTTATAAGGCCGTTAGGTGCTCCAAGGCCTTACCAGGCTTTTTCAATTTTTCCGACACAGTGTTTGGTTCCCAAACAATGATTTGATCTGACTCGTCCTTGACGTCACTTGAGCATTTGGCTGCGGTATTCGGTCCGACTTCCTTCGGTCCGACTTCCAGGGGGTGGGGGGGGTGGTCTTGTATTCGGGAGGTTGATATCCGCGGATTTTGACCCGCCCACCTCTTGTCTTTGGGCCCTTCAACCTTGCTTCAACCTCATGGCCGATGGATGGATAGATATGCCCTACCTATATAGTATGTGTAGAGTAGTTGCTCAATGGATGTGCTCCCTCTTTTCCTTTCCCTCTTTGACATGTATTTTGGTTTGATTTTGGTATTTCTTACACTTCTAACCATTTACTGTTGATTTACTGCTTGCAGCTTATTTTTTTTTTCCTGGTTAGCATCAGCACTCAAGGTAAACTTCATCCTCCACATTATCTTCTGTTACTGAATGTATGTGCCAGATCAATCAGTCAATGCTTTCTCTCAAGCAAAATTAAATTAAATAGGTCTACTCCTCCAAATACTCCGCGCATACGAAATGTAGCTCATATTGTTAGATAGAGTATACTTAGGGTAACCATTGCGGAATACTCGTCATCACAGAAAGTACGGAAATTTGATCGGTTTGGGCCAAATTTGTAGTTTTTTGTGGTGAATTTTTTATGAACATGATCTTTGGCATCTACTGACATCTCATGCACTGGTCATGTCAGTCAGGAAGATTCAGTACAGCTCGTAGGCTGAGCATAACTTTGTCACTTGTGATTTTGCGTAATTCGACAAAAGCGCAGCATTGGATAATGAATTTGGCACATGGTTATGAGTTTGATACTCTTGGGTAGTAGATATGCATTGAATGACTCCACAGTACAAGAATTCGACCAGAAATATAAGTGCAAATGCAAAGTCTAGACAAGTTTTGTTCGAGGGCACACAACAATTGTTTGCAAACATAAACAGATTCGCGTGCTGCAACATTTTCACAGCTAGAAGTCATATTTTAAAGGGCAGTTGCTTCCAAACTGTCTGTAACTACAAGCTAAGAAGCTGAAGTAGTATTATGCGTCATTAATGTGCCTTCCAACAGTTTCATTTCGAACCAAAACCACAATTTCCACAATTCTGGCTAAGATCTTTGCATGCACCTTGTCTTGCCAATATTTATGACCTCATTTCTCATTAAATATTCGAGCTTTGAGATGAAGTTGGCAACCGGAACTTGAGCAGCATGGAGAGGATGAAGATTTCAATTGACACTTTGTACTCAACGTCCAGCAATGGCCGAAGTCATCGGCGCAAACTTCAAGTTCAACTTCGTTTGCGTGTTTTGATGGGCTTGAGCCGAAATCACCAATCAGTGATCATCAATTGATGTAATAGCGGATCATAGGCCCCAAGTGTTGGATTCCTCATCAAACTCGCCCCAAGCTCGCGCTTCGAGCCGCCGAGCACTAAGTATGTAACTAGATTCTCAACACCTTCATTGAAATTTTGAATCTCTTTTAAAAGATCTTTCTGTCCCAGTGAGCTGCCTTTCCGAAGATCCTCCGAGTCATAATTCACCAATAATTCACACTCTTCAATGAGGTTTGTGGACTTGACTAGGTCAGGTCCACAATAACTTGACTCCAACTTGACTCTCACCATCCAGCCCTCGGATTCTCAAACTGACATGAATCTGGTACTTTACAGAACCAATATAATCTACAACTCAAAGGATCAAAATTCTCAGTGAGTTCTTCATTCAACTCTCAGACTTGTGATAGGTGCCGATGCTGAACTTGAGTTGCTACTAGTTGTTCAAATTCGATACTTGCTCTACCCCGATTCCGTTCACATTGACTCTCTCAAGAAAACTTTGTGAGTTCTCTTGTTGATTATATGAGGCAGTATCCGGTTGTGAACTTGAAATTTACATGCTCAAGTTGATGGACCGTCACATAATCGCCAGCCTTTTCTTCGACTCGAAGGTTATATGCATCTTTTCTAGTCAAAAAATCCTTGGCTGATTCAACATACCTGTCTCTTGACCTCAGGTGTCTTGGTGTACTGACTGTTTCGCTTTCTGCCTTTGCTCAATTTACATTGGAGCTGAACAAATTACTCTCCATAGGTTGATTTTGGTTGCTTTACCTTCCATTCTGGACGTTCATTCTCTGTTCAGACACAGTATAAGACAGAAGAATCTCTTGTTTAGAATGCGTGCCTTGCAGGCAAGCTGAAATTTGTTTCTCCGAGTCGCATAGCACAAGTTAAGATTCTTTTCTATGCGTGGATCAGATTGAAATCAAACGAGCTCAGCTCTGCGTACGCGTAGGTATGCCCCTGGGACTGCTCTAGAGAATACGATCTGCCTTTGACACACCTCAAGTTCAATTTGGGTGGTAGTCAGTAGAATGGTGATGCGCTCAACAACTGGTGAGTTCTTCACTACAGAGTTTCTCTGCTCCTGGTTCCACGAACTCAGTTCAGACTGTTGCACAGTCATCTTCTTTCAATGAGTCGTTTTCCCTGTCATGATTCTGCTTTCTTGAGACTTCTGCTTTGTTCGGGTCTTTGCGTACACATGTTTCCATGTTTATGAATGGGCTGGGCACCTTTTCTAATTAACTTTTTGGTGTTGTATTGCCCGTCTTTACCCCACATTGTTTCCGTGATAAAATTTATTCATCCTATTTGTGTTGTCTCAGCATAGGCATGGCATGCACTGAATCTGTGTCGGTAGCAATTGCCTTACATCTCAACCATTGATGTTGTGACTTTTCTTCTCGAATCTCTCACTAATTCCGCTGAGTACTGGTACACTTGAGATTTAACTGGAGTATAAGAAAAGACGACTCGGAGTCGAGTCGGGAACTTTAGGGAAACCCAACAATTCAAGTCAAAACAGCGGAATTGATGAGAAGTTTACGGAGATGAGTCAAATACTGTAATAAGGCAAGCAGACTGAAAGGACATCGGAAACAGCCTGTAGAGACAGAATGCAGACAAAGGAGTCTTTAACAGGATTGTAAGAAACGATCAGCGTGCCAGTAGGCGGATCAACACGCATCAGCACCGGCTTGATGGGTGTGATGACTGATTGATCCAATGCTGCTTGAACTCCGTGTGAGGATGATTGAAACCTTTAACTACATCAGACCTCACTGCAGTCTAAGTGAGAGTTGAGGAAAACCTCCTATGATTGATGCTAAACTTCATCCAAGCTGAACTTCAACTACAAGTTCAACTTCAGGTTCAATTGCCATATTTGGAAATTTTTTGATCGGAAGTTGAACTTCGGTTAAAACTTCACACTGAGCAGTAAAGTAGCCTCAAAACTGCGGCCTCGAGTTCCTTTTGGGTTGAAACTAGAATATTTACTGAGAAATGAATTTATAAATATTGCAGGTTAAAGGGCAGACAAAAAGCTGCTCAGGGTACCCCTAAGTTCAAACAACTAACATATTGCACCACAATCACCCTACATGCGCCTCAAACAGGGATTTGGTTATATTGATAATAATTCTCTGCATTAATCACAGGCAAACTACTGCAAACCGAGGCACTCTCGAATTTGTGCGGACTCCTGGTCAACGTAATCTTCCTCAAACTCATACAGGGTAAATGGAACATACCAAACTACAATATAGGATATGGTTGCGGACCGAACTTCGTGACAAGTCGCAGTCCCAATTTGGTAATTGATACTGTCACGTCAGTTTTCATTGAGACATCCTGGGATTGTGTAAATAGCATTGCAAGAAGGTAATCTACAAACGTACTGGAGCAAAACTTCGAAAAATCGGTTTTCCGTGTTTTGCACGGCAATTTCGCGCTTTTGATCGCGGATCACTCGGACCGGTGGCTGTGCAGCAGCATCAATGTCGCCTGGCCATTGCCGATTTCTTGGTTAGGATATTTCACTTTCACTGTGGGGTCTGGAAGAAGGAGTCCGGGGTTACAGAGGCAGAATGGCAGAGTGATTACCTGCCTCAAACTCGCGAGTTTAGTACACACAATTTTGGTTTTTCGCTGTTCGAATTTCGCGTTTTGTAACCCTAAGTTAGGAGTACCTCCGATTCCTCTGAAATAAAAATTTCACCTATAAACCATACCCTAGTTCCTGCTAAATCTCGAATCCCGAAGGATTTTGAGCAAAATTGGGACTGGTCATGAAGTTTTGGCCGCAACCATACAAGTTCCGTGAGAAAAACACGTGACCGTGTCAAAATAACACAATTTCGGGTTACTTTCTGTGATGACGAGTATGTACACGATTGTACTCTCTGGTGATCGGAGAACCGAGTCCGAGGACTCCGAGTATCCGCCAGCACGAAGGCGGCGATTGCCGATGTGTGGGAAATTCTTGATTTGAGTACAGTCTGGCCCCCACAAAGCTGCCCATATTGATTTGGTGTATTTGGAGAGGTTCCGGATGAGGTGCTTGCTTGGCTGGAGAATTCTGTGCAAACACTGCCATGTTCTGTCTCTTGAATTCCAAATAACCATTGAGAGATGATAGACATACTTGGTTGTAAAAAGGGAAACAATAAAATATTGTGAATTGGATTTGTACTTTACAGCTATTTTGGAAACGATAGACAGTCTCGATTTTCGAGCTGAGTTCGGCAGTTCCCGGCATACCCGTCATATAATTATTTTTAGCTACAGCTCAGCTCCATCATGACGACGAGCGTTGCCCGCCAATACTCTCCTCACTCTCACCATGATACGACGAGGAAACCGCCGCCACATACCTAAGGAGCAGAAACAGCTCATCACCACAATGTCGGCCCATATGTCTGTCCCAGACATTGCTGCAGCTACCAACATCAGCGAGCGAACCATTTACCGCATCATCCGAACGTGGCGGACCACTGGGGACCACGTCCAAATTCCTCTGCAGCTCGGACGACCCCGCATTCTCACATCTTTTGATGTCGCGGTCTGTGATCTTCTCAATACTCTTCGTATTTGACCCTTTGAGAAGTATCTTGAGGGTCTTGTTGCGAGAACCCCCGACATCTATCTTTTCGAGCTACAGGAATGTTTGTACGAAGCCACGGGACTCGACGTCGCCAAAACCACCATACGTGACGCCCTTTTGCGAATGGGTTATGTTCGGGTTCATGTAAGTAAAATTGCTGGGAGTTTCGTGCCGCTGACATGAGTATATCCCTAGATATCTCGAACTGCACTCGAAGCCGAGGAAAACAAACGGCTTGGTTTCCAATGTGAAGTTGGACAACACCCACCTCGAAGACTGGTCTTCCTAGACGAAGCAGCTTGCAATCGACACACAACGCGGCGGCAGATGGCATGGGCCCCTATTGGAATGCGAGCGCGGCGGCATGATTTTTTTGTCCGAGGCATCCGGTATGTGTTTATGCTCTTGCCAGTACTTCGTACCTGCTGATATGTATAGTTATTCTGTGCTTCCGGCAATTTGCCTCGATGGCATACTTCACTTTGATGTGTTGACTCGATCCTGGACCGCCGTAGAGTTCCGCAACTATCTCGATGTTCTCCTTGACCGCATGAATCCCTTTCCACAGGACAACTCTGTTCTCGTCATGGACAACGCAAGTGTTCATCATTTTGATGGGATTCGTGAGATGGTCGAGGGACGGTGCGTAGGATATATCCTCTTGATTGCCAACCAACTAAATTTGATCTACAGCGGGCGTCGACTCATTTATTTGTCACCATACTCTCCCGACTTCAATCCATGCGAAGAAGGGTTTTCATGCATGAAATATTGGATCCGCCGCAACCGGGACGATGTTCTCAGCTCAATGGAAGGGCGTGATGGTTGCGACCCCATCGCAACTCTGTGGGAAGCTGCTCATGAGACGATGACCCCAGAGAACATCGAAGGGTGGTTCAGGGATTGCGGATATGTTGTATAGGTTGTTGTACCGGTAGTTGTGTCAATACACGAGTAGGACGGCAAGAAATTATATGAACAAGTAGTACGACTATACAAATATACAGAAAACTAGTAGAGATACAGTATCTACAGGTTATAGAGGCGGCGATAACATACACAGCGTGAAATAAATTAGTTCTCCTTGTCGCTTTCGTTCTCCACAACCCTAGCCCGCTTCTTCCCCTTGCGTTTCTTCGCGGCGGCGACCATCTTACTTGCCTTGCGCACGAAGTTACCCACGGCACCGGCTGCCATCCCAACGTCGGTTTTGTAGAACTTGGTATCGAAGTCGGCAATGCTGTTGGCATAGACAATGCCTTGTTCCCCCAGGCTCTCAGCATATTGGAAGTATTTGAGAGCGGGGTACTTTTCATCGAGAGCGCGCAGCACGTCGGAGACAAGGAGGACGTCCTCGTCTTCATCAGATTCATCTGATGACTCGTCCTCACGTCGACGTTTGACGCTATTGGCATCGCGAAGGACAGTATCGGCGGACTCGGAGTTGCCAAGATGGACGTGGATGGGGGGCATGGTAGTTTGTCCGCGGTTACGACTACGCTCCTCGCGAGCACGGCCACGCTCTGCAAGCTCGTCAAGCTTGAGGATTTTGGGAGGATGTTCTAGATCCGCGGTGCCATCATGCTGAAGACGAAAGTCAGCAATGCAAAAGAGAAGCAGAAATTGCATGTCACGCACCATGTAGCGAGCCCACAGATTAATAACATCTATTCCAATCTCGACGTGCTTGCCTGGGTACTTAGATTTCGGGCCCATCACGTAGCACCACCGATTTTTGCCAGGATGTTCCGCGCACTTGAGATGGTTTTGAATCTGCTGTAGCTCGGTGGCGGTAACAGCGGTCTCGGGGGGTTTTTCGGCCTGTTTTGTCGTCTTTCCATCAGGCTGCACCTCCTGAGAAGAGTCAAAAGACAGTGTGCTCAACACCGAAGAACCCATAGATAACGGATGACTTACCAGGTTAACCACTTCCATTATCACCTCTTTCTGACGACGTGTGCTCCTCTGGAGCTTGAGAAGCTGCTGGAAGGCGTCGCGAACATCGTCCTCGGATGACAGACGGTGATATGGACCCTTGCGACGCTCCTGAGACTCTTTCCATCCCAACGTCGCAGATGTGGGGTCGACATTCATCTGAGCTGTGATGCGGGATAGAAAGTCGCCGGCAGGAATGTCAGAGGGAAGGACGAGGATTGTGGTAACCGTGGCGCGCTTCTTTCCGTTTCCTGGCTCGCCATAGATAGGGACTTTGACTGTGATGAAGGTACCGCGGTCTGGAAGTTTATTAGTAGCCTGCAGAATGCGCAAATGGCTGTAACACACCTGCAGTTTGACTGGGAGCTGTAGTGGATGGCAACTGAGATTGGCGAGCTTCGACAATGTGAGGAGGGAACGGAGGAAGCTGGTATTGATGATAAGACGGATCTTCATCGCTAGGATCATCGTCGTCGCCCCCAGGATGCTCGTAGTCGCGGGTGTGGTCAAACATGCCATTGTCGAGAGAGGCCTGTAATTGGGCCACTGCGAGCTGTCGTCCAGTGAGAGCGGGGGGAGGGCCGACGCCAAGAAGATATGGTGCAATAGTGTTTTGCATGGTGTCAAAACCGGTCGAAAAGTAGAATAGTTGGGCGCCTTGGACTCGTTGAGCGAGGATATATAGCGCAGCATATGCTCCACACGATCGTCAGCCTGCTCGTCATGACTGTAAGTCTCCAGTGACGGTGTAACTGTACTAGGTGGTCGTTGTTGAGGAGGTATTAGCAGAAAAGGTTAGTCTAAATTTGGCACGACATAGTTACGACCTCTCGGCCCGAACTCAGCTAAAAAATCGAGACTGTCTATCGTTTCCAAAATAGCTGTAACGTGTAATTGAAAAATTTAATGAAAAAAATTTACAACACTTAGGAAATTGTTTTGTGTATAAAAAATTAGAATAACTACCCATTTGTAGTTTTACAATTAAAGTCAAACAAAACTTCAGCTATCAGATTGTACAGTAACTACCAAATCTTTCAATCCTTCTGATCGTGAGCACAATCCATTCAATCATTCGATTACTTCATCAGATTGAGGATATATTTTGCCAAAGTCACCATGATTAGTACATCTGGTAGAATTGGCGGGCAAAGAGGCACGTGACAGGTCACCATCAGTAACCTGCGGTGACCCCCACGCCGTTAGTACAGTGACGTATTTCATTTCAAGACATCTTTCATGAGGGGTGACAATGCTGCATCAGTTTTTCCAACTGCGTTGTGTGAGGCGCAGCGCTGGAAATTACGGCGCCGGCCGAAATAACAAATTCCTAAAACGAGAGCTGCCACGAGGCTAATTCCCACCATGAGGGAAAGTGCGATCAGATCTGGGTGCAGAATGACGCCTTTTCCAGAGGTTTCGGTAAGATCGGAGTCTACTTCGATGTTCCTTCCAATTGTGGGGGCAGGTGATGGCCTACGGACAATTAATATTATTACTTCCGACACACTGTGCACTGGTGGCACTGACGCTATTGTTATTTCTGGGCAATTTGATGGGCCATTGACAAAGTCTCCTGTCTATCCGCAAAATTGGTCAGAGTTTGGCTTAAGTCAGTGGTAACATACGTTGGAGTAGGTGCAAGCATCCTCTGCGTTGAAGTAGATGCAAGTAAAGAAATCACCAAGTTGGGAGCCATCCTCCAACGCCTCCTGATTCTTGTCTTGATCAGGACACTTCATTGGGGGAAACAATGTTGAATGGGGGGACAGCGGCCCAGGTACACGCGACAGGGGGCAGTTTCCCGGCCCACTAGACAGTTTCTCCTATGGGGCGTGTGACGCAAGGGATCTCGCGAATCCGGTGAACGCACCGGTGTGTATACGCAGGGGGCCATTTCGTTAAAGTAGAAGCAGTCAGTCGTGTCTGCGTTTGAGGCACCAGTATCCAGAAGTGCATTGTCTCCGTTGAAAAAGGCACACCGAGCTTCTCCTGACGAGAGCGCTGGGGGACAATTTGCGGGGCCACTGGAATAGTTTTCCTAAGGATGTGATTAGACTCTCGACCATTTGAACCAGTGTGCTTGACAGACGGGAGTATAGACACACGGAGCGATTTCCTTGGTATAAAAGCAGTCCGTCGTATCGGCATTCGAAGCACCACTCTGCAGTGGTGCCTGGTTCTTGTTTACGCTGGGGCAACGTGCAGGCGCTGCGGGGTCTCCAATTGATATGGGGCAACTTGGATTGCGCTCGGTGGGGCTGACAGGGGCCCCACCGGTTGACTTATGAGATTTTTGTCAGTGTCCGCCAAAATGACAGAAGAAAGGGACGAACGCGGAAATAAGAGCACATAACCGACTGTATTGTGCAATCAGAAATACCACATAAGGTTGTAGTGGTCTCATAGCTGCAAGTGTCGATCATGAAGCCATTCTCCGCGCTTACTCCGGAAGCGGTGGGTCTCATATCTAAGAGGTTGGTTGGCGGGCAGGGATTAGAGGGTGGACCCGGTGGGGCATCTGCCCGTCGGGTCGCGGTGACTATAGGTGCGGCGGCAAGGAAGAAGACAGTTAGAAGTGACACACCCAACATTGTCTGATTACAGTTGCGGTGGAGAATGAGATAGAAATCCTCGCGGTATTTAAACAGAACCGGGGATGCAGTGGGGCCGATGGAGACCAATCAATCATGCCTAATTGCCTATCAGATTGGTTGTTTTTTTTATGGAAAGAAAGCATTTTAGAGGTCTCATTCATATACAGTCGGATATGTCAGCGTAATTTGCTGTTCGGTATCGCCCGTATCGAGTGGTCAAGACGAGAAGTCGAAAGAAACTGCGTTTGTGTAGAGAACGTCGTGGTCTCGGTTACAAACGCATAAAGACTACGTAATGCTTACGAGAGTACAGTATGCTGGAAAGTAAACAGTGGTAAGAATTGCAGGATACAAGAAAAGCGAATATTTCTTGTCTCACGAGGCCGTCGACATCGCACGGATTATCATCGAAGGTTATATTGCACTACTTTACGTCCATCGCGACCACCTCAGCGAGCTCTATCCCCTTGTCCCCTGGCTCCACTCCAGTGAGGCTTGCGAACATCTCTTCGGCGAAGCACGTCGCATCGTCAAGGACTTTAGTATGCTGGACTTCCTCTACATGATCCCAAAGCTTCGCGTCAAGATTCGGGCGGCCATCCTTCGCGCGAAAACATCCAATCCAAAGGATCGTGCAGCTGGCTATTCGCATACATATTTCGACAGCACTGGGCTCGACATTCTGGCCCTCTCTTCATTTCCCACTGACTCTGATATCGACGAAATCGCGTTGAAAGCGGCCGAGGAGTCCGATAGTCTCATTGGACTCTTGGGTCTAAGACCATCACAGGTCCACACTCCTGCTTCTGCGGGCGCAGTTCCTACGCTCCCGGGAATCGACACCTGGTACTACTCGGATTCCGATGACTCCGACGATGAAGCGGAAAGCACCTGCGAAGCGCAAGAACTACAACTCCTTATCGAAGAGGCGGAAAATCCCGACATTTCCCGAACGATGTCCAAAGCTCAGGAGCTATTGAACCTCACATCTGCCGCCTTAGCTCTTTCTGCGGATGAAATGACTAAGATGTATGTGGCATTAAGGCTGGATAAAATTATGAGTATATTTAAATATAATAAATTATAATGCCTAAAAATATGATTAAATAGAGCCAGCCACATAATATTAAGGTCTAGGAATACTGGGCAGTGTGTTACATTATGTTACGATTACATTATGATAGGGAGTTCATATTTAATCATAATATTAAGCCCCGCGCGTGCCAGTGTCGTTCCATCGGAAGAGGCCGAGAGTGTAAGGCGGATGACAGCATAAGACGGATTTAACGGACCGGGCATTTCCATGACTCATCTCGGCTAAATTTTCACTCTCTCACCGTCTTGCTCGCTGTCGGCGCTCCCCCGCTCACGTCGTCCGCCATGTTCGATGATGCTCAGCTGGTCAAATACTTCCCAGCCATGCTCAAGGCACTGCGTGCCCGAATTGAGGCTCTACCTGACTCTCTGCCAGTCGCTCTTCCTGATGGCCCCCTTGCTCGCTACTTCGGGGACTTCGAAATTGACGAGGAAGAAGGTGCTCAGTTCACGGCAAACCGGCAGTGAGAGCGGGCGTTCCAGGTATCTGCAGACGAGCAGCATAAGCGCATCACTCGAGGCGAACATGGCATGGATCTCATCTGCCCGTTTCTGGAATTCTATTCCCAGCAAGACGGTATCAAAGGCACGGATGGAGTAGGAATGCTGGCGCGTAGGATACGGGATCTGAACAGCATTCTAGATACCCTGTGAGTCGTATTTTTGTTGTCGTTCACGTCCTCAAATTGATCACCGCTTTTCTCGAGCAGTAAGCACACAATGTCGGATTCCCGCTCCTCCATGGCGGCTTCGACTGCGGCTGCAACGGTTGTAACAAAAGAGCTTCTCAATGCTGGCTTCGGCGAAGGGGTAGATTTTTTGGAGGGCGTCAGCATTCATTAAATACGATTAAGTATGATTACGTTCCGATTACAATACATTATGAATACTCTTATGATTAAATATGGGCCAGAACCGTAAAATTATGATACGATTATGGTACATTATGGCTCAGCGGTGTATTTAATCATAATATTCCAGCCTTATGTGGCATCTGTTCGATGGTATTTTCCTGCTAATTGAAATGCCAAAGCCAAAGTATCTCAGAAGATCAGGACGAAATTACTGACGAACTCTTTGCCGGAGAGAAAGATGTCATTCAGCAAGCTCGTCTTGAGATTCCCGTATCGGAAGCGTCTAAGCCTCTGGGCCGAGGCGCGGTAACACCCGGCGCACTCAACCTCGAGCGTCTCGCCGAGCTACGCCGTTGCCATCAAACTATTCAAGCTGCTCGCGGAGTTCGATTCAACGCGTCTGAATGCTGCTCAGACAGAGGCCGCCAAAGAACTGTCCCTTCGGCAGCAATTAATTCAGAAATTTCACTTGGCGCTAAAAGAAGAACAAGATCAAGCAGACGGCACAGGATTGAATCGAAACGGGCGCTGGAAAAATTCGGCTCCTGGAGGACGTGGGGTTGGTTCATCGGGCGGTGATAATGGAAACTCGGAGAATGCTGCGAAAGCCGCTACCGCGGCTGCAAAAACGGTTCGTTTCCGTGTCTTATTCAAAACTAGCTTCTAAACTTCAGGACAGGCAGCAAAGAAGCGCAAAGACATATTCCAGAAATGTCGTGTGCCTAATTTGCCAGATGTTATCGCAGCGCGGGTTACAATTTTGCGTCCGCTCCGTATTGGAGACTACGGGATAGTCTTCACGCCGCATGGTCTGATGGTGGGGCATGGTACATTGTCTTTATATTCAGCGCTCGCTCTGTCTCAAACTCTTCAGTTTTTGCAATGCATTCCAAAGGAGGGGGTAAGTACGGGAAACACGAATCCCGAACTGATTCTTCCAACATATCGGCTCTGTCCAAAATCTCGGTCCAGCTCTTCGAACACTTTTATGATTCCGAGTTTCGATCTATCCTAACTCCGACAGCAATACTTCAAACAAAACAATTCGCACATATCCCATCAAGCGACTTTCTTTGTCTGCTCTCAGGAGAGGCCAATCTCCTCCCGACTGGTTTGGAGCTCCGGAGTGACGACTCCCAGCTGTACAACTCACTGTCGCGTGGATGCAGCAAATTCGACGACGCGATGAAAGAGTTCAGGAAGCGTGGGGGGAAGTCAGCGGAAGCGGCGGCGCTTGACGACGATTGATTTTCATTATTTTACAATAAAACTATTTTTTTTAGTCTTACATAAACCGGCCGCAGAAAAGCTCCTGATGTATATCTACCTCTGGAGCAAAAAAATCGATGTTTTCCATAGGCTACATCCGGTTCGGACAAAAATTGGGGGTATGGACCCAAAACCGGTTCGGACAAAAATCGGGGGTTTCGGCCAAACCGGGATCTGGCCTTCGAAGGGATAAACCGGGGTCCTGGTGAACGAGAGTGAAATGCGCTCGTGCGCGTGTGACGCGAGTTTGGTATACGGCGGCTGAGATGTGACATGAATGAGGAAGTGGATGAGAAGCTCCCCCTGTCTTGGCCGTTTGCGTCGAAGTTGGCGGTATTGAAGTCGCCGTGAGCAAGTCGTCGTGTGAGGGGATTGCGCTAGATTCTCCCCCTGTGCTGCTGGTGCATAGTACGCAGCTGGAAGAGAAAACTGAGGGATGAAATCTCCCCCTGCCCGCATCAGAGTTGGCGGCGTAGAAAACCGCGGCGAGCAAGCATGAGATGCGAGGACTGCTCGAGATGCTCCCCCTGCGATGCCAGGATGTAGTGTGGAGAAAATTTGCTCCCCCTGGGCATGCGAGGAAGGTGTGCGCGATGTCGCGCTGCCCGGAACGTCAGGACGAGCGTACTCGCGTCGTCTGAGTTGTCCGAGGCGTGGTGACGGAGTAAAACTGCTCGTCGGTGGCGCTGCTGCTGCTCGTTGCGAGTGAGCGCCTGCGGCCCTCGTTGAGATAGATCCTGGGGCTCGCTGCCCCATTCTGCGGCCGTGGGATTGCGATACGTGCCAGAGCCAAGTTGACTGGCATACGTCCCCGCTGGCAGTGGCGGGTTGTGACGTACCATGTGGGACCCATATGGGTATGCCCTTTTCGTTCGCTTTGCCAAATCCATCGTTTCTTCCTCGTCCAAGTCCCTGGAGAGCTGTCTTTGCTGTTACAGGTCGCTGTGAGTTTGCGTGCCCCAGCATGAATCATGTCGTCCGGAGGGTACGGGGGATCGTGTGAGGCTGTGCCGCGGTCCGTCGGCTGTGGTATGCGGTTGTGAGGTCCAAGGCTTTGCCGGTTGGAGTACTGCACACTATAGCTTTGTCGCTTGAGGTTCAGGTGTACCGCAGATGCCGACAAGTCGATACGGACTGGCGTTATTTACCAGGAGCCACCTGGGATGCGTTTGTGTCAGCTTAATTTGCTGTTCGGTATCGCCCGTATTGAGTGGTCAAGACGAGAAGTCGAAAGAAACTGCGTTTGTGTAGAGAACGTCGTGGTTCCGGTTAAAAACGCATAAAGACTACGTAATGCTTGTACAGTACTTATGCTGGAAAGTAAACAGTGGTAAATAATTACCGCTAACAGATTTGTAGACTCTTGGAATACTAAGCATTTTTCTGAGGTACTTACTGGCCTGACATTTCAGCATCTCTCCTTCAGAGAGCGCAAACATGTCCAAATTGGCCCAATTTCAAAGATTGATTCACCAACTTGAAACAAAACATTATATGCCATGCCCATACCATGGAAGTCGTAGAAGACATAATTTAGAGGAGCCCTGTATTACTTAAAGTACTTTGAGATTCGAAATTCCTCTCTAAAAAGCCAAATTCCGGTTACTTTTAGTCGCACCGAGTAAAACAAAATAATAGAGAGTTTGCGATGAGCCATTGGAGCCATTGGATGGCTAACGATTTCCCGATTAAGTAGGAAACCTTGATGGCCCCAGCTCTGATGTCAAATTACACAAGGAAGCAAGTTCAGATGCTCAGACCGCCGTTTGTGTAGCCATTAGCCTTCCAATGGCTGCATCGCAAACTCGCTAATTGCCGCGAGCTCTTGCCTCAATGTCGATGTCCCCATTCAAAGTCGGAAGGTACTGTACTATTTCGACCGTAGATTCAATGGGTAACCGTTTGAGGTGTGACACTTGATCTTCACTTTTGCCATCATTCATCAGTGATTAAATTGCCTTTTAGGGAGATTTTTCGCGTTTTGCCGATCGATTTTGATAGGAAATGGCCCCAAAAACGCGCTGTGACATGCTACGAAAATAAAATAGATTCAATTCAGGTCCATCTGTGACCTGTGACTTGAATCTACGGTCGAAATAGTACAGTAGGCATGCTGCTTTTGCTCTGGTGTCAATGTCGCAAATGGAAACTATGTCTTGTAATGCCGGTGCCCGGCTTACAAATGAGGGGGAGATTCCGTCCAGACTACACAGAAGTACGACGAAAAAATCAAAACTGTGCATCAGTCCAATGGAAGAAAGAAAGCTATCCTTCGACCTGACAATCCCAGAAGTTAGACTGAGAGGCCAAGTTTTGTCCTTATCAGTTCGATTCGCAGCTCAAGGCATCTTTGTTGTATTACTGTTGCAGTCCCGGTGAAATCTGCTACCATGAGGTTAATACAGGAATTTTGTGCAGTTTTGACTCTTGCCTAGGCCTGTCTTTGGTTTGTTTTTTTGGAATTGTGTGAAGTGAACTCGGCTGCAGCTGCCTTTGTGCCATGTGGTGTCTTTAATCGTCGGGATGACTCCTTATACTTAATTTTGTCCGCACACGAAGGGGGCTCTGAGATGGACGCAAAAAGGTGGCGAAAAAGCCCTGATCTGTTACGCGTATCTACCGGAAGTAGACTACGATGTACATGTTTGACTACAGGCTCTGAAGCCGAGCAGACCGTAACTACTGCACATACCCACACTCCCCATCTGCAAGGCGAAAGAGATCAACACGTAGACAAACAGGAATTAGAAGTATTAGAAAGATGAATATCTAAGCATCAAAATCATCATCGGTGAAATCGAGTGGGCCCTGTCCTCCATATTCAGGCGCGTCGGGTACGGCGTGGTAGAAAGAGTGGCCATGAGACGAAAGAGAAGGGGCACTGGGTTCCTGAACAAAATACGATGCGGGATGGGTGGATTCTGCTGCGAAGTGGGTAGAATCTGCTGCAAGCTGGGTGGTCTCGTATGCGCGATTGAGACACCAGTCCTTGACCTCTGGGGGCATTTACTTGATGCAGGAAACGGCCTTGTGCGAGCATCCTCCACAGCGATGACATCCATCCATGGACATGTCGCACCAGCGATTGCCCTGACGGTCAACGAAACCGTCGCCTCGATGGGAACCGGTGGCTCCCCCAGAACCAGGTATACCTACTCCCTCTCTGGAAGAGAAACCGGAAACTCCCCCGGCAGGGGCGCTAAGATTCTTGTACCGCGCAAGCCTCCTCCTGGACGTCCCAGTCTGGCCCAGCAGACGACAAAATAGTCATGCACTGGTCAAGCTCTGGTTCACCAGAAGCAGAACCTAGGAGATTGAGTTTCGCGGTCGCATAGGAAGAATGAAGGTTCGTCAAAATGACGTCCTTGAGGTAGGTGTCGGAGAATTTCTCGTCCTTGGGGAGAAGGTCGTTGAGCCGGTCGCGCAGGGAAGTGATGCGGTCGAGAAAAATAGAAATGGGTTGGGAAGGATCGTGAAGACAGCGGTGGAAAGCAGCGCGAGCCGCAGAGCGAGTGGTGAAGGTCGATTTGTCGAAGCGTTTACACAGCGTAGCAAAAATGTCAGCACCTCCGTCCTCATTCGCGTAGATATCCCAGTCGACGGCCTTCTCTGCGTCAGTCGGGCGCTTCGTGGTGCCATTGACAATGCCCTTGGTGACGCCGTCGGCAGCGAAGACGGTGTTGATGATTTTTTGCGGCAAGCTTGACATCGACTAAACGCTATCCTATCCTATACATGAAAACACAAGGATCAGCTCACGTGAAAAGTAACGTGACTTTGACACGAAACCACGGGACCATGTCGAGATGTTGCTGCCGGCTGTCGAGATGTTGCTCGCGGTTCCCACGAACCTTCCCGACGGCGCCGCGCACCGCGAGTGCAGCGAGCGGTAGTGCGGCGCCGAGGGCATGCAATACAGCAAGAAATATGTAGAGAATACGATGTAAGATAATGTCCTCAGCCTTCACACCGATAAGGTAGAGACTCAATATATTGACCTGTAGAGAATACGATGTAAGATAATGTCTACAGGGAAGTGTAAGTGTTCGTAAATAAATATATAAGTAGGAGAACGTACCCTCAGCCTTCACACCGATAAGGTAGAGACTGAGGGACGTCGGACTAGATCCGCTGTTATATAACCGTTGCGATTGCGATCGAGAATGAAACAATAAATAAAGGAAAATAGAAACGGAACGGATTAGGAACTGGACGCCAACGTCCACGAAAGGCAATAAGCCTTCGTCAACAAAATAAAACACGTGGGGTTTGGGGCGGAGCCCCGACAAGCTGTGCACCAGCCGTAGGGAGGGCCGGCTCGCTGCGCTCGCGTCCCTGCCGAAGGCGGGGTGCTTAAGCTTGTACTTGAAAAGAGGGCCAGGCCATCAGTCGCGTGACTTTTGACAGAAAATCACGGGGTCAATGTCGAGATGCTGAGATCGCACTAGACGTCGCGAGCGGAGCGAGCGCAGCGGGGTTTGGGGCGGCCAGCCCCAACAAGCTGTGTGACCGAACGGAGGTAGGTCGGCGAGCGCAGCGAGTCGGCCGTGCCGGAGGCAGGGAGCTAATAGTAAAGCTTGTCTGGTGCCAGGCACGTGGCCTCGGATCTCGGGCATCAAAGATGGATGCCACGCTGTCAGAGGACTTCCAAGTCCGTTTTCGAGCGCCTAACGTGTCGCCGACGCAGTCCCGCCCTCCCGATGCAGTTGGGAGCTGCAACTCTGTAGATACAATTGAAAATAAATGCATTTCAGACTTGTCCCTGCAATTCAGTTTCTGCAAGGCTCCAAAAGCTTGAAGTCGCTACGTTGTCAACGCGTTGAGTCACATCTGCGACGCGTCAAGTCACAGATCATTTGTGACTTGACGCGTCTGTCTTCCTTCGCCCACACTCAGACATTCGTGGCATCCCATGCCGTCGAGTATGCTTCTTTTGAGCCTTGTGGTATAACAGTACTTACGATTGGCCAGCTTACAGTAAACCTACGCTTCTTGCACGTTGCAAAGGAAATTGCGGCCGTGAGCTTGAAATCAATCCGGAGAACTGGAAGGCCATTTTCGGCGCCTTGCTGCGAGATTGAAGTTGCCCAAAATTCAGCACGAATATCCAAGTTGTCCCAGAAAACTTTTTGCACAGTATGTCTGCCATAAGTTGGCCTTCTGTTGCTGTTTCTTCTCCAAACAACTGCGGCAAGTTTTGGTAATCTCTAGACCATTGGCGCGGAGTTTGAATTGCCGGCCCGCCGGTCCCGCCGGTCCGACCTCTCAATGCCAGCCATCAAGCAGCCATAAATTGCAGCGCTGGGCGAAATAATGGCAAGAGGCCGGTGCACAAATGAGAAATGCATATCAAATTGGCTACTGCTGCTCTAGTAGGCCGAGATCTTGCTTTAGAAAGCTTGTTTCTCCCATATTTCGTTCCGTCGAGTCGGAGGTTTTAAACACAAAACAGTTGAATGATTCCCAACTCTCAACACAAAAGAACGAAGTACTAAAATCCATAATTTGACAACTTCCCCAAGCTTCAAAAGATTACATGAGCACCTTCTGCTAAAAAGATCTCTGCCTCCAATGGTCCAACAACCTCCGCATCCTCAGCTGAGGCTTTTCTAGAAATTCTAGATTTTGCTCCGTTAATACGGTGATGCTTACCTCTGCAGCAAGCCCCAGGCTTATTGAGTGCTGCTGACTATGTTTTGTTTACCATGTCAACCGCTTCGTTGGTCGCAAGCAAGTCGGAAAGTAAATGCAAGACTTCAAGCACGAAATTCAAACAAAATTCGTAAGGAGACAAATTCTGCCAAAAACAGGTTGAATACATCTCGTGATCCTCTGCACTTTGAAGCCTGCAGTATATACTCGGTATTGACAAAAGTAACCGTTAATCCGACGATTGCTTCGCGACCACGTGATATTTCTCCAAGACTTCGAGTTTGAAAAATACGTCGGGATATTCCTTAAACCTACACAAGTTGTTGTGGGCAACCTCTGTTCCTGACGCTCTTTAGAGCCAGCGCAAGTTTGGCAATAGCTTGAAATTCACGTGTGTCTTTCAACTTCTGGTCATTGTTCAACGGAAATCTTAGCAACTGCCCTTCCAGACCACTTTCGACTACCTCTAGTTTGCACATGTGATCTATTCAAATGTTTTTGCTCACTTGCTTTGGCTAGTAAGGGTGGTAAACAAGCCTACAATCTGAAAACTCTTCGGCCCCTTACTTGACCAAACATGGGGAATTACGGAAGCCATGGAGGCCTACTCTGGGAAAAAAGTATATTGAATGTGTAGGTGATAGGGTTCAGCACTGTGATGGACTAGAAATTAACCAAGACTGTAGCTAAATTCTTTGCTCTTAGCATCTTTGAACGGCCACGCAATATTTGGGTCCGTGCAGGAGGGATGGTTGTAATTGAACCAGTCCAATGTTGACAAGAAATTGATGCAATCAGAGATTTTGAGCAGTGAGGAGCTAAAATGGATCCTCAAGTATAACCTACCGTCCGAGGGCATGTTCTTGAACTTCAAGAAAATTGGAAATGCAGTCATTTATTGCAACAAACAGTGCAAAACAGCTGCAAATTAGAATCCGCCGAGAAATAAGTTGTGCTTGATGGATTGGTTCAGGCCTTTGTCCGATGCCGTTTAAAACATGCAGGAGAACATTCTGATGCACTTTAACTTATTACATACTGCAATATTCGGACCATACGAGTCGATTCACGGTTACTTTTGTCAATACCGAGTAGCAGGGACTATCTATCTATCCATTGGACATAAGGTTCAAGCAAGCTGCTGGTGCAAGGTTCACAAATCGACTCAGATCGAAGAGGCCCCGAAAATCACGTGATTTTTATCCGATGCCTCTTGATCCGGTACCACCATCTGCACCGAGGGCGCTTCCCAGCGCTACCATACAGAATCTTCACAAAATAATCTACGCTGTTAAACTTCCCAAAACTACCAATGCTAAATCCTGCACCGTTCCTCTTGCCGACTGGAATACCATTCGAGCGCTTGCCGCCGCACTTGTACAGCAGCCTGCTGCCAACTCAAATACCACCCGCATCGAGTCCCTGACCACAAAACTGGACACCATTATGACGAAACTGGAATCCCTACCCACTTTGACCACCCAAACCACTCCTGCATCCACCAGCACCCCAGACAAATCCTATGCTTCTGTCGCCGCCAGCTCACCCGCCACGTCACTCGCCCCTTCCCACGTCACCCGTGACACATCACGTGATCTCATATTGACCCCGAAAGATCGCCTCCACAAGGCGTTCGCCAACGACACCCACTTCGCAATCCAACAACAGTTCAATGCACTCATGAACCAGATGGAGTTTGACTCCCCTATCCACCCATCGGCTCGTGCTGTTGCGAAATATCGCAACGGAGACATCCGTCTTACACTCGCGAGAGTCGAAGAGGTAGAGGTCCTTCAGGAATACCTCAACGACTGGCTGCCCGCATTCTCCAGTCTGCTCCAATTTCGTTTCCCCTCCTACGCTGTTGTCATGCATCGTGTCCCCACTGGCTTCAATGTTGGTAATGGCACTTTGGATGCGAGCAATGACTCGTGGGAGAACGACATTCTGGAGCTAGCAGATACGAATGAAGTCGACCACGAGAGTCTGGTCCGAGTTCACTGGATCGGACGCCGTTCCAGCGAGCAGGTTCGAAAGACCAAGAAATTCTCGTCATTGGTTCTGCACTTCAATGATCGGGATGTGGCGAATTACTTCATTACGAATAAGCTCGCTCTTCACGGTCACCTCCATCGCACCGAGAAGTATTGCCCGCAGCCCATGCAGTGTTTTAACTGTTACCGTTTTGGACATATAGCCGCGCAGTGCAAACGACCTTCTGTTTGCGGCACCTGCGCTTCTGACCACCCCACTTCGAACTGCCGCTGCCCCCACAAGACTCCCTGTCGTGCCAATTCCTCTGGATGCACCCATATCGTGCTCAAATGCGCCCTCCGGGGATGCGGCGGGCAGCACCGATCCACCGATCCTGCATGTCCCGTCCGTCAGTCGATTCTTCGACGCATCGCGGCCGAGCACCATGCATCGGGGCCGTTTTTCCCCACGGATTAATTCCCCCAATGCCAATCCCTGCCCCTTCCTCTTGCTCCCAGACCCCTCACGTATCCACAAATTCCCTGCTCTCCCTCACCCCCGGGATTACTCCTACTGAACCCATGAAAACCACTCCCACCCATATAAATGCAATCAATAGTAGAATCTCATGTTTAGAGTAGCATCATACGCCGTAAACGGCGTCCAGTTACTATAAAAATGGAACTTTATTATTATTATTATTATTATTACGTGTACGTATTTCCACGGAAACCGCGGAAAACGTGCGTGCGTGTGGCATGTGCTGACAAAGCCACAACAAAGGGGTACGTGGATTTGTAAGCATCTGCATTTTGGAGCCACATACCGATGAATGGGGAAGCAAGCTTCCCCATGAAACTCACTGCATTCCGAGGCTTGATAGGCGAACGTGGTTTACATCAGCCTATCATCGCCTATCTCGGCCGATCCCAGGAGGCGAAGTTGGCCGACGCCACGTCGACTAAATTTAGCCCACCGCTGCCTACGCTTCGCCTACTCAGGGCTCCAATTATGGCTTTCAGGTACACACACAGCTTCACTACTCACATTATCATCCATATAGCCTTAGAATATCTGGTACCAATCCCAGTACGCCCTTCCCAAAGGAATTTGAACGAAATCATGAACGCAATCCGAGCTGATCCGAGGTGTTGATGAACTTGACGTGAATCGGCCAAATCGGACCTGTCATCCGGAAATTACCGCCTCCAACTTCACAACGATAACTTGGGGGGTCGACTGCAACAAATTAAGGTCAAAGCGGCACATAAACAGCACCAGGGGGGGTGAGAATTGGTGTTTTGACTCAAATTTTGCCTACCTCTGCCTATCCGAGTAGGCAAACCCTTCGCCTACGACCCCTCGGAATGCAGTGACTAGCCATTCCGAGTCGAGTACTATTCAACAACCATCAAGTGTACTGTCTTGAAACTTGACTGGAGCAAACTTACAGCAGTTTGCAGATCATCATTAGTCTCACCAAGTCAGACTCCACAAGATTTATGATAGTCGATAAATCTATTATATAGAGTCTGAACTTGATGGCGCCTGCCATCCAACACACGTGCCAGTTCACACGGTCGGATAAGGAAATGACACGTCGTTCGGAAAACTTGGCGGTCCAACTTGAGCCTTCAGTCCCAGTGAAAATCCCGTATGCCGAGGATTGCCGAGAGCTGCCCAAAATTGCCCACTCAAAAGATGGCAATTCTGGGCAACTGGGGGCGGCAAAATGAGCCTATAGCAATTCACAATTGTGCCGCGAATTGCTCAAAGTTGCCCATTTTGTGCTCAAGCCTGCCGTTGGTTGCTAATAATTGCCCTGCTTATTATTTTGCTTTATTTCAATAAAATTCATATTATTCATGCTACTAGTGCTACAACGAAGTCAGAAAACAACCAAGTCCGCGATACGGATCCCCAACGCGACTTCTCCGCCAACTCCACCCAACCGAGCGAAACCTCTCCGGTGCACCTGCGCCTCAAACCACCAAGTCGCAGCAATCTAGTAACAAGTGAATAACACGCGCAGTGCAGTAAACTCAAGCTTACCTGTGGAACCGCGGACTCCGTTTCCGAATATGAGCCGAACGGTCTGCATGAGAAATTAGCTTGAGAGCGAGAACGGGCGGCATCACGGAGGACTTACGCGCTACAAGTGGCTAGAAGACATACTGTATCCGAATCCGAATCATCTGCTGAGAACCACGATTAGTGACGTGAAACCAGCACGAATCAATAGACATACAATGGTTCCTTTGAACGAGCGGGGCTTACATGCTACGAGTGGATGAGACAATGAGCTATATGAAGAAGAAAGAACATGCGTACAAGGGACTCACCAATGATACGATGCGGTTGAGGCAAGCGAGGCGATGACGACGCGACTCTGCGCACTGTGCACACATGTGAATGACGTGGAAACAGCAGAGACACGGCTCACGCACCTAATCCTGCGCGTTTGTCCAAAAGCGAAAGATATTGGGATGAGCGAGACGCTGTCGAGCTTGGTACACACGCACTTGAAAAGGAGGATTTCGCGACCTGTTTTGTGAGCCCAACCTTGCACGCCGGCGCCACGGACCTAGAGAAGTTCGTAGATGATGCCGCTGGACGGCGATTCCGGATCTGGGCGGGCGCTGAGAGTCGTGTCATCGCGTCGCTCTGCATCCACTGGCATGTAGAGGAATGGAAGGATTTGTTGAGATGGCCGAAGATTTGAGCTGTCGCAGAGGGGGGAGATAGAAAGAGGGGGAGGGAGCACGACGACGGAGAAGGGCAAGACTATGGAGGGAGGCAGCGGGGAGTGGTGAGGGGATGGTGGAGGTCGAAAGCAAGAGGCATTTCAAACTCCGACGTATGACGTCGACACGGACTTGTGCTTTTTTTCGCAAATGTTGCTGGACACTTTTGTCGACGACTTGGAGTCAATCCCGAGGACATTTTGACGAACTTCACGGTTTTTGAGGTTAATGACAACCAAGGGCAATTTTGGGCAATTGTGAGATTGCTCATGGCAATTTTGGGCAGTTGTCGGCAATCCTCGGCATACGGGATTTTCACTGGGCTTCAGTGCTCCTACAAGAGGGAGGGCCTCGGCAGCCCACCATGTAGCTAAAAACTAAATAAGCCTAACTAACACAAACACGCAAATGGGACAAGTAAGCTGGGGATGGTGGGTGGGACAACAAAAACTAGTATGAGAACGAGGGCAAGGCCACGGAGGTAGATACGAAGCCACGGAGGCCAAAAGCTGGAGGGGGAGATGGGGGCGAAGGAAGAAAAAATCTCTGAGGCTGACAAAGAGAGAGGGCACGTGCTCACTACCAATCCCCGTGGTCTCTCCAGACCATCCAGGATTGGTCTCGCTCGCTCTGAGAGTGAGAGAGAGAGGTACTAGACCTGTATAAATTGGCGGAAGGGCTAAACTATGAGCTCCGCAGTGCTCCTACAAGAGGGAGGGCCTCGGCAGCCCAATGAAGCGAGCGCAATTGACCAGCCGAAAGGCGGGGGAGATACTTGCACGGACGCCAAAGGCCCTCCACAGAAAGCCGGGTGGTAGACCGCCAGATCGAAAGACGAGAGTGACGGCGAAGGGCGGGAACATTGTGGCCAGAGAGTCGAAAAGAAGGAGAGGGGGATGACGGCCCGTTCCACAAGCTTCACATACCTCTGGAGCTTGTGGAGGGTTGCAAGTGGAACGGGCACGGAGCAGCCCACTTGAACTGGGGGCTGCAGAAGTCCGCAAGGAGCCAGCGGATGAGAGAAGTGCCTCCGAACCCCGCGAGGTCCTCAGGCCCGTCGAACTAGAGCTGTGTACAATGCGAAACAACAAAAACTAGTATGAGAACGAGGGCAAGGCCACGGAGGTAGATACGAAGCCACGGAGGCCAAAAGCTGGAGGGGGAGATGGGGGCGAAGGAAGAAAAAATCTCTGAGGCTGACAAAGAGAGAGGGCACGTGCTCACTACCAATCCCCGTGGTCTCTCCAGACCATCCATGACTTGAGCCCAATATGGAGCTTGTTGGCTGTATGGAGGGCTTAAAACCCCACATTTACATTGGCCGGGGTTATATTTACCATTGTGAAGCATCTGGGACTTTTGGACGGGGCCGTAATCCCGAAGATAATATACTCATTCCATGAACATAATATTACTTGATGAATATGGTCCCAAAACGTGAAGTAGCACGGAGTTATGTGTATTTATGGGCTGGGCAGTCTTCCGATACTTCCCCAGGCTTGCGAAGCCTTCACAGTGGTGGTCGCTGCGTACCACAGCACCGACGCGCATACGTGTCATTCCCCATTGGGGCGTGGGGAAATGCACATGATGTTACAACTGTGACAAAACCGAGGTCCGGGTCGACCCCCGCCAACAATTTCAGACTAGATCATCATGCCACTGGCAGCAGATGTAATAGCCTGTTTGCGATGCAGCCATTGGATGGCTAATGGCTAAACAAGTGTCCAAATTCCGGCGTATTGACAAAAGACACCCCCAGTCTGAGTATCCGAATTTCATTCCAGGCAGCTCTTCTTGACTTCTACATAAAAGTTTAGCTCATCAAAGTTTCCTAATGCGGAAATCGATAGCCATTCAATGGCTCCAATGGCTCTTCGCAAACCCTCTAATGACACCACGTCGCATCACATGAGAAGAAAGCACAAAAAAACACGTCTTCTTCTCTCCTTCGTATCTCTCTCGTTTCGACGACAAATAGCATGATTTTGGTATCGGAGGACTCGCCGTAATCCGGGCTTCAAAACGACTATCTTTTATCGCCGAAATCCTGACTTCATTTTGGCCGACATCCACCTTGCTCGTCATCTTGTCTCTTCTCTACTTCCACCGTGATCACAGTTTTGTTCTCTGATTTTGTTCCTTCTCAGGCGCGCGTAACAATTCTCTGCGCGGTGTATAGCACCAGTGGGGTGCGTCCTCAAATGGAAAGGATGCTAATTTTTCGCCAAATTTCGCTGTGGCGTATTCTATTTTTTTGCTCGTTTGCCACTGGAGTCTGTGTGGCTTACTTACTATTAGCCACTTTGTACCACACATACAATGCTAAGCATGCCAGATGACTATTTTCTGGAGATCTCAAGACTCATTCTGTGTGCATAACGCTGCTATGCACATGGAGTAAGATCAAATGGTCCCAAACAAATTATTCTGATAAGTTGTTATATATACCCGGCAGCCACAATTTAAACTTGCACATATGCCAAGAGCGACCAAAAATGCCTTCCAAGTGCGCCTACACATGGGCGATTCCGTCCAGAATCGCGCCGAGCGCGACAATGTTGGAGAAGCTGGATGTCAAGTGGATGTCGGCCAAATTGAAAGTCGGAATTTTGCCAATAAAATACCAGCGTCTTGAGGCCCGGATTAAGGCGACCTCATACATACAAGAATAGTCGAGATTGGGCAAGAAACGAGCAAGAATGAGGCGATACAAGAAGACGTGTTTTTTGTGCTTTCTTCTCATGTGATGCAACGTGGTGTCATTACATCTGCAAATATATCAGGCCTCACTCTCGTATTTTTTCTATGCGTTGACGCTGTATGGTTTGCCAGTGGATATTGTGAAAAATCCCGAACAAAATGCGCAGTACAGGGTGCTGAATACTTGTCCAAAAATTTTGTGCATTGAGATAGCCATACCTAAGCATGTATATCTCGATATGAATCATTGACCTTGCTAAGAAATGGCTTGGTTGCGGAAGGGTGGACGAAACGATCCAAAAATCACCCGTTTTTGGACTTTGGCCGAGAACAAGCATGCGCATACAATCCACTTTGGGAACCGCGGATGCCCAGCCCCAATTGTAGTCTCGTACGCACGACCCTCATGACATCCCAATTTGGGAGCCCTGTTCATGAAAGTGGATTGTATGCGCATGCTTGTTCTCGGCCAAAGTCCAAAAACGGGTGATTTTTGGATCGTGATGATTTTTGGATCGTTTCGTCCACCCTTCCGCAACCAAGCCATTTCTTAGCAAGGTCAATGATTCATATCGAGATATACATGCTTAGGTATGGCTATCTCAATGCACAAAATTTTTGGACAAGTATTCAGCACCCTGTACTGTGCGTACGAGACTACATACCCCAATTGAAGAAAGATAAGAAATGAGTCATCGGTTTCGATGCTACCTTCTTGCCGATGGCTGCCGAAACTCATTGGATTTTCATCGAAAAGGACGCAGCATGTCATACTGGAGGAAATAAAATAATCTGAGCGCCCAAAATTATCCTCTAGGTAGTGTTTTTGGGGGGTAGCCAAAGTATCAGCGTTATCGGACTAGACGATGAGCCACAGTAAAAAGTCGAATTTTTCTTCCGAGTTATTTGGGCGCTGAGGGTTCAGGAGGCAGTCACCAGGCACTGTAGAGGATATACGGCCTTAAACCGTGTGTTTCTGCACCCACCTTCCATGCATGGTAATGCAAGTATTTTGGCCGTAACTGTAAGACTTAATCCAGATCAATCCTTACTACATATAAGTATATTGTCTCAGTCGTTTCAATCCAGCTAGTAATTGGTTAATTGACGGTCCACCGGAGCCGCGCTTCATGTTAAATACGCCCGGATGCGAACAACGAATGGCAGGTTCAATGGTCATCGCACCTGCGTTTCTCGCAACGTGCATTATAGCCGCTTTCATAGCCGGTCTTATTATTGGAGGGGCGAAATGTGTTAAAACGTTGGTATTGGACATTTCCTCTCATTACAATAGCTCTGACACTTCTCACAGCTCGGATATTTCAGAAACCATCCCCTTAGTGAAGATCGAGCCACAAGACGATATTCCCGTTATGAGAGGTTTCCCTCGTAGGACTCCGGATTCAATTATATTATTAAAAGTGGCTGGAGTTGCAACATTGACGGGACTTCTATGGGCGTTCATTGGGGCAACTATTATTGGTAGGCTCCGTTCGTCTTATTCACGTCGTGGAGTAGAAAGTACATATAGGTGTAGTGTTGCCGCGAGGCGAGGTGGAGGTGATTGACCATCAACCTCGGTGTCACCTCGAGGTGATGCGAGGTACTTAGCCTCCGAGGCTGGTCCAGAAAAGTAGTGCTGGGTAAAATTGCCCTATGTAAATTACATCACGGGAATTTTACATGTAGTTTACAGGGTTTTTGTTTTTAATGTACTGGGTCCCGTGACGGAAAAAAGAGAAAAAGAAAGGGAAAGGGGGGAGAAAAGGGAGAAGGTATAGAGGAAGTAGAAACACTCGTTGTTGCTTGGAAGAGGTTTCAATCAAGCAACGTGAAGCTAATGACTACAGTACTTATAATATTATTGCCTCGAGTTTGTGCTCACAAGTATGTCCTGAAATGAAGCTGAATCTATTACAATTCTGGCTAACACAAGTTGTATGTAGACTGCTAGACAACTATGACAGGAAACCCAGCTGCGACATTTCTTTCTTGCCGCTCGCGGTGTCGGAGCTGGGGTGTGATCGGTGCAAGAGAACAGAGAGAAAGTGTAATACTCATGTACCTGCGCAATAGCCCGCGCTGATGAACTTTGAACTTGCTCAAGATGAGCTTCCTCCGAATCACCGACTTTGGTTTGCCCGGCGTGCCAATGCCACAACCTCTATTTTCCTCTAATTCCTCCTTCCGCGCTGCTCCATTTCCGTCACCTGCGGCCGTGGAAACATTGTCATTGTGTTAGGGTGGGGGCGGACAGCAGTGGTGGTTGATTGTGTTGAATTGTGGCGAGAGAATCTGGTTTTGGCCGCAAGGAAACGAGGAGAGCGACGAGGAAGAGGCAAAAGAGGAAATAGACGCCGATGGTGTGTCAATTGATGGCATCAATCATGTTATTTGCCAAGCGCCCATGTTAGTGGCCATTTCGCTACCTGGCCGAAAAACGCTTCATTTTGCGCAAAATAACTTGACAGAACTAAGCCTACATACTTGAACTAGATCTCCACAACTTTTTGAGTACTCAAAACATCCGCAAGCTAGGGAAAAGAAGAAAGTGATGGATGTTACACAACTGTGCATTCTGCGCGTTCATGGCCTGCCGCGATGCCGTACCGCGAAGAGGAGACGGCATTGCGATCTTGTACAGTGCCTGAACGACCTCGCGCATAGCTGCTGCTGCAGACGTAGGAGTGGCTGGACGAGGGAATGGCGGAGCTGCGTTGGAGGGAGCAGATGATATGGTACGAGGTGATGAAGCTTGTGACGAAGTAAGGGAAGAAGCAGGATTTGTCGAGGGCGATGATTGTAATGTAGTCGACGTCGTAGCACGCGTATAGAATAAATCTGAAAATAATTGAGAGAGCTCTTACACTATATACCTCAAACTTTGTCTCCAAAAATCTGCGGAATACGGGTTGAAGGTAAGCAAACAAGACCGCTCAAATCCGAGAAAATTAGAGCGTCATGTCTTACTCCGCGGCTGGTTCCAGCCCAGACCCTCATGACAGGGCTCCCAAATTGGGATGTCATGAGGGTCGTGCGTACGAGACTACTCGCATCATCGGAATTCTTAGCGGCCCATCCCAGATCATCGATCACGACGCAAGCCCTCGAACACAACCGACGGATGGAGAGCCGTCCCGTCCGCACAAATACACTCGATGATGGTAACGAGGTCGCGGTTGCCGGTGTGGATCCGGGCAACAGTTTTCTGGTCGCGATCGACCAGTGCCTTGACCTTTTC
Source organism: Favolaschia claudopus (assembly GCA_037176885.1). NCBI lineage: Eukaryota > Fungi > Basidiomycota > Agaricomycetes > Agaricales > Mycenaceae > Favolaschia > Favolaschia claudopus. The sequence continues at coordinate 265,671 of JAWWNJ010000136.1, read as the reverse complement.
GCCGACGCCGAGTTGGATGCCTGTTTCGCCAGGTCAGCAGGGGACGTAAGTAGTTGTTGTTGTTGTTGAGATCAATTAACGTGCTCGAGCCGCTGCAAGCGGCTATGGTACACGACATGCCGACATCAACTGACTACATGATTAATCGTTTCCAGTCCGTCCTTTCCTCCCACGTCACCCTTTTTATGCAACCAATCACCTCGGGCATGAAGTCCCGGTCCGACGGCCTTTGGCCAGTGCTTGCCGAGGTTGCGATCCCCGTAGGATGGGCGTCAAAGGATCAAGGCGGCAGCGTACGCCTGATCAGACAAAGTGTGATGGATGATTTGTTGCCGTGCGTCTGTTAAAGTTGAATTTCCCAGCCGCCGGCCGACCGGGGCTTGAACCGCAAGTGCGCTACTCCTCGGAACCCGTGACCCGAAGTCACGATCAAACGTGTTTGCCGGAGCGGAGGGAACGGAGTTTGAAAAGTCGGAGGGCAGAAGAACTTCTCCATTCCGAGGGTGATGGCAAAACGGTCGAGGTTCCCACGGTGGGTCATTGTTTTTCCTCCTCCAAGGGGAAATCCCTCGGCCGGGAGAACGCGTTTTCGGCACCCAGAAAAGCCTCGGAATGACCGATTTTTCGTAGTCTCCCTAGTCAGACCCTATATCCCGAGGTTATTTTTTTTGAGAATTTTGGGACGGGAAAAATAACCTGATATAGGGTCTGATTCTACATGTCACCCATTAGCCGTAGGTCAGTGTTCCGGATTAGGAAAGACCCAAAATGGAAGTCCCCTACTTGAATTTGCGCAACGTCTGGGGAAGCTACATATTGTCTTGGTCTGCTGAAGTAGTCAATTCTGTATCCTCAAGCTTTCTGGGTACCATAAAGTAGCATTGGGCGCTAAGATTTGCTATTTTGAGCCTTGCTTCAATTGTGGCTGTGCTGCTTGTCCGAAAATGTCGAGCTTTGATTTCCTCTCCTCGATGCTGCCACGACAAGAAAGAGAAAAAGTGAAGAGACAAAGTTTGAGTTTGGAAGGTAAGGTATCTGTCCTGACAGAAATTTTCCACATCTTTCTCTGTTTTCGGTGTAAAACAAGCCTCACGATCGAACTGTGACCTACGGCTAACGCGTGACAACCAAAACTAGACTAGATTTTTCGCGGAGTAAGGCATGAAGGTCGTGCGTACGAGAATAAGATTAGGAAGTAGCTCCGATATCTAATCCTGCCCTCACGACTCGCTATCGCTGCAGAACGTATGACGCTGACCAGATCATTTATCCCGGCGCAAATTACGATCCGTGGTGGGATATGCCACAGCTCATTGCTCAGGTCCGAGTCTTGCTTATGGAATTCAAATTTCACTCACGGGTTATTCAGACAAAGGATGCAATCGACATTTTCGAGGTCAAATATCCGGACGGCCAAGCAGTTTTTATCTTTGACTGCTCCTCCGCACACGAAGCATTCGCCATTGATGCTCTCCTAGCGCACAAAATGAACCGTGGGCCGGGAGGTAAAGTTCCCTGATGTCCGCGTCCTCACGTCGCCGCTTGCGCGCATCGAGCTGCCACAGCACAACTTTAGATTGTGGACACCATATGCATGCGCAGAGTACACACCTGGGCGTCCGTAAGCGGCTTGCGCTTCGACCCCCCACCCACACCTTCATCTTTTTCCACCTGATCATCTCCCTCAAACTCGGTTTCAGCGCCGGTTTCATCCACGAAGTCCGGGTCCTCGGTTTGGGCACTGGCTTCAGCTGCCTTTGAGCGTGCTGTCTGGGTTGATTTCTTCGTCCGGGCCGCTCGCAGTGCACCTTTGCGTTGTTTCGTGGGGGCAGGCATGAGAAGAGAAGAGCAAGATGACAGATCCGAAGGGAACGGGTGCAATTTCTCGGTTAGCTGGGCCCGAAAAAGTGAAACACCGTGGGAATATTTGGTCTGAAGGCATAAATCGTTGTATTTTGAGGCGCTGAGTTCGCCGAAAATGGTCAAAAAAATCACAAATTTTTTCCCGGCCGTACCGGCCGGTGTAAGACAAGTGCCTAGTTGCACTGTAGAGTCGGTGCCCCACTTTTTTGATGAGGTCCGAATATACGGCCGGATTTGGTTGTGTACACGGCGAATTTTTGAAACAAAACACAACAATGCATACATTCTACCTTCTACTACCATGCTCTCCGTGTTGCAACTTCAGCTGGCAGATCATGACGTCGAGTGATCGACGGTTGGGTGCCACGATCCGAAATGTACTTCTCCGGCAGGCCATGGTGGCGCCAGACGTTCCGGTAGTACAGCCGAGCAGCGCCAACCGCGTCAATGGTGGTGTGACACTCCATGAAGTGCGCGCTCTTCCCAAGGGCACAGACAACAACCATGACTGCATCGTATCCATGGGCCTCGGGAAGCTCGACAATGAAGTCGACTGAGACGGTGTGCCAGCACTCCTCGGGGACCTCTGTGGGGTGGAGCTCACCAATCGGCAGTCTACGAAGCGCCTTGGTGCGGCAGCACAAGTCACAAGTCGCAACGTACCGGCCGACATGGCGCGACAGTTGGGGCCACCAGTAGTTCCGAGACACGAGCTCCAGGGTCTTGAAACGACCGGCATGGCCTGCAACGCGCGCGTGTCATGGTGCTGCTCCAGGATGCGTCGGCGGAGGTCCTTGTCTCGCGGTTGGTGGTGCAGCGAGAAGTCGAAACGGGAGAGGTAGAGAGACCACCGAGCTTGGCGACGGTTGAGCTTCTGGGCCTTCCAGAAATATTCCAGATCTCAACCGGGTGCTGCGCGCCCTCAAGGAAGTGGCGCCACTCCTCAAGGGCTCGCACAATTGCAAGCATCTCCTTGTCGTGAATTTCGTAATTCCGCTGCACCTCGTTCAGGCTTTTGGAGTAGAACGCAACCGGATGCCACTTGCCATCGTCACCCTGCTGGGAGAGGACGGCACCGGTGGCATAGTCAGAGCTGTCAGCCTCGAGCCGGTACGGGCGTTCGGGGTTTGGGAGAACCAGAACGGGGTCCCGAGTCACCCGCCGCTTGAGCTCGTCAAAGGCAGCTTGCTCTTCAGGCCCCCAGGTCCAGGCGATGCCCTTCTTGGTGAGTCTGAAGAGGGGTTGAGCAACGTCTGGAACGTCGAGAATAGCAAAGAAAGAGGCGGGAAGAGGACAAGGTGCTGTTGTGACAGCCACGCAGTAACGCTGCCGTTGACGGCCGTTGAGTCGAGCCGATTCGAGTTGCTATCAAATCGGTTGCCTGATTTGGGGCAGGCATCAAGTCGAGCTCGGGCTCGGCTCAAGACAGCTCTGTATGGCGGCAGCACTAATGCTGTTGACAGAATCGTCAACAAATGTCAATCAAAATCGAAAAGGAAGGGAGAAAACCCGCATTCTTTTTCCGAAACGGCTGTAATGCTCTTCGAAGGTTTTGAGCAGCCTGTGCTTGCTCGCAGAACCAACGCAGAACAGACTTTCCGAGTCTTCGAAATTCGGAGACGAGGCGGTGTCAAATTTACACGTGGCGACGTGTTGACATTGATGTTCTGGTGTGAGTTGCATCAAATTTCCTTAAAAGTCAGCAACACGTTTAGGTTGCTGCCTTTTGTGGAAGCAACCAGAAAAGGTAGGAGCTGTCAATTTGCAACCAGAAAAGGGAATTATTGATGGTGGCTGAGCATTATGTAAGACTGGTTCAACTTACAAAACGGCCCAATTCCCATCCATTTTGAAGCATCCTGAAAAAAATTTGAACCTTATCTTAAGGCTACAGTAACGTGAGATGTATGGGGATCTTTTCTGATTTTTCTTAGCTTTCAAATGTCTGGTATATAGAGATTTGGGGTAATTTCGAGAGAATTTCGTTCTGCCAGGTTGAAAGCAAACAGAGAGCTCTTGTAAGCAGGATTAAGCAAGCTCAAGCTGTAAAAGGTACTCGAGATACCTTAAAGCTACATTGAACAGCCAATAGGTACACTAAAACCAACCAAAACAGAACCTGGAAATAGAGTTCAATCCACCACTTCATAATCAGTTCGGATGCTTGTGTAGAAGGGTCTAGCCATCTACCTGAATGTCTGAGGCTGCAAGCTCAACAAAATATGATCTGCGACACAATTATCTCATCTATCTGGGGTTCAAAGTAAACACTAATATTATTGCCAGGGTTTGATTGTGTTTGTGTGCTGACCGTGTAGAGTTTCGATACCTCCCTGGGTATATACTACGAATGAAGAGGAGCACTATCAAGGCTTGGTTCAATTCAACTGCGCTGGATGTTATAGATATGTATTTCCATCCAAAATTCACTATGAATCGTATGTCGGAAAATCTGAATTTACCTGATCAAGCTTGACGAGGCTTGACGGGGGTATCAACCAACAGAGACTGCGACGTACCTAGGCTTTGTCCTGGACCACAAGCTCAATTGGAAGGCTCATGTTGAGCGCGCGGTGGCCAAAGGCACGGCGGCAGTTCTGGCAGTCATGAGGCTGACACGTCCGACAGTCGGAATGCCCCACTGCTACGTTCGTCGACTTTACATCTCGGTGGTCCTTCCGAAAATGGAGTATGGGCTCGTGGCGTGGTACCAGCCAATCCGAGGCGAGGGCAGGAAGAAGGGCTCGGTGGGTGCAGCTGCAGCGGGTTCAACGCAGCGCCGTACGGCTGATCACAGGTGCTTTCAAGACGGCAGCCACAGACGCAATGGAGTACCATGCGTTTGTGGCGCCCGTTAAGCTGCGGCTCAACCGAACAGCAATGAAAAACGCACTTAGATTGGCCTCGCTGCCTAAATCCCATCCTCTCAACCCCCTCGTATCCAGGTGCGCGCGGCTCTACGTCCAACGGCATCGTTCCCCATTACACGAGCTGTACAATGCATTCCCGAACGCCAGCGACGTCGAAACCATTGACTCGACGCCAACTCGCTTGACATGGGCGCCACGCTTTTCGTAGGCTATACAGCGAGCGAAGCCGATGTCGACGGCTTCGTGGTATACAGCGACTGGTCGGGGTACAAGGGCGGTATAGGCGCGGCGGCAGTGGCGATGACAAATGGACGGCAGGAAACCCGGCGGTTCTACCTAGGCCCCATCGAGGACCACACAGTCTTTGAAAGCGAAATTATGGGGACGTTACAGCCGTTTCAGAAAAAGAATGCGGGTTTTGATCTTCTTTCCTTTTCGATTTTAATTGACAGTTGTTGACGATTCCGTCAACGGCACCGTGCGGCTCCACAAGTCTCCACAGCTGCCGTGAGCTTGTCGGTGTAAACAACTGGGCTCAAGCACGCATTTGAGCCCTGCTGGAGGTCAGATTGGAGCTCTGATGTATTCACAAAGGTTCAGGGAGCCTCACCAACTCACTCTCTGGCAAGAGAATGCGCTGAAAGAGACGAATAGCTGATTCGGCAAGGGTGGAGCCGAGGACGCGGGACCAAACACAGGTCAGCAGATTTCGAAAACGAAAATCAATCAAAACCCGCATTCTTTTTCCGAAACGGCTGTACTTGCCTTGGATATCGCCCGTACAGCGCCCCACATCCGCAATCTTACCATCCTCCTTGATAATCAGTCTACGATCCGAGCCCTTGCTGTCAACAAACCCCAGCCTGGCCAATATCTCATCCGGGAATTTCATAGGCAGCTGGACAAACTGCTGAAGGGGAAGCCCTTTCTGAAGGGCAAGGCGATGACAGACGTGGTGTTTGGGGGTAAGGTCGAACTCTTCAACTCGTCCATGCCCGCAAGCATAGCGGCGCGAAACGCAAAGGGAACGAGGCGGATGGCGGCAGAGTGGAGAGTGACATGGTCACAATCGTCACGCTCTGCTACAGCTGTTTCGGAAAAAGAATACGGGTTTCGGCATTTGTTGCTCCTCAATTCTTTGTTGACACTTGCTTGACCTTGAGTCTGTTTGCGGAATCTGATTTCTCGCTCGCCCGGCCTCGGTATATCTCCGGGAAAGTTCTGTGGGTACCATAGAGCATTGGTCTATTATCTGGTTGAATTACAATTCTTATATGGACCCCAACAATCGTGCAAGCTGGTCTGACCCAATTGTGTGCCTTACGGCACCTTCCGAACAATTTGTGGAGTTTTTGACAGAATCGTCAACAAGTGTAGACAAAAAATCAAAGAGGAAGAAATGACGAAACCCGTATTCTTTTTATGGTGGGGGACGTGACTTCATGTCAGACCGGAATTTTTGGAATTTTGACCTGAAACCTGGCCAGATCAACTCGAAATAGCCAAGAGTGGGTGTTTTCCGAAATTTTGGACCATGGGAACTTTTTGATGGGAAATGGCCAAATTTTTGCCGGAGAAACAGGTTCTCAAGGCGGGGAAGTACCCTTGAGGTTAAAGTTGGGAGAGCTTTTGAGATCTCCAGTAGCTCTTATAAGTTTGTTTTGGACCCAATACTCAAATCACTACGCTTTGGGGGCGTATTGGGTATGGATAGGCCATCAAATTCCCCCCGGCAGAGCCATTTCGGATCAATTTCCACTTTAGGATGGCCAAATTTGTGGTCAAAATCACGAAAGTCAATGGGGAATAAATCTGCTCCATACAATCTCTTCTACTCTTCAAAAGGAAGCCATTGATGCAATATCAAGAAATTCGGGTGACTGTCACACGAGTTATTAGCGTCACAATGTCCACCATAAAAGTTTGTCACGAAGTCACGTCCCCCACCATACGAAACGGCTGTACAGTGTACACAGAACGGATTTTGATTAGAAGCGATGACCTATCTGCAGCCAAATAGAGCCAAATCTCGTCGAAATCAACGAACTCAGGCCTAGTCTCACACTTGATTTCCAACAAAATTGATGTTAAATCAACGGGAATGTCCCGATTGCAGGGTAAATCCTGGGAAAAGTGACTTGGGCAAGGATTTTGTAGTCGAATTCTGGAGCAAACAAGTTTGTCTTGCTTCCTACAGAACCGGTGCAAATTAGAGCATCACGATACTAATCCATACATACAATACAAGACTTTGTCCAATCTGCAAAATAATCGTAGATGTCCCACTTTGAGCAAACTTTGGGTACAAGATACCATGATCCACCCTGGACATTTCAAATTAGAGAGTTTGCGGTGAGCCGCCAGAAGCCACCTGGCGGCTCTAATGGCATGCGGATTGGAGCGGCTATGCTGTCTGGCGGCTTGTTTGGTGGCTGGTAAGACTGGTTCAAATTTGGTTTTGCAAGACTATTCTTAGTACTTAGTCATCTATATCTTGAGCCATACACACACGAAGAAAATCCGACCCGAAAATCTGACGCCATCGCACATTTGAGCCGAAGACTTCGGACGCTGGAAATTGCTTCAATTCAAAACAATTATGCACCTTTGGACAACGAACTCTCATTGGCTGAAGGTATAGTCAAATATACAAGGTACCCAACCTCGAAATTGTGCTAAGGACCGCGCGCGACGAGCCGCTGAACGAGCCGCCACATGAAGTAGCCGCTCCAATCCGCATGCCGTTGGAGCCACCAGGTGGCTTCTGGCGGCTCACCGCAAACTCTCTATTGTTTCTAAAATTGAGATTTCGCAAGAAAAACCAGGAAAACAGTTCATTTGGCTGGTCTGCCGAGATCATATTTTGTGCCCGCAAAAATGATGCCTGGAGGGCAAGTGAAAGTATATAACAGCGGCTTATAGTCTCCCTTATCCTTCATCAATAAGTTTAGAATGATATACCTCTTGCTTTCCGTCTCAAAGTCTCTCATGAATTGTGATGCATAAAGATTATCCGTCAATTTCGGCACCATAGTAGTAATCACTCTGTATTTCGTCGTCAAGTGGATTTCCCATTCTTCAAGAAGGTGTATGGAAGGAAGACATACAGATCTACTTCTTCCATGCATAAACTTGGAGTCTTGCCCCTATTAATTCGTTTTATGCAAGGGTTCATCAAAATATGACAAGGAAAGATCATCTGATTATACAGTGAGTACCACCTAGTTATGCACCGGATTTCTGCTGTATTGGAGGGCAATAGATGCTAAAGATTATGTCTACCTACTTGAGATGGTACAATACTACAAATTTCATCGAAAATAATCGAATTTTTGCTTCCTTTCTGTGATGACGAGTATGTACAACCATCGCCTTGAAGCGCCAGCTTTCCTCTCGTAGCCTTACCACCTCAACTTAGTCTCTTACCCTGCATAGTGCGGGTACTTTCTAAGCTCCTCAGTCCTAAGAACTACGTGATTACCGAAGTAGGTCTGAATGACGAACAAATCAAAGTTATTTCCGCTGGACTGGCATTGGTCGCGGGAACTCCACTAGAAAGTCAAACTTTCACAGTTGAACTTTATCAATCAGTGTCAATGTAAGTATGTAACAGAGCGGAGAAACAGTCTCTGGAAGCCGAGTCCTTCGGGCTCTATCAAGCCGACCTTGGGGCCAATGTGATGGTCAACTCTTGGTCAACTCACTTGTTGTCGATGAAAATTGGTTTCTGTGGGATTCAATGCGAGGATTTTGTGTGGGGGGTCGAATTCATGAGCAATTTGCCCAATTATTGAACATTATAGTCATCTATTGCGTGGGATCTCCTACGCGCAGACGCGTGACCTGGACTTATGCATTCAAAAGTCGATACGCACATGGTGGCTTGAGAGGTAGGCTTCGGGGTCCTGACATCCCAAACGGTCAATCGATCACACACAGATCAGGTCGGCAGCTGTGCCGGACAGCCTAACCGAAGCTGTCCAGTCCGAGTTGCTATAGGCTACAGTACTTACCTCAAGCCGTCGGCAATCAGGCGTATCCGAACCTTGACCAGCTCTTGCCGCTGACACCGGTGGTTTATCCGAATTTCTAGCCGCCAAAATTCCGATTTCTTATCCGAATTGGGCCAGGGTGTGCGCGATTTTTGGTGATGTTTTATCCGAATTAAAAATTTCGCGGACAGGCATCATAGGTGGTTGTCGGGGGTAAGATTACGACGAAATCACCCTATCTCCCGGATCCCATGAGAATTTCACTTCTTATCTGACCTCGGGAGATATGACTTGTCCCATGAGGTCAGTATGAGGTCCCGCAGTGGGCCCGGAACCCATTGGCCTAACGTGAGGCCTCGTGAGATTGAGGGCACCATAATGATAAAATTAACTGCCTAATAGGACATACAGCTTATTATTTCGTATATGTTTTCTACTGTAGCTGCCTGTATGGGAGCAACGCCCAAGGGACCGTGACAAAACGGGTTACGGTTGCCTTTTTTCCAAGCAACGGAGGCCTCGTTTACCGTGACCGTTGCCAAGTGAGGCAACCAACCATGGCGTAATATTACTCGATTCTGGCCTCTTAATCGCAGCGACCTCTGCTATCACAGCAGCGAGCACGCAGAAAGCAAAGCAGAGTCACTCACATTTTTTCAGGGCGAAATCTGATTTTTTTCTTAAGGTGTCACGCTTTTTTTCAGGCAACGGCCTCAATCGTGACCGTTACGCGATGAAAAAAAGGCAACGCAACCGATCCCACCGTTACCGTGACGGTTGCTCCCCATACAGGCAGCTACAGTACTTATTGGAGTACTAGTCGAAACCCGTGCTTCGCACGGATGTTCGGGTGCCTCATGCCAAACTAGTCAGGTGCAACAGATATCATTGTAGTAAGTAGTAGGTAATTGTGAGACGAAATATATAACACATGTACAGTATTTAGCAATCATTAGTGATTAAAAGGGATGTCGATGTAATGGGACTTTTGTTGCGGGAGGTATATATTTCAAAAGAGCGGTGACTAGCGGTGAACGTTGTCTAACTTTGGGACCGAGGGACCGGGGAACTGGAGCGACCACCATGACTTGCATCGTCACTGTCAAGGCGAGGACGTTTGAAGGTCCAGTGAGGCTTACCTAAATGGAATAATGGAATTCAGGACTCTTCAACGTCTTACCGGAACCACTGGCCTGAGGCGTCGACTGAACAGGGGTCGCCTTCGATTTCCCCTTGCCCTTGTTGTTGGTAGTGGACAACACGCTGCCGAGATAGACGACTGTTTCGACCTCGACAGTAAACCTGTCGGTGACCTTGGTACCATCCATAGCACTCGAGAACCCAGCGAGCCATCCACTGAAACCGCAGTAACGATTGGCGTAAGGTGATGGCTTTGAAGCATTTTCATAACGCGTAGTCTCCCAATGTCAGAATCCCATAAACTAAAAATTAAGACAGTCGAAATTTTTTGAGTTTATCTGAATAACGCGGTGAGTCAGGAACAAAGGCAAAGACAGAGAGCGCGGTGTTGTACTGCGCGATGTTCTTTCGAAACTCCTTGGCCTGTGCATCGTCACCTGTATACAGTCGTGCCAGCGCATCCGGGGCCGCCTCCAGAGCAGGGAAAACAACCTTCCCATTGTTGCAGCACATACCAAACAGTGGGCGGGCCACTGTGGATTTCGAGGTTGCCTCCGCCTTCCAGTGAAGAGCCTGTGATGGCAGGAGACGTTCATTCGCCCGAGGTCGTGACGTGCCGAGGTTCCGTATATGGAAAATTCGGGCGTATCGAGTGTCGGGAGGGGCGGCAGCAGCTGTAAGTGAGCTCGTTAAATGCATATAAAAAAGTTACATCCACGTATCTCGAGCCGCAGTCGCGCGGGGATGCCGAGTGGCAGGAGGAGTGGGTAGCTGACCATTCTCTCTCTGCCCCGCTCTCGTCGTCGACGCTGCGCAAGTGCCTGGTTTGAAGCTGGTGCGTTGGGATCTGTAGCCGGAGGCCGCTGCCGAGACTGTGCTTTTCGCTGCCGGCGCGAAGTCTGTGCCTCGGCCCTTGTTCTACTCTGTGGCGCATTCTCCCTGCCCTCAGCCTCGCGCAGTCGTCGTGCACGTTGTGCGATAGAGCGAGCCGAACTTGCCTGGGGTGCCGATGACGGCTCGGGGCGGTTGGACGTTGACGCAGCGGCGGTTGCAGGAGGAGTTGGTAAGCAGATGTTGGGTCAGTATTCAAGCCAGCCAGCGAATGGATGTCGTGCACCAATGGGTTAATTCGGGGACGCGACGGGCCGGGTGTTGGTGATCGAGACCGATTTTCATTGGGGACGCGGCGACGGCGCCGACTCGGTGTCTCCTGCTGCGCCAGCTGCTGTTCGCGATCAGCTGTTCGTAGCGCTTGGCGTTCCTCGTCTACATCCCCAGCCCCAGAACCTGCGACGCGTGGTACATTGGTGATGTCTTGCAGGCCGCGTCGATTGGGGGGACCGTCGTGCACCACTATACACGGGCGCCATGGCATTGTGGCGCGGAAAATCCGTTTTCGGCACCCAGAAAAGGGTCGGAATGACCTTGATAAAACAGCTGTAGAATTTTAGAGGCATAACAACGCCGACTCAATCAAAATGGAATCAGTACGTACTTTAAGACACAAGATGTCGATTACTTATGCGCACCTCCGGACTGTGGCAATTTATGGTAGCCACTCCTCACCTTCAAACAAGTTTCACTTGCAAGCCGAGCTCGGCTCCCTGGGCTCGGCGCGAACTTGGCGTTCACACGTTTTGTGTGAGAGAATCAAATATTCTCTTTCCGAGGTTGTTCCGAGGTTATGATTCGGTCGGTGAGCACCCAAGTGAGCTTCAGAGAACTTGGAACTTGGTTAACTTGGTAACTAACTATTAGCTGCTAAACTACCCAGCTATTATAATACTCTACACTGTCCATATACCAGAATATTCTACAATGCTCTTCAACATTCTTTAACTCGGCCTTTATCAGCAAACTCGGGCGGATCACAAATCAAGTGGAGCCTGTGGGAATCGGCTTGATAATCCAGCATTTTGCACGGCTTTGACAGCGGTGCGGCAAGGAGCTCCGAGAACGGCAGCAGTCACCAATCCTCATCAAAAAGTGCATATTACCGCCAAAACTGAAATCGATATGCATTTTTTTCCGCCCCCCAAGACCCACTAACATGTTAGTGGGCATTTTGGCCAGTTTTGACCAAAAAATCAAGTTGAACTCGATATCAACCAATCTCAAGGGAACTTCAAGAGAAAAAATCGGTGGTGGATTTCAATTCGTGTGTCCTGGTAAAAATTACAATTTTGTGAACGCGGCTGTGATTCACTGACCGAGAAAATAGTTAAGGTTAAGTACAATTCACCCCAGGGAAGCTCACTATGTCGGATTGACAGTTGTCATGAACTAGCAATTTCCGCGATAAATTCTGTTGGGATTGGGTGGGTTGTTTCAACATCCGGTATGTACTCATAACTCGTCCGTTTGGATTTGCACATATGTACTGCCTGCTTGCCTGGACAATCTCTTGTAGCACTACTATTATCACCCGAGAAAAAAAAATTAAGTGTTGCTTGTCATCTCACCAGAAAAGCATTTTGGATGATGAGTTTTGGTACCGCCCTTAATTAATCCCACCTTAATCCTCTGCAAAAGCCGTAGATGTCGAATACTTAATTGAGTTTCTCTGCTGCTGGAGAAGACGGTGGGAGTGGAATATACTAGATATACTTAGAGTTCACACAAAAAGAGTAGAATAAACACGTTTATTGAAGGCACGCTACGGTATACATTGAGGGTGGAGCGGTGTCTAGAGGACTCAAGAGACGGCAGCGGAGTTGTGGTGTGCTGTTTGGCTGCGGTCTGATGACGTGAGTGGGGCGTTCGGGTGTTCTCGGAACAGGTTTGTCTCAAGTCAAATATATTAATATTATATTATACCGGCAAGATCAAATGTCTTGCCTTTTATGGAAATTCAGATCAATCTCGACCTTTTTCGCAACCACGTAAGGTAGGCGCACTCTTGACTTTCCGCCGCAACGTGCGCACCCGATAAGGGAATTTGATCGCGGCAGAATCCTCGGCGATCAAATATATTTCACTATAGATCAATGTGAGTCGTCGAGGCTCGAGGGCGTAATGTCATGCTGAAAGAAAGGAGTCAACCAATTGCTGTGTAGTATAGAGGTTCGTAGGTAGAGATCTAGGAGATTCGTATTGTTGAGGTGGTGAGTTCAATTCTTTCTGTTTACATTTTTTTGCTTCACTTATACTATCACTGCCGAAGGCTCAAAAAGTCACTGGTTAGGTGGTTAGGGTTTGCTCCCACTTTTGGGACTGCCGAAGGCCAAAAGATTACTCGGTTAGTACCTGGTTAGGGTTAAGGTTTGGGTTAGTGGTTAGGGTTCGGGGGGGGTGTGGGGGTGAGGAACAGAAGGATTCGCGCGAACGAGGCTTTAGAGTGCCAACCTGAGCGGCCCCGGCTTGGGGGACCCCCCGAGCGGAGCGAGGGAGGGGAGGGGACGCGAATGGTTGGTCCCCTTCGCGCAAATGAAGGACAAGGATTTGGCGGATGCCGAGGTTCGCCGGAAGGATTGCCATCAACACAGCTCTCATCAAATTCCCTTATCGGGTGCGCACGTTGCGGCGGAATGCGCACAAGTAGGTAGGCGTCAGTCACTTACAACGAGCGGTCACATGACGTGTCACGTAACGCGTAACGCGCCAAAAATCTCGACACGAAAACAAAACCTGCTCAATTTCAACGATTTTTGAGGTCAAAAAAAAATTTGGTCATTATGTAATCATAACTGGAGATAGGATAAGATTTCTCTAGTCACCGTTGTATGATGCCCCAAGATGTTGCGCACTGCAGCCAATGTTCACGGTATAGTGTATATGCTGTTGTGCTGGCGGGTTGCCGGTAATTGATGGGATCCTACCCGGTATGGTGCGTGAGAGCATTACATAAGCGGCAAATTTCGCCATCGTCCCAAACCAAGATGGCTCCAATCGCTGAAAAACTCATTTCTGCAGTCAAAAAAAATGGGTTCGAAGAATGGTCTACTGCTCCATCGCAAAATAGTATTTTTAAATTCTGAGACCAGGGATGTCTTCCATTTGCTCAAATACACCATTTCTAGGTCCCACTTTTTACCCTAATGTTCTGTGGCCAGAGCTTAGGTTTTATGGGACACGGCCCAAAAAGGAAATTCCTTACGGCACCATGTCTCGGGACACGACGTGGTCGTGTTTGGCTCCGGCACCATCGGCAGGGACCCCGCGCACTTCATTTTCGACGATCGTTCGCCGTCGTCGTACGCCGAAAGAGGTAAGTAAGTTCAGATTAGGGGGGTGGGTCCATATGGTACCACTATTCCCTTCCCTTCTGCCTTCTAGGCCTCTCCCCTCTTCTTGTTTTAATTGGGACACCTTGTGTACAAAACATCTTACTACAGTATACAGTGGATATTAAATAGCCTTGCTGTGCCAATGTCTGAGACTTGGTAAAATCTCCTAAAATTTCAAGTAACCTTACTTGCTTCCTTCTTCTCCCTCCCTTGCTTGACCCAGTTCTTCTCCGAGTCGGCCCAAAGATGAGCGAAATAAACCCATTTGGGGTTTTCCCATCAGCATCTCCTCGAGCTGACCTGATGACGCGTCCCGCGGACCTCGACGCAGCATCGCTCACCAGTGCTTCGGGGGCTCAACTGAACTACTGGATTGATGCTGTGAATAAGGACCTACCGAAGAAGGTTCTTGTTAAAACAGGAACGGTTGATATCCGTCGACAACGTCTTGCGGACTATTTTAGTATTGATCTGTCGTCTCTCCCTCCTGCACCTTCTATTGGGCCTATCTCTCGCGACACCGAAATCAATAAACGACAGTGGGACCACCTTCGTTCTCTTGGAGCCGAGTGGGCCGAAAAGGATAAATCTGGACAGGAATTTCAGCTTGTCTCGGAGACGCTATCAAATCCTTCTCCTCAGAGTACGATTTTTCTACTGAATTTATTATTGGAATTGTGAAGCTGACGAGGGAAAAAAGCACTCCTCCCTAGTATTAAATCTGCTATTCAACAAACTCTCGCTACTGCGGCCAACCCTATGTAATCTGTTGCGGGTTCGCACCAGATGGCACAACCAATGGATGTCGAAACTGTGCAGGCTTTGATAAAATCAGCAGGAGACGGAGATATCCAAGCTCTTGCGACTCTATTCAACCTCCAAGCCGCTCTTACAGTGCGTTATTTGATTCCGCTTTGTATGTTTTGTATTTATTCCTTTTCTAGGTCCACTCGGGTGCTGCTCCAGCCAATCTTGGGACCATTGGCAGCTCTTCTATCCCCTCTGCCAGTGTTTCTGGTCCATCCACCACAACTGCGCCCTCCAAAACCTACCCTTCCCCTGCTCTTGCGAATTCTGGCACCTCGTTGTCGTCTTCCTCTGATTCAGCGATTCTTTTGAGCGGAAACTTGACCATTGAAGCCTTGAAGAAGGCAGAAGGGCTCCGAGACGTAATATCCCAGGTGGAAAATGGCGAAGTTGCACGCATAAGGGAATTGTATGGGCCTCAGGAAGGGCGTGATGCCAACCCTCTGTGGCAGACCCTCAAAATCACAGTCAACCGTCGAGAGCGGTTGGCTAATGAACTCCGCAACGAGTTCAACGGAGACAAGGACAGATTTTTTACGTTCTTCACCGTCGCTCAGGATTCACAGAATGCTCTCAAGAAGCGAAAGAAATCACAGCCTGCCGAAAAACTCAGACCATTACGGCTTGTTGTGGAAGCGATTGTCCACCGCGACAGGGCTTTGGAAATCGAAAAGCAATTAGCGGAGTATCAGAGCAATGGTGTATTTGTGGCTGAACTTTGGGAAGGCAAATGGGCCGGGAAGAACAAGTGGGAGATCTGGCGAGCGATTGGAAAAGAAGATTATTCTCGAAAGTAGGCTACTAGATTAAGTATTACATTCGCTGGCGTTTAGGTGCATTTCTATCGTAATCTCCCATGAACTCATGGTTATCTTTTGGCGAATAGAAATACCGAAACATTGTGATCGCCTCAACTTGCGACCATCCACCCCACGCCGCAACCATGTCAACGGTCCAGTTCTTGTTCTTGATTCGATGTTGGCAGCCACCGCGGCGGAATGAATGAGTACCGTACATGGTCCAAGACTTGTAGCCAAGGTCTTGGAGATCATTTGTCAGACTCCGGCTGGTCACGCTAGTAGTCTAGAGAATCGGGTTTATTTCAGAATAATTAAAATTGAGAATCAAACTTACAATCGGGTCTTGGAGAACAGCACCATTTTTGTTGACCTTGAGGAAGAGCGAGCCAGTTAAGGGTGTCGTTTCTCCATAGACAACAGCTAAACAAATAAGTGCTCGGACGGGGCAGATCTTTGGATCTGTGTCATTAGCGTATAACTTCCACGCATGACCGACTCCCGTTTGCGCAGACTTGCGTGTTGAGAGCTGTACTTCAAAGTATTCACCTGGAAATAATTAGAATGAATCGGCAGTGAAAAAAATAATCATTGAAAGCTTACGCGTTCCAGGGATCATGTTGATACTTTCAAAGAGAAGGCGCACCACCTCCTCAAATCGGAGAAGGAGTAGCCAAGCGAATAAATAGGCCGTCTATCAGTCGTTAAGATTATGTTAATTAATTTGGAGAATCAACTTACATAGCGCACGATTCCCCATCGCATCTCAGCTGCCGTTGCGTTGGGACGAAAACAGCGGTCATAAAGGTTATGCATATCTGTCAATGATAAAGCACGGGCTGAGGTTGAGACTTCCCCAGCCTTTGCCTTGGTCTTTTCAAGGCCAGTCATAAATTCAGAGACGTGGCGTGAGCGAGTTGGAAGTCCATAACTTCTCCAAATGAGATAATAATTTGCTCTCGAGTAGGTCACTTACCATTTGCCAGACTCAATTCTCCATTCGGTGACGCTTTCATTGGGACGCAGAGTTCTATACCAATAGGTAAGCGCAGCACGCGCAGATACTGCTGTCGAATACTGGGTACTTCAGTAAAGCCACAAAGAACGCGAAGAAAAAACTGTCTTACTTTCTTTCCCTCACAGCCTTTTTCTTTTTCGCCGCATTTGTGAATAATAAATGAAGTAATGTCGGATGGAGTGGTGGAGTCGACTTTTTTTGCGTCCCATTTGGGGTTCTTGCGCATCTGAAAGCCAATGTAGGACTTCACAATCCTAGAAACACCGTCAGATTTTTTTTTTTTGAAATCAAAATGCACCGCACCGAAGATGACCTTCCCGGGTTTTATCGGTAATCACAGCCTTAGCAATTTCTGCGGCATATTTTGCTGCTTCATCCTTAGTATTTTCATCTGGAAAATCTTGCAGTGTGTCGATAATAAGGGTGTTAATTTGCTCCGCAAGTGAGTCCTCTTCTTCGAGAGCAATTTGTGGTATTCAAGTCAAGAAAAAAATCGCCAGGCCATATGAAAGTCGCTCACATCCTCCTCCGTCGGTGCGGTCTTCATTTGGTTCATGGTGGTCAAGTTTAAGGGACGTTTCAGGCGTCATCACTGGCATTTCCTAATTGGGGCTATGTATTTCCTTATTGGTACAGCAGAATCTTCTGTCGCACCGGCTCGTATTTATGTACATTATAGGGCGGAGATGGAAGGCAGACGGTACAGGAAGGTGAGTAATTGATACCTAGTGTAATATTGGGAAGTAGAAGGAAGGTGGAAGGGAGTATGGGGGTATGGAATGATACGAGCACTACCCAAGACGCACAGACGACACAAAGACACAATTGTGTCTGCGTAGCCATGCGCGTCTAGGAAAAGGTGCCCATACCTCGAATCAATGACATTATCATTGATTTGAGGAAGAACGAGGTCGTGCGGCGAGTACGCGACCTCGTTTGGGTGAACTTGGTTTTTGCGACCTCTTTTTCTGCGAGAGGATTGACGACGGGGGACGTGAGGCAGTCGGAAGTTGGTGAGGGTGCAAGCGACGTGCTGCGGGTAGGTGGGGCGGGGCGTGTCGATGTTGCTACCGATGGGGGTTGGTTCGAGATGCGATGGGACCAAATGGCGCCGGCGGCGGGCGGCGGCGGCGGCGGCGCAGATAGACACGGGTCGGCGAATGCGAATGCGAGGGCGGAGCAGTACAGTGAGGGAGGATTGGGAGAGGGGATGGCGCGGGACGTGTGCATGACAAAGTACATGAGTAAAATGAAATGAGTGAAAGTAAAACAAAAGGAGCACGCACCTTGCATTTATTTCTACTCCATATCCACCAGGACTCTGCTGAGCTTGTGGTGTGCTGGCACAGGCGGCGCGTATACATCGGTGACGTTGCGGAGCGGCGAGGTTGAAGTCGAAGGGCGGCGTATGGTTCGAGGTCGTGTGGGTCGACGTGCCAACGCGGCGAGGACATGGGGTTGAAACAGGCCTCGAATCAACGGATTCGAGGCCTGGAAAGAGGTCGCGAACTTCGCGACCTCTTTAAGTTCGCGACCTCTTTCCAAAGGTTAACTACATAAAAGGATTGAATTAGTATAAAACCCAGGAGAGCGAGATGACCACGCACCTGGAGACGACTGCGGCGCGGTGAAGGAAGGCTGCAGTACGAGAGCGCGGCGAGGGAGTTGGCAAGAGGAGCGGAGGGATGGGGGACGGGCCTAAGACAAGGTGAATGAGTAAATAAAATGGATGAAAGTGTAGAAAATAAAGCACGCACCATAAATATATTTTTATATCCGCCAATACTGCGCTGTACTGGTGGTATGCTGGAGCAGATGATTGCCGTGGTGTTGGAGAGGAGGGAAGAGGGTGACCCTAGCCGGAGCGAGGCGCTGCAGGCCTGGCGACCAAAGCGGAGGCGGGGGAGCGAAGCGGCGGAAGCGGAGGTGAGAGTGAAGGCGTCGGGGCGTCGGCGGTTGGGCGCAGTGGCGTAGAACGTCGAGGATTGGGAGGGGGGTAGGAAGGGGATTGGGTGTCGTTTAAGACAGGCGGATGTCGCCAGACATCATCTGGCCGTTTTCAATGCTAGTCAGTAAATAGATTTATTCATACAGCAATAACACGCACCTGAGACCTCCCTTTCAATCTTCTCATTGATTTTGCTTTTGCCAGAGTTTGCGCGAGACGCAGGGCGGAGGCGAGCGACTTGATGTAAGTGATTGTTGATCTTGATGTGGTTCAGGCAGCGGGTATCGGCGATGCAGCGAGTACCGAAGCCGCACATCGAGTCGAAGCTAGAGCTCGTTTCTAGCTTCGACTCAACGAGGACCCCAGCCTTCACAGAAAAATAGATTAGATACAAGATAGCGAAGAGAATTTGAGAAACAACTTAGCTTGAATAAACCCAGACTATAAATTAACAATTTGAGGCACAGGCGCATGGTGAGGTGCAAAGCAGAGTCGGCGGACTAATTCGCCTAAAGGCGGCAATGGCGCAGTCTTGAAGTCTTTTGTAGTCGAGGGTAGAGGCGCAGTGAGACGGAGTGAGGGGAGCAGGAGCGGTTACGCTGCTACATGGTGGGAGACGACAAGGAGGGCAGCGGAGTGAGGGCGGCAACGAAGAACCAATGATACGTCGACAACGCGTCGACAGTGGCGCGATCCGATACAGACCCGAGAAGATAAAGATAAGAACACTTGACGGTAATCGTTGCTGATAATCTGAAGCACGGCACCGTGTCCCATGGTGAAAAAATGTCTAGTCTTGCATGGGACACGCTGTGGGCCTGCTGCCCCGCCAAAAACAGCGTGTCCCATGGAAATCTAAGCCCAGATTTTTGCCTGGGACACGCCGATGCGCCCGAAAGATCTCCCAAGCCCTCAGAAAGCTTGATTACCGTCGTTTAGCGAGGATGATTATGACAGGAGATGACGAGACCAGCAAAAGCAGCAAGTTTCACATTAGTTTAGACATCGTACATAGCCAGAAATGAGCGGGAAAGATGTCGCCACTGTCGATAAGGGCTCCACAGCTTGAACGGCGGCGAGAGGTGAAGTGGGCGCAGAGAACGAGCGCTGTCACTTACGGTGTTCGGGGCCGTTGTCACCCGATTTGGCCATCAGATCACGGCAGTATCCGGTGCGTGTCCCAGCTTACAGCCTTTCCGGAAAGTAATGAGAATGAAAACTTTTTTTCCACGCTTCCCGGAAAGGAAATCCCCCCTCAACGCTTGTCATGTCCAAATTCGGCTCTCCTCTCGAAAAGCAGGGGATTTCCTTTTTGAGAAGCGCGGAAAAAATTCTGTCATTCTCATTACTTTCCGGAAAGGCTGTAATCTAAGTGTTGCTTAATGGCTGTCACACTTTGGTCATGTGACCGCTCGTTGTAAGTGACTGACGCCTACCTTATCATATTAGCGAGAGGTGTCAGATCTCTGGAGCATATTAGCATATACTGTGGGGATAGATTTGATGGGAGGCTCGCTAGCATACATTCTGCACTTTGAACCGTTCAATTTGAGTGACTTATGGCGCTGACATCTGAAAATAAATCTGGGTCAGACTGAAGGAAAAGGCTAGATTGAGGCTAGAACAAAGTTGACATTATATCGCATCTACTATGATGCGCGCGGCCTAAACACCACCAAACAGGAACGAAATTTATTACGGGTGATCAAAACCTGTTCAGATACGAGCTACGGTAGCTGCTAGGATGGAGGGCGTGGGAAGCCCGCACCCTTATGTCAGCAGCCCATGTGACCGTGGGAGGTTCCAAATCTCCTCGCCGGATACTCCCATGGACAACGACAAGTTTCCTTGGCATGATTTGTGCGTTATTCATCTATTCAACCTGAAGTATTGCAGTCCCGAACTTGGTGCCGAGACCTGGATTCGGGGAGAATATGCTGCGCCAGATGACCCCGACTTTCCACCGCAAGTGCTGCCCCTTGCCAAAATCAAGTGCCAGGTCGCTCGAGGGGTGGTGCCATTCACTAAGCCCCCGATGTGGCTGACAACAACCATGGATAGGGTAAGATTCATGGATAACGATGGTGCTTCGTCTTACTAAAATTTCCATGTGTAGTTCCCGAGCTCTCTTTCTGCCTTAGATCTGGGCACGGCGACTGGAGAGGATGAAGAAATCTAGTCGATCTATTTCCGAACTTCTACTGTCTGCGTGATTCTATGTATTCACTCCGTACATGATTCAAAAGAATTTACTCGGCGTCGGGACTTCCTTCGTAAGACATCTGAATTATCTGCCCACCCTCGTCGCGTTCGAAAATCAGGCCACAGTCCTCAGGCTCCGGCCATTCCATCCATTCCTTCAGAAGTTTCTTATTAGCAGGTAATTTCCCATTCGCTGCCCACCACTCTGGCGCGATGGCGAAGTTGAATGGTGCGAAGCGGGGAATGCGATCAAATGCCCGACCGGCCTCGACGCGGTGATATTTGAGATTCTTCGTCAATCCGGCAAACGCCTCCATGTCGTGGATAAGGTCCGAGCACTGCAGTGAGATCAGATTACGCACTGGGTATAAAATAATATCAAAAACAAACCCAGGAAGCGTGCCAATCGGGGACGACGACTTCAAAAAATTGGAACTTACAGTACTTACAGTGCAACTAGGCACTTGTCTTACACCGGCCGGTACGGCCGGGAAAAAATTTGTGATTTTTTTGACCATTTTCGGCGAACTCAGCGCCTCAAAATACAACGATTTATGCCTTCAGACCAAATATTCCCACGGTGTTTCACTTTTTCGGGCCCAGCTAACCGAGAAATTGCACCCGTTCCCTTCGGATCTGTCATCTTGCTCTTCTCTTCTCATGCCTGCCCCCACGAAACAACGCAAAGGTGCACTGCGAGCGGCCCAGACGAAGAAATCAACCCAGACAGCACGCTCAAAGGCAGCTGAAGCCAGTGCCCAAACCGAGGACCCGGACTTCGTGGATGAAACCGGCGCTGAAACCGAGTTTGAGGGAGATGATCAGGTGGAAAAAGATGAAGGTGTGGGTGGGGGGTCGAAGCGCAAGCCGCTTACGGACGCCCAGGTGTGTACTCTGCGCATGCATATGGTGTCCACAATCTAAAGTTGTGCTGTGGCAGCTCGATGCGCGCAAGCGGCGACGTGAGGACGCGGACATTCTTTGTCCCGCAGAGCCGCCAGTCAAGGGACGCTCACGGACATCGCTCTGGCGCGACGCAAACGGCCTCACCAAGAAGGCTCGCAGTAAGCAGAGCACGGTGCGTGGCCCGGTTGCTGATTCTTTGACCCCACTGATCTCTTCTACAGAATCTCCTCAGCTTGTGGGTCAACAAGACGGCCGCTGCACCTACCGCCAAACTCCACTCGCCCATGCACCTTGACACGCCGCCGAGTGTCTCAGCCTCGCCGTCACCTCTCCTTGCCGCCGACCCGGATACCGAGATGCAGGACGTGCGCATAGACTCTGTACCCCGTGTTGTACCTACCCAGAACCTTCCAATTGATGTCGATGCGCTTGACGATGTCCAGTTGGACGCGAGTGTGATTTCCGAGCAAGCTGAGAATGGTGCAGCTGCCAATGTCAACAAGCAGGCGGCCGTGGGGGATGAGGTGGAGGACGAGGACGAAGAGGGTGGGTACTCAACAACCCAGAGTGACGCGGAGCGACAGAGGCTTGAACTCTCACGCGCGGAGATTGAGGACGAGTTCCGCGAGTTGAATGGGAAGTTGAAGAAGTATGAGAAGAAGCATTTGAGCAAGAAGGCAATCGCAACAGCTGGCTCGGACGCGAAAATGGCGAACCGCCTCATTCTCTTCAACGGCGTTAAGGCGTATGCGGAGGAGCGCCACAAGCGAGCGTTGCAGCAGCTCAAAGACGTTGAGAAGCTCAGGGTCTGCCCTGCGCCCCAGCGGCCGAAGCTTTGACAGCGGATCCGGAAAGCCAGGCCCGGCATATCTGCCAGTCGCGCCGTTGCTGCGCGGTTCAGCAAAACGGATATTGGGCGCGTCAGCTGCGGTCGGCGGCAATTGCGTTGATCAAGACCGACGAACTCCCCGAGAACAAACAGGGCACCGGCGCAAAACACAAGAGCAATCTTGATAATCCAAATGTCAAATCCGGTGTGCAGAAGTTTTTGAGGAGGGATGTGCCGGAGAACAAGGGTGGGTTGCCAGAGAAAGCACGGGTTTGTGTTCTGAACTCTCGCTGTTGATGTCTTGCTCAATTTAGACTCAGGTCCGCCCTGAGAAATTGCGCCGCTTTGTGAACGACTTCCTGTTCCCCGAGCTTGAGATCGAGGACCAGATTTTGCTGTCAACAGCGACATCATGGATGAAAAAACTTGGTTATCGTGCGCGCCGTTATGCGAAGGGGATTTATTTCGACGGTCACGAACGCCCTGATGTTGTCAAAAGCCGTGAAGAGTTTGTCAAATTTATGGATGAACATGTGCTGCCGTTCGTACCTAATGCATCGCTTCATTCCTGCGTTAATACTTGTGCAGGTACTCGTACGAATATGAAACAGTTGTTGACGAAGAAACAGGTTGCAAATACCTTCGCGAAATTGCGCCCAAGCTGCGTCCGGGCCAGAAACAACGATACCCCATTTATCACGATGAGTCGTCTTTTCACGCAAATGACCAAGCACGAATTGTTTGGGAGACTGATGACGAACACGAGCTGCGCAGCAAGAGCCGTGGACGTCTCGTTCACGTCTCGGGGTTCATCATCAAACACTGTGGGCGGTTACGCTTGACACCCGAAGAGATTGAGAGAGAGGAGAAGCTTCCAAAGCGGCCACTCAGTCCAGCAGAGCAGGCCGCAGAGGATGCACGCATTGCAGCAGAGCAGGCTGCAGCAGAAGAGCAGCGTGCTGCGGATGAGGCCCGACAGGCAGCGGGAAAGTCTAAGGGCGGGCGACGCAAGAAGGCCGCACCAAAAGCGAAGGCAGCACCGGCACCAGCAACCGATCGCACAACAACAGGAGCCGATTGGACGCCACCGCCGCCACCGAGCCCATTTACTCGCTATCGCTGCAGAACGTATGACGCTGACCAGATTATTTATCCCGGCGCAAATTACGATCCGTGGTGGGATATGCCACAGCTCATTGCTCAGGTCCGAGTCTTGCTTATGGAATTCAAATTTCACTCACGGGTTATTCAGACAAAGGATGCAATCGACATTTTCGAGGTCAAATATCCGGACGGCCAAGCAGTTTTTATCTTTGACTGCTCCTCCGCACACGAAGCATTCGCCATTGATGCTCTCCTAGCGCACAAAATGAACCGTGGGCCGGGAGGTAAAGTTCCCTGCATGCACGCGACAATAATTCCCGGGACGAGTCAGCGCCAAAGCATGGTGTTCGAGGAAGGCGACGCACTTCCTCTCGATTCCCAAGGTAATCCGGATCGGTCATTCCTTGGCAAACCGAAAGGGATGGAGCGTGTTTTGCAGGAGCGGGGTTTGTTAACACAGTTGGAGGATTCTGCCCGTGCGCGCGGCACTCGTGTTGTCGCTGTGTGCTCGGATTGCGCGCGATCCCAAAAGGCCCGGGATGCTGAGGCAAAGGCACGCCGTGAGGGCAGGGAGGCGGCAGACGAAGCCGACGAGCAGGAGTTCGACGATGACGACTCACGCGATATTAACTGTTGCATGCAGCGTCTCCTCAGCATGCAGGCTGATTTCAAAGGTGAAAAACCACTTCTGCAGGTTCTCATTGAGAAGCGGGGTCACATTTGCCTGTTTCTGCCCAAATTTCATTGCGAGTTGAATCCCATTGAAATGGTTTGGGGGGAGGCCAAGCGTCGTGAGTGGATTGTTTCCACACATCAAAGTTTCTGAGCTGTTTTGGCGCAGGTTTCCGGGAGCGTGCAGATGGCACCTTTCCCACTGCCAAAAAATTGGTACCGGAGTGTCTTGATGAGGTTTCTGTCGACACAATCCGACGCTTCTTTCGACATTGCAATCGATACCGGGACGCTTATTGGTATGGACTCAATCCTCGGCAGGCGGCATATGCCGTGAAAAAGTACTCGTCTCATCGACGGGTCCCCCACAACATTATAATGGATGTAAATATAATATCTAGGGCTTAGGTATTCTTAAAACACTCTTATAGACAACTCATAGATACATACGAGTCGTTTTCTTGCGTTTCTGAATGATGCCGGTGGCTGCCGAACGACTTTCCCACGCATGTTTCACTTTTTCGACCCTCTAAAAACCAAATCTTGGCTGATTGCTTAGCTGTTGAATCAGAGGATGCCCAGAGCATACTAGAGTTGTTTTCCACTGTTCCCAAGTCTCTCCAATCACATTGTAAAATGTAAATGAGAAAGTTTTCTGAGGGCCGGTGTTACCTGTCACCGGCATTCAAGAAGTCACCAGTTGCACTGTAGCGAGGGACTCCGGCGCAGTTGGGAGACCGGCTGCTTCTGCAAGCCGCTCCTTCCATTCTGCGTTTCGCTCGCATCGGAGTCCGGGCCCGAAAGTTCGTCGGAGAGAAACTGCTCGTGAATGACATCAATTAACATTGCGGGGTCGAGACCGTGCGCCGCAGCAAAAGCATTGCTAAAACTGCCTCTTTCTGTAGCGGATTAAGTTCGAGGATAAATGCTTTACCAACTGCGAGCTCACCCGTTTACGTCGCATCATTCGACGATGGTTACGACGGTTTGCGTCGGCACTGATAGAAGCCTCAATCGCTGCCATCTGCTTCCATCCCTTCTTGAGGGAGTTGAAAGATTTCTTGGCGAGCGCGAGGAGGAAAGCAAAATCGAACGACGGGCTCCGCTCCTCGTCAAGGCCCACAGGCCAATGTGTAGAGTCCTAATAGAATATCAAAGAGTGAAGTACAACTTCCATCTAACAAAACTTACCGCGAGATCAGCAAATGCTCGCTCGGCGACTCTGCGCACAAACAGAGCATTGCGAGCTTCTTTGACCCCGGCAGCAAAGTTGGGTGTGAGATAAATTTCACCTGTGGTAGTGTTCATGCGAGGAACCACGGGATCGGGCCAGCGTCGACCCATGACGTTACAGAGGCGGCGAGTAGTCTGGGTCATGTAGGTCTAGAATGCGAAGGGGTTAGGATAATATACATCAAGGCAAAGATGACTTACCTGTAAAACCCGATTCTCCTTCACAGTAACATCTACCGCCCCAAGAGTTACTCCATCATCCTCATCCGTTGTAGTATCAGGCTCTCTATCGGTACTAGCGTCAGCGGAGACATCGTCGGCGGTGGACTCTGCATCGGAATCTGCGACGGCAGCTGGGGCCCTGTGGGGACGGCTAGGGATACGTGGAGTTGCTCCTTTCGAGCGCGTCATCCTGGTGCCGCGTTGGGCCGCTAAGCCGCGACTGGGAATGGGAGTTGGTCGCTGTAGTTCGGAGATGGATGTTTCGAGAGCCCCGAGTCGCTGCTTGACCTCGTGCATATCGCCACGGAGAAGCTGTATAGTATCGAGCAACATCTCCATTGGCGACTGCTCTTCTTGAATGCGAAACTGCGGATGGATCATCGACTGAGCTGGCGCATGACGATAGTTCGCCTGCTTGGGTGTATTTAAACTGGAGAAGTTGAAATTTGCATTGGCTGAATCGTTGGCGCTGGTGGCGCGAAGAAAAGCAGCGTTGCGGCCTTGCAAGGAACTCGCACCCTTGGGAGTATCGAAGGAGACGGAGCGCCGCTTGGGGGAAGGAAGGAGAAGCACGCACGGGGGTGGACCATGACCCAGCGCACGCGAATCTCAATAAACAGGCCCTCCAGCGGGAACCTGAGCTTCGAAGCTGAAGAAGTAAGTCAATCGGGATCCATACCGCAAAGGGGAACGACGAACGGGTTGCCATGAGGTGCCCCTTCACCGTATATACCCAGATTGTGGGTCCCGCCAGCGTCGTATGCGTTTCCTGGTGCACCGCGTAAGTTTGAAGGTCCTGGCAGTCCTGACTGAGTGGGATGGCGTCGCATTGAGTGAAGAAATGAAGAGCCAGTAGGGAGACTAAGAGGGGGGAGAAGATGAAGAGAGGCGGGGCATGTCGAGGACAATCACCGTTCTAGTACTGGAAAACGAGCTCAGGGTTGGCCACGATGCGACGGGAGAAGACTCTAATAATTAGCCTGTTTGCGATGCAGCCATTGAATGGCTAATGGCTAAATAAGTGTCCAGATTCCGGCGTATTGACAAAAGATACCTCCGGTTCGAGTATCCAAATTTCATTCCAGGCAGCTCTTCTTGACTTCTACATGAAAGTTTCGAAGGCCCCACAATCGAGGCCTGCGGAAATCGCTTTCTCGCCGAACTCAAAAAGGCCATCACCTTACTTTCCGATCGCACCTTCAAATGTAAGTTTGAATCAATCTCTTCCCCCGACACTCTCACTCATCGATTCTTCCCTCTAGCCTCTGTCGGAAAAATGTTATGGAAAAAGCCTTGAACTTTGACGAAGTTGATCAGGAAAATAAAACACACCTTGAATGTCGGCCAAACCAGCGGCTTCTTAGAGTACAGATAGACAAGATGTTGGAATGCGTTGATAGTGGCACCTTGCTTGTCGGGATATTGGGGATGGTCCGGAGTGCCGGAGTACTTGCGGAGCTGAACGTCGCCCCGCTCCCGCTCCAGCAGCCAGGTGATTGAAGAGATAACACTGGTGGCTATCGTCACCTCGTCCTTCTCGTCGAGCGAAAGACCAGGTGCTCGAAGGTGGAATTTCCGAGTCTGAACTTTGTCATCAGGTACGAGTCCTGCCGCGCAGCAGCGACGGCCACGCTACCCCCCAAGTTTATTTCCGTTGTAAGTGCATCTACTTGTCCATTGTTGCTCAGTGGAGTCTACAAAACTCGGGTGAGCAAGTTGTTTACCTGCTTTTTCTCACCGCCTTCCTTGATCGATACCGAAGAGCATCAGGACAGCGACAGATCTTCGTATTTTGTTCTAGTACTACCCAGCTAAACAAATTCTTTCCATAACCTACTTGCCGTGCTGATTGCAGGGACAGTGAATTATGACGTTGTAATGGCTTCAAAACCCGGGTCAAGCCGTTTCAAGCAACGCTCTCTTTTTTCCGACAAGACGATGCAAATGAGTGGAATTGACTACAGCCTGCGTGTTTTGTGTGTGAATACTTCTTGCTCTATGTATTGAGCTGGAGGGCGGGAGTGACAATGCGCTTAAATGCAGGTCTCCGTTCTCGATAAGCACACACCGGAAGAATCACATTCATTGAGACGTGGTGAGGTATTAGAGGGTTTGCGATGAGCCATTGGAGCTATTGAATGGCTAACAATTTCTCGATTAGGAGATTTTGATGGCCCAAAGATGGGTGTCGAATTACACACAAGCCGGCTGGAATGAAGTTGGGATGCTGAGATGTGGACTATCCTTTGTCAATGCGCCGGAATTTTGACTTTTGTGCAGCCATTAGCCATCCAATGGCTGCATCGCAAACTCGCTATTAAAACCTGTCCTGTGGCTACAGCATATCCAAAAGTCCGTTCCCCTCACGCTGACGTCTTGATAATAAATCAGACCAAGCAAATAGGTATAGTAAGCAGCGAAACGCGTTAGCATACCTCTGACTCCGTAAAAGCTTGAGCCTGAACGTTGTACAGACTCGCATACTCTCCATTGCGCGTCAAAAGCTCCTTATGTGTTCCCGACTCAATCACCGCCCCATTCTTCATGCATCTGATTTTCAGCACCATTAAGTAAGAATTATAAGATAGACGATGGGAATCGGAAAACCCACAGAATAATATCCGCGTGCTTGGTGAGATGCCCGAACCGATGCGTCACGAAGATCATGGTCTTTCCTTCTGCGGTTTGTCGTAGCCGCTCGAAGAGTTCGAATTCTCCGCGGGGGTCTAATGCGCTAGAGGGCTCGTCAACGCATAGCAGCCTGATTTTATTTGTTTGGAATCGCATGAACGTTCGTGAGCTGGTATCATGAGTCAGAATAACGAATTTACGGAGATATAAAGGGCACTCACGCTACAAGCCGCTGTGTCTCTCCACCTTCGCATTCCCCAATCAGTTATCGGAAAGGACAGAATGAAACAACATACCAGACACTTCCGTCGCCATCTCCAACTTCTCCAACACGCCCTTCAATGTCCTATGCTTCTCACCATCCAGCTGATACCCAAACGACGTCCTAACAGGGTCCAACATCGTCTCCATCCCATTCTTCATTTTCCCCACCAGCTCCTCCGCGCCCCGTCCTTCGCGGCCTTCAGGATCATTTCCTTGTCGCGCACCCTCTTCGGGTGCCCAAGCCCGATATTCTCAGCGAGCGTCAGCGGGTACAGCTTATGCTCCTGTGTGAGCGTCGCCTGCGCCTGACGCAGGTCTGCCATGCGGTAGCGCTGAATTGGAATGCCATCAATGATGACTTGCCCGCCGCCGTCACCGGCGACGTCATACATGCGTGTGATGAGCTTGATGATGGTGGATTTGCCGCTACCGTTTGCACCGACGATGACCACGAGGGACCCGGCGGGGATGCAGAGGGAGATGTTGTTGAGCGCGGATTCTTTGGATTTTTCGCCGGGGTATGCAAACGAAACGCTCCTGAAGGGTCAGCGATGAGCGTTGGACAATAACAACTGATATGAGAAGGAAGCGCTTACTGAAGCTCGATATTCATCCCTTTTGATTCCTCGAATTCAGCCTCTGCCCTTGGGTACGCCAAATCTCCATCCACGATCTGGTTCACGATACTCGCAGCGTCAAACAGAGTTTTAATATCGGTAAAGCATTTTCCTACTCTCGAGAAGCCCCCAAACAGCAGCTGCAGCGATGAGTTTAAGCTGGCGGAGTATTGTTGTAGAATTGCTATGGAGGTCATGGACAATTGAGAGGGATAGAGGAGCGCGTTTAGTGCCCAGTACATCTGAAAAGTAAAATTAAATCTTCGATCACTGAAGATTTGATTTGCGCCAACCGTAGGTAACGCGCCTGACCAATCAGCGAGAAGTTGATT
Organism: Favolaschia claudopus; assembly: GCA_037176885.1. Taxonomy (NCBI): domain Eukaryota; kingdom Fungi; phylum Basidiomycota; class Agaricomycetes; order Agaricales; family Mycenaceae; genus Favolaschia; species Favolaschia claudopus. The sequence continues at coordinate 235,998 of JAWWNJ010000136.1, read as the reverse complement.
CAAGGGCGAGGTCTCCATGGCGTACAACGTCCACGAATGTTGGGAGCCAATTGTACCGAGGGCATCTTTTGCTCCGTTGTACTCTCCAAATATTCCGTCAGCTATTAAGCTTGATCGAAAGAATGCGAAGCATACCTTCAGTGATCCACTCGGCAATCCCACCGGATATTATATCCCCTCGAAATCGGGACTGCCCCATAGTCTCTAGCGATTTCAGACGCAGGTACGACTCATTGTCCGAATATGCGACATGTGCTGGGAACAGATCGCGTTAGTCAGATGTACGGCTCGAATTCAACTTATTCACGTTGGAGCCAAAGGGTCTTCTCGTTCACCAACGTCATCACAGGCCGTGCCAAGGCTATCACCGTAAATAGCAGACCGGTGTTCGGCTGCTGGGATATATACAAAAGCTGGCTGACAAGTCCAAATAGCCGCATGAACGCATCGCAAAGACCATCGAATGAGATCCACGCATGGAAGGCCAAAGCTTGGGTTCTATTACTCGTATCTACGAAGTTACTCGTCAGGAAACGACTGATTGATTAGAGGCAACCGTACCCGCGGCCGTAGGCATATCGAGGTGCAGTTTCGCTGGTAATGAAGTGAGTATTCCATACTTCGCGGAAAGATTTCTCACAAACACCTCGCAGCAGGTAGTCATCGAAGTGCATGGAGACGGTGTTTTCGAGGATGGGCGATACATAGTCCCTGGCATCTGATGAGGATTTCCCGCAGAGGGCATAGGATAAATAAAGACTTACCGCCCCCAGCGCGCAGTGGCAGTTACGGTGACACAGATCAGATGCGCGAGAAGTGCTTGGAGAATGGCGGAGCTGTCTGGCCGGCCTTCAGTAATCCCGACTTCTATCTGCATCCAAATTCGCAGTCAAGAGTCAGAAAGAGTCGAAACAGGGAGAAGAAGAAAAATGCACGATGCGCAGTAGTCGCCCAGAAACATACAAAAACACGACTGATTCGATTTCGCCCCATAACTTCAGTGCGATGAACAGGAGACAGAGGTGCGGATTGAGGTCGTAGACTTGTCGGAAAAATTGCTGGACTACGGGATACGCTTGGACGATTGCGCGACACTTATGCTTCGTTGCGGATACGATACCCCCCGAGACAATCTCGTTCGGCAGCAAAATGCGCCATACTCCGAGTTTCAAGGTCTTGTAGGCGTCTTCCTCATTTTCCACCGCTTTTGACGCTCCGTTGTGCTCGTTTCCGCTGGGGAGGGACTTTTTAGAAGGGGCGCTCATGGGGTAGGATAATAGTCTCGTGACCAGACTCTTATGCCATGGGAACTTCTCCATTGCGAGGGTGATGGCACAACGGTCCAGGTTCCCACGGTGGGTCATTGTTTTACCCTTCCCCAAGGGGAAATCCCTCGGCCGGGAAAACGCGTTTTCGGCACCCAGAAAAGCCTCGGAATGACCGATTTTTCCAGGTACCGTGATAATTCACGTGGAGAAGCAGGTGACCTTTTGCACGCTTTCCCCGGCGCCGCGCGCCGGCGAGTGCAGCGAGCGGCAGTGCGGCGCCGCGGGCAAGGAATCCAAAGAAAAAAAACACGCGGGGTTTGGGGCGGAGCCCCGACAAGCTGTGTGCCCCCCGAAGGTAGGGACGCGAGCGCAGAAGAGGGCACCACTGAACTGCTTCACTAGCACGCCGTATAAAATCCACAGGGAAAGGCCGGGGACCTACCTTTGAGTGACCTCACACAGATTTGAGTGAGGTGGCGACAAGAGCGACGGCGAGCGCAAGCGTTTGGTCATAACAGCGAAATCGGGAGCGCAGGAACAAAGTAATAGCACTGAGGACATCTAAAGAAACCTTAGTTCAATGGAAACGATGAATTTTGGGCGGAAGAAAATTTTTGTAATTTATTTGTGATTCTCTGAGGAAGGAAACCGAGCAAAAGAATGCGTTTGGCGTCGAGAACTCCCTTTTTCCCATGGTGTTTCACTTTTTTTGGGTCTGAAAAAAAATAAAATCATCATTTTGGCTCTAATTTTGAGATGGATTGAGGCCAGATAGATGTGTTCTAGACCGTGGCCAGAGGACGGCTCAAAAAATGAAAGATGGTTCCAATACCTTGTGGATAATTTCTGGTATGCTTTTCTGAGTCTATTTCGATGTGAAAACATTGTTGTGGTATCCAACACGCTAAAACTAGTAAAACATGAGGGACAACTGAAGAGGCTAGTAATCTACCTTCTATGGACTATGAAAGATATCTGAAGGCCTTCGAGTGTGCAAAAAGGCATGGTCGAACCATAGTTTAGGCTGTTTTGTTAAACTCTCGGCAATGCCCGGGGCATCAAACGTGACTTTTACGCCGTGACACTGATAAGGGGCTGATGGCTGCTCCTTACAATTCAAACTCAGATCGACCGGTCTCTCTGTGAACGATTGTCTTCACACGAGAGATCGGTTAGGCTCGTAACCAGCCTGCCTACGGAAATCCAGTTTTTACAATGTGGACCTAAACTGCCGTTGGTACTTTTCGTGAACATCGAAAGGGCGGGGCCGGAGTTTGAAGGTTATTGATGGGAAGTTTATTTCACTCCTTCTCGGGGTAAAAAATTGTGTTTAACTAAAAGCAAACACCAAGCAACCCTTCTCAGCATTAATACTTTATTCCTGGGTACATACCCGAATATTTCGTGAGGTCAAAGAGGAAGAACTCAACAATTGAATCTTGCCTGAGTCACAAGAAGTCACACAGTGCCGAAGGTGTGACGAGCCTCGGCACCAGTCAAAAATTTCAAACTCCGGCCCCGCCCTTTGACCTCTCCCGAATAGTACCAGCCTGCCTACGGCAATTTAGGTCCACATTGTAAAAATTGCATTCGTAGGGCAGGCTGGTCACGAGCCTAGAGATCGGTCACCGGTCTACTGTAAGATGCAAGAGGTGTTCATTCTTAAAATTTTCCATACAACGTCGGAAAAGTGACTTAAGAGCCTCTTGCCCCTCCCTGGCTACGTGATGCTGATGTAAGCTTGCCTAATACGGCAATTTATTGACAGTTTTCTCACGATCTGGCCGTCGTAAAATGATCCCTTGGTTTTTTGCGCCTTTCTGGCAGAAAATTTCCTCCATCTGGCTCGGGTCGGGGAACTCGGCAGATGGTTAGTATTATGTAATCTATTACATTTTCTCGCTCTTTTTTTCTTGACCCTCGCAAACGTGTTTTTGAAGCATTCCGCAACTTTGTCCAAAAAGTGAAATAAGAGGTCCTGAACCCACCCTCCCTCCTAAGGCTGTGTCTCGGCTTTTGCCGATGAACACCTCTTGGTAAGATGTGTTCAGTTGTCACGCAGAACCAGAAAAAGTGGTAGCCGAGTGTAGCCGGACTTACCTGGCACACCGTAGGACCAGGAATAATAAGCGGCTTACAGTATCGTTTTTATGGGACAAAAAAGGGGCCAAATCAGGTCCCTTGTTATCTGAACAAAAAAGCGGCCGGAAAACTGCCTTATTTAGGCAGATATTAGGGCAACATTGTTTTGTGCCTGATTATCTGCAATAAAAACGATACTGTAAGGGGCTTTTTATTTGCGGTCCAGCACTGTAGCTGCCAGCAGCCAGTTTACCCTGCACCATCCTTGCTAATCTGGCAGATGGCCAGCCACTGCGAAGGACCGCAAATAAAAAGCCCCTTACAGTATCGTTTTTATTGCAGATAATCAGGCACAAAACAATGTTGCCCTAATATCTGCCTAAATAAGGCAGTTTTCCGGCCGCTTTTTTGTTCAGATAACAAGGGACCTGATTTGGCCCCTTTTTTGTCCCATAAAAACGATACTGTAAGCCGTTTATTATTCGCGGTCCTACGGTGTGTGGGTGATCCGCCCACTTAAGGCTGGCACGGCAAAATCCGGGAAACACGTGATCTTAACCCTAACCGATAAGGGAATTTGATGATGGCATCAACCATCATTAGGGTTTGTTTGCTACACATCCATAGAGATATTCTACACTGTTTGTGGGAATGTACCGCTATTTTTGGACGATTTTGGCAGTTTTGAGCCAAAATTCCGCCGCGCCGATTTCGGCCAACCAACCTCATGACCACACTGGCACGTGATCGCCCCACGATCGTGTCACTCACGCCAAGCGGTAGTGCGGCACCGACAACCCCGTTTGGAGAAACACAGCCCCTCGTTGCGGGAATCATTTGAAGGATCACGGGCAGGCGGATGATTAACAATTAGTGATAAGTACAGTCGATGTACTGCTAGACTCCGACATGGGCCCATAAACGGCCCGCAGTGAGGATAATGGAATATTGATTGATTGATTGAGAATCCGATTTTGAGAGGGAGAGTACTTATCATCCCCAATGGGAAAAGCAATCCCGGGCAAGGTTTTGAAGCTCCCCCAACGTAGGTTGTGTATGCCGGTGCCCAGCCTACAGGTGGGGGGAGCTTGCGTGGATTCACAATACTGTATTGAAGCCCGGAAAATCTGGAAAGTGGCATACACAACTTGAAGCTCAAGCATGTACAGACCGTTGTTTAGGTGGATGTGATTTTTTCTGGACATAAGCTCACCCAAGAAAGAAAAAACTGACCGTAAAAAGAATCTGGCATCCTGAAACTTGAAATCCTTATAGATTACCCAACTCCCCCGCAAGTTCAAGAACGAAGACCAAGTGCCAAATTAAAAAATGCAATATCGTTGGAAAGGTTGCTTGAACAGCCTCAATTGAACAGTTCTGAGTGCGATCGAGTCAAAACAAAGTCAAAATTCTCAATTTATCCGAGGTGGACTGGATCTGTTTATCCGGTTAAGGCACACAATACACTGGATTGAATCTGTCAGCGGGGGCCTCGAAGAATATTGGCGCTGCAGGATACGGTTGAGCTTCGGGAGGGTAACATCAGTCTCTGATCAGTTGAAGCTGCGCTGCCATCGCCATGGATCAGTGACTATCACTGCGGGACTGCGGCGGATCACTCGGAAAAGTGTCCTATCATTCGGTAGATGCTCTTATCACTCCGCAGACTCCGTCGCCTCCGCGCCGTGCGATTGACAGCAGCCATCACAAGCCACTCGACACAGCCACATCACTTTTGGGTCCGCTCTGATAACAGGGGGAGCAAGCTCCCCCAATAATTTCAATTTCGATGTACCTGTTTTCATTTACATACATGTACACAATCTACCAGACTTCACCTCAGACGCTCCCGGTCAGCCTGCGCGACGGTTTGGGTTTAAGTCCTCTTGTTTGGTGGTGTTTAGCTCATTGTCACCATGCCATCCTCATCCGGGAAGAACCATACAGTAGAGATGTCGTCAATGATGCGCCTGGCTGCGTCCCTTTCGGCGGCGGTGTCGGGCAGGGATGAGGGAATGGTCGGATAGTCATCCCACTCAGGCTCTGGCAACAGTGCAGAGCTTATGACGGGTTGAATGCTCCCCAAATCGATGGACATGACCTTGATAGCCAGCTCATAAATGAGAGGACGACTGACGCTGATGTTCTTACCCTCCCACCGCGAACGCCAATGCTGTGGGAGCATTTCAAGGGCACGCCAGACATCTGCGGCGGCAGTCTGGCGGGTCAGACACCCACAGCGGGAGATCTGGCCGTATACAATTACCGTTGCAGCAATGTACAAGGCCGATAGACATGTAAAGAATCCGATATCCGGGAAACGAATGAGCTGAGTGCGTAACATGATCACATTGTGGGAAGTGACAATTGCTGAAGCAGATATTCACCAGGCATTCGATGAGAAGAACCAAACACACACCATCGACGAGGGCTTTGTGTCTGCACCAATAGTTTAACTTGGGAGAGCAGAAAAGAGCACGCAGCAGATGAAGCTGGGCAACCTCAATTTTCAGCAGACGGAGACCCTCATCTGTGTCATCCATAGATCGTAGACTGCCACGGAGCTTTGACAGCTTTTGGAAGATTCGCTTCGCATTACGCATGAGGGCTTCACTGATGAGGGCTTCACTGGGTTGATGAGTGGGAGAATGAAGCGAGTTTATGATGTCTGCTTCTATCTCGGCAATGACGTGGCTCAGCTCAAAGTGCTTCGAAAAGTCACTGTGAGAGTTGGACTGAGACGGGCGCGGAGTACTGAAGTCAGATACGACAATATTCAGGGGTCTTCCCAGAACAAGGGAGGTGGCACGGTCATGAATGAGAACAATTACCCACAAGTTGGTACGCAAGATGCACTCTTCCTCGCCGAATAGGCGACGTTTTGTGGTTGGGTTGATCTGGTTTGCGGGATCTTGATGTAGACCAAGCTCGATCGAAAGCCGGACGAGGCTACCAACAAGGCGCTACAGTGTACGATTCTGTCGCTATGGATACGTGGGCCACAAAATACAAGAAAGAAATATAGCGGTGGAATTTACCTCCGCCTGCAAATACCAGTGAAGCAGAATGAGCGCTTGGAGACTCGAAATTGTGTCTGACTTGACACTCAGGGCACGCTTGAATAGCTGGTCGTGGTCGGGCCAATCCGGCGGCGCAACATGAAATTGGTGCCAAGACGAAGGGTCAACATGGGTGTGGAACAAATGGCTATTAGGTTTGCTCAGAGTACCCAGCGCGAGAACGAGATAGAAGGTGCAGAGAAAGCCTGGATCATGATACGTCGACGAATGCGTGGTGCTCGTCATCTGGCTCGCATACAAACGATCCAGAGCTTTGTCAAAATCGTCGCGAATGACAACCGGACGGTGAGGATTGAGTCGGCTAAAATAAATGTTGACGATGTCGTTCGCCATTATCCTGTCCTCGGGAAGCCATATATCTATCGGGGTGCCGAACAATGCGGTGCCAAAAGATGGAGTCATATTAGCTGATATGCAAGAGGTTGTCTGGGTGGAACCTGACAGATTGCCAATGACTTGGCTAGGCATAACATCAGTCGAGTCCCCAAATTGTGCTTCCGGAGCAGACCGATTGGACTTGTCATTTGGATTTTCATGCAGGGCGGCCAACGGCAGCTGTCGAATATCATGATGCCTTGCGCGATTGGAATGAATGGAGTTGAGGTTGGGTATTGTCAAACCCGGGGACCAGCAAGCCTGAGCATAGGACCCGACGTTGGGAATAGACTGGGCGCCAATGCCTTCATGTGCAAGTATGATATCTAGATCGTTCAAGTTGAAGCCCGGAATGCAACGCTGGAGGAGGAGCTGGCACTGTGCCAACTGGACCTCTATGTTCTCGAGATGGCCACGAGGGGTCACGGTATTGCGGAGGCGGTCGTGCTGTGCGCAGACAACGCCAGCAGCGTCACATGCGGTGCATTTTGGGTGCTTGGAGTCGCACTAGACAGCAATGGGAGTTCAGCACAGGGTCCATTGTCATTCTTTTCTCGCCCTTGCCTTGGTCTTTTTTGCCCTGCAACGGGTGCATGCCTCACGCGCCCTAGCCAGTGGACGTGGATGACGTGGATGGCTTCCTCTGACACTTACCTGGCCGCTAGACTGCCCATCGCCGGTTTTGTTCGCCTTCATCTGGTGAGGCTGAGTTACTAAGGTAGGGCACACCAATACAGGGCACACGAAGGTTGCACGAAGGCAACACGAAGGGGATGTATATGATACGTCACGCAGGTCTCTCTTGACCGGAACCATCACCGTCACGATTTTTCCCACGGCCAAAATTTTGCTGGGATGCAAGGCGAGCGTACCCTTCCCCGCCCCCCAGCTACGGGCCTTCGGCGCCCAAGGCCACCGGACTCCCCTCCCCGTCCTCTACAGAAGCCTCGAAACGATTCCATTACCAAGTCCCCACATTCGTCCCGCGTAATCAAGAAAGGCCGAGCTGATGGTCCTGACGCATCACCCGCCACCGTCTCCAGCGGCACCACGACCAACCAACCAGTCACCCCCACCCCCCGCCATGACCACGCCCCAAACTCAGCGCCCCCGCAGGCCGCAGTCCCTCAGTCCCACACAACGATCGACTACCTGTCCACCAAGCTCAGAAAGGAAGCAACGGCTTTTCTGGAGACACGCCGTGAATTCCAACAATGCATACAAGACCATTTCACAGATAACCCTGTGGAGATTCCCCAAGGCACGGAGGACAACCTTGCAGCCCTCCTCCCCGTGTTTATCGAGATCACTGAAACTCTTGAACCTTGGATATTAAACTACAAGCGCCTCGTCACTCCCGAACCCGACCCGGAACCCAGCATGGCTCCTGTATGCCCACCCAGCCCCACCACATTTGCAGAGGCCGTCAAGGCAAAACCTGTGCGCCCACATACCTCCCAGCCGAAGCGCCCCTCACGTCCCGCTCCTAAACGGAGCCCAACGGTGTCGCCCAAACCGACGATTCCATCCACTCGGTTGATCATTGTCCTGTCCAACGCCCACCCCACAAGAAACCACACCCCGATTCACTATGCAGGGCCATCAACAGCGTTCTAGATGGTCGGCTAGCAGTTAGCGCCACCTCCATGTCCCAGAGTGGCAACCTGGTTCTCCACGGAACTGCGCCAGCTTGCTCAGCCCAGGCGCTCGCAGCTCACCGCTCGCTGCTATGGAGGACCATTGCTCCACTTCTGGGATGAACCGATGCTGAACCATCCATCTACCCCGCAGACCCATGGCACAAGGTGGTTTTCCACCGAGTGCCAATCTTGGAGGAGGGAGGGCTTCCGCCGGATCAGGAAAACCCCAATCTGGTAATTAGTGACAATCCGTGCTAATTACTGATAATTGGCAGATTATCGAAAATTATCAAATTCGAAAGGTCCGATAATTTTAGTGATAATTTACCGATAATTGGTGCCAATTATCACCGGATTATCAACGAATGTCGAGGTTTTGAAGGGAATAGCAGGTGCTTCAAATCTTTATTCCCACTTTGTTTGCGTGAAAACTATGTATTGAACCTCAAACTAGACTACACATGCCAGGTATATAACTTGATACTGGGACCACCAAGAACCACCGACACTCATTGCTCGACACCGCCTCACCCATCTGCGAGCCGACGCTGAAGCAAACATGCGACTTTCATGAAAACAGCTATATCCGAAACTAATCAATATGAGTTACACTGCAAAAGAATCGACACGTACACTGTACAGCGCGTGCCCTATCGGCGGCGAAACCTGAACGCGGAACAGAGCAACCGAGTCTGGGGTGATCGTCAGCAAAAAAAAAATCTATTTGGAAAGGGCATGGTTACATACCTGACGATATTGAGGACGCGAGCGGGACGAAGCTGGATTGACTGTATGGTACATTAAAAAGAAAGGCAAGGTCAATATGAGAAGGTCAGTATGTGCTGTGACGCACTCATGAACAGGTGAGCCGAGAATGCCTGCCAGTGAAAGCAAGAAATTGCACTGAAATTGCACTGAATAATGCATTCATGAGCATGGAACAGGCGGAACGACGTCGGCAGCTTACCTCAACGGCGTGACACTGTAGTCTTTGAGGTGGGACCGGATGAGGCCGTCAAGGACGGCGTGGATCGAATGAAAAGACAAAGGAGCGGTGAGGGCAATGTCCACATGAGGAATCAAGTAGACATACCTGCAAGTCGCCGACCATGCTCGACCGAGGCCCACATTATAAATTGAGTGGTTATGAAGGGTTCCTACTGGCAGAGAATGACAAGGGTTGAGGAGGACAACATATGTAGGTCCACCGGGCGCCGTGTCTTGAAGAAAACCAAAAGACTGGCGGGGAGGGTCCAGGGAGGGGGATGGTGGTGGTTTGAGAGAGAGAAAGGTTGGGGAAGTTACGAGAATTATGTGCGCTGGCATGCCACGTGTATGATGCAATCATTTTTTTGTTGGATCCGAATTATCCGACGGCTTCCGAGGACGTACGGCATGTATCGGCTAAGGACTCAGTCGAATTTTGCGAACTCGATCCTACGCACTCAGCAAGAAGTCAACACATATCTTGCCCAGATTGCTAGTATTGCTTTTCTTTCACCAACATATAGACTTACAAGCATTCCTTCAGTTATTTGGCAAGTTTCCTGGCACATCACCTAAATGCCGATATTTTGATGATAAAGTTGCGGCATTACTGCCAATTGCCGAGAATTATTGAGCATTACTAACTTACTCAAATTATCACGATTATCGCTAAACCACGAAGATTATTGATAATTTACCAGTTTGTGTTTTTCCTGATGCACTCTACCAACTTCCAGGTGCACAGTATCGAATTGGTAATGTCCGCTTCCTTCACAAGCGGGATGGCATCCCCCAGTCGGAAGTGTCTGTCCGCGTGGACTTCATCGAGGAGGAGGATGCGCGCCGCTTCTTACAGGACGGCATCTTCCTCTATGGATCACATTGTCGGGCCACTCCGTACAAAGCTCGGGCTTCAAGCGGACGGCGCCCCCCGAGGTAATGGCTGACTGCCACTTATGCCCCATTTTTTCTTCACCTATGGTTCCTATGTCGAGCTATTGTTCTCACAGTCGATGGAAGCGCTCACCCACCTACTCCAAGACTATACTCTACCAACCACGGTCGAATCCTCACTAGAATTACTTTTTCACTTATTTATCGCCCTTCGGGCACCGCGTCTTAGTAGTTGGTTTACTTGTTGCGGTATAGAAATGCTGATACAAAAAAAAAATGATACGTCACGTGAGTTGATCTACTCACTGCGTTCAAGCTGCGTGTACGTTGGGATTTTTTAGCCGCCTCGCCGTCGGCTAGCCAGCGGTCCTGTCTAGCCGAGTCCAGACCACCTCGACACGTGCCTGCGAGCCGAGTGGTGACGTATACACACGTCTCGCCATCGACGTTGCGACGGTGGGCTTGCAAACCTTTATTGAGCGTTCTAGTCGTTCCTAGCCTGCACCTCACCATCTCCAATGTCTACCTGCACAGCTATACGGCCTTACTGGGCATTAATATTGCACTTCACCACTCGGTGCTCGGCTACTTCGGCTAGTCAAATAGGCAGACTGCAAGTCTTTCTTTCCGCTGTCTTTCCGATGTTATATTATGGGATTTCTTATGCACCCGTGTGATTATGAGTGACGATTTGCAGTCTCGGTCGCAAGTCTTTGTACACGATCACTCTATTGCTTTAAAATAATATCCAACGGAGTGCGCCACAACAGAATTCAAACCCGCCGAATGGCTTACCGGCATGAAAATTGTGCTATCTTCCGAGAATACCGGTTCACATTGGAGTGTAAACTATGTTTTCGCGTCCAGGATATGGCCATATCTCTCACAAGTCTGGTTAATCCAGTGATTTTCTCCTTTGCTTGTGAGATTCTTTGCAGCAGAGTATTTTTATGCTACTGGTATATAATCCTGACAACTCAGAGCCTACCGTCTCAAGCCAGCTATGACAAGTCGCCCAGATCGCATCCCGGGTCCTTCTGGGAAATCTACTGCCTCGCTCTTTGTCGCTGGTAACTTTGCTCACCTGAGCTCTCCTTTCTTGACTCATCTGCTTTCAGAGGATGGCACGGATCAGGTAGCGGGCTATGCAAGTCGGGGAAGAAATCCCTCGCGTGGAGGATCTCGGATGGGATTTGCTCCTCGTCAACTCAGGTCTCAGCTGCCAACGTTTGTGTTTTTCTTCAATGTTCTATCTCTGGAGTCACTGAATATTCCAGGCCCCCCAACGTCAACAATTCGACTGACGTTGACAATTCTCCTCCGAATCCACCGGGAAGCGAAATCAGTAGTGTTTCGTGAGTCTTGCTTGATTTCAACCTTCATTCGGAGCTCGCATTTATGAAAGATACAGCAACATCACACCTTCCGGACAGAGCATGTTGGCTGTCGCGTCGGAGTCCGCTTCGGCTGAGCCTAGAAGAAACCGGCAAGTGATTGCTCAAAATGTGAAGACCAGCAATCCCTACATTCTATCTATCACCCTCCTAGTCGCATTCCTTCACACTCGATCGCACGTGTCTTTCCGGGCTTGTGCCTTGGTCCTTCTTGCACTCCGCCTTCTCTTCGCTGCTATCCCTGGCAATATTCTTGGAGCCGATTCCTTCCCTCGTCAGCTATCTACCGTTTTCTTGGACCTTGGGCTTCGTGATCGGTTCAAAGTACACCCAATTTGTTTTATGTGCCACAGAATCTTCGATGCGGTAAATGATTCAACGAGCTTATGTCCGGACTGTGGAAACGAAATCTACCGCCCTCTAACTCAGTCATTGTTTCGTCGACTGTTTGGCAATAATACAGAGGAAGACGACGAGAGTATCCAGCCTACAAGGCAACTACTTGCTGTCGCGCCGATCTAACTTCTATCGAACGGGCTTCAGCACCTATTTTCTCGACCCGGTGTTGTTGCGGCTGTTAATTCGTGGAAGACACGGGAGCGAAACACTGAAGAGTTGCGGTGTATCCAAGATGGCGCTGTGTGGAACACAATCAAAGGTCACGATGACAGGTTATTCTTCTTTGGCGGGAATTCGGACAAGGAGCTGCGCATCGGTGTTTCTTTCAATTTCGATTGGTATGTTCTGATCTCTGCTAAAAATTACATGTCTCAGTCAGCATTGACACAGGTTTGGCCGCAAGACGAGCAATTACGGCCCGAGTCACTCTTCCGGTGCAATGAGTTTCAGTGTTCAAAATTTCGATAATGCTTTACGGTGCGTGACAAACAAAACTACAATGAATGCTATCGAGCTTATTATATCCAGGTACCGTACTGATAACATGCTCCTTGGCCCGATGCCTCCTGGACCATCGGAACAGACCTCGGAGCAACTTCAAAATTATCTGAAAATCGTTGTTGATGATTTACTTATGTTGTATGATCCCGGAATCCTGGTGCATCCAATTGAACACCCGAACGGTATGTCTTAATCAGTCGAATTGAAGCATTGAGTCATTGTGTATAGGTATACGATTGCGCGTTGCATTGCTGTCAATTATCGCAGATCATCCAGCGATGTGCAAAGTTTGCGGCTTTGCCGACCACCGCCATAATGAAGCACCATGCACAAAGTGTTATGTCACTCGTGCGGATAGATTTACAGAGAAATCCCTACGAAATGGTAGGCCAAATATCCTCCTTCCTGCTCGCAAAACTTAATCGAACAGGTTTCACTCCGAGAACTGGGGACGAACACCGTAAATTATGCTTTCAATATCAGGCCCTACAAACCGAACAAGAGCGCAAGAATTTCTTTGCCGAACATGGCGTGCGGTGGACAGAATTTGCTCGTCTGAAGTACTTTGACCTCACACGATGTACCGTGGTCGACCCTATGCATAACCTCTTATTAGGTTCGTTCCGCACTTTGTCTGTGAGATGATATAATTAATTTTTTGTTAGGGGTGGGGAAAACTCACTGGTATGAGCGTTGGATTCTGACACATACCCTGTGCGCGCCCACTCCGCGTGAGCCCAGGGAGCTTGGGATGATTCATAGCTTCCTTGAAACTGTATGCCAGTGACTATTTTCGAATAAAGTGGAATTGTTGGCTCATAAAACAAGTTTGAAGCACCGATGTGGGCCGGCCGTATTCCGTTCAGAGTTGGAGAGCCCGCTGGAGGTTCTCTGACTGCTGACGAATATAAGTTTGGACTCACAGGTCCTCTGGCAATGATCGTATGTCGCTCAAATGATTGTGTTGGAAATTCACTCATCGCAGCTTTCAAAAGATCCCGATTATCTGGGATAAGTTTCTTGAAGAAGCGGAAGATACACATGCTCGGCAGTTGACAAAGCATGAGGAAGTTTTAGCGGAATGGGAGGCTGCCGTCGCGCGCTGGACCCGTTCGAAGGCTAAGAACAAAGGGGAGAAGCCCCCAGAACCAGAGGGTCCCGTGCTTCGAATGATGCCCGGCGAAGACGAAAATTTTCTTGCATTTGCTGCGACCTTAAAAATTCTTCTTGGAAGCTGTATTCGTATTGACAAAGTACCCCGGGCACGAACTCTGCTCGAGACTTATCTGCTCCAATATGCCAAAGTGTGTTGTTGTCTTCTGATTATTTCGTTTGCTAACAATAATCTAGCTCTACGGATCGCAGAACATGAAGCCCAACCACCACTGGGCAGTACATGTTCCTGATCAGATTCTAGACTATGGCCCAGTATATTCGTTTTGGGCATTTTTGAGTGAACGGTTGAACAAAGTTCTGAAGAATCTGAATAGCAATAATTGAACCGGTGGTCGCCTCGAGGTTTCAATGGTGCGCGAGTTTCAACGCAGCTCCGGTTTGGATGGTGTGGTAAGCAATCATTGTGCCGCGACTTTGATGCATATTCATTTGGTCGCAGATGAAAAATCTCTTAGCAGATCCGGCATGCGACGATGTCCCACGGCAGATTCTTCAAGCAATAAATTCGGAACGCGATCGACAACAGGCTTTGGGTACAGTTAGGTGAGTCGACATTATTACCTTTGCCGGTAATTTAAAGAGGCAACCAATTAGATGAAGTTTCATCTCGTGTGATACCAGGGAACGTGGCACACAATTCAGAGAAACTTGACGATTGGATTCGGTATGGTTTGGAGCACTTTTACAACAAGGACAGCCCGCGAGTTCATTTTCTCCTTGCTGCCAACCCCGCCCCCAACACAGAGCCGCTCCGTGATCATGCAAGAACCTACGAATGGGCGTTGCTTGATGGACGTCGGATTACTCCTACATCTCGACTACAAGGAAACAATCCCGATCTAGGGTCTTCTATTGTGCAAGCTCGCATCAACGATACACGACATGTTGGCGAAATTCGGAGCATTTTTGTCCACCCACAGTCTAACATTGACGGCGCCTCCGAAACAATTCTGGTTGCAGTAGCGTGGATGAGGCGTTCCACCCATACACCACTTGAGAATCAGCCCGTCTTCATTTGGGACAAGTTGTAAGCCCCCATTTCAGTGTTGTCGCATTTGCGAAAGGGACTAATATTTACATTTTATAGCCCCGAGCTCGGAGTGGAAACCTGGGAATACAACCAATACGTCGATCCTCGCAGCCATGATCCACCAATGATCATGCGGCTTGCTGATGTACATTGCCAGGTTTCGCGCGGACGCACAGAAGGTACACCGAAATTATGGATAACCGCCACGATGGATCGAGTGAGCATTTTCTTTGTCATTAATATTGAAATATAAGTACTGAACTCCTTCCAGTTCCCGACATCACTCAATGCATACGGATTCGGAGACATCACGGAAGATACGATTATTTGAAGGATAGAATAGGGACGATACAGGACGAGGAATATGGTGCGTAGTGAAAGGAGGGTGTATTATAAGCGAAAGTACTGTAGCGATCGACAAGGATAATCAACAGTCGTTTGAAAAAACAGTAAAGTCAACGTCGTCAAATCCAGGAGGGTTACCGTAAGTGTTCCAATCATGCAAAGTTTCTTGATTTTCGTCGAGAAGTCTGTTGGTCTCAAGCCAGGGGACAGAAATACCAAAATTCCATGGCGCAACTTCAGGAATCCGTCGTGAAGTACGGCCGCTTCCTCGGACACGAATATATCTGATGGAATTCTTCTCGCGAGCGGAGAGTGAATCAAACCACAGTGCATGCATTGCATGACCGAGATTAGAAAACTGTCGGCAATTAGACTCGGAGAACCCCACTGTGAATGAAGACATACATCGCTCGAACGCCACTCTGGCTCCAAAACCTCAACAAATTGCATCTTGCTCAAAGCCGAAGGCGACGCGACCGAGATGCCTGCGAGCACCGCCATACGAACTTTCCAGGTGTCGAAGCTCTCACCGCTGCCGACCTCAGGTCCAGATTGCTCATCGGATTCGTGTGTTTCGTTGAGTACACCTTTCACAAAGGATAAAGGAATGTTGAACTTGGAAGCAAACGCCTTCGCTACCGATTCTTTCTGATCGTTTTTCTGAAATATATGATTAGTCGTGATCTTCGAAACAAAGGACAGCTTACCAGCACCCGTCGCTGGCGCCTGCGATTGAATTGTTTCTGTAGCTCCCCCTTCTCCGCAAGCGCTGGATTGTTTTGTTTGCGCCATTGGGGACGGAAATTAGAGAAGGAGTTTCGTGCAAGCTCCTCGATGATCGCATAGTCCCAGGTGACTTGAGAATTGGTTAGCTCGGCAGGTCGGAGGTGCTCATCCTGATAATTTGAGCATCGTAGTGTCAATATAAATGAGAAAGACATTTCTTTGTTCCCAACACCCGTCGTTGATCGAAATAGAGCAGATACAAATTTCTATTCAGGTAAATGTACCGGGAACGACAGTAGAGAATGTCCATCGTACCTGAGTCGCTGTTTTAGCCTCTTGCACGCGCTTTTCTCCTTTTGTATCTCCCAGGTAGATGCCGGAACGAACCAACTGAGAAGCAGCAGCCAGCGCCTCGTTGTGTGGCTCAGAGTCCGTGCCGCGCTCTCTGCGACGACCGCGTTTCGTGGCCTGTTTCTTACGTGAAGCAGCGACTAAGCGGGGGTCGGAACCGGCATCAGGGACGGTGGGCTCATCGAGTGGCGCGCGAAGCTCAACGGAGGCAAGCCGAGTGTGGAGAGCATTGTTATCGCGTTTCAGAAGCTTATTTTCTTCCTCGAGCTGATCCTGTCGCAAAGACATAGCGGCCAACATCCCGGCAATATCAGGTAGGGTGTGGTGTAGAGGAACACTGTCTTGCTCGTTCAGCAGCTGGGGCATTGACGCGATGCGCATGTTGTGATTCGGAAGGCAAGGAAGTCCAGAATTAAAGCCTCTACGATCGGCACTGAGATTCAGAGTCGTGGGCTCGTGAGCTTAATCGGCTGGATTGGAGAAAACAGGGGATACATACGAAGGGGGAGGACCACGGCCAATGGTATGTGAAGCCATCCCGCTATGAGTTCGACCGAAGAGACCAAGGTCGCCGCCGATTTCTTGATTACCAGAGTGATGAAATTGGCCGGCTAGAAAATCGCGCATGACGTCGTTCTCAGAGGATCCGCCCTCGGTTTCTTGCGGCAGATACAGATTGGGGCCACGGTTCCCATACATGGGCGAAAAGAATGAAAACAACAAAAAGAGCGAGAGGAAATGAATGAAGAGGGGGAGAGAGAGAGAGAGAGACAAGCGGATTCCGTTGCTTGGTTGCGGGAGAAGCGGCGAAGTTTATTAAAGAAGTATATATTGTGGTGGTTTTGGTAGGCAAAAAGCCTAAAACAATAGACGTGAGAGGCGCTAGATCTATAGAGAGGCCGACAGTGCACAAGCGACAGGGTAAGATCAAGGTCAATCGGAAGCCGCTCCGCAGCTCCGTTGCTGCACATAGACGAGGAGAATGGAGGTCGAGTAGATGGAGCTCAACGGGGGCGCCAATGAGGTTGGGTAGAGCAGGGAAGGCGAGGCGCATTCATCCACCTACATAGTTGCTGGCGAGCCAGTCGTCGCGGAGATCAACGGCCCTCGGCTCCGAAGTGACGAGATGGCCTGCCGAGTCTAGGCGCAGCTGGATGGCTCCGCGGACCTCCACGTGGCTCGCGCCTTGCATCAACGGCCCTCGCCATGTGCCGTTTTAGGAGCGCCTTGAACGCAGTGACTGTACAGCCGTTTTGGAAAGTTTATACGGGTTTCGGCATTTCTAACTCTTCGATTTGTGTCTACAAGTGTCTACAGTTGTTGACGTTCCCATCACCAGCTCCACTGCTGAGCAGATCAATGCTCAAGCTCTTTGCGCTCATCTGCGACGAAGTAGAGACAAACTACCTTCGTGCACTCATTGGGCCCGCCAGAGGCTCAGCTTGAGGCTCGATAGAGCTGTATGAGGCTCCATTCGGTTGCCGTTACTTCACGGCACTTAACGTCACTTCGGAGCAATTTGGAGCGGATTTCCCCCCAAAAATTGCTCCGAAGTAGGCCCCCGGTCACTCCCTATTGAGGCGGTCCGGGAAATTTCGCCGATTTTCGTTGGTTTTTCGCGGTATTTCGGCTCTGCAGACCTCAAAAAACCTGATTTTTTTTTTCTATGGACTGCGGGAATGTCTTAGTTTTGAGCGTCTGCATCTGCCCAGATGGTCAGATGCTTCAAAATGTGGCTGGTTCTCAAAAAATACCCTCCAAAATGGGTCGTTGATTTACTCTATGGGCGGACCGCCTCAATAGGTAGTGACCGGGGGCTTTCCGAAGTGACGCGAAGTGGCGCTAAGTAGCGCTCTTTTGTGTTACAGAATGGAGCCTGAGTTGTATTTTACCCAACAGTCAACTCTGGGGTTGACGGCATGGTCTCTTGAGGTGGAGCAAATGACAGAATCGTCAACAACTGTATACACAAAAATGAGGAGCAAGAAATGCCGAAACCCGTATAAACTTTCCAAAACGGCTGTACAGTCACTGCGTTCAAGGCGCTCCTAAAACGGCACATGGCGAGGGCCGTTGATGCAAGGCGCGAGCCACGTGGAGGTCCGCGGAGCCATCCAGCTGCGCCTAGACTCGGCAGGCCATCTCGTCACTTCGGAGCCGAGGGCCGTTGATCTCCGCGACGACTGGCTCGCCAGCAACTATGTAGGTGGATGAATGCGCCTCGCCTTCCCTGCTCTACCCAACCTCATTGGCGCCCCCGTTGAGCTCCATCTACTCGACCTCCATTCTCCTCGTCTATGTGCAGCAACGGAGCTGCGGAGCGGCTTCCGATTGACCTTGATCTTACCCTGTCGCTTGTGCACTGTCGGCCTCTCTATAGATCTAGCGCCTCTCACGTCTATTGTTTTAGGCTTTTTGCCTACCAAAACCACCACAATATATACTTCTTTAATAAACTTCGCCGCTTCTCCCGCAACCAAGCAACGGAATCCGCTTGTCTCTCTCTCTCTCTCTCCCCCTCTTCATTCATTTCCTCTCGCTCTTTTTGTTGTTTTCATTCTTTTCGCCCATTCCCTTGGCATCCCCCTCGATTGATGCGGCAGGTTTGTCCATGTTTGTTCCCACTTAGGCTCCATTCGGCTGTCGTTATTTAGCGGCATTTAGCGTCACTTTGGAGCACTTCATAAAAATTTTATGCCCAAATTTGCGTGAGAAATGCTCCAAAGTGACGTCAAGTGCTCCTTCAGTTTCTCCACACGCATGCAGTGAATTTTTCCCGGTGAAGTAAAATGTATTTACAGCAATTCCTGAAAATAATGGCAAACACCGATTTTTTTCGCGCTTTCCTAAAAAGGAAATTCGACGTCCTCTCATTCCTTCTCGCGTTTTTTTGGCCGTCTGTGAGCTCCTGCGGGCTAAATAGTCTCGGAAACCCAGACGTTCCTACGCAAATCCGTGAGGGCGCGGAGCTATTTCCTAATCTGTAATTATAATGACATTCTTTGACGTTTGATTGATTTTGAGAGGTGATGGGAAAAAACGCGTAGGAACGTCTGGGCCACTTTAATTGGGGCACCTACCATAACCCCTTCTCGGATTACCCCGCCGGCTCTGCTTGCTCGCGTCCGCCGCCAACTATAGGGCTATGCCTCCGGAGGGTGGAGACCGTCACCCTGCCCTCCGTGAGCGCTCTCAACAGCTCCTGGAAGATGCGCGGCGGCGCGCAGTCACCGAATGCGACTACAATTCAAAGCACACGCGCGACGCGATGAGCTTGGCGTACCGGCAGCGCACAAACAATACTGCATATGACTGGCAGCTAGCCGTTGCTGAGGCCCTTCTTTTGAAACTCGACAGCTTGGTCGTCGCAGGCACGGGCATGGGCAAGACGACCCCGTTCGTCCTGCCTCTCCTTCTTCCTCAAAATAAATCCAAGCTTGTTCTCGTTGTCTCCCCATTACTCTCCCTACAAAAGCAACAAGTATGTGTTAGCTTCTGCGCATGAAATTCTGTGTTCTCACTATGTTTCAGATGAGGACATTCACTCATCTCGGAATCTCTGCGGCGGCCGTCAATAATGAGACGTTGGACGATCATTTGCTTAAGGTGCGTAACCAGAAATTGCTTTTCATTTCTCTCTGGCTAATAACCATGTGTAGCGGCTCAAATCTTACGAATTTCAAGCCATCTTCGCCGGGCCCGAGATGCTCTTGGAAAACCCGCTATTCCACCCCTGGATCCGACGCAAGGACACACTCGGGCGTGTTCTTTTCGTCGCCGTTGACGAAGCTCATCTCATCCGCATCTGGGGAAGTGAATTTCGACCTCAATACCAACTGCTATCCCGCCTCCGCTCGCTGCACCCCACCCGCGTCCCTGTTCTTCCCACATCCGCCACCATTACACCGGAGGCCGAGCGCGAGATCTGCGCGGCCCTCGAGATCGATTTTCACAAAGCCTCTACGTTAACCTGGGCAATGACCGCGCGAACATTGTTGAGAGTGTTCATCTGATGAACAGCTCGACAGACTGGAACGCCGTTGTCCCTTTCCTCCCGGACGCCGCCCAACCGACTCGCTACTGGCCGAAAATGCAGATTTTTGTTGGCACAGTTATAGAGGCACAGCTGCGTTCATCGTGTCACAGTATCCGCCATCTGCCCAGCACAAAATTGACTACGTTCACGCGATCCGCTCAACCTCTGCACTGCGTCGGCGTACACGACGCTTTGCGCGCGGCGCGATCAAAATTCTCGTCTCAACCGCCATTGGGTCTCACGTATATTTCTCTTTTCCTTCTACTTTCCGGACTGCCGTCTCACCTACTGAGCAGAAACTGCATCGACTTTGCATCTTGCCAGTGGGAAGAGGATTAAGAGGTGGCGGTTTCCGAAGGAGAGGGTGATCTTTGAACTTGTATGTGGCGAGATCAAAGTCCGGAGAATGAATGAGCACAGCAAGAAGCAGCCGGGCATAATGGGGCCGTAACTTCTCGTTGTTGCTAGCCGCAAGGTCAAGGACACGTCGAATAGTGATGGGTGAGTCGAGGTTTGCAGCGCGTTGCTCTTTGAGCTCTTGGTTTGCGCTTGCGGGGAGGGGAGTAGCACCGGGTTTGAGGTAGACTGTTGCTGCTGTCCCGTTCGTAAGTTTCTGCAGGTTCTCAAGCCGCTGCGAGAAGATCTTGAACAAAATAACAACATTGTCGTAGGTAAGCACCCAGGGGTACTTCTGCACCAGCTCGCGCAACTCGTTGAGTGTCATCTGGGACATGCGACGAATTGCCTTGCTGATCCACGAATGGCTCATCACGAGCCCAAGCGCATTCGCACTTAAACCCTTAAACTTGAAGTAAATTGCAATCGTCTTTTGGAGACGGTTGTTGGTCCAACTTCGTTGGTACATGAGTTGAGAGATTGTGGTGACGGTGATCTAGAAGCGGTTTGAGCTTGAATGTATATAACACAGTTTCACTTACAACTGGGGAAGGACGCCGCCCTGGAAGGGAGTCCATGAACTGAACGAGGGTCGGAGCAGCAACAGACATGTGCGCATGAAGCTGGAGGAATGTAAAGCCTGTCAAGCTCTCAGCCCGCACATCTGTTGCGGTGTCGGTGGTGAGAAGCGGACTCAAGGCATCCATCTCCTTTTGCATGACCTCTAGACACCAATTTACCGCTACCGGAGCAAGGGCTTTGCGACCGCGGGTAGCGCGCTTCTTCTTCGCAGAGGCACTCCATCGAGGAGGCTTCAAGCAGTAGCCGAAGATATTGGGTAGCTCGTCGCTACACATGAAAGCCGTTCGCGCAGAGCAAACTGTTGCATCATGACTGGTGTATATCCCCTCGCACAGAAAGTCTAGCATTAGCGCGAGATTGAACCCAGTATTCTCGAGTGCCTGGAGACTTGCGATCATGCGGCGCTCAATCTCATCTTCACTGTTCAGATAGCTGTAACTAAGCTGTTCCAGTTTTCGTCGCAAGGCTCGCGTATGAAGAACATGCGGAGACCCCGTGGCATCGGCAGTGGCAGCATTCAACTCATCGGGGTCAAGTTCTTCATCACCGTCAATGGACGGTGTTGGTGATGGGCTGCGCGATTGACTGGGCTCCCAGTCCGAGTCTGTGTTGATGTATCCCTCCAGGTTGTCATCATCCGAAGATCTCAGGAAGATCGAGCTCATCGTCACCGTCGAGGCCAAGCGACGGCTCAATGTTGCTGTTGCTCGATACCTCGGGTACGTCCCGGCTGATTGGGAGATCTGGCCCAGTGGCGGCTGGCGGGAAGCTTTCAGAGCTTGTGTTGGCGTCGAGGGTGGACATTGTGGCCTTAACAGGCAAATTTTCCGTAGTTTGGGGGTTATGGTAGGTCGCCCGCAGGTCGCCCGGTTAAAGTAGCCCAGACCTTCCTACGTCCCCGCTGCCATCATGACCAAAATCAATCAAACGTCAAAACTGTCATTATAATTACCGATTAGGAAACATATCTGGCTCTGCAATTACGCCTACAAGGACTACGTAGGAAGGTCTGGGTTTCCGAGACTATCCCTCCCGATCCCACAATCGCCAATTTACGCGCCACAATTTTGGGGGCAGAGGATGATATTGACCGATATGATGCAGAAATTGCCAAGCTTAAAGCAGAGATGGACCGACTGGCATCTGAGCGAGGCGTGTTAGCTTCGTATGCTACTACCTGTCGCAGTGTATTGGCACCCATTCATCAGCTGCCAAACGAGTTACTGGCGGAAATATTTGACTTGTGCTTTCCGCTGGAGTTATGTCGAATAGGCCACGGTATAATTCCTGCAGAAGAGGCAGAGCGTGTCTCACAGCGCCATCTTCGTCAATTAGGACAGTGACAAGCGAGAAAAATCGTACTAATTAAGTAATACGTCTAATAGGTTTGTTCGCGTTGGCGCGGAGTCGCAATGGA
Source organism: Favolaschia claudopus (assembly GCA_037176885.1). NCBI lineage: Eukaryota > Fungi > Basidiomycota > Agaricomycetes > Agaricales > Mycenaceae > Favolaschia > Favolaschia claudopus. The sequence goes on along the minus strand of JAWWNJ010000136.1, from coordinate 213,319 downwards.
AACGCCGCAGCTATGGTCAAATATCGTTCTCGATATACGCCTGTGGGAGGCCTGCGCCCCGTCGGATCGGATACTTCTTCGGCGCCTCAAATCGTCCTTACATCGAGGGCAAACCCATCCTTTGGCTGTACGAGTGGGCGCTGAAAACGTTCGCGGGGCACAGAACGATGCCATCGAGCTTCTGTGCAAGCACTCCCATCGATGGCGCTCGGCGTCCCTCGTGTCGTGCACCCCAACAATTGCTTTTCGGCTACTATGGTGGTAAACCAGTTGGAGAGCCTCGCTCTCCAGGTGACTGGCTGGAAGGGCACGAACTTCTTCTTGAAAGCGTCTCGTTTGACAGCCCTGACTCTCACTAACATGGGATTTGATGACATTCCGGATCTGCCTTGGGATCAAATACAGTCATGCATATATGAAATGCTCCTCGATGCCGAAATCGATATTCTGCAAGTCTCCCTCACTATTTTATGCCTCGCAGTCGGTGCCACCGAATTCACTTTTTATTGCGCGCGGCATACCACCCCCCCTGCCCCCATCGAGCTTACACATTTCATCCAACATTAAAGAATTCAATGTCGGGGTGAATGCCGACGTATGGTCCGTCAGCTACCAGTTGCACGACTGTCTGACCCTTCCGTGCTTGGAATCTTATGGAATATTTCCCTCACTCCACATGGAACCCCCCGTGTTTTGCTCGGAACATTTTCTCGCTTTCGCAGACCGATCCGCGTTTGCAGAGCATCTTCTCCGTCTTTCCATCCATCCAGTTGTCACGGGCGCGGAGCTTATACTCTGCCTTAAAGCTCTTCCCCTCCTCCAAGAGCTGGTTGTCTACGAGCACGGAAGTGGCTCAGATCATGCAATCTCTGATGACGTTTTGCAGTGCCTGGTCTACAAGAAGGATGACTCTGGCTCGTCGCTTATTCCGTCGCTTAAGTTCTTAGACCTGACTTCCGACGTCAACTTCACCGATTCAAAGTACTTGGAAATGATCTGCTCCCGTGTCGAGAGAATGAAGGTAGTCGGGCAGCTCGAGTTTAGAGCCAACCTATGGCGGAGCTGGGGGACAGTGCCTGAGCGAGACGTCTCTGCGCTTTTGGTGGGGATCGACGAGATGATTAGAAAGGGCGGTTTGGTCTTCCATTCCGACTTGGGCACCTAAATCTGTCCAGGATTAGAACTCCAAATGGGTATGGTGGTGCGAAGGGCAGGGGTATATGTTAATACGCCATCAATTTGGCCGCCGCAACTTTCTTAGTCTCGTAGGAAAAAATTGATGTTTCGAGTAATCCTGAGCGCAGAACAATTCAAAATTCCAAATAATTCGACTCAGCCGTAACGTAATTTGTCGAGAATATGTAATACTTGTTGAATACTTGGAGGCCCATGTGATAGCCTTCGATGCCTTCTTGAATAAATATTATGATACACTTGTAACGTATGTAGTTCATCTCAATTCGACGCGAACTTCGCACATAAATGGGGTGAAAATTCATTCAAACAACGCGATGTTCGACATGTTATTACATGAGTTTAGGCATGTCTTAATCCGATTTTCCTCCAGAAAGTCGCGAAATTCGCCCCAAAAAATGACGGCGAAAGCGGACATACAGTCGAAGCTGTCATAACCCATAGCTCCCATAACCCATAATCTCCCTTAACCCATACATTTTGGGGGGTTTTTGACCGGTTTTTGGCTGGGATAACCCATAAATCTATCATATCCCATAGCTTTTTGGCCCTACCTAGTACCGAGGGCTATGGGTTATGACAGCTTCGACTGTATATCCCGTGAACGGTGTTCACGGGTTCTCAGGGTGAAATTCGCATTGTGGACGTGAAGTTCACCCTCATTCGGGACGAAAATTAGGTGCATACTGCGTGGAAAAACCCCGTGAAATTCGCCTGGGCTGCGGTTCACAGTGGACATGGCGGAGAATGTAAGAGAAGTAAGAAGCACAGACAACGAAGTTCAGAGCGAGAAGAGGCTGTCGAGAGCGTCGAGGACAAGATATTCGATCGTTGATCGCTGTCTCGAGGGTCTTAGTCAGCCGGCTTTGCGCTTGACAGTTGGCTCCGAGTCAACATCGGCAACCCTGTCAAAATTCGATGATGTCAAACCTGGTATCACCGCATTTGGAAGGTGCAGCACACCTCTCCCGCACCTTTCTACAAGCCTCATAAAATTGAAACTCTACTGGGAACGCATTCTGAAGCTATTTGAACACGTATGGGGATAAAACCCCGGTCAAAATCGGCAAAAAGCGATGTTGTGGGACTCAGGGGCTCGAAAAAAATAAATTCCCAAAAGGGAAGGAGGGAGGAGAGAAAAAGAGAGAACTCTTTGCCCCCCTTGTTCTCAGCTCTGAATTCAGCCAAGTATGGTTTTGAGTGACAATGGAACCAGCTGGCATGCCCAAAGCTCCGCGAAATATCTTTCAGAATAAATGCTGGCTTCGGCGTTTGACTTCAGGAAAATCGTGGGAAATTGCCGTTTTTTGAATAATTTTGCGGAAATTGCCGTTCATCTCGTGCTGGGAACGATCGGAAGTGAATAGTGGATGTCCCAAAAAGGTTTTTTCCGCGGCCCGACGAAGGCTCACGCCCGCATCAGCCAAAGGGGGCTCCAAAGAGCCGTATGTTGATCTTTGTTTGATCAAGATTTGATCTGGGTCGCGTCAGCGTCAAATCTTTGTTAGAATCGAGAGCTACAGTTCAACATCTCATAATGCATATGGTCATAATTCATAAAGCTCATTTTGCATCAAATTTTGGGGTCCACCTCGGTCCACCGACTTGGTAGGCGGGGGATTTATGCATTGGATATTGCATAAGGTTGATGCATTATGGGTTCTAATGTATGAAATTCCCATCGAAAAATTGTGAATTAGGTTTGAGTGAGGCTAAATCAATCAGTGTTGCAGGCAAATGAAGTCGCCAGGTATTGTGCTTGCTACCTGCTTCTAAAACAACCAATCAGGTCCCCTTCAAAGGCTCCCAATGGCAAAAACCCTCCGATAAAACAGTCCGACAATCAAAGTCCTCCAAGGACACTCCCAAAACATCAGCAAATGTTCCACAAGCGACAGGGCAGGCCCAGATGACTCTTTATGGCTGACTGAATGTCTTCACTTTGTTTGTTAAAGGGTAATATCAATCCATCAAACCCGACACTCCAAGTCGAACCCTATATGTATACCGGTTCCTACGATTTTCCGAGACCAGGAAAAGTTACTTCCTGCAAGAAAAATAGCCCAACAGGAAGCATGGGTAGCAAAAAGGAATGTGTATATTGTTTCGCATTCAAATCAACTATTTTCTCAGAATTTCTTGTGATTTTTGTGGCGATGTCACAGAATGTCACACTATGTGACAAAATCAGAACTGCATATCGCTCATAATGCATAAGGTGGAGGGCTGCGGAGGGGTCCACGGACCTTATGCATTATGAGATGTTGAACTGTACGCCGAGCCTCTGCAGCGAAGTAATTATCTTCACTACTGACTATGTACTCAAAAGTTTTTCCGCAGTAGTTGCTCAGAGGTCAGTAGCTCATGCTGTACATCTTTCTTGCCTCCCGATTCTCATTTTAATTTTGCCTTTCATGGACGTACATCGAGTTGAAGAACAATTGGTTGATAACCGTTGATTGTAGAGTTGAAATTCCGGTGCGTGTCCATTGCTTCAGGTCGTGGATGAAATGAACCTCATTCAATGTCGCTTAGGGTCCTGTTTATAATTCCCAGAGCATTTATAAACGGTTTTTTGAATTTTTTTCCCCAGCAGGGCGTTTATAAAACCACCCCGCCAAATAGGGTAAAAAATGGCTTTTCCGGTCATTTTTTGTCATTTTTCGCCCCAGCCACCGTCCTTGAGCTTCTATGAGCGAAAAAAAAAATGCTTCTCGCCTACATATGTGAGTGCTTGCTCAGTTTTTTTTTACTTTAAGGCAATTGTTGGCATCAGAATTATAGTGATCGATGCGCCGGCAACCTGGGTATTGTGATATCGGCATCCAAAACGAAAGCAAATTGAAAGCCGATTGTGCTGGGTCCTTGAATCGCACTCACTCTCAAGAAATGTACAGTCCAAGTCGCCCATCTGAAGGTCCCAAACACAGCCACCTGTGAATTAAAAACAGAGAATTTCGCTCGAACCAATAAAAACATGGTTTATAAACCGGTGTTTATAAACATGTTTGTAAACCGGATCAATAACCAGGACCCTAATGTCGCTTGCCTGAGCCTCCAACCACGGACGCAGTACAAATTTAATTACGTTGGTTTCGTCCCATCCTTGAATGTTAGTGATGTATTCTGATTGACAGAACATTGTCTTGTTTCTTCCTTTTCCCTCTGCTACTATCTCCACTACGCTCTTCCTCCCTCCCTCCCCTGCTCTAATATACACGGTGGTCCGGTGGCAAGGGGGAATCGGGATGCGAAAATCGGATAAGGGTTTTTTTTTTTTTTTTTTTTTTTTTAAGCATGCAGTAGAGTTCGTGCCATATCAATTCGCGACGCCTCGAATCCCGCTGTTATTCTGCCAGAGCAGTTGACTTTCTCTGTTGTTTCTTGGTATCATCATCACTGCATATACTTTATTCGTGGTAGGTACGAAACACTGATTTGCGCCTCGTTAGCTACAGTTTGCCCGTTGAGTGTAAGGGACACGTGGATCTCAAAAAGTCTAGTTTCCCGCTTGATAAAGAGGTTTCGGCCTATGGGCACCCATATGCCAATCGCCCAAGTTCTTTCACTCGCTGATTCCGCCTCAATTCGGGAGCATCTTGTGATGACAATCTCTTTGCCCTCCGCTGCATTGCCCATGGGTACGCCGCGTGTGAAAGTGCCCATAAATTCAACAGTGTACCTGTCAGGATCTACCGCACACTTCTGGTACGGAAATTGGAAGGATCGTATAAGGGGTATGGAGGAGCATTTGACCGCAGGACGGAGACTGGCGGATGTAACGGTTTTCGCATCCAGGCTTGTGATACAGACGGGCAATATGATCCAAAGCGGAGACCTGATATTTGGACGATGAGTTGAGTCGACAGTGACAAGAGAATTGATAAACAAACTGGTCATCGTCACGGCTCCATACGTCGTAATGGCAATGTCGCAAGTGGATGATAGGCGCAAGGGGGACTGTAGGAAGCGGCAAGTCCATTCTTGGTCCAGTCAAATAGATTCAAATGACTCTGAGGGAAAAAGTAAAGAACGTGTCAGTCACGTGCCGAGTTGTAGATAAGGTAGAGTTTGTCGCGTTTGAACTTTTGCCGTAGAGGCTACTAGAGCGAATTTTATAAGTCCCTCAACGCATTACAGACAAAATGAGGTGTAGTGAACATCCCGAGAAACTCCGAATGTGTGCCTAGCAGCGGTGGCGATCCCGTCGTTGAGGTACGGAACGCGCTGTAAACAAGGATAAACAAACGCGTACCATTTCGACCGAAGATTCAGGTCACAGGTCACAGCCGGTTACTTAGGGTCCTGTTTATTGAACATGTTTGTAAACAGGTTTATAAAATGTTTATAAACACCGGTTTATAAACCTGTTTTGAAATGGGTTGGGCCAGATTGGCTGGTTTTTAATTCGTATCAGGTGTGTATTTTACCCCAATGTGGGCCCAAATCAGCCACAGTTCTGGCAACTTTTCTGCTGAGCGGAGACGTCGGAGGATTCTTGTTCAATTTGTGTCCACTTTGGAGGCGAAACCACACCGGTGGAACTATCCGAGGCATCAATCACCTATATCTGAAGGCAACAATTGCCTCACAATGGACGAAGTTCAACAACCACATCCAATTTATATGCAGGATTGTTCTTATACTGCATTTATTTGCTGCTAAAAGTTCACTAAAGCCGCCTGGAGCAAAAAATCGTTCAAATCAGCGGGAAAACTTGAGTTTGGGGTAATTTGGCAGGTATGTTTGTAAACCGGTTTATAAACACCCTGTTTACAAACAAAAATTAACAAACCGTTTATAATTGCTCTGGGAATTATAAACAGGACCCTACAGCCGGTTTCGTTTGATGTGTGTAAAAATCGCCTTAATTCAAAACAAAATTTTACGGGCACCTCGGAGTGCGAAATTACATAAGTTTGATGAATCTTCGGACGAAATGGTACAGTAATACTTTGACAGTACTACGCCCTTTTCCAAGGGGTGTCCGATCTTGTCATCGGACACACTATCAACTGCACGTGCTCTCTACCCCCCTTCCATATCGGGTTGGTGTGGCGAGAGAGAGAGAGAGAGAGAGTCGGTTAACGGCACAAGCTACTCTACGTAGCTAAGAAGCCGGCGCAGTAAGTAACTACGCAATAAGTAGGGTATCGTATGATAAATAATATCGTCTGCGAGCGGGTATTCGCGTTGCTGTTCAAAGTATCCAATCTGCTAGTGGGCTCGGCGTCTGAAGCGTGCGGTAAACTCGAAAGACAAGATGGAAAAGGCCGGTGGTGAGAAAATGAAAGCATATAACCTGGAGGCATAAACAAGGGGGCACCGGCAATCCAACCGGCGACTAAGGGCTAGTTAGTTAGTCCGGCCGTCAGGCCGGAAAAAAAAAAATTGACCCCCAAGTTTGTGGGCGGGAATGAGCTTCTGGTAGTCTATTTGAGTGAGAATCACTGTGTTTGAGCTCTACATGTAGCTTTTCAGAGGATATAGTGCTACTCCTCTGTAGTCAGTCTCAATGTGGCTTTGTTTGGTGGAGCTGTCAACCTGATGTAGACTCTTTCGGCTTTACACCACCACCACCACCGTCCAACGGTGAGGATTTGCTCGTGGTGAGATTTACGCATCGGCTACTCGTTGGTGCAGAAATCACCGTCACCAACACCAACACCATCCTCCTTCACCTTGAGTGACTCGAGTCTTGCGCTGTCAAAATATCTGGTCGACACCACCGCACGCCGACATGGATTCCGTCTCTCCATCATTCCCGCGACGCTTTCATTATCATTCGGAACGGCCTTGGGTGCCTTCTCACTTTCCTGACCGGAACGACAGATCGGCTTGTGCGAGGTTTAGGTTGGCTCGCAAACGACGTACATACGCCGCTTCCCCGTCGTCCTGCCCTGCAGCGATTTCCAGCGAAGTAAAGCTCTGGCGTGAAGTGCTCTCACTACGACAGCAGTTCAATGAGCTGTCAGCTCTCATGCTTGAGCAGGCCCACAACATCGCTGCACTGCTGAAGTTACAGGACAATTCACCGCCAATGCTGCCCTCATTCCTCACCCAGCACAAACCTCCCTCGACTGCTGCGCACCCGATCCCCGAGTTAGGCGACGCCACCATTGACATCATCGGTGACGAGCCCGCTCCCGTGGCGCAGCCACTGCAGTCCACCGTGTCAGACGCACCCATTCCTCCCCTTCCAAGTGCAACAGAACCACCCTTGCCGATCATGCAAGCATCGGAGATACCTTCCTCCACTGCCCATTCCCGTCCCCGACCACTCCGTGACGCAGATATCGCTCTGCCGAAACTTCGCGGGATGTTCAATCGGACTCGGAAGAAGGCTTCACCGTCTTAGCTTTGCAGGACGGGAAAGAGCTTATCGATGGAATTTTTTAATGGAACTTTGTGTGCCAGATTACGCATTTCTCATTACCATTTCTTCACGACGAGTTAGCGCGGTATATTAGTTTATACTTATTTACCGGAGTCTTATGTAGACGGAGCTAACCAAATAAACCTGTTACCTGTTGCCATGTTTTGCCTTCTAAAGAAGGATGTAAGCATCCAGTCGGGTCTGGATACTCTTCTCCAGACAATAGAACAGTAACTGGCCCTTCAATAAATTTATTTGTGGGATGAACTTCAGATCAACGCAGTCCGGCGACTTAACCGTGAGAACATATTGCCGTATATAGTGCTTACGTTAGTTAGTTAGTCCAGCCCAGAGGTCGGAAAAGAAAAAAACGGCCCTATATATTTTTTTAGAATGCCGGTGCCCCCTTGGGCATAAAGAATAAATAAGAGGGATGGCCAGTATGTTTCTTCATCCAAGACGAGTTTGTTTGGTGGTCCGGGTGGGATTCCGGGCCGTTTCGGCCGCAACGCGTGGTGTTGGCATGGCGATTGGCGTGGAACGCCGTCAGTCTTCATCCCCAGTGAGAATCCCAGCTAGATAAATCGAGCCAGATAGAGGTAGAAAGAGAAATCGAGGTGAAACGAGGCAAAACGAGATCGAAACGAGAAACGAAAACACACAGAAACACATGTTTCCCTGCGACTCTCCGTCCTCGACAGACCTCGGCGATTCTCTTCACCAAAGTCGCCGATGGCGTCATCGCCGCGTCGTCAAATAAATGAAAGTCGTACGATTTGGACTTCTCCTTATTTCTTCCCTCCTCCCACTTGCCTCCCACCACCACCACCACCACCCCGCCCGCCTCTCGCCTACCTCGTCCAGCTCCCGCGCGCCTCTCCCACACGACTCGCCCGCTCTCACACGCTCATCGCTTCGCCGCCCACACTGGGTCTCTCTGCTATCAACTGGCGTGCTCGCCATCTTCCAGCCGCCGGTTTTTTTCTCACTATCTGCTCGGTCTGTTACTAGAAACTCTTCCCCGCCACTCGCCGTCGGTACCCCTCCTTCCCTCCCAACGGCGGTCATGGTGGTTTTATCCCTTGTCGTGCTGTCCGCTCGCCTCGCCTCGATGTCTCAAGATCTCAACTCGCCTTGGCTTAATTTCTTGGCAACATGGTCCTTCATCTGAACAAAGCCGTAGAAACTCGGTATCGTAAGTTCTGCGTCTGCCTTTGATCGTGCGGTCGCCAATTTCAATATCTATGGTTTGTCTTTTATATATCCTGCTGCTCCTCACTCATGTTGATATACGTATCCAGGACTCGCCAGACCTTTACAAACGGTACGTGTTCCTGTTTTTGCTTACTATCATTTATACTTAGTGTCGTTGTTCTTTTTCCCTAGGACCTCGCCACTGCCGGCTCTCATTGGCACAGCGGCTCCGATAACGCATAGGTACTTACATATGTGAGTCTTATATGTTTCACTACTTTCCTGTCGACTGCGCTTTCTGAACTCTAAGTAAGTAGGAATATTCTGTTCGCTGCTCGCTGCAATGCTAGCGGTACGTATGTGCGCTCCATTTGGCCGTCTTGTCTTGGACTTATTCCACCTCTTCTTCCTCCAGCTTCCATTATTACCTGCTTCAAAAATGCTTGGAAGGAACTGTGGGCAAGTTTGGGTACTCGTAGATGGGTTGGCACCAAAGGGTTTTAGCGCACCGATGTACCGTAGTAGCCAATATTCAATAAATCCGATTTATATTCATTTTTATATCACCATGGAAAGCTCGAGGTACCTCGATGTGAATGTCCACATCTCACTGCATCTCGATGGCACTCAATCTACCTCGAAAAGTCGGCGAGGTGGAACGAGGTGAGTCCGGATTATCGAGATACAGCGAGAAGCCATCAATTTCTCGTGCTACCTCTTTCCAGCTCGATATATCTAGCTGAGATTCTCACTGGGCTTCATCGTCACTGTCCACGCTCCCCTCAGGTTCCTCTTCCCCTCCTTCCCCTTCCGAGCCTCCTTCCTCGTCACCGACCTGGTAGTCTTCATCGTCTCTCATCTCTACTGGCTCCGTCGTATCCCGTGGCCTCCCCGTCTTCGTGAAAGCGCCGGTCTTCTCCAAGAATTTGGCCAACGCCTGCAAGCCGTTCGTGGTACCCAGAATTTCCGGGAGCGAAATTTGCCTCGACACTTCGCGGAGCACCCCGCGATGTTCTTCGTATCTCTCGCATTCTTTTAGTACGTGTTCTCTCGTCTGGAATTGTTCTCCGCACTGACAAGCGATTGTTTCTGTAGGCACGAATTTAGCGTAGTATTCCCCAATAAAAGCGTGACCTGTTCTGCATTGGACTAGTCGACCATATACTTCGCGTTTGGTGTCCGTGAAGTGAGCTTTGGGCTTCAAGGCTGGCGGAATCCGATCGGCGGCGGCGAATCTACCGGTGGGGTATGCTCTCTTCCATTTATCAGTCCACTCCTTCAATACTTTCTTTTTTGCTGCCCGTCTTGCATGCGTCAGCGACGTGGTCTCGTCCGCGCACCACGTCTCCGCTGCCGCTTTTGCAAGTTCATCGGCTCGTTCATTCCCGGGAATACCTTCGTGCCCGGGGGACCGGTCGATGTCGACTGTGTGGCCCGGGTCCTTGTTGAGGAATTCTTCAACGTAGCGCCGGAATCGTTGAGCATGCGACTGGCCGGCGGCGGGCTTTGGATCGAAGATGCATCTCGGAACGGCCGTGTTATCTGCATAGAAGTGAAGGTGTTTCACTTCTGGGTGTGTGTTGGAGTATGTCATGGCGTCGTGGGCCGCCCACGCGAGCCCCGCCAACTCGGCATCGTAGACCTCTGATTTGGATCCCATGGGTCCGATTCTCGCTGTGCGCTCGCGGCCACGTGGTAGCCCACCGCGCTGTAGCCCACACATCTTCTCTCTTGCTCTCTGTTCTCCAGTAGAGAGCCGTCGGAGTAGAAAGCTAGGTGGTCAGGGCAATATTCATACTCACTGACCTTTGCTTTGTGCGCTTTCGCCGCATCCTCCTTCTCTACTTTGCCCTCATTTGCGTTGATGCGCACCCGTCCGTTGTAGTCTTCTGCAACCTGTCTCCAGGGTGCCGATTGGAAGGGGCGCACCTTCTCGCCTCGCTCCGGGGGTACGTTGACTTGGCCAGTTTCTGCAGCCGAGTGGTTTTGGGCGGTTTTTTCCTGTTTCTGTTAACTCGTTTGTGTGGTGGGAGGGGCGGCGGAGCGGCTGCGGGTTCGCCTTCTCGCCATTCGCTCGGAAGTCTCTGAATCACGGGGTTCCGGTGTCCGAGTTTATGGAGGCGTACAGCGTATTGATCGCGGATGAGGTCGAGGGTATGCTCCAGGGGCGGGATGCACGCCTCGAGTTTGAGAGCTCGTATGGGCGTTGTTCGAAAGGCGGCAGTGATGTGACGCAATGCTTGATTTTGGACCGTGCGTATCATGTCGATGTGATTTCTTTTCCCTATCCACCACACCGGCGCTACATACGTGAGTACCGGGAGGACACAGGTCCTGTAGAGTGTTCGCAGGTGTTCCTGCGATAGTCCCTTGACGGTGTTAGCGAGCATACGTGATCCGTTGACTTTGGATCGCGCGCGTTTCGCTAGGCTTCTCACATGGGGGTCGAATGTCAGACGGTCAAAAAGAACCCCTAACCATTTGAGGGTGGGTCCCACCTCGATCACCACCTCCTCCCCCTCGTCGTCTTGGAATTTAAAAGGCGGTTTCTCACCATCGTCATGCCTCCATGAGTGATTCATTCCTTCTGTCTTGTCAAACGCTGCTGACAACCCCACCCTTTTCGTCCATTTCTTCGCCGAGATGAAGCATCGTGCCAAAATCCAAGTGTTGGTCTTCAAGGAAAGCGAGGACTGCAACAGCTTGCCATCATCAACGTAGAACTTGAGGTTCGGTGGAGTTGGTTTGTCGTCTTGCACTGAGCCTTTCGTCCACTTCTTGGCGCCTTCCTCGAAGAGCTCGAGAAGTTCCGCCGTGTAGAGCATTGCGAGGACTGGTGATACCGGTGAGCCCTGTGGTACCCCGTTCTTTACCGGTTTCATCTCGCCGATCTTCCCATCTAGGCACACGGCCGCTTCTCTGTCTGTGAGGAAGGACTCGACCCATCGAACGAGCGCTAGCGGTAAGCGTTTGCGTCGCATTTCTCGTAGTAATCGGTTGTGATTAACGTTATCGAAGAAACCTGAAATATCGAATGTCAGTACTGAAGTACACGAGGCCGTAATTACGCGCGGCCTCGACGTCCTCGACATAGAGTAGGACGTTACAGCGTCAATTGTGGAGGAGTTCGGGCGCGAACCAAACTGGTTCTCGGACACCAGGTGGTGTGTCCCGATCAGGTGCGCCAGTCTCACTGCGACGACCCTCTCTATCACCTTACCCAAACATTCTAGCAGCTGAATCAAGCGGTAGGCCTTCGGGTCCGAATAGTCCGACTTCTTGGCTTTGCGTAGCGCCACGGCGATCGACTTCTTGAGCTCGCGAGGGTGATGTCCGCTGTTGATGCATTGTCGCACGAACGCAACTATCAACTCTTCGTCCACCCCCCATGCTCGGCGTACCACTAGAAAGGAATTCTGAGAGATCCCCGGCGCCTTTCCGGGGTCTTGTTCAAAGAGGGATTGCCGGATTTCCTCTCTTGTGATCGCTACGTGGTCGATATCATCTGGATGCGGTTCGAGGTTGGGTGGTTCATTGTCAGGGAGGTCCGGCGGCAGCTTCATCAGTATGTCCCGCAAAGCATCGCACTTGTCTTCATGTCGTACTGCTGGCTGACGGCCATCTGTCCGTTTAATGGCAGGTGATGGGTAGTTGCGCGTTCCCTTCGACCATTTCGTAAAACTCCAGACGTCCTTGGGTGTGCTTCTTCCAATGTCTTCTGAAAGAAGGCCGTGCGTGTCCTTTTGTACACGCGCTTGAAGCGGTCAGTAATGGTGCATATGGCTTTTACCAACAACGGGCACGTCTTGCCCGTTTGCAGCTTACGGGCCTGTTGCTGCTCCTCGTTTCGTTTCTCGTTCAGGTCCGTGAGCTCCGTCGACCACCATTCCTTTGCCTTGTTGCTGGGTCGCAGTTCGGGGACTGCAGCTGCAGTGGCTCTAGACATGGCATCTAAAAGTAAGGCGGCGTCTTCGTCCGGGTTGGTGTGGCAATTAAGTTTGACGTTCAAGGTTTTGCTCGTTGCCGAGGTCAAGGGTGTGCGGGCCGGTCAAGCCGGCACACCGGGCAGGGAGGGTGGTTCGGCCGGGAGGGCCAGAAAGAAAAAATAATTGATTATTTTTTGAAGGGGCGGGAGGGGTCCCAGCAGCACAAAAGCAGCTGGGGACCACTTGTTTTCTCGTTTTTAAGACAAGTAACCGTCGTAAAAGGGTCCAGGCATGTTTCCCAACCTTCACCGTTGCATCATCCCTTTTGGGACTACTGACTTTGCTTGTATTTGTGGTATTTCGATATAAGTTGGAGCGGGAGATAAAATGCTCGTACCTTTCCAGTGAGCGTAAAGAGGTATAGAATAACATATACGACCTCCAACAGTTGCTCTGAGCTCCTAGTTTTGTTTGCGCTGGTCAGCACGGCTATATCACGTGAAGAATTACTCTATTTGGGCGTTATGTAATGCTTACGTGGCAGGGAGAGGTCGGTTTGAAAAAAAACGGCCCTAAGTATTTTTTTTTAGTTTCCGCACACCCTTGGCCGAGGTTGCAGTCCGAGGTTTTGACACTGATATTGGTTAGTGTTCGTGGTTTAGCGACTGCTTTGTGGTTTGTAATTATGGATTTTGAGGCATCTAGGCATAAGTACTCTATTTTGTCAGGCGGTGTTTCCAAATCGAGCTCGGCTCTAAGCTCAGATCCCTCGCAAAGCGTCGGTGGGTGATTTTAGAAACACCATGCTAATATAGGCAGCACCAGATTTTGAATCTTTCTCCAGCGTCCCACAGCGAAAACTGTAACTTTTTATTTTTTTCAACCTCGAGATTTGGCGGGGTGACGTCTATCTTATGTTGCATTAAATATAAATCGTTTAATGGACGATAAACTAAAGGACCCCGCGCACGGCCGCAAAAGATATGAGGCACGAGTGCGTCGGTAACCACAAGAAAATGATTACTCCTTAAGCTTGGCTTCAAATCTTGGCAATAGTAGACGAAACACAAAATAAATGTGTACGGTTTAGAGACGTGTAGACTACTTTGAGACTACTGAGGATTCTTGCGCTGAAGTGTCGACAAACGGATACCTGCGGAGGACCTGTGATGAATTATTAGCTACATCCGCATACAAGCACAGGAAGATATACCTCAGCAGTAATTGCCGCCTTAGCTTTGTCGGTTTGGTGTCTCATCGCAAGGCCCGGTTCCAAGTTTTGGGTGGCCAGCGTCTGAACCTCAAGCTAGTGAAGGCGAAGTAAGAAACAATGCTGAATAGACAGTTAGAAAAAGACCACATACTATGTATAAATTTCTGGATGAAGGCTTCGTCCCCACCCGTGAAGAACGCGAAGTCCGAATCGCTGACTTGAGAAGCGCCACCGGGAGGGACCGCGATCTTCTCAGAGGTCGGGACCACCATGTTCTCAAAGGTCGAAATGACTTGGGAGAGTGTGATGTCGTCGTAGACTGAGCTGCTCACACTACTCGTGCTCGAAATAAGTGATGGTCACGTAATAGTTATTGACCGGTTCTTGCCTTCCAGAAAACATTAACCAGGGATTTCAAGTGCTGGATGCGTGTAGTTGGCCAATGGCGATTGAATGAGTGCATCCATCGGATCACAAAATGTTGATCCGGGCATTGAATAGGCAATATGACAAATACTGGATTTTTCAACTGCGCAGAGCAATTTTTTCAAAGAATTCCGAATACCCCAAATTATGATTTAATATCTCCCAAATGTGTCACCAAGTTGGTTTGGGTCAATATCTGTATCCGTTGTCCCGCAAAAGCGGTTACAATCTGCCGATTTTAGCCATTTTGAGCCATTTTGGGCATTTTTGGCTGATTTTGGCCAACTTCGAAGCGCTCTAGCACCTGAACGAGTATAGCTATGTATTCTAGTCTCGGAAACCAGACCTTTATAGTAAATTATACGCAATCCGTGGGGGCGCGGAGCTCCTTCCTAATGTGTAATTATAATGACAGCTCGTGAGGTTTGATTGATTTTGAAGGGTGATGGAAAAAACGTTCCTACGTCCCTGCTGCCATCATGACCAAAATCAATCAAACGTCGATGTGGACAATGGTCCACATAGGAGGGGAAGCTTGCTTCAGTCCGTACACGCAATTTACTGAATTACATACTACTGTACATAATACAGAGTAAGTACACTCGCCGGTCTATTCTAAGTACTCATGCAACTGTTGAAAAGGCTCAAGAAATTGAAATTCATTGAGAATATCCTGTATATTGATTCCATAAGTATTGAGTTTGACACCCAAAGCCTCTCTCCGCTCCAAATCAACTCTGAGCATCTGACGCACTGTGGTTTCATTTGGCTTCTGCAATCTTTGCAACAGGAAAGGTGAACAAAATGCTATTCTATTCAATGTTTTCACTCTTGAAATTGCAATTTGCAAATGACAACCCAGGAGCAAAAACTGCTTGGGTGAGAGTCAGACCTTGCCTTTTGTGCATCGTGATAGCCCATGCCTAGGCTCGTAACCAGCCTGCCTACGATTTGCAACGGGTTTTACATTGGGGGTGGTCCGTTGCCGTAGGCAGGCTAGTACTTCTCGGGCCCCGCCAAAGCGCGGGGCCGGAGTTTGAAATTTTTGGCTGGCGGCATCATTTTGCTCCTGCTCCACAGAAAATAATTCATTTTCCTCGAGTAAAGTGGTGCAATGCACTTCAGGATAAGGATTCTTAATGCTGGAAGACTCACTTGTATATTTTTGTGCTTTAGGGTCAAGAAAATATGTAGCGGGAACACAGAGAGTCACAACTTGTCACGTCACTGCCGAATCTTGGCACCTGCCAAAATTTCGAACTCCGGCCCCGCCCTTTGGCGGGGCCCGAGAAGTACCAGCCTGCCTACGGCAACGGACCACCCCCAATGTAAAACCCGTTGCAAATCGTAGGCAGGCTGGTTACGAGCCTAGCCCATGCCAATGTTAGGGGAAATTGTGATCGTGATAATGGTACTCCGTTAGATTCCCATTCTGCTGTCCTAGGAACAATCGGAATCCAATCTGGTTGTACACCTTCCCAACCCTGAGTTGGTGGTCCTAAATTACAGGATTAGAATACCTAACAGCCGTGATTCATATAGAGTACATACCTGTGTATTCAGGACACTGTACAAATACTACAGCTGGTAAATCTTTTTTTGGATCGCTGCCTGGCAGATACCAGATTTTTTTACAATTGGAAGTAAATGCAATACTGCAGAAGACAGATTGTGCCGAAGGCGAGTGGAGTACATTGTATGATCTGCTGCAGTTGTTTCATAAGTTCGCAGCCGCATGAGTGCATCTCTGAATGCAATTTGCTCTGGTGTATCTCCTTGCTGGCGAAAGATTTCAGTCAAAGTCAGAGATTGGTCGAAACTCTCCTAGGCCTTGCGACCTTCTGTTGCAAGTTGTCCCCGTGGTCCTGGGCTTTCCTTGGTAGAGAAGAGGGCACTAGAGTATCACGAACTGGAGGGAGCTGTAGAAAATCTCCAATTGTGGCCATTGCTCCAAGTGTCTCGTGTGACATTGCTGGATATATCTGGCGAAGACGTCGGTCAAACTTCCCAAACTGAGTTCTGCCTATCATTGACTTTTCGTCCATGACAACAACTCTCGCTGGTTTCCATCTGCTCTGCATTCGCTGGAGAGAAGTTGGAGCTAGAGGAACAAAGTTTGAATCCTTTGCAGAGACTGGGATTGAAACTGCAAAATTTATAGTCCAACCACGGATACAAGGACATGTCAAAGTTGTCTCAAAGCATAGGCAAAGGGGGAAGAGAGGAGCAAGCATTCATTGAGCAACACAAAGTATATAGGTAGGCAGTATCTATCCATCCATCGGGCATGAGGTTGAAGCAAGGTTTCAGCGAAAGCATTTTCGGAACCGAGTTTCGCCACAGTTCGAGGTCACATGACACTGACAGCTGGATATCCGAAGTCCGAGGAAAGGCCCGCACAGTGCTTACAGCTGTGCTTACAAAGCACCCAGTCATTTTGTAAGCATCTGCATTTTGGAGCCTTATACTGGGAGAATTCATACCCATTGGGCACAATAGTACCGATGAATGGGGAAGCAAGATCAATCAAACGTCAAACCTGTCATTGTTATTACCGATTAGGAAACATCTCCGGCTCTGCCTAAACTACGCCTACAAGGACTACGTAGGAAGGTCTGGGTTTCCGAGACTAATGTATTCAAACTAAGTTGGGCATCGCCTTGGTGCATTAGACCTCCATTCGGGTGCACTTAGTTTTTTGAAAAAATATCCACTTGAGCTGTTGAAATTTCGGATTTATTCGCAAAAATTGCGTTTAATTGATAACATCAACAGTTTCTGATGCAATTGATGTGTCCATAAAATGGCCATTGATCAAATACACACATTCAGCACCTGAGATCCTCCCATAATGTTTTCTGGAAGGCAAGAACCGGTCAACAACTACGTGACCATCACTTATTCCAAAATATTTACGCTCGGCGTCACGCATCAGGGTGGTGCCGAGATGCCGTCGCGTGACATGATGGCTCGGTGATCGTTCCAAATTGGGTGATTCACTTTCGTAGGGGCGGCGCGTTGGTCGCGCTATATTGCCGTTCCAAAAGCTTTGCTACCTCGGTAATACGTGTCAATGTACTTGTATCTTAGTCTGAAAGCTTCACCCAATCGAAACGAGCCAAAATGAGGAGAATATATTGTGATTTTTCTGTATTTTCAACTGTTAGCCTCAGTTTTCGGCGGAATTTAGCGCGACATCTCTGCCAAGTAACGTGTTCAAGCTCCTGTATGTTTACATGAGTCGTTTGAACGCAGAGAAGGTGTCCCGGGTACATCTAGTGGAGAAACAGTGAAGAGAACCCGCCGATTTCCTTTTCGGGATGTTCAACTTGGCTTTGACGCGAGTTTACGCCAAATATGCAGTCTCTTTCAACATTCTGAGGATACAGAATCATCAATTGGGTCTAGTGGATTCTCCCCAAAGAGTGGTGAGAGCAGGGTGTGCCAGAATAAAGCACATCGAATTTATTTTGCTGCGTAAGTGAATGTGGAGAGCGTAAGTAGCGTAAGTACTTACGCTGGGTAAATTTACGGTAAAGATCGTAAATTTTGTAAATCGGCCCTCGGCTAACGGTCTAGGGCTTTCCATACGCAGTATATGACGGTAATTCCATCACGCCGCTTAGCCTTGTGATCAAGATTTACTTTCTCAACTTACTGCGTCAGTCCGCGCGTTTGCCAGCGCTCAGACGCGTTTTGAGCGTGTCTTATAATAGTATGGGCATAAAAGCATATTCTACGCTTTCAAAAACGCGTCTTATTAACGTGTACGACACGCAAATCGGCCAACTTACATCATTCCATCAAAACAACACTGAAGAGCAATATGGGACTTGCGCGTGTGCAGACCCGTACCTACGCCCAGGATTAGCCTTAGTAGATGTATATGAGCATTCCAGCCTATCTTCTGAGTATGGGAGCCCGTTTTCGACCCCAAATAATTACTTTTTTGTGAAAACCTCGTGATTTGGAATGTGCTGCTTCCTCAGCTTCAGTAGGGATTTGAAGGAACGTTCCTGATGTCAATATTGCGTGATTTATGAATATAGAGTACATTTTGACCCTATATACAGGAGTCCTAGCTCTTAAAGGGCATGAAGAAGTGACTAACAAGCCACTGATTCCAACTGAGTCCAATTTTCTTTCTCAAGAGCCATCAACTCAATAGAGAGTCGTTCCCCCCCAATACCTCTCTTAGTATGAGCTAAATGATGAGTTGTTGGGTCCAGAAATATAGCTGTATTGTTCCTTGAGCTCAGCAATGCACCCTGTATGTATATTGCCTTGTTTCTCACGAAAAAGGGCTTTAAAAACATTGTTTTCTTTCCAGCAGGTAACTATAGACTCAATGGCCTTGTCAATCGAAATGGTCTTCCAATTAGAGCACCCAACATGCAGGAGCGCGCGAGGGTGCAGCTTGTTTCCTAAACAGGCAACAGATTGACAGCTGATGGGATTGTGATGCCGCCTCGGCGATTTACCGTGACGTGACATATTTACTGATCAAAACGTAAATATAAGCAGATAAAGAGACTTATTTCGAGCACGAGTAGAGGTGGGCGCAAGGGGGATCAAATTCGCGGTTTTTGGGGTCTCTTTCTACGCCATTTTCATCGCTGATCACGAATATGCTGTCCTCAGAGCGATAGGTGCAATCCTCATCGAGTTCTGAAGCAAAACATTATTCCTATATCCGGCCTGATAAGAGTGTTACGACATGGACTGCCACCCCATATAAGGAAGGTTCTCACAGATGGGGTGCGGGGTTTGAACGCGGGACCTTGGGAATGCTGTGAAATTGAAAAGTATGAGTACAACCAACTGAGGCACGCAGGAATTGAAAATATTGTACAAGTTGTTCCATACATGCCCATGTTTGTCCACCTGATAAGGGCTGATGATAACTGACCAGCGATGTTCCCCCACGTATGTTGGGTCTTCTGCCCAGTGTTTCGAGTATATCCTACCCAAATCAGTTTGAACGGAGATGAAGAAAGTGAATTTGTGCGACAGCTAAATACAAATGACATTGTGACAGACGTTACGAAGGGCGGATCAATCCGAGTCACTGTCGCTGTCCGCACCGTTCTCGTCGCCGCCACCACCACCACCACCATTTCCCTCTCCCTCCGCACTCTCTCCCTCGCCTTCAAGACTGGCCTCCTCCGCTGCAAGGGCCTCCATGGCCCTAGAAAACCCGTCACTCTACTTGCGGCCATGATTCCTTCCCGGCTCCGCGTAGCTGTCCTCGGCGTCAGGAAAGAGGATACGATCCCATTCCGCGAAGACGTGAAGGATGCTCGGACTCTTCTTGTGCAACCCCGTCGTCAATATTTCCAAATACTCGTTAAATCGTCCCTCATAATCAATATTGGTGTGATCGCCGCGCGCTTGAAGTTTTATATCTGTCGACTTGCCCCAAATTGCCTAAAATCTGTGAGTAGAAAACTCTGGCATCATTTCTGAAGCTTTCACTTACCAAGACGCTGGCAGCCGCGATAGCCCCAGGTTCTGTACAACTGATCTGATGAATACGTCCCATGTTGTCGGTAACGGGGACGGCAATCGAAGCTATGTCGGTCCCATTATCCTCGGCCTCACGCATAGCGGCGGCCGCGTTGGGCCCACGGACAATTGCAGCAAAGAGCTGTGAGTGGTGTCAGTCATCCGAGGAAGGTGAGAGTTTCATTAGTTACGCACGCGCATCAGAACTGGATTGAGGAAACAGGTATGAATGTCGTACTCCTTGGATCCACCTTGATGCAGAATAGGAACATCAAGTGAAGCGTACTCGCCGCGAGCTCGTGCGTTCCCCTCCCCGCTCTCGCCGTCCCCAAGCTCGTGCCATCCAATCTCCTCGCGAAATTGGCGCCGGGAGGCTGGGGAGAGAAGATCCGCTGAAGAACACTTGAAGATGGAGTCTCCCGCGCCACGGCGGACGCGAGTCGATGTGTTAGATCGCTGAGAACTCATGGAAAAACATATGATATAACATTCCAGTATCGTGATCCTTGGGACTGGCTTACACGCCTCCTCGAGGACGAACCTCTCGGCCCCCACATCATGTTCAACTCAGTTCGCAAGTTTTATTGCGAGGGCACGATCGAGGAAACTTGGTGCGAGCGTATCATCGATGAACCCAACACCGCTGATACCTGGGATAAGTACGAGGTAATATCAAGTTTCTCTGTTCAAATTCTACACCAAACCTAGCGCTAAATTTTGACAATAGTCGGAACTACCGAAGCGCGATGAACAGAACCGTGCGCACTGTCTCCTTCCACTTCATTTCTGGCTGGATGAGGGGCTGATGACGAAGCGCGTCACGATGCATCCGATGGTTCTGCGAGCCGCGTTTTTGCCCGGGAAAATTCGCAACGCGTCCGGTAATGGGGGAGGAGTTTTAATCGGATACATGCTCGGGGTGCGTAATAAATAATTTTCATCAAAACTGACATTCAAGTGGTTGACAATATGAATAGATTCCTGATCTAGGAAATCCCACCGACCGCAAAACTAAGGAGACCATCGCCTTCTCCAGATTCAAGATGAAGATCTATCAACGGGTTTTGTCGGTAATCTTTTCCAGTTTGAAGTCGAAGTCGTGGAATGGTGAGCCTATTGAATGCTACGACAATCAAATCCGCCTCTTCCATCCCGGATTTCTCATCGAGTCTATGGATGGCAAAGAGGACGCCTATTTTAATGCCTGCCGGGCCGCATTGGCAAATTATCCGTGCACAAAATGTCTTGTCCATAAAGACGATCTCCATCGTCTGACCGCAGAGTTTGTAATGCGTACCGGCGCTGCGATGCAATCGGTCGTTTGTCGAGCTCGGAATGCGGCGACAAAAGAAGAGAAGGAAGAAATCTTGAATAAGCACGGTCTGCACGATGTCGATGTAAGCTGGGTTTCCTCGGACATTCTCGTACTCACACATCACAGCATTTTCTCTGGGGTTTTCGCTTTTCGGACTCCCACACCGCCAGCGCATATGATGTGCTGCACAAAGATGATGTGGGCAAAAATGGACATCATTTTTGGCCGCTGGTTTTGGAGGTTCTCGAGACGATTTCCGGTAAAGGGACCTTTGCGAAGAAGTATCTCTCCGGCCCTAAATTTCTATCTAGATGCGGACTGACCATAATTTTTAGCATGCGAAAATTCGCTCGGTGGCCGGGGCTCAAACATTTCAACCAAGTCACGACAATTCATTTTTCCGATGGAGAAACATTCTACCATATTATGAAGGTGCGCCTGTTGTTTTCTCGAGTGAGATTTTCTCACCTCATTGCATGCCAGTGTATTCTTCCGTGTATTGTTCAAATACTTTCGCGGAATAGTGTACTCGTTCAATGCCTTCGTTCGTATCAAAGGCTGCGAGTCATGATCGGGATGACCTGCATGCCCGAAAGTCGCCTGGATCGGCTTGCCACATTCATCAAGGATTACGAGTTTTGGTGTTCAGGGAGTAGTCAAAACAGTTCTCATTCGCCTCGCTCATTGGTCGCTTTAGAAAGTATCTGACGAATACGGGAAAAATTTCAATTTCTCCAAGCAACACGCGACAAGCCATGTCATTCAAGACATACGCACCAAGGGCACCACAAATCATTTTTCGACCCGTCCCGGCGAGGGCTTCCAACAGGAGGCCCGCGAGGCCTACAATCAGACCAACTTCAAAGATGTTGTGCCCCAGGTATTTTTCGACACAAACTTTAGTTATAAACTAATGAATTCGGCACAGATGACTCGAATTGACGAGAATCAAGAATCTATTGCTCGCATTCGCATGGCTATCGATGAGTACGAAAAGCAGCGCACTCTTGATGAGAAAGAGGAAGATAATATCGAGGAATCATCCAATCACAGCGCAATCACCCCCGCTTCTTGGAGATTCGGCGCGCCCGAGCGCATCACTAACTCCCGAGCCTTCACAGATATTTTGAAGGCTCTCGGCCATTCGATCGGGGATTTCGACACAATGCTCCGAGATTTCATCGCAGAAACCTTCCCTGGTGAACGTATCACATATGAACAGCACATTCAAGTTTGTTTTCTATTTGTGGTCTGCTTCAATTCGCTGATTTCTTGCTTACAGGTTCGGCCGTTCAAGTGCGCGCATATAACCTATCAATCTCTTGAAGATTGGCGCGGCCTTCGAGATATTGTGCGGTGCAACCCTTCGTTTCACAAGCAGCGCAGACAGGACTGCGTCCTCTTTGATTCGGATGCTCCGGGAATGTCATTTGCCCGCCTCTCTGCACTCATTCGCTGCACTCTTGAAAGTCGACGTCAGTTCGACGTTGCACTCGTCCAGACCTTCAAGCCGAGTAAGTGGAGACCCAATACAAATTGGGCTGGGTGCCAGGTGCACGAGCAAACGAAGGAATATTCACTCTTGCTGATGAACTACGTGATTCGCGGCGCTTTGCTGACTCCGGCAAGAGGGACGACAAAGGAGAGGCTTCATTATTTAGTAGATACCATTGATGCCGACATGTTCCTCCGTGCCGACAAGGTGACGGTGTAAATATACTGCTTTTTTTTTTGCATGGTATCAATGCCTAAGATTATATTGTCTGACACTACCTGATAAGCCTTGCCCTCGTCGCTTATCAGGTCTGAACAGGCCATCAGGTTCGGTCAGCACCTGATAAGGTAATTTCGATTTTTCCGCATAGCAGAGGGAGGGTGTGCATAGATCTTAACAAAAACGTCCAAAACGCGCTGGAGGGATGAAGAACACGGTCGTTGTTTGGCATTGAATGGTTGCCACGTGATGAAAGCGGAGCTTGAAAAGGGCCTCATGGTAGGAATATCCCTGAGTAACGCGAAGGTTCAAGGGAATTGGTCTACTCTGCCTCTGGGAGACTAGGCCGAAGGGAACTTCTCCATTCCGAGGGTGATGCCAAAACGGTCGAGATTCCCACGATGGGTCATTGTTTTCCCTTCTCCAAGGGGAAATCCCTCGGCCGGGAAAACACGTTTTCGGCACCCAGAAAAGCCTCGGAATGACCGATTTTTCGCCGAAGGGAACTTCTCCATTCCGAGGGTGATGCCAAAACGGTCGAGATTCCCACGATGGGTCATTGTTTTCCCTTCTCCAAGGGGAAATCCCTCGGCCGGGAAAACACGTTTTCGGCACCCAGAAAAGCCTCGGAATGACCGATTTTTCAGCCTTAAGTCAGTTTTCCGACCTCGTGTCCAAGACTCTAAGGATGGGTGCCCCTTGCATCCCAAAGGGAACCCTGTCATAAGAGTCTGGAACAATCAGCGGCCACATAACCGTATGGTAGCCCCAAGTCTGGTACCCGTCCCGCCCGCGTCGCTGTCTCTCTCGACATTGTGCATTCCTACTCGGTGTGACCAAAAGTAACCGGAATCGGAAATTGCGTGTTTTCAACCAGATTCTGTGGGTGACTGCTGGGTAAATTGACTCTATTAGCAGTGTATGAACATATACCATTGCATACGAAGCAGGCAAAAGGCTGCATGGTCTCTTTGTCCTATTATTACACATTCTTTTATGTATGCTTTGAGGCGGGAAATTAGTGTGCCCAGTTGTCTCCCTCACTGAACAGCAGGAAACACTTGGCAACCTTAGATAACAACCTCGTAGACTATTGAGATACTAAACACTCTTTTGAGGTACTTAATGTCCTGAAATTTCGGTATCTCTCCTTCAGAGAGCACAAACATTTCCAAATTGGTCCAATTTCGAAGATTGATTCGCCAACTCAATTTCAAAGCAAAATATTACATGCGCTGCCCATACCGTGGAAGTCGTAGAAAGGTTGATTTAGAGGAGCCCTGTTTCCCTTAAATTTGTTTGAGTTTCGAAATTCCTCTCTAAAAAAAAAAAAAAAGCCAAATTCCGGTTACTTTTGGTCACACCGAGTACCACCCCTTCCTCCCCCTCCCTCCCCTCTCACCTCCCCATTGCTGTCCGTCTCCTCCCTGTTTTTGTGGAGCCTGTGGCGCTTCCCCGGAGGGGGCCCCTGTATTTCGCCCACCTTTGGCTGCTTCAGGGTGGGCCCGGTGAGCTGTTGGTTTTGGGCTGCCTCGGCTCCTTTGTCTTCGGGCGTAGCGCAGCGAGCTCCATTTCGGAGTTCACGCCCGATATATCAATGGCTTGCTTACACATCTCTCCCTCTCGAGAACTCAGGCCAATCCAGATAATCCTCATCTGTCGAGCAAATTCAGAACTGATCAACTCGCGTTGCTGAGTATTCGCATTTTCGCTTCGTTTTCTAGTCTCGTAAACAAGCAATAAACAAGACTTTATAAACTTTTTTGAAGACAGTCGTTCAAACGTATATAAATTTGTTTTCTTGCTATCAGCTTCCCCTTCTACCGAGGTTTTTGAGCGCCGACTCGGATCCTGGCAAAGCTGTCTAGCAGTCTATATACTTTTGCGCTAGGCAGAGATTGTAATAGATCCAACTTCACTTCAATACATGCTCGAGAGCGAAAATTCGAGGGAACATATCGTTAGTAGCTTTACTTTACTCGATTGAGAGAGTATTGAAGACTCGAAGGAGAAAAATTGCTTTTGATAGCAGAAGAATCATGGGCCCTCGATGGCCGAGATTGAGTCGCTTTCGATAGCTGAGAAGTCTGTCGCTTTCAAAAGCGGGTAGATGCGCACAAAGAGCCTTCGATGGCAGAGATAAGGCGAGTTAGAAAAGAGAAACAGAACAAATATGTAGCGAGGTCTGAGCCTTCGATGGCGTCGAAGGCCGGGACATATGTATGGCACATATACTGTATGGGCGATATATTGCGCAAAAAATAATTTCGCCTTCTGCTGAAATTTGAACACAACCAGTGATCTTGGAGGCAACTTGCCGAACTTGCTGACAACTTCAAAACGCATCGGCAACAACTTACATGACAACTTGAATTTTATGCAACTGCATCCGGGTACAACTTCTCTTGCTCGGCTCCCACCACAACGACAACCTCTGACCACACCACACGCAACTTTGGTTCGTTGCGAACCAACATCACCGGAATTAGCTGATCGCCGATTCGGCGGGGTGATCAACTGGCTCGGCATACCGGCGCTCTTTCTTTTGCATTCCTTGCAGAGTTACGGTAGCGAGAAGACCTTCAAACAATGGATCTAGCTAAGATCTAACCGGTCAGTAGAGTATTTTTGGGACTTTTACACCGGGGCTGAATTTCTGCTGCAGCCCTTGAAAGTCGAACCCATGTAAGTAAAACCTAGAGGGGACCAAACCCTGCTTTCAAACCTTCTTAAAACCCTCAAAAAATTGGTTAAGATGTAGATGTATCTTTCATGCCTTCCCGACTTACTGCAATAGATAGTCCTGTTCAATTTCTCA
Organism: Favolaschia claudopus; assembly: GCA_037176885.1. Classification (NCBI taxonomy): domain Eukaryota; kingdom Fungi; phylum Basidiomycota; class Agaricomycetes; order Agaricales; family Mycenaceae; genus Favolaschia; species Favolaschia claudopus. The sequence continues at coordinate 187,638 of JAWWNJ010000136.1, read as the reverse complement.
AGCGTTGATCACACGCGATCAATATCGCTCTGATGCGCGCATCAAGCCGAAGGCGCGCCGAGCGCATTGTGGTCTATCATTGTTTAAACGCAAGCTGGAATGCGTTCAAAGTGTGTACCATAGGTGAGAGTTGCTAAGGCCTCATCTTGCGGTTGTGTGTAGCTTCAGTTGTATCTGAATGAAGTTGCCGAAAAGGATGTTGTCGAAATCAAACTCGAAGTTGTCGCTAACGGAAGTTGCCCACAAACATTCGTCAAATTGAGCGGGTTGTCACTTTTTTTGACTAGATTTAGTGAAGTTGTCGATTTTGAATTTTTGCACAGTATATGTGCCAATATACTGTATAAAAATTCAAAATCGACAACTTGACCTTTTTTTTGAGTAAATTAGCGGCAACTAGGACATTTTGAAGACAAAATATTAGCAACTCAAAGGGTTAACAACTTTGAGGGCACACAACCGACTTGACCACAACTTGGATGGAGCGCGACATTTGAGATTACAACTTTCCAAGGTGACAACTGCGAAATGTCAGGTTGACAACATTGGAAGGGTAGGCAAGCAACTACAACTTCCCTAGGTAGCAACTAAATCAGGTACAAGTTTCCGGACTACAACTCTAGCCAGCAACAATGTTTTGAGGCTGACAACGCTACAACGCTCATCGACGGCAACTTGTTCAGACCGGGTGCCGTAACTTGATTGACAGCGCGAATCCACACGTGATGTTTGTTGATCTTCTCTCTTGACTTCATCATCGCCGCTGCTCGTCGTCCAATCAACGTCCAATGCCCGAGGCCAGAGAAGCCAAATGCTCATTCATCATCTGTGACGAATACTTTGGGCCTATTCTCGTCAAAGATGGTGCTTTACCGCTCGAACGGATCGACATCGACGCCACGGAGAAGGAGCAGAAACGGTTCCCAAAGTCTCATCCCGCTCATCAAGGCCTTCCCTATGCCATCGACTCCTCGTGCACGGCCAAGCGCGGCACCAACAAGTCTCAGGGCTCTGTCTACCCCCCCCATGTGGCGCACCACTGGGAAGAAGAAGGCTACAAATCGTCTCGGGGAGTTGGCTTTGGTCGGGATGGAATACACTCACTGCGTTTTGGACAAATCTGGTCCGAGTGAGTATAGGTCCTTCAGGTAACCTAGCCAGACCTAGAATTAGCATGTATCTGTACCACTTCGATAGACCCTTTTCGAGATGTATCCAAGCCGATTCGGACCACCTGGCATCAGGGTCTGTCGAGGTCAGCTTGATTACGTTTGTCTAGGTTTGTCCAGGTTAGTTCCGAAGGGCTTGGTAGACGTCATTCTTCTTCCTTTCCCTCCCTTACTTCCAGAAGTCCCATTACACATGGACTCCAGCTACGACTCAGTCCGTAAAATCCACAAATGAATTCAAGTCTACTTACTAAATCAACCCACGGTCCAGACGTCTCGCGCTGCTCATCGTCAGAATGCAAAGCGTGAACGTGAGCGAAATCTGAGGCACGACCAGCCGCCAGCTGGACCTTCTGTTTCAATTGGAGAGTTCATGGCCAAGAGGCGGAAAGCAGAACCCCAGCTGCAGCCTATCCCAGCATCAGCTACTTTGCCTGCCATGCCCGGCTCCTTTCCTGTCTCACCAGACCAAGACGTAGCAATGGATGTCGATCTCCCTATGAATAATCTGAACACGCCTTCCTCGTCCACCGTCGCGGCGCAATCCGACGATAATTTCCCAACATTGAACTCGATGTCGACACATTCCACTTTCCCACCTGCGGCTCGATTACCTGCTGAGCATATTCTACAGCCTCGCGACTCGCAGGCCGAGGAATCACCGTACTGGTTCTGGCAAATCATACTCGTATTAACTGCGTGGCTACATCTGCATTTCCACCTGCCTCATCGTGGTTGCGCCCTTCTCCTCAAAGTTCTTCGCTCGATTTTCGTCACGCTTCGACATGTCCCATCCGACAACAATATTCCTATAACTCTTACGACGACATTCAAGAAATTAGGGCTAAACGAGGAATTTGAGATTCGCGCAATATGTAACAAATGTCGTCGCGCTTATCCCGAGAACTCTCCCGCCGATCTCGTTTGTTCACATTGCAACATCCCGCTTTTCAAAGCTCCATCCCCGCCAACAAATGCTGGCGCTTCGTTGCTCGATTCCACCCGACCTAGGCCCGAATCTAAGCCTCGTCCGGCTCTTCAGGGTCCCTATCTACCGCTTTCTACTCAGCTCGTTGAATTCTTGAACCGGGAAGGGAACGAGGTCGCCTGCGAATCGTATTTGAAACGCAAACGAGTGCCTGGGAAGATGTCGGACATACAAGATGGAGAGATTTGTCAATCTTTGAAGGCTCCGGATGGCCGCAAATTTTTTGACACCGCAGCGGACCGTCCTGACCCCGACGAGCTCCGAATTGGCCTGTGTTTTGGAGAGGATGGGTGAGCAGTATAGAATCGAGCAAACATATTCGAATTGCTGATGCCAATTTCAGATTTGCATTCACGAGAACCAATGACGCAGGATCACATACAACTGGAGCAGCCTCCTTTTGCGTGACTGCGCTTCCACCTCATCAAAGGCAAGTGCGATTATGCTCATTGTCAATATTGCTAATACACCATAGATATCGCCCCCGAAATCTGTTGCTTACGCATCTAGGGCCAGGGCCTCATGAAGAGACCTGTGACGAGTTCCAACGCACCATGGCGTCAAACGTGACAGAACTACTCATGCTGTATGACGACGGAATTTTGGTAAAGACGCCCAAGTTTCCGAATGGTCAGTCCTCTGGGGCAATTGATGTTCTACCTTATTAATACTTGAACACCAAGGGCGTCGAATTCGCGTGATTCTTGTCTGTGTTTGTTGCGATCATCCCGCGATGTGCAAGGTGGGGGGATTTTCCGACCACCGGTCCAACCAATTCCCGTGTACTCGGTGTAAGATTACCCACAAAGATATTCAAACGCCAGCAGGCGTGAAAGTTGACGGTATTGTTTTCAAATTGGTTGCTTAGATTTGCTGAGAACTAACTGCGTACATCCAAGCGTTTCCCAAGCGAGAAAATGAAGAACACCGAAAGCATTCGGCAGAATATTCAGTAATTGACGAAGACAATAAAAAGGCGCGGGACGCCTTTGCGAGCATCCACGGCACAAGATATTTTGAGCTTTCCCGCCTCCCATACTTTGATCCCATTCGGCAAATTATTATAGACCCAATGCACTGTATATTTCTTGGTGCGCTTTCATGTCAATGTATATGTAATTGCTAAATTGAGATATAATAGGCATCACTAAAACACAATGGCTTGACGGCTGGATCCGGGACCCTGCTGCCTTGCGTAAACGTACCGAAAAAACCTCCCGCGAGATTGACCAAATTCATGAATACTTGAGTGCTGTAAGTTCTTTCCTCTTCCGCTGCACATGGCACACCTACGCGAAAATCAGATGGAGATGCCCGGATGGGTCGCAAGACTGCCGAATCAAGTTGGGTATGCAGCCGGCGGAAATTTAACGTCCGATGAATGGAAGGGTATGTTGCTTATATTTTGTCCCTTGATTGTGAGTCGTTGCGGCTTTGTTCTACCTCAGCCAATGCACTCATTTCCGATTAGTTACCCCACATATGGGCTGAATGGTACCCTCTTGCTGCAGCGGATTACGAACGGTCAGTGAAAAATTGGAACAAGAAAGAGAAGGCACGGAAGAAGCGCATCGCAGACAAGACGGCGACCAAGACCGACAAGAAAGAAACACCTCCCCCAAAACCTATTCGAATGTTCGAGGACGACCCTGATATTTTTTTGAAGTTTGCGGCGTGCTGCAAGATAATACTAGCCGGTACAATCGACATCAACTCCCTACCTCGTGCGCAGCAATTGCTTGAAGACTATCTTGCTGGATTCTTGAAGGCAAGTTTCACATACATACAATACTCGCGCTTGATTATGGATTGACCTATTCATACTAGAATCACCCGACCCTCGTTAAACCCAATTTCCATTATATCACTCACATATTCCAAATCATTCGTGATTTTGGACCCGTTTACGGGTTCTGGACTTTCTTATTCGAGAGACTAAATAAGCTTCTGAAGAGCTATGATACAAACAATCACGGTGACGGAGAACTAGAGGTTACATTTTTCCGCGAGTTCCACCGTGACGCCAATTTGCGCGAACTTGTGAGTCTTTCAAAGCTGTCGAAGCTATTGTTGATCTCTATGTAATAACTTGAGAAACTTGGAAAGAAAGAAGGCAGGGAAGGACTGACACCCGCGGAACAGTGCATTGCCGAGAATGCAAAAACAATCCTCGCAACTGACGGTGATGAGCGCGGTACAGTGGCTTCCATGGCGCGCGAAATTGAGGAGCTATCAGCTGATCGTATGTTTTGTTTCACATCTTTTCCTCTGCTCTGTCAGTTCTCATCGGGTAATCTGTAGTTGGAGTCCGCTTTTCTCTTGGTTTGGGTGTTACGAAAGACCTCCCAGGCGGATTCCAGCTCGCACTTCTCGACTACTACAACACGACCTACCCCACCGTCCCTATTATTTCTCGTGACGCTGATGTCGTTCAGGATGAAGAGCATCACTTTCTTCATGGCTCAGTGCTCGTTCACCCTTATTTTATACTTGACGGCCGTCGAATCACGAGCTCGACATCCCTCACTGAAGCATCGAGTTCCATCGTTCAGCTTGATGCAGACGGAACACGGTACGTCAGTCAGGTCTACGATATCATCACCCACCGCCAGCCTGGGCTAGAAAAGGCTCACTATCTCCTCAATATTCGCTGGATGCGTCGCCTGACGGATTTTGATATGTCTCCTTGGGAAAAATAGTACGTTTTCCATAAATTTGATATTGTCATATGCATTCTTTTGACCGTTGTCCACTGTACAGCCCGGAATTAGAGATATTCTCGTGGGAACATGGGATACTTCTTCGGCGCACCGATCCTGGCCCACCGAGGCTCGTGCCTGTATCAGAAATTCTCTCGCAGGCATGCCGTCTTACAATAAACTGTAAGAAGCAGATTTTGGTTGATTCGGAGGAGAACGATGATGATGCGGATGGCGAGTCCTATGAGGGGCCAACTCGTAAGATTTGGTTCACCGCAGGGCTGACACGCGTAGGTCCACCAAATTAACCGTAGCTTAATCTCAATTTTGTTTATAGGATGTTGCCGTCGTTTAATCCGGGAAAATCTGTAGCAGCGTCGAAGCAATTTATTCCACTTGTGCAGTAGTTCAGAAGAATGCAATATAGTACAGTTGGATGCAAAGTAGCGAAGAGTAGCAATAGTTAAAGCTGACAGCAAAATGATAGCGAATTGTACAAACGATTAAGCATCGCCGAAACCCGGGGGGTCGGCTACATTCATTCTGATATCCTTCTCGAACTCTTCGTTGCCAGCAATGTTTTCAGCGTACCAGTCCGGAGAGACCATAAAGGGATAAAGGGCGGTGCCATAGGGGATGCGATCGTGAGTTTTGCTGAGACTGACACGAGGGATGCGCGCACGAGCACGGTTTTTAGATTTGCTTTTCTTGGCGTCCCGCTGATCCTGTAGAATTTTGTCGAGGTCATTCTTGACTTGCATCATCTACGTTCGAAAGAATGAGAAACCGGCAGGTACGTCGAGAAAATCCCCGCACCTCAGTTGACTGAAAGCCAGGACGAACAACCTCCCACACAGCACCCTCCTGCTGTGCCGGTCCTAGACGAGCTGCTTTAATCAGACGGCGGCGGTGTTCGGCCTTTGTATCCTCATCATCGGTGTCGGGTGCTGAAATCTCGTCTGACATCCAGTCTGTTTCCATGATGCACATTGGATCGCGCTTGTATTTGCGTTTGTACTCGGGGACGGCTTTTATACGATTCGCCTTCAGCTAAAAAGCCGCGGTCAGCGATTCAAATCAACGGTCGATCTGGTGCTTACCTCCTTCCGGCGTAGTTCCTGGCGGTCTCTCTGGGCTGCCTTCGCTTGCTTCTTCCCGACATCTTCGTCAGTTTCACCGCGCCATTTGTTTTTCCATGTTCTAAAGTTTGTTTTTGCAAATGCCAGCAAGTCGTCGCGAGAAAAGGAGACGGTGGGGTGATTGAGGGAATATGTAGTGCTTTTAGGATCCTAACACCGCCGCAAGGTCGGCACAGAAAGAGCGAAGGCAATTGGGTTGATCAAGAAGAACGCACATGTTGTTCAGACCAGATCAGGTTAGCAATGCGATCAAATATCTTGATGTTGTTGGTGTCGAGAACGGTAGCAGAGAACTTGTAAGATAGAGATGCGTGTGATAAGGAGGATCCGGATTCGTCGTCGCCATCGTCACTAGAAGAGTCGGAATCACAGAGTCGATTATTGAAACGTCGTCCTTCCGTCTTAACCATTTTCTAATACCTCATTAAGTTATGTAGGGTGTAGAAGGAGAACGCACGCACCATGAGTTCCTTTCTAACCGAGAGCTGATCCTCGCTCAACCCCGCCGCCGATTTGAGAATGTACACGGCGGAATTTGTCGACTTTTTCTTGCGGCGCTTCTTGGAAGGTGCGTCGTCGTCGAGTGGCTGAGTGGGGCGCTTTTGGGTTTTAAGCAGATCGAGTTCACGTTCTATAGAGTCAAGACGAGATTCTGTGGATTCTGGTTGCGGAGCGCAAAGAGCTGGATCTAGAACAGGGCTAGCAATATTCGGAGGCGGAAGGGGAGTCATAGTGGGCGTCGGGGGCGGGATTGTGCCTGGAGTAGGATAGAGGAATTGAAATTGTCTCAGCGCGTAGTTCCATTGTTCAGCAGACAGCGGTGGAGGTTGAGGGTCGTTCGGTCCACTAGTTATGGGGAATAGGTGTGCCATGGTGGGAAGGAAGAAGACGCGACAGCGCGTCACGGTTATTTGTTGCTGTGTCTTGATGATGTCTATCAAGCTCATTCGATAACACCTGTACATATCTCGGCACAAATTCTGCCGATGTTCCCTAAGTGACGTTGTTCCAGCTTCAGCCAAGGTGGTTGGAAAGACCTGGTAGAACTCTTTCGAGGTGGTACAGATACATGCTAATTCTAGGTCTGGCTAGGTTACCTGAAGGACCTATACTCACTCGGACCAGATTTGTCCAAAACGCAGTGACTTATAGCGGGATAATCTTGAATCTAGGGGGTCTGTTCTTAATGTTATTTCGTCTCTCTTGTCTTCTTGTCTTCCTTCCCATTGCTTTCAGATTCAATTCTTGACCCACACTTCGGCGCATCCGATGTCTCGGGCCGCATACGAATCATCGATTAAGGTGGTGAATAAAGAGGTAAATACGGTCTGGTTCATCACTTTCATAGACTCAATCTTCGCTGAGACGCGAAGGCACAGCATATTAAAGAACGCGCTAGGATAGACGAGGACTTCTGCCTCATCATTGCCAGCTTGGTGCGTCGTCGCTAACTTACACTGCTACTTGGTCTGACATACACATAATCAAGATCTTTCCTCGCGTCGCCATCCTCCGTAACGACATCGTCAAATTCATCACCCCAAAGACGGACGACTATTTCAAACTCACCGGCTACAGCTCAACAAAGAAGGACAACCGCGAGCGCGTCGAAAAAGCACTCCAGGACTACCACTTCATCTTCCCTGTGGTGTGGAAGAAAGCTGCCGCTGCTGCCGACGGCGCCGCCGACGATGCTGCTAATCCTAAACTCGAGGTATGGCCATCTTTTTTCTGTTATATATTTCAGCATTCATTCGATCTTTCAGATAAAATTTCAGGCCAATCTTCCCTTCCATTCAGGGCCAATCATCGACACCATTAACGAAAAATTCTTTTCAAAGCCACGCTGCCTCGGTCGCAAGTACAAGAAGCTTTTCAAAGGGCCTGACAGCCATCCAAATGAATTTGAACTCCCAGATACCATGGTGGCCCTTGTCGCTGTCTACGTAAGTCTCTTTTAGATCATACATGCTACTTTCATTTATATCCTGCCTCTAGGTTTGAGCCCGACTACACGGCTGGTCAAGTGGCCGTTACGTTGACGCCGGCGGGTACACCCAAGCACGCCTTGAAACAACGTACAGGGGCCTTCTGAAGTTCATCACTGACATGCGGAACGACGACGAAGAACAAGCACACCGGGTGCTCCACAAACTGTACCTTGCAGTCGGGTGAGCATCTATATTATATTGTGTCGGTATTCTATTGATTTCGCGCTGCAGTGCCGATCAGGCGCCCGTGGCAGCTCTAACAACTGGCTCGGCGATGAAGGTATTGCAGCTTGGGGTGGCTGACGAGGACGCTCTCGTGTAAATGCTTCATTGTTAATCCACTTATTTTTACCGTACATAAACATGCACTACTTTATTTTTTCAAGTTAATGTTGAGCGCGCTCGAGCACTGACCACGGACACACAAGCGCCCATACGGCATCCACCATCTGTTTCTCGGCATCTTCTGAGACAAACTGATCGCTTCCTCTTGCTTCCTTCCACCACCTCGCCTCTCGACTCACCTCATTTTCACGTTCCATTCTATTCTATATCTCCTCGCGTCACTTATGACCTCAAGTCTTATCATTCTCACTGCTTTTCACCGCCCTCTTCCGCCTTTCCGCGATATTTCATCGAGACTTGCTTGTTTTTCAGTTCCGCTGAGTTCTAGTCTTATATATTTTATCTCACTCACTCCTATCGTATTCTGTATATATAGTAGCGATCCTCGACGAATACGACCTACTTTTGCACCTTCAGAAGTCCCGTTACTTTAGCTTCCGTCTCCGTCTCCGCCGCCGCCTCCGACTTTGACTCTGCTTCTTAGTTCTCGTCTCCGCCTAGCGCCTCCGACATTGTCTCTATCTCTTTCTTCGTCGTCCTCGATCTCCTCGCCGTCGCCTTCGCCGCAGCTTGCCAGTCTCGGCACCGTCGCGTTTTGGAGCACTCGTCTATTTCTGCCTCTGACTGCCGAGCCATACACCGCTAGACAGTTAGTTAGCGCATCATCAATTCACTCCTTTGCCCATTTTGAAGTGATTCGAGCGAATGAAATGTAAAGAAATAAGCATCTAATGCCACGAGAATGTACTGAACTTCGGCCAAATTCCGCAAAATCCCAATTCGTCGTTCCCGGCAACAATATAATTTGGCCAAATTCGCCGAAATGGGATAATGGCCAAAATTTCAGCAACCTTTTGGTGACATTTGGCCAACTTACGGCGGGAGGGTTTTCCTGATGGAGGGACGACCAAGAAAACATCGCCTGACAATGTAGTGAGGGGATGGAAATGAAGCAGTGATGAGAGCAGTATACTCACCATGGAGAAAGGGATATTGACGAAGAGAATGAAGAGGAGAGAGGATAGAAGAGGCAGGAGAGTGAAGGAATGAGAAGAGAACAGAAGAGAATCAGGCTATGAATAAGGCCAGACGCAGGAAAAAGGGATGCTTCGTCAGAAATGCTTGTGACGGCGATGAGGAACGGCTGGAATTACCTCAGAAAAGGAATGGAAAGGATTTGAGATGGGTAAGGACAGGTATATCGAAGAACGGAGGCAGTAGAAGGGGAGGAAGGGCTGGATGCAAAAATAAAGGATTGGATGTCGTTTCGGTGAAAGAGAGATGCTTGGTGATGGGCTGATGTATCACCTGAGTACTATGCAGCTGCTGAGATAAGGCTGATTGCGAGAGAGAGGCGACCAGGGACGATCTAAATAAAGTATGACGATCTGCATATGACGCCGATCGACTGGGAGCCCAAAGTGGTAAAATAGAGGGTTTGCGAAGAGCCATTGGAGCCATTGAATGGCTACCGATTTCCGTATTAGGAAAGTTTGATGGGCTAAACTTTTATGTCGAAGTCAAGAAGAGCTATTTGGAATGAAAATTGGATGCTCAGACCGGGGGTAGCTTTCGTCAATACGCCGGAATTCGGGCACTTGCGTAGCCATTAGCCATTCAATGGCTGCATCGCAAACAGGCTAATAAGGCGCGACCAGCGGCCCCGGTAAAATCATGCGAGGTAAATCAGCAGCATGGCTCATAAATAGCATACTCTCAATGTTTCAAAAGAGATTTTTGGCATTTCCTGCATATAGTTTAGTGAGGAAAGATCAAACTCAGAGTCCGAACCAAAACCAACAGTTCCTAAGTGACAAGTCAGAAGTTGCTACCAGACAAAGTTGTCGCCAGATTCAGTTGTAGCCAGACAGACTGTTACAATCCCAAGTTGTATACAAAAGAAGTTGCCTCCAGAAAGAGTTGTAGCCCCAGTTTCGTTGCGGACAAAAAGTTGTTGTCGACACTGTTGTGAGCAGAGTGAAAGTTGTTGATGCCGGCATAGAATCACAATCAGTTGTCACATCACAAACATGTCACTTCTCAAAGTTGTCGTCCGCGAGGTTGTATACTAATTATCATTCAGCTCGAAGTTGCCAGCGGTACAACAAAGTTGTTGCTAAAAGTGTAAGTTGTACCCTAATTTACCACACATGTCGCAAATAATAAATATACAGTATATCGCCCATATAGGTTGTATGGGCGATATAGTGTGCAAAAAGTATTTTCAACTTACTCATGGGTTTTTGCTAAAATTTGGACAACTTCGCAGTACTGCAACTTTGGGAGGTGCACAACTCGAATTGTTGATGGGACAACTTTGAGTTCTTGCAACTTCGGAAGGATACAACTTCGGAGGGAAGAGACACAACTTTAGATTGCTCTTCTGCACTCTGACCTGCCAATACTGATACCGTATTGTACTTACTCCCAGACACCTCCAGACAACCGGCATTGATTGAATTCGTTTGTGATCCGCCAAATGCGCTGATCAGCCGGTCTCAGACGGCATCTCACTGGCATTTCCCTATCAGGAGGTTTGATGATGCGGTGAGCTCGGCATGTTCGATTCATTTGAAATTCTGTCAATATCTCAGCGGAATTGTAGGGTTTTGCTTGCTTAAACGGCATTGATTGAATTCGTTTGTGATCCGCCAAATGCGCTGATCAGCCGGTCTCAGACGGCATCTCACTGGCATTTCCCTATCAGGAGGTTTGATGATGCGGTGAGCTCAGCATGTTCGATTCATTTGAAATTCTGTCAATATCTCAGCGGAATTGTAGGGTTTTGCTTGCTTAAGCTTCTCTAATGTGGAAGAAATGTCTGACAATGCCATTCTAATACTTACCGTCCAATTATGATTGATAGATATATTTTGACATTTGCGATGCATTCACCATTCACCTGCCTCGTTTCCTCTCCTAGTGAGTCTTGGACTCTTCGGTGCTTAAAAGTATATCTATTTGAGTCAGTTTGTGGTACGTTATGAAGCACAAGATATTCCATGCATAGTGGATTTTCAGTGATCAGAAAGTATTCACATTAGTTCGGCGCCAAAACCGGCCTGATGTCATCATTTTTCACAATATCTACAACACGGAGGATCGATGGAAACTACCAGATTTCTACGAGGCAGCACATGCGACCAAGATTTCCCAAGCTGTAGCCAAGAACCGTGGAAGTTGCGGCCATTGAGACACAGTTGGGAGAAAGTTGCAGCAGCTCAAAGTTGTAATTTCTTAAGTTGCATCTCGTCGAAGTTGCTGCTGGATCGAAGTTGCCCAAAATTTAGCACAAATATCGAAGGTGTCGACAAAAACTTTTTGCACACTATGTCTGCCATAAAGTTGCAAGGAAAAGCTGTAAGTAACAGTATGTAAGTTGCGCACAAAAACCCTGCTTCCAGCTGAGTTGTAATCACTCATAATTTTTGCACAGTATATGTGCCATAATGGAATTACGGGGCATCAGAGACCAGATGGTCATAGCCACCAAGGTATTATCTTGCCTCGAGGGAATGGCATTTTGATTCTTACTTCTTCACAGTTCAGCTTCAACTATAAGCTCGGGTCTGCCGACATCAAGCTCAAAGTCAACTATCATAGAGACAACAACAAATCCATGCACTTGAGTCTCGACGCCAGCTTGAAGAAGCTTTGAACTTCATACGTCGATGTGTTCTATGTCCATGTCTGGGATTCTGAGACGTCAATCAAAGATGTCATGGATAACCTGCACAGTCTCGTTGTCTCCGGAAAAGTTCTTTATCTGGTCTGTATATGTAGCTATCTTGTTTGCTGCGAAACTGAAATCGCATTTTTTTTAAAAAAAAACCAGGGTATTTCCGATACCCCTGCGTGGGTCGTCTCGCAGTGCAATTAATACGCCATTGATCACGGCAAGACTCCGTTTGCGGTGTACCAGGGGAGCTGGAACGTTATGGACCGTGCATTTGCGCGCGATATTCTTCCCATGGCTCGCGAACACGGTATGGCGCTGTGCCCGTGGAATATTTTGGCCAGCGGAAAGCTTCGCAGCGACGCGGAAGAGGAACGGCGCGAAAAGAGCGGGGAGATGGGTAGAGACATCAAGATCGACGACAACGGTTGGAAGCGCACTCCTCAAGAGAAGACGATGTCGAACGCTTTGGAGAAGGTGGCCAAGGAAGTCGGCGTCGAGGGCAGTGTCTCCGCCGGTGGGTACTGTTGTCGTTGAATGATCAGTTGGTGAATATTCTTGCAGTTGCCATTGCTTATCTGCTCCACAAGGCGCCCTATGTTTTCCCTCTGGTCAGGGGCCGGAAAGTCGAACATATGAAGGAAAAGATCAAGGCGCTTACTATTTCGCTTTCGCCTGAGCAGATCCAATACCTGGCTTTTGAAGACTATGCCCTCCCTCTGTGCTGCGGATGGCGTAATCAATGACTCCAGATGTCCCGTGACATCACCGGCTCGTCTCTTCTTCTCCACAAGCTTAAGCACCCCGCCTTCGGCAGGGCCGGCTCGCCCGCCCCAAACCCCGCCTGGATTTTTTTTTGCTGGATTCCTTGCCCGCGGCGCCGCACTGCCGCTCGCTGCACTCGCTGGCGCGCGGCGCCGGGGACCGCGTGTGAGTTTCAACATCTTGACAGCCGGTTGTGTTGTAGGATGTTGACAAAACCCCGTGATTTTCTGTCAAAAGTCACGCGACTGATGGCCTGGCCCTCTTTTCAGGATATAGGATCCCGCGGCTTGAGATTCAAGCTTCAACGCCCTGCTCCGCTGTCTCCTTTGCGAAAAGAGACTCACTCGACCGGTATTTTCTGCCTGCCTCCTGGGTGCACCTCCGTGCAGGTGCTGCTGTGACGAAAGATTACCGTTAAGCAATAGTTTCGGCACACGAAGTATTTGTTGGGAGCTGGTGGCGAACAAAGTGACTGTTGTAAGTACATCGCAGTATTTAAAGTAGACTAAGAATCAAGACAAGGCGGAATGAGATCATACATGAGCGCAAAGTAATGTACGGAGCGGAAGGTGGATGGTACGTCTAAGTCAACCACGGTCACGAGATAAAGAGAAAAATGATAGTGTTACAGCTGCTATTCTACGGGATCTTGGGAGCCGTATTCCTGCCAATGACACGTTTCGTTCTTTGCCTATTTTTCTGCCCTTGCCCCTTCGTCGTCGTCAATGATACTCGCCCTTTATCCCGTCGCTGTCTACTGTCTGTCCCCCCAGTGCATTTTGGAATGGCGCTATTAATGCCTCGATTCTCCGTTGCCTGTGTTTGCTCGTCTCGGACTGCTTATCCATACTACACACTCCGCCTCCGAGGATCATGACCTCGGATAAATTTATCTTCAAGTCTCCACTCGCCGTGTCTTTCCCCTTGTTAACCTGATCTCTAACGGAGTGTCGACAACACGGCTACACTCCTCCATGCGCTCCTTGCCAATTTTACTGTATGAAAATATTCGGACGGCGGTCCTTAATCGTACCTCTACATGAACCACACCAACAATGACATACGAATTAGTACCGAGGGCCCTCCTGGAACACGGGAGGGGTTCGGGGACGGAGTACAGCCCTCTCGTCAGGCTGCGAGTTCACAGACCGAAACCAGCAGGAGTCGAGGTGATCTGGGGTCTAGCCCCGACTACCCTTCACGCGACCCCTTCTGTAGCGGTTCGTCTGCTCTGGCTGTTACAGTGACGGGCGAAGAGCAGAGCCCTCGTCCCTCTTCGGTCGCGACGGTAATTTTAGATGATGATTCGCCGTGGTTGCGCCCAGTATCCGCGACGGATCAGAACTCAAGATTTCAGTCCAACAATACTTTGGCCGAGATGGCCATGTCGAATGTTTTGCGGGTAAATGAAGAGGGACATCTGAGTTCCCGCAATACCAATATCAATGGCACGCAACGAAGCGAGGCAACATCAGACATTCACACAGACAATTCCAATCTAGTGCCGCCTCATCAACTTCAACGCGATTTAAACGCGCAAATGGATATAGATAATCCAGGAAACTGGGAAGAATTAAACCAAGACATTCGAAGACGCAATAAGCCTCCGAATCCACCACGGACAAATAGATCGACAAGGTCGTCTCTAATGTTATGCTCACTCAATATGAACCGGCGTGATCAAAATAAATCGACCACAAATTCAACCATATTAAACATACGATCGATGAAAATAATATCGGAGTGCTTGCGTTACGGGAAACGCACCTCGATGATATCGCAGTGAGTCAATTCAGCAACGTATTCCAACGCTGTTTCAAGCTCTTCCGACAAAGGCGACATCCACAGCAGGTGTCTCTTTGATTCTCAACAAAAAGTTTGTTGACACAGAAAATGTGCGCGAATATATTCTCGTCCCCGGCCGCGCCTTCATGATTGTCATACCATGGCACCGCGGTTGGTGCGGGAAGATGACAATAGATGGATACCTCAGGTGTTCTACGGAGAGATTCAGGAGATCTTGGTGTGCGAATTGCCCGATCGCAGGGCTTTCGGTGACTTGGCGGGAAAAACCAGGCTGCTGGCTGTGATACAGCCCTGCTCGACTGCTGGCAGGGATGCTTGCAATGAAGTCGTTTGTTATACTCAAAAGACGCAGCCGATCGTGCAGGACATACGCACAATAGTTGCAGTGGTCGGGCGAGTACCGACAAGGGGTGAGTGGGGCATTGTAGATCGGAGCGGGGGTCTCTTGCATCCGTCGTTTGTGACGGTGTAGACGGTCAAGTTTCTTGTGTGTATGCCCCTCGTACAACTACCCAGCCTATCAGTTGATGACCAAAAGTAACCGGAATTGTAGAATTTATATAGGAATTTCAATGGTCAACCAGCGTTGATGGGTCCAGCTCTTACCTGAGTAGCTTCCATTTTGGGCAATAGATCACTTCCCAATCGCGCTCGGAGATGACGGGGCGGATGGGGTCCAGACGAATGGCGGGGAGGAAGACAAATTTGATAGAACCGACCGTCCATGACTTTTTCTCACCACGAGTACAGCGCTCACTTCTTCTCAGTTCTTGGTCAACAATTCGGAAAACAACATCGACCTGGCTGAGGCCTGGTACGACCATTAGGAGTCCGCATAAAACGTCCCAAAATCCAAAATTTCCCCGGCAGGCATCATAGGTGGTTGGTCGGGGGTCCTCTTACATTCCGCATGTCAACTACATATTACATAAAATAATCTTGCTTAACCCAAGATGATTACTTGGGCATGATTAACAGTCCCTTTCAAGATAACAGTAGCATTAATGAATTTTGAGATGCTCCTTATCGAGGGCAGACCTCTCCTCAATATACGGCGCGAGCTCTCAGTTGCGTCTGCGAGCCGGAGTTGCTAATATTCTTGCAGATTTAAACCAATTACGATGTATCCGCGCTATGGGATACGGAAATCAAACGAGTTTTTAATTGGACATAGTGTGCAAGGAAGGCGTCTATTTGAATGCAACTCATGAGAATAAGAAAAGGATGCGGAGGAACAAACCTCATCCTCAGAAAAATTACCTCACTAGCTCGACGGCGTCCTTACATAGGCGAGACCGACTCAAATGCTCCATTACACTGATGCGCTGTTGACGCAAATACATTGCCTCCTCTAGAGTATTCTAGTTCAATCACCTATGTAGCGCTGCGTTCCAAGATTAGAAGATACATACAGGTACGGTTTACTCTTATCTGCTTCGACTCCTCATTGACAAGGTGATAACCAGCGAGCCAAGACAAGACCAAGATGCCTCGGCGAAGATGCTTGGTGAGTGGGTTCTGTTACGGTGAGTACTTGAGACGCGGGCTTCGTTTCTTTCTCTGCCTACTGACGATGTCTTCAGCGCGCAAACTCACCGCCAGTGATACTGGAGTTGAAACGATCACCGACAGCGGTTGTGCTATTCAAGAAAGGCTGAGGCCATCGCATGACGCGCGAAGTGAATTTTGATTCCTGCGGTACGAAATTTCATCCCACCTCGGTGACGAAGCTTTCTGACTGGGTTGAATCAGTGACACGGCAGGTTCAGCTCCTGTCGCGTATACACCGAGGGGACTCAATTTGTGTCTGATAAGACGCGCGGTTGGGGCTGGAGGCGGTGCGTGAGTGCGCCACAAACGCGTTCGGCCGACGAATCGGACGTGTCGGATCGTGCTCCCATTGGCTGGGAGAACGGTCCGAGGTGGGCGCTTAACGCGTTGGCCTCGGCGGCTAAACTTTTTTTTTTGGTGTTCATCGTTTGGGCGGCAGAGTGCAGCGCCGAGCCGATGATGTCGGCGTCGCTGGGGTTGACGAAGGCGAAGGCGCAGAGATGTGTCTGAGGAGACTTTGAGAGGTGTGTTGGGGGCGGAACGCGCGGGTGCCACGGCGGTGACGGCGGAACTGGTTGCCTCGTACCGTTTCGTTTCGCGGCAGGTGGGATGCGGAGTTTCTGGTTGTGGCCGCGGCGGTGGTGGACGCGAAGGAGGAGGAGAGGCCTGTGTTTGGTGGTTGAGACTGCGGCGACTGAAGTAGATGAGGATGCGGGGGAGTTGCTGGGGCGCGGCAGTGGTGGTGTTGGGCTGGTTGCTGATTCGGGTATCGTTGAGACGCAATCGACCAGGTATGCTATACTCCTTTCTTTCATCTCGGTTGACCTGTTAATGGAAAGTACCAGGAATGGATTCGACGATCAATCACCAGGTTTTATTGTCGGCGACTCGTTATAGCACGAAGCGAGCCCAAGGTTCGTTGGCAGTGTACAGGGGATGCGGATTAGTTCGGCTGGGGGTAGCGCGAGTTGGAGGTGGCGTCGGTATGGGGCGAGTTGGGAGGCGAGAGCAGTGATTGTCCCAGGGAAGTCCCGGGGAGAATTGTTGAGTGGCGGCGCCGGGCTTTTGTTGGTGTCGCTGGTGTTGATGAATTGGAAGTTTTTGAGCTGACTCTGAGAGGCGTGAGAGGGCGCAACACGCGAGTGCTGTGGGGACTGCGATGTTGTTGGTGGGGATTCGAGCAGCGAGTGTCCGGTTTCCATTCGCCGACTATTCAAGGTTCGCAGCTTGAGAGTTGAGCGCGGTAATCGCGATGATGACTTGAGCGTCTTCACAGTCGGGGGAGATCGGTAGGCGGGTGAATTCTCATCAAGGGTTTCGCGTGCAAATGTTTCTTCAGTGCTATAATGGACACAAAAACCTTCTATAATATGATTCTGTACAATGGTAAGTGGTCAAACGATCGCGATGTGCGTAGATGACTGACCTCTGCACGATCTGACCCGTAGCCCTCAAAACCTCTTCGACTGCGCGACATATAGCACCCCGACCCCCGATCTTGCACTGTGCGAAGTATTTATCATGAAATTCAAAACAATAATGAGGAATTTCAAGATTCCTGATGTTTTGTCATGAACCACATCATGAAATTCAAGATGCCTTTCACGATGCTCAGAAACTCATTTTTACGATAGTACTAGTTGTTGAGCATATAAATTCATGACAAAACATCATGAATTTCATCATGCAAGACTGTCGAATTTTTGCGAAGTCCACTAGCCAGGTTGTTGAGTACATAATGTACTCAATATCCTACTCACACATCATCTACCCCTCCCTAATACAAAGAGGGGTTGAAGAAGGTGACCAAAAGCTGGTAAAGTAATATCTGTAACGGGTTCAGTAGTCGGACTCACTCGATGTAGCTGGATATATAGTGTAATAAACCCATGCTAATAAAATTCATCTTGGCTGACTTGGATGCATGCACTCGGCGTCCTGGCTAAATGATAACCACGAGGTCCTGCGTTCGACTCCGCTCGGTGTCGATATTTTGCTTTTATACTTAATTTTGCTCCTTTTCACCGCCAAAATCATGATGTTATCATCATGAATCGACAACAAAACATCATGAAAATTAACGTCATGAATGTTCCCATAACCGTAATGAATTTCACGATGCACTTTCATGATGTTGCGTCGTGAATTTCAAGAGTGCATCATGAATTTCGTGACAATTCATCGTGAACTTTCTAATGAATCGTCGTGAAAAACAAATTTCATGATACTTTGACTGTGAAAAGGAGCAAAATTTTAAAAGCAAAATATCGACACCGGGCGGAGTCATGATAAATACTTCGCACAGTGCAACTCCAAGACATTCAACTTATATTGATTGGTTGAACCGTGATTTTGATTTATACCTTGCTATCCTAATCTACTCAAACCATTGGTTGGTAGACGGATTCGCCCGCATTCTTTGTCGCGAAGACCGTGATGTTGTTCACGTGACCGTGTCCAGCCGTGATGAACCCGCCGCCGAATGTCGCTTTTGGAGAGGCTGACGCCGGCATTAATTTGGGATGATACTTAGGGATCATTAATATCTGTAGTGACCTCGTTCGGGGCTGAACTATTGGATTAATGTAAGAGTAGAACTATTGGAATGTTGGGACTCTGTTCTAACTTGGATTTTGAATCATTAACTTGCACAACACCCTGCGTAACATACGGAGAACTCTTGCAAATTTCTGTGAGCAGATTCGGTTGAGCTGCAATTCTATGTGTCTCTTTGATCACGGCTTTGGAGGTTATCCGGTGAAAATGCACAGTTAGACTGTGCCGCATTCACATTGGCCCTCCCAATCAAGTAAGCTGTATTTACTATTCCGAGGACGAGATATTTTGTTGAAGAAGAATTCTCAAACGTCGTATGCTTGTATGTTGAGCTGAATCCAACATCTTCTTTCAGCTCGGCCTTGCCTGAGAGAATATTAGAGACTTTGCGGTAGCCACCGGTGGCTATTGGTAGCTCCTCGTGTGCAATAGTTCTTTGAGCCTCCGGTTCAAGGTAGCCACCACTGCACCCTGTCAATAGGACGTACAAATGGTGGCTAATCCACCCAGAGGCTGTCATCCGGTCCCGAGAAAAATTAGCCACCAATAGCCACCAGTGGCTACCGCAAAGCCTCTATTGTGCGTGTTATGAGACAAAAGAGAGCGAAAACTTTTGTTGTGCACCCGACACGAAAGTATTCAATTTCCAAAAGATTCTGATGTCTAGCAAATTTATAGGTACCTGCCTTGAAGCTTCATCCATGGTATCTCAACTCGATAGCTTCCCTGATACAGTGATTGCGAAGATAAATCAAAAAAAGGGAATGTTCTACGTCACGTGACCGCGTTCGAAACGCCTCGAAGGTGATTCACCCCAGCCTCACTGGTCTAGGAACTGCCTTAGAAGCTATGGCAACACGGAGTGGACAGCTTAGTTTAGGCGAGACGGCATTGCGGCAACTGTGATTGGCGTGATGGATTGACATTTTGGGCATGCCAGGACCCCGGAGACATCCCTCTCTCTGAACCTTCAGGCTGTGATGTAGCAAATGCGCCGGTGTTGAGCGCGCTCGTACAGCATCGGCTGTTTGTCGGCATCTTCCGAGACAAAGCCATCATTTCCCCTTGCTTCCTTCCACCACGTCCCGCTCACCTCGCCGTTCGTCTCACCGCTCTATCACATTCCATTTCTCTCTATCTCTTTTCGCGTCATCTATGACTTCAAGTTTCATTATTTTCACTGCCTTTCACCGCCATATTCCGCCATTTCCGCTAGACTTATAGATTTATCCTCGAGACTTTCTGTTTCTTTTATCCGCTGAGTTTTAGTTTCATTATTATATCTCACTCACTCCTATCAATTCTCTGTATATATAGTAGTTCTCTAGACGAATATACGGCACTTTTGCACCTTCAGAAGTCCCGTTATCTTAGTTTCCGTCTCCGTCTACGCCGCCGCCTCCGACTTTGACTCGTGTTTTTTTTAGTTCTCGTCTCCGCCTAGCGCCTCCGACATTGTCTCTATCTCTGTCTTCATCGTCCTCGATCTCCTCGCCGTCGCCTTCGCCGCAGCTTGCCAGTCTCGGCACCGTCGCGTTTTGGAGCACTCGTCTATTTCTGCCTCTGACTGCCGAGCGATACATCGCTAGACAGTTAGCTAGCGCATCACCGGCCACTACTGGCGCTTGAACAGCGAGGCGTAGAGTGCATGGATATACAGCTACATGAACTCACTCAATTTTGTTTGCTCATGGGGATCAGCATCTTGGTCATCTACCACTTTCAATCTGAAATATTCCGGTTTTATCCCCAAGGTTGTATCTTACCCCTGTATCATTCTCACATATGGAAGCTAGGTCGTGAAAAATACACATACCAAAAATTCCACAGCAAGCTCGTCTCATGCAGTGGAACAAGCAAAAATTTAATTCGAACCCAAATGTCACTGTGGACGCGAGAATTGAGATACTGGCAGTTTGAGAGTCTGTGGGTAGTGTCCTGTAACCCGATGTCTATCCAAAATCTCAAGAGGTAAGAGTCTTAGATGGATCCGACGAGGAATTTCGAGGAATTGGAATGTATATCGACGAACACGAGCACTTGAAGTTCAAGTCACCCAACTCGTTCGGGGTGGTCGTTTCGCGGTCACGGGCACCGCATTCTTGCTGTCCTTTCTGGTAGCAAAGTACTTGTAAGCTCTATCATTGTTTGAATTCGTGTTTTCTGTTGAACTAGATCTATTACCAGCCTGATTCGGCCGAACTTGAAGCTCTATCAGGCACAACCCAACACGGAAAATACTAGCTGCAGCGCTGCCAAACCTCTGCTTGCTGCTCTTTGGTGCTCTTTTCACTCGTTCTATTCCATTAGTCCACTCGGTGCTCCGGCTCTTCTCCCCCCAGCTCATTCAGCCCGTCAAACATTGTGACACAGCTATACTGTTCACTATCATATACCCACTTCTATCTTGTTCTCTCAAGGAGCTATATACCCCTCCCTTCTCACTTTTATACTTTCACTGAATTGGCTTCACTAACCACACCGGCGCGGACAGGTTGAACCGTGGGAATCTCTCATGATTGCATCATTTGGCGTCAAGTCAACTTTCGAATATTCGTTTCTGGCTGGATTCCATTCAATGCTCAAACCTCATCGAAATGGTGTAAAAATACCTCGAAGCCAATTTCTAGCTAGTCCCGGGCCTAGCAGACACTCACAAAGAATTACTTTATCACTTCTAGATGTGGACTCATTTTTTTTGGTTCGTCTCCAATCCAAGGCGAAGAATATTATTCTGTGTGTTAGTACGACCATGTGGTTGAGCTCCTGATTATCAAATATATCTCTGGCTGGGGTATGCAAGCCGTATGAACACCTCTTTCTAATTTATACCTGATGTCAGGTACTAACAATGACCCTTACTTCGCTTCAACCTCAAAACCAGTAAACAGAGTCATCTATTGCGTTTAAACTCCCCACAAATTGTTAAATTGCAGCGTGGGCTTCATCTTCAGCTGAGTTCCCTTTAACCTTGACAATTCCGCCGCTTTGCATCGGTTCTGAGCTGAGATTCGAAGGTGCAATTACTGTCCAGCGTTGATTGTCCCAAACATCTTCGTCTGTGCCACAAGTTGAACAACGAAATCAGACACTGTTCCCAAGGTTCGGAGATTTTGTCGGAGGGAAGACTTGGGTTTTGCTATCGAGATTTTGGGCATAAATTGCTCAGAAACTCGAGTTGAGGGGCAGTACTCGTCATTCCCTCAACAGGTTCCTTGCAGTGCCAGTCAGCCGCAAAGTTCAGCTTGACTTGGAGGCTTCAAAAATTGCCCTCGGAAAGAAATCCGAAAATTACTTGACATCGCTGAAGTGGCAACACTGCGGGAAAAGATGTGATGACACCAGGGGACATGGGCTAAGCAGATGAGGTAGGAGCTCGACGGACTCCGCATTAAAATGGCCATATGGCATGGAAGTAATTGGCGCAGCTACTCTCCTGAACTCCGAGTTTCTTAGTCTGACACGGTGTTCATGCTGCTGTATAAGAGGTGGTGAGCCTCCTCTTGGTCTTCATAGATTTATAACAAAAAATTACCGGTGCTCAAGAATGTATTGATCGCGGAAAGTGAGTTATCAGAAGGGCATTGACAAGCAATGATCTTACCTCGCCAATTCGGCGTCGGAGTTCGTCAAACCACCAAAGATTCATAATAGACAATTTGCAGGAGATGAGAACCGCCTGAATCGGTCAGATGTAAGTCTGAATGACGAACAAATCAAAGTTATTTCCGCTGGACTGGCATTGGTTGCGGGAACTCCACTAGAAATTTAAAGTCAAACTTTCACAGTTGAACTTACAGCAGTTTGCAGATGTAATGACACCACGTCGCATCACATGAGAAGAAAGCACAAAAAACCCGTCTTCTTCTCTCCTTCGTATCTCTCTCGTTTCGACGACAAATAAGTAGCATGATTTTGGTATCGGAGGACTCTCCGTAATCCGGGCTTCAAAACGACTATCTTTTATCGCCGAAATCCTGACTTCATTTTGGCCGACATCCACCTTGCTCGTCATCGTCATCGCCGTCTTCGACGCAATTCTGGAGAGAATGCCTCGTGTGTAGGCGCGTTAGGAAGGCAGTTCTAGTCGCTTTCAATCTACATATATGCATTTGTAGCGCGGATTCCGGTTAGATAACTTATTGTTCTTGTGTCTCTTCTCTACTTCCACCGTGATCACAGTTTCGTTCTCTGGTTTTGTTCCTTCTCAGGCGCGGGTCACAATTCCCTGCCGTGCGGTGTATAGCACCAGTGGGGTGCGTCTTCAAAAGGAAAGGACGCTAATTTTTCGCTAAATTTCGCTGTGGCGTATTCTATTTTTCTCGTTTGCCACTGGAGTCTGCGTGGCTTACTTACTATTAGCCACTTTGTACCACACATACACTACTAAGCATGCCAGATGACTATTTTCTGGAGATCTCAAGACTCATTCTGTGTGCATAACCCTGCTAGGAGCGCGACAACGTTGGAGAAGCTGGATGTCAAGTAGATGTCGACCAAAATCAAAGTCGGAATTTTGACAATACAATACCAGCGTCTTGAGGCCTGGATTGAGGCGACCTCATACATACAAGAATAGTCGATATTGGGCAAGAAACGAGCAAGAACGAGGCGATACAAGAAGACGTATTTTTCGTGCTTTCTTTACATGTGATGCGACGTGGTGTCATTACATCTGCAAACTGCTGTAATCAATCCGTGTCAATGTAACAGAGTGGGGAAACACAGTCTCTGAAAGCCGAGTCCTTCAAGTTCTATCAAGCCGAGCTTGGGGCCAATGCAATGGTGAACTCACTCGTTGTTGATGAAAATTGGTTTCTGTTGGATTCAATGCGAGGATTTTGTGTGTGGGGTTGAATTCATGAGCAATTTGCCTGATTATTGAACATTATGGGTATTTATTGCGTGGGATTTCCTACGCGCGATACATTCAATAGTCGATATGCACACGGTGGCTTGAGAGGTGGGCTTCGGGGTCCTGGCATCCCAAACGGTCAGTCGATCACACCGATCAGCTCGGCAGTTGTGCCGGGCAGCCTAACCGAAGCTGTCCAGTCCGTGTTACTATAAGAAGCTGATAATTGTGTTCAACACGCTGCGGATGGAGGATTTGATGTTTTCACTTATTCAAACCTTCGGAAACGCGTAAAATTAGGCCTGCATTACCCGGACAGAGTCGGCATCCCGGATCAAATATTTCTCTTCCTTTTCCTTCATGTCTTGCGCACCCACCTCTTCATTGTGGACTGTCTGGAGGCTGAATGCACTCCATCTCGTCAGAACTGGCTTCCTTTGCCTTTCCAAGTCGTTTTCAATACCACTCAGCGCTTCCTTTCCGTCAAACCAAGACATCTCAGTTTTCAATTCCGCTGTTGTCTGAGTCGGAAACTCTTCATTCAAAGGTCTCCTATCAATCAAAGTATATAAGAAGAGGCTTTCGTATCGTCTCAGTGCATTCTAGTTCCACCTGCCCTCCCACCACCAACGTTCCCGACATTATTTTGTCTTCCAGCAACATCTTTGTCGCTTCTATCGACTCCGCGTCGGTAGCTTCTTCTGACTTCGTGTCGGAGCCACAGTTTGACTTCGTGTCAGCTGCTTTCATTGAAAACGTATAGCCTCTCGCGTTCCACTCTCGTGCTTGACTATCAGTCACAAATCGGTGCGTGGAGTCTTAATCTAAACCTCTTTCTTTTTGACAGCCTACATCTGCAGTTCTGCTTGTTTGCTCCCTTCAGGCCGTTTCTCCCAGAGTGGTCTTGCTCAACGTTGTACGTTGGCAGGTCCAACAAAGCGACAGGCCACCACCCGCATACTGCGACCTCGAGGGAAAGACTCACAGACCCAGAAGAAAGTTATTCCTGGAAAGGTAGTGAAGTCGGGTCGTAACTGGGATATTGTGGAGATGGACGAGGAGGAATGAGTCTGGAATTTGTTGGTCTCAAGTTTGTATTAGTATTATGAAACAGAAATTCATTCATCGGTTGTTCAATAAGATATAAGTTTCACCAGAACTCTGCCGCAACTTGAACCGAGCATAGACAGATGACGGCGCCGTCACGGCGGTACTACTAGTAAGTAGCAAGTAAGTACTTAGTACATATTTTATCAATCAAATTTAAGCTGTTATTTTCCTAAAGTCTGCTCGAGTGGGCGGCGGTGCGTTGGCGGCGGTGTGCGGTACTCGTGCGCAGGGACGCGGCGTGTTCAAAAAGTGACGCGGCGGTCTCAAGCTCGGCTGCGGCAGTCACAATGTGTGACGCGGCGCTGACGCAGCGCGTTTGCGGTAGACGCGGCGATTTCACCTAGCCCACCTCCAGTTGGGGGCCGGAGGTCCTGCATTGGCGTTCCATGTCCGGGTACGCGTTTACGCTGTATGGCGGCGCTATCTGTTGGAGTGCTAAGAAGCAGTCGGTGGTGGCGTTGTCGACGGCAGAGGCGGAGTACATCGCGATGACGCGAGCGGCGAAGGAGGCAATGTGGATTCGTCAGTTTATGGGGGAGCTATTTGGCGAATTCAAAATCCCTACAATCCTTCACGGCGACAATCAATCAGCAATTGCGATGGCAAAGAACGATTCGTTCCATGCACGCACCAAGCACATCGCTCTGCCCTACCATTTCATCCGTCATTCCGTTGCCCTCGGCGTCATCTCCCTCTCCTGGATCCCGTCTGACGCGAATCTAGCGGATTTGTTCACTAAGGCTCTTGAAGCCACGCGTACATCCCGCCTATCTAACGGTCTTGGTCTGCCGGTCTGAGGGGGAGTGTTAGCATTCTACGGTATCTTCCTATTTAATACTTATACAGTGGTGGCAAATAGAAATTGCCGTGGCTTTTTGGTAAAAAAGTCGATGTATACTTCACCGAATGACCTCAAATAAGATGTAGAGATGGGTATGTGATACCTCTGTACCTCTTAGAACACTCAGCAACATATCATGCACTGAGAATGCATCAATAATGGATGGTTTCCGATTTTTGCCATATCCGGAAAAACACAATGTACCCTCAGCAAAAAAGTGTCATAATAGGATAAAAGTACTTGAAAAACAATGCTAGTTCTCACTTTGATTGACTGGAATTGATCGTTATTTGAGCTCACAACGGCCGCTCGAAGTAGGTCATTTTAGCTATTTTCTCTGCATTTTCAGCTATTTTGTGTGAAAATAGCCAACTCTGAGCGGTTGTTGTGAGTTCAAATGAGGGTCAATTCCATTCAACAAAAGTGGAAACTAGGACTGTTTTTCAAGTACCTTCATCCTATTGTGACACTTTTTTGCTGAGGATACATTGAGTCTTTCCAGATATGGCGATAATCAGAAACTGCCCTGTTATTGATGCATTGTCAGGGCATAATATATAGCTGAGTGTTCTAAGCAGTACAGAGGTATCATATATTTATCTCTACATCTTATTTCAGGTCATTCCGTGAAGTATACAGCAAGATTTTGGCCAAGAAGCCACGGCAATTTCTATTTGCCACCACTGTACATACCTTCATTTTCTTTCATCCCGACGGAGCACATCCGTATTTGGACGCTTACGCTATCTGCACAGCCTCAGTTACTTTATTTTCTGCTCCGTAACTGAGGCGTGCGTACCTACTTTCCTTTGCTATACTTACCTTATTGACTGTCCTGTAGAACTCCGCTAACAGGTGCATTAATAGAGTTACTTTCTTTTCTGCTCCGTAACTGAGGCAACTCCGCTAACACGGATTGAGAGTTGGGACACAGAAGTACCTTCAAACAGCTCAGTCAGTCCAATTGTTCCGGCGATTTTCGACGCTTTGTCTGCTCGTCAGCAGATTCAAGCATATTGCCCAGATCATAGCATATCTGAGCATAGCTGCGCAGACGGGATTCTCTCTGGGACTAAGCCTTCGAAGCGACCAAAAAGTTTACACAAAATTGCGTCAAGAGGTGGTCACTTATCTGTGGGATAATTACGCGACGTGAGGGTTCAACCTATTGTCAATACTATTGTTGAGCTTCGCGCCTCGCTGGCTACGCATCACATGGATTTATAGTTTGACGTACTCTAGTTACGACGTGTTTGTATTGGTTTTGATTCCTCGTAGCACCACGTGCACTAGAACTCAATCCCCGGAGGCCATTTGAATTGTGTACGTTGACGTCCTCTCAGAGCTGTCTCTGAGATGGTCCCGTTGGGCAGGTCATGCACAAAAGCCTCTGCCATTTGTTTCCTAAGGCTTTCGAGCGCAACGGAATTCGGTTCCGATCCGACATCGGGTTCGGTGGATTGATCTCCAGACTCGGTAGATTGAGCTCGCAGTTCAGCAAATGATGATATAGAGGTGTAATGAACAGGGCGAAACCCATACAGAGGACTCTGGAAGGAAGGGAAGAAGCAGCAGCATATGTCATCGGTATAGCTGAGGTGTTGGGCCAGAGAATAAAGTTGTATGTCCAGCATAGTCAGCGGGACCCGAGAAGGTGTGTGTAGCAGCTCGAATTGCATGTAGTGCATGTACCACTCGGGAGGAGTTGTAGCTGATTCATCTCGATCCCGGCCTTCAGTTTCACTCGCATTATTGACTCAGAATTGGTGCTGGATAGACGAAGATGTGTCGAAGTTAATAGCGAGTTTGCGATGCAGCCATTGGATGGCTAATGGCTACACAAAAGTCGAAATCCAGGCGCATTGACAAAGGTTAACCCTGGTCTCAGCATCCAAACTTCATTCCAGGCACCTCTTGTATAATTTGACATCAATTTTTGAGCCATCAAAGTTCCCTAATCGGGAAATCATCAGCCATTCAATGGCTCCAATGGCTCATCGCAAACCCTCTAATAATCGACTCCTCCCCTGACATAGAAAAACGCGACAGAACGCGAGGTAATTGTAAAGTCAGCGCGTCTCGGGGGTACTTCCTATTTGAGTGGATATTTTCAAAACGGGCAGCCGTCATCACGCCGACCTGTTCATCATTGATGGATGTCGCTCCTAGGCGTGACCGGGACCCCCCGACAAATGCAAGACTTTATATAAGTGAATGACTATCTTCAAAAGAGTAAATAAAGTCTTGTTACGAGACTACGGCGGGACGAATCGGCTGACTCGGACTTCTTAGAGCCCAGTGCGTTGGCGGCGGGAGTCGGCCTCGACCGCTTGTCGCTGCTCAGACTAACTCCGGCTCCGACTCCACCACGGCAGTGTTCGTCCTTAAGCCTTAAATTCAGGTCTGGCCGACCCTTAAGGCTTATTAAGCCTTATCCCTTAATAACCCTTAAGACCTTGAAGGCTTAATTCCCTTTTTAGGTAGGTAGTTCCCACCCTCGAACAGGCGCAAATTTTCAGTGGGGTGTATATATCGGAGCATATATTTGCGCATAAAGCACTTCAACCTTTAGTTGTTTTAGGTCAAGGTCAGTTACTTTAGAATCTACAACATTCTCGAGCAGTCGGGGAGGTTTGATGAATTTGATGACACCCCCATCAACTATTTGGTATATTTTTAGGCGGCGCCGGCCTTGTTCCGAAGGCAAAATGCCCAAGACCGAGGAACCCGACAGCCACCATATGATCGGATGGCTCGCTGGTAGGTGCCGGAGATACCCGGGTAGCCGGCACGAAGCTCGGCATTACCCTTAAGGGCTCTTAAGCCCTGGATACCTGAGCGGCCAGAGCTTAAGGCTTATGTTAAGGCCTTAATAAGCCTTAACCTTAATAAGGCCTTATGCCTTAGGGCGAACACTGCACCACGGTCCACCGCTATGTATCTGCTCAAGCACTCGCTTCTGGCTCTTCGCTCGCTGTTCTTGATGGCTTATTCGAGCTGCCGATTTTTCTCCTGATCACCTCCTCAAACCTGTTACCCCGCCGTGCACGCCTCGGGCATGCTGAGCTCCAAAATTTGCTCTTCCAGCGTTTTGCGTTACAAATGATGTGTTTCACCCAATGCGCATCTATGGTGCGCATCACCAAGTCACAACCAAATAGGTCCCATTAATGATGCGATCATTGATGTCTCAAATCGCCTCAGAAACAAAAATGAAATTTAAATATACATACATTTTTGGCTCTGAATATCGATGAGATGCATGCTAAAAACGTTTGGTGAGCAGTACTTATATGCGACTGCCGCTTCATTCACTGTGCATCTGTATTCCAGACAGGGCAGTAGTAGACTAGTGTGGGTGAGGAGAAGACAGCCGAAAATCGTAGCCGGCTGATCTCCTGGCCGTGGGGCGACCAGATGCGCGAGAAGGCACCCAGAGAGCAAGACGCCAGGCGAGGGCATCTGAGAGACCGCGACTAGCCCAAAAGAAGGCGGCTGGATGAAATAAACAGATGTCGCAGGTGGACATCCACTCTAGATGTGAACACAAGTATCTAGATTCTAGGAGCGTACGGAAACATATGGAAAGAACTTGAGAGGAGATGTCCGACCCGAAATCATGATTTATGAGCGGGATTGAGAATGATGAATATACAAACTGAGTGGCGGCCAATGTTCGAGCTCGGAGCGGCACAGGAGATTACTTGACTCGGCGTCAGTCAAGCTGTATATTAGCACTTTTCGCGGCCGTTTGGGTAAAAGTATCCGTGTATGCTGAAAGCGAGACCAGGATCAAGTTCAAAAAGCAGCCCCCATCAGAGCCCCGGTGTCATAGTAAGTGCAGGCAGCGTAAATTTTGGCAGTTAATTTCATGCGTACTGGATCGGCGAAGGAAGCTCAGTGAAGCAACCGGGAGCACAGCTGTAAAGGGTCACTAGTTCAGTAGTTGGAACTCAGAGAACTCCGAATTCGATAGTAGCGGAATCACAATAAGTTGAATCAACCGTGGGATCCACGGCTCGCGTGGCTCATCGCAAAACAAGCAGGTCCACCAGAACCAGGACGAACTCGTAATACAGTCGCCGGGAAACAAACTTGAATGTCACCGGGTTGTGGAGACGGCAGCGCGTATGGAAGTCCGAGGACCAGGAACACTGGACTGAGGTCGTCTTCTGAGCTTTGAAGCAGATAAGCTGGAACGATGCCTCGAATACGGCATGAGCTCAAGAATGTAGGCTCAGATCTCCGAATCCGAGGGGGGAAGTAGCCTCGGAGTGAGTTCCGCCGGAAAGAGATGGCATTAAGAGAACACGATGCGTTTGAATTAATGGATAGTGAGTCGATGTGCACAAAGCGCATAGCGCAAGTTCGTTGAATGGGCCTATAAACCGAGACAGCGAGCGGTTCATAGACATAGACAAGCGCGAGGTTGAGCCTCAGAGCATCCGTATCCGCGTAGGGTCACAAATCGAGAGCAACGAAACTCAATTGAGTGTGTCAGAGTACGGCCGGCTCATAGTGCGAGCGAGAAGCCCAGGGATAATATAGAAGTGATGGTAATCGGAATCGGAATTGATTCAAATTGTAGCGCAAGTAGCAAGTTTTCGAATAGATTTGACATAAGTAAGATTTCACGCCCTAAGCGTAACAGAAGCACAGTAAACGGATTCATGGAGGATAGTTGATCGCCATTATCCGCTCATTGAGGGAAGCTCGAGTGCGTTGAAACAGAGATAGCGGTCGCGCAAGCAGTGGCGGGTAGAGGAAACCCGCGCTCATAGAAGCCCCGAACGGAGCCCCACACTGGCCGTCGTCATCCCAAATCGATACGGCAAAACGCATCATGCCCCTGGAGGAAGCGTGCGGAAGAGAGGTATTGGGATCAGTGGTGAGCAGTCGTCGATGGGGCACAAGTTGCGTAGCAGACGAGGCTGGTCGAAGCCAAACAGCTAGATCATATCCGGACCATCGGGCGAAGCAACATCGTACATAACCCATTGAGGTGTTTCGAGGAGCCGCTGGGTATTTAAATCCGGTACAGCAATTCCATGTTGACACAATCAGAGCCGGTAGGAGAGTTCAAGAAGCGGAAACTTGGATGTGGATAGTCCAGACAGAATTGAACCAATCATACACGGTTTGCATGGCGCATCGACTATATGATCATGATTACTCATTGTAAACACTGAACAAAGGTTCGGAAGGAATCTACAATCAGCAGAGCGTTGTTCTAGCTCCGAGATACTGTAGGATAGATCAATTTGCGATGAACCAAGAGCCACGCCGTATCCGCTGTATGCGGGACATGAACTGGATGGAATAAAGCAAGCGATGAGGCAGAGATACGCCAGTATACCGTATCAGTAGAGATATCAAAAGACATGCAGAGTTTGGACGCCATGATCCAAGTAGACCGTGGCAGAGTCACACAGAGATGCTGAGACAAGGTAGACGTAGTCGCGTAGACGGAAAGGAAGAAGGACACGTATGACATCATGGGGAGTAACGAGGAGGCGCCTTAGGTGAACAGCGACGGGTGCAGGTGCGGCATAGAATTGCAACACACACATATGTGGGCGAACAATTCCAACGACTCCGAGTCCTAGATGTCATGCTTGGCACGTGTAGGTGCAGGTCAACGATTTGAAGATTCAGAAAGCGGAATCGCAAGTGTAGAGTTATCGAAAAGCGACCAGGCGCAGGTCAACGATTTGAAGATTCAAAAAGCGGAATCGCAAGTGTAGAGTTATCGAAAAGCGACCAGGCGCAGGTTCGAGATTGTAAGATTTGACCTGGATGTAATGGAGAAGGGGGGAGGCGTAACGGCATGATCTGATTGCGAAGCGTAACCTTAGGCAGTGCATGATCGCTTGCAGGTATGGAATGGTAAACCGGTGGAGGCATGAATTTGACCGAAAACAACTGGAGAAGCATGCTAAGTCGCTAACTGCGGGATGTACCGCTCGGGTATGGAGTCGTGAAGAGAGTAGGCATGAAATCAAACGGGATATGATGGGAAAGCGTCCAGAGACACTGGGCCTCGCAGGATGCAGCCACTCACGGGTATGGAGTGATGAACAAAATGAAGTCATAGAGCGTGGGGGTGACGCTGACCTTCGCGGCCATGGAATCGTAAATAGAATAAAATCGTAGAGCGTGCGGATGCGCTGACACTTGGGGAAAGGTAACCGCTCGCAGGTACAGCATCTTAAGTAGAAGTAGGTATGAAGATCAAGAGGGATATAATCAGAAAGCGTTTGTAGATAGCACCTTGGGGGTATGGAATCAGAAAGTATTCGGAAAGTAATTGTAGAGCGTACGTAGACGCTGGCACGGCATCGGAAGACGTGAGTAGACACTGACCCTCGCAGAATGTATCCGCTCGCGGGTATGAGGACGTAAACGGAATATCGTCGTACAACGTTTGACGCTGGGCCTCGCAGGACGTAACCTGGAAACGGAATATCGTCGTAGAGCGTTCGTACTTAGACGCTGGGCCTCGCAGGACGTAACCTGGAAACGGAATATCGTCGTAGAGCGTTCGTACTTAGACGCTGGGCCTCGCAGGACGTAACCCGGAAATGGAATATCGTCGTAGAGCGTTCATAGACGCTGGGCCTCGCGGGACGTAACTCGTAAACGGAATTGAGTCGTCGAGCGTTCCTTGACGCTGGGCCTCACGGGACGTAACCCGTAAACAGAATTGAGTCGTAGAGCGTTCCTTGACGCTGGGCCTTGCGGGAAGAAACATATAAACAGAATAGAGTCGTAGGGCGTATGTAAACGCTTGGCCTCGCAGGATGTAGCCCATGAACGGAATAGAGTCGTAGAGCATTCGTAGACGTTGGGCCCGACGGGGGATCGTAAAGCGTATGATGCATTTCAACGTAGAACCCTGCGGGTATGGAATTGGAAGTGAATGTAGTCGGCTCGAAACCTAACTTCGCCTTGGAAATTGATGTTCACTAGATGCAGACAGGAGTATTAGATAGACGTAGGTCGCATTTCCGGATAGATGAAGATAGAAATGAAGTCCATAAACCAACCATAAACGCATGCAGGCGTGGAAGATATGGAGTCCATAAACGCATGTAAGCCTGGATTAAGCGGGATATAACCGCAAGCATAAAACCTGACCGGATGTAACGGCTCAACGCATGTAGGCGCAGGTATGAAGTCCATAAACACATGTAGAGTAGATGTAGACGTGGCAGAAAACACTTGAGCTCCTCCTCAGATTACGTGCCAAACACGTCGAGAAGTAGGTTGTCAAGCAATATGGCCGGAAAACTGAGCGCAATCTCTTTGAGAAGGTTGCGAACGAGGAGTCAAAAGAAAGATCTTGATACTCGTACGAGAGGAAGTCGACTGAAAGACCTTGAAGGGGTCGTGCCGTGTGTCGGACATGGAAGTCAGGAGGAAGAGAGTCATATCACCCGTCACTCAGCTAGTCACAAGATCATGCACTCCTTTCGCAGGCTCAGGAGTGCCCCCACGTTTGGTGAGCAGTACTTATGTATATGCAGTTGCAAAGCACTTACCTATGACTTTGGGAGGCTTTCATTCGGTGCCCGAATATCTGTCCAAAATGGGTAGGTTCCGTAAGCACACGTGATTGATTGATTGATTGATTGCATCAGTGATGTCTCAAATCCCTGCCGTGGAAAATATACTTATTGTGAGTTTTGAGCGGATGAGAAATTCCTCTAGAGGGTTTAGTCTACTATCTAATCGGAGTGTTTTGGCCAGAGGATCAAGCGTGGGAAGGCTCTGATCTGGTGCAATAAATTGGGTCCTGTTTGGTGGTGTTTAGACGATGCGCACCATACGTACGTAGACATTCATACCAGTAGTACACTGTGGTCGCAGAACCCCATGAATTTCCCATAGCCGGACCATGAATTCCACAATTCACGGGTTTATCTAGTGAATTCAGATTCATGGGGTTTATGCGACCACAGTGAGTATTAAGTACATCGTTAGCAGTATTTTTGGGAGGACCTTCCACATATGGCAATTCATGTTCAGTACCAACTGTACTTATTAGAGGGTTTGCGAAGAGCCATTGGAGCCATTGAATGGCTACCGATTTCCGTATTAGGAAAGTTTGATGGGCTAAACTTTTATGTCGAAGTCAAGAAGAGCTATTTGGAATGAAAATTGGATGCTCAGACCGGGGGTAGCTTTCGTCAATACGCCGGAATTCGGGCACTTGCGTAGCCATTAGCCATTCAATGGCTGCATCGCAAACAGGCTATTCACCGATGTTTGCATTGAATGGCTAATGGCTACACAAAAGTCGAAATTCTGGCGCATTGCCCAAGGCTAACCCCGGTCTCAGTATACAAACTTCATTCTAGGCAGCTCTTGTGTAACTCGACATCATTGTTTGGGCCATCAAAGTTTCCTAATCGGGAAATTGTTAGCCATTCAATGGCTCCAATGGCTCATCACAAACCCTCTATTCTCAGAACATTGGAACAACCAAGATGGCTCATCGAGCATCCAACTGGCAGCGGAATGTCAGACTCGAGCAAAACCGGTCTCAATCACAACCCAGAGTAGTTCGTTCAGATACTCTTGAATAATTCTGTTGATCCAGCGTCTAGTTCGGAGTATGCAACCAAGTGCGGAAGATATGCTATTTATTGTCGGTAAAAGGTGAGTCCAAACTGCGTCATTTACATAGCTCGCTGAGCTCACCAATGAGTCGGAGGAGGTGCTCCGCGCCATATATTTGGCTCATCGCCCTCTCCTTGGCTATGTCTACTCCAACTACGTACTTACCCCGTATGCTGCGGCATTGAGGCCTTTCCGCAGGATAGAGAAGAAGTATGGGAAGAAAGGAGTCGAAATATGTCAGTAATCCTGAGATGACTGTCGCCGGTATGGTAGAGGGCCTTGAAGTTCTACACAATTGATCATCTCCACCCCGTCGATTCATGGAATCGATGGCACCCACCCAAGGGAAGGTCTTGACTCCATCAAATGGCCAAAATTTGTTAGTAGTTTCTCCACCGTCACCGTTCTCGGAAGCGTGAACAGCTGTGGGAAGGGACGTGAAATCTCCACCGTATCAAATAAGTAGAGTAGAAAGTACGTACCTTTCCCTGGTTCAAAATTGTGTCTTCATCGTTCTTCAACTTGTACTTCAGTTGTTGGGGAAATCCAAGCTTCATAGTTGCTTGCTTAATGACGACATTGAACTGCACTCCCCTTCAGAACAGTCCACACCCAAATTTGGATAAAACACCTACCGCTAAGGCCGAGTATCTCATTTGTCTCTCCAACATTCCTCGTTCCCAATTCAAGCTACTAGCCTCAACAAGGGCTACCGACATATTTGACGGTCTCTCGCGAATCCTGCCCCCACTGCTGTTATCACAGTCCCGCAGACTACTCTCCGGAACCCACTCATTCCATCTTGCCAGTATTCAGATGCCAGTATGTTACATAATAGGAAAATGTTTACTGACGTGCGATCCAGGCCACAGTAAGAGACGAGGTAGTGGCGGCCACCTATCGCAGTCAGTACATTTCGCTGGCTGATTTCCAGGTCCTGCATCTTCAGGATATGAGCTGGGCGATACTGCGCCCCGTGCCATGGACAAACTACGAGCATCCCTGGAGCATATGTGAGCGACATGGAGTAAAGCAAAAGTGAAGATGCAATGTCGGTATTTTCCTCTCACCAGCAGTTACACTCCATTCATTCCAAGAATCTTCTCTTGAAGCGATGTCACCAACTTGATGGGAGTCTGGTGTCCGATAAAAAGTGGAGCATGTAGAAAGTCCAAGGACGTCATATGAGCACGAGTTGGAGAGACTCAGGACACCAGAAATCCAGTTGACTTTATGTAACTTGCTCTGGACTTGGACATATAGGTCAGCTTGTCTCGAAAATAAAATATTGTGATCAGATCGACGGTTGATTGACAGCGAGCTGGAATTAAAACATTTACACAAACAAACGGCACGTCGTGTGCAAATAAGTGCCGACGCGTTTAGCGAGCGGAGTTTGAAATTGTCACGCTCGGAAACCCTCCCCTCCAGCGCGCGACGACGACGTACCGGTTAATTAATCTGAATTTGTACAAAGTATCCAGCATACTGTATGAGCTTTCCCCAAGTTTCCCGGGTTTAAACGGTGAAGAGGGAAGTCAGAACATTGGGATATGTTGCGGGATCACTGACTTTGACGTCCCGGTAACTGTTTTTTAATACCTTCCTCCTCGCAGATTCTCAAGGTTTTTGGTAGAGTTATGCATTGATACTAGTAGAATACATGCCGGAAATTTTCGGGGGCAAAAAGTAAAGAGGGGGAGCAGGAAACCGTGAATTCGGACCCATTGGGAGAATTCATACCCATTGGGCACAATAGTATGATCGCCGTGAAAATCTACATCATTTCTAGAAGTTCGAGGCTTTGGGCTGGAGCCTGGACCACCTATGCGGATGCCGTCTCGAGACTCTCGTCGCCACCCTGGAAAGATTCACCAGGAAGCGTTTGATTGTCAGCGGGCTGATTTATCGCACATGCGTGTGTTTGGGTCGAAACAAGGTCGAAATAGAGACTTTGCGGTAGCCACCGGTGGCTTTCGGTGACCAGTTTTTCTCGAGACCGAATGACAGCGTGTTACAGTGGCTGTATTACAGTCGAAGCTCATAACGGCCTCGGTTAGGTCAGAAAGGTATGGGGTATGGCAGATTTATGGGTTATCCCAGCCAAAGGTCAGTCAAAATCCCCGAGAAATGTATGGGTTAAGGCAGATTATGGGTTACGAGAGCTATGGGTTATGACAGCTTCGACTGTAGCCACCATTTGTACGTTAGGAGTACGTCCTATTGATGGTGGCTACCTTGAACCGTAGGCTAAAAAAAAAGTATTGCACACGAGGAGCCACCGAAAGCCACCGGTGGCTACCGCAAAGTCTCTAATTTAGCGATGGTCACAGGGTGGATGGTGGAGGAAAATTTGATTCTCGGACCATTCCAGCCACTTTCATCTGCTATGGCAACGGCGCCGGCAACTGCATCTTGGTTGATGGAAAGCAGTTTCGGAACGTCGAGTTTGACGAAGGCGTGCCTAATGATGAGCGGCAATGTAAGGGGATTTTGATCGCATCAGCGTAACCTTTGGTACACCGCCATTTTGAGATGATGTCGACTGGACATCCGGGCCCGGCGCTCCGAGGAGCTCTCCTCGGCGATGTCCCTATGATGTGCGGTTACGGTAAGCGGATTGGTCGCGGTTCGATTTCCGCGGCCACTGCCGGATTTCGCAGTGTGACTGTGGGAACCATCATGTCAAGGACGATGAGGAGCTCGTCAAGAGGCTGTGCTTCTTGGCGTCCTCTTCATCGTCCTTGACAGCTCATCTGCGCCCACACGGATTATTGAAGATCAGCTCAATGGGAACCTTCAATTGATTGCTATATAGGTAAATGGTATCTGAGAGTATTTATACTAGGGTCGTTCACGATAGCCTTTTTGGCTTCCTTTTTGCTTCCTTTTTGGTCTCCTTTTTCGCGGTTTTTTGGATTCTCTTCGTTTTTCTTCGGATTTCTTTTCCCTTTTCAGTTGAGAATGTCAAAAAGGGTGTATTGCAAAAAAGAACGGGGTCAAACGCCGAATTTTAACA
Organism: Favolaschia claudopus; assembly: GCA_037176885.1. Classification (NCBI taxonomy): domain Eukaryota; kingdom Fungi; phylum Basidiomycota; class Agaricomycetes; order Agaricales; family Mycenaceae; genus Favolaschia; species Favolaschia claudopus. The sequence continues at coordinate 150,506 of JAWWNJ010000136.1, read as the reverse complement.
AAAAAAGTAGAAAAAATGGGACGAAAAATGGAGTTGAAAAAGGCTATCGTGAATTGATCGTGAACGCTCCGTCCGGAACCTCCTTTTTCACTCCCTTTTTCATATCTTTTTTGCTGCTTTTCTATATTCCTTCAGTCCCTTGCCCAAACCAAGTTGACTTTTTGATTAGGAGGTATAAAAAGGTTGACTTGACAAAAACAACCAAGGCCCTGATCGGTGTCACTGCCTTCTCAGGCAGTCTCCGCCAAATGGAAGGCAGATCAAAGCAGATGTCTGCCCCAATGTCGTCATTTGGGTGGAGTCTGCCATGGTCTGCCTAAGAAGGCAGCTACACCGAGCGGGGCCCAAGTTCTACGGACGTTTTTTGCCAAAACTGCAAAATGGGCAAAAAGGAAGAGAAAAAGGAGAACAAAGAGGAAGTAAAAAGGGAGCCAAAAAGGCTATCGTGAATGACCCTACTATAGTTCTATCACATCTGCGATGGGCCGGGCCATCTGCTGGAATGCTCCCCAGGCTGTTTCCGTAGGTTTACCGATATGCAAATAAACTTGTTCGGCCAGCTCCGCAAATTCTAGAGAGAACCAAGATAGGTGAGATTCCCGCGAACCAACCTCCTCTGTCAACATCTGGCGCATGTCATCTACGGCTGTCTGGGGAACTGAGATACGGCAATCAATGCCCCCGAAATTCTTGGGATGTGCAAATGCGTCGGCGGGGACATGGCCTGAAGACATATTCTTTTCTATCTGAACGCGAACACGGTGATGATTCCACCAGAGACGAAATTCATCCAGTTTTGCTTGCAACAAAGGTACGAAGATCCAGTAGAACAGTGATCTTCCATTTAAAATTTTGTTAGCACCTCCATAATATATCCCAAGGAGACGACTCACACATGAAAATCAACATCAGGGCTGAAAATCCGTTCTCTCTTTTCGATCAATACGAGCTATGGCACCCGTGCCTTCGCCACGCAAGAGTCCTGCACTCACCTTGCTGCTTTCCAGGCCGACGGCGCTGCACTGCCGCTCGCTGCACTCGCCGGCGCGCGTCGCCGCGGGGATTCTCAGGCTTTGACAGAAAGCTCCGTAATCCGGGCTTCAAAACGACTATCTTTTATCGCCGAAATCCTGACTTCATTTTGGCCGACATCCACCTTGCTCGTCATCGTCATCGCCGTCTTCGACGCAATTCTGGAGAGAATGCCTCGTGTGTAGGCGCGTTAGGAAGGCAGTTCTAGTCGCTTTCAATCTACATATATGCATTTGTAGCGCGGATTCCGGTTAGATAACTTATTGTTCTTGTGTCTCTTCTCTACTTCCACCGTGATCACAGTTTCGTTCTCTGGTTTTGTTCCTTCTCAGGCGCGGGTCACAATTCCCTGCCGTGCGGTGTATAGCACCAGTGGGGTGCGTCTTCAAAAGGAAAGGACGCTAATTTTTCGCTAAATTTCGCTGTGGCGTATTCTATTTTTCTCGTTTGCCACTGGAGTCTGCGTGGCTTACTTACTATTAGCCACTTTGTACCACACATACACTACTAAGCATGCCAGATGACTATTTTCTGGAGATCTCAAGACTCATTCTGTGTGCATAACCCTGCTAGGAGCGCGACAACGTTGGAGAAGCTGGATGTCAAGTAGATGTCGACCAAAATCAAAGTCGGAATTTTGACAATACAATACCAGCGTCTTGAGGCCTGGATTGAGGCGACCTCATACATACAAGAATAGTCGATATTGGGCAAGAAACGAGCAAGAACGAGGCGATACAAGAAGACGTATTTTTCGTGCTTTCTTTACATGTGATGCGACGTGGTGTCATTACATCTGCAAACTGCTGTAATCAATCCGTGTCAATGTAACAGAGTGGGGAAACACAGTCTCTGAAAGCCGAGTCCTTCAAGTTCTATCAAGCCGAGCTTGGGGCCAATGCAATGGTGAACTCACTCGTTGTTGATGAAAATTGGTTTCTGTTGGATTCAATGCGAGGATTTTGTGTGTGGGGTTGAATTCATGAGCAATTTGCCTGATTATTGAACATTATGGGTATTTATTGCGTGGGATTTCCTACGCGCGATACATTCAATAGTCGATATGCACACGGTGGCTTGAGAGGTGGGCTTCGGGGTCCTGGCATCCCAAACGGTCAGTCGATCACACCGATCAGCTCGGCAGTTGTGCCGGGCAGCCTAACCGAAGCTGTCCAGTCCGTGTTACTATAAGAAGCTGATAATTGTGTTCAACACGCTGCGGATGGAGGATTTGATGTTTTCACTTATTCAAACCTTCGGAAACGCGTAAAATTAGGCCTGCATTACCCGGACAGAGTCGGCATCCCGGATCAAATATTTCTCTTCCTTTTCCTTCATGTCTTGCGCACCCACCTCTTCATTGTGGACTGTCTGGAGGCTGAATGCACTCCATCTCGTCAGAACTGGCTTCCTTTGCCTTTCCAAGTCGTTTTCAATACCACTCAGCGCTTCCTTTCCGTCAAACCAAGACATCTCAGTTTTCAATTCCGCTGTTGTCTGAGTCGGAAACTCTTCATTCAAAGGTCTCCTATCAATCAAAGTATATAAGAAGAGGCTTTCGTATCGTCTCAGTGCATTCTAGTTCCACCTGCCCTCCCACCACCAACGTTCCCGACATTATTTTGTCTTCCAGCAACATCTTTGTCGCTTCTATCGACTCCGCGTCGGTAGCTTCTTCTGACTTCGTGTCGGAGCCACAGTTTGACTTCGTGTCAGCTGCTTTCATTGAAAACGTATAGCCTCTCGCGTTCCACTCTCGTGCTTGACTATCAGTCACAAATCGGTGCGTGGAGTCTTAATCTAAACCTCTTTCTTTTTGACAGCCTACATCTGCAGTTCTGCTTGTTTGCTCCCTTCAGGCCGTTTCTCCCAGAGTGGTCTTGCTCAACGTTGTACGTTGGCAGGTCCAACAAAGCGACAGGCCACCACCCGCATACTGCGACCTCGAGGGAAAGACTCACAGACCCAGAAGAAAGTTATTCCTGGAAAGGTAGTGAAGTCGGGTCGTAACTGGGATATTGTGGAGATGGACGAGGAGGAATGAGTCTGGAATTTGTTGGTCTCAAGTTTGTATTAGTATTATGAAACAGAAATTCATTCATCGGTTGTTCAATAAGATATAAGTTTCACCAGAACTCTGCCGCAACTTGAACCGAGCATAGACAGATGACGGCGCCGTCACGGCGGTACTACTAGTAAGTAGCAAGTAAGTACTTAGTACATATTTTATCAATCAAATTTAAGCTGTTATTTTCCTAAAGTCTGCTCGAGTGGGCGGCGGTGCGTTGGCGGCGGTGTGCGGTACTCGTGCGCAGGGACGCGGCGTGTTCAAAAAGTGACGCGGCGGTCTCAAGCTCGGCTGCGGCAGTCACAATGTGTGACGCGGCGCTGACGCAGCGCGTTTGCGGTAGACGCGGCGATTTCACCTAGCCCACCTCCAGTTGGGGGCCGGAGGTCCTGCATTGGCGTTCCATGTCCGGGTACGCGTTTACGCTGTATGGCGGCGCTATCTGTTGGAGTGCTAAGAAGCAGTCGGTGGTGGCGTTGTCGACGGCAGAGGCGGAGTACATCGCGATGACGCGAGCGGCGAAGGAGGCAATGTGGATTCGTCAGTTTATGGGGGAGCTATTTGGCGAATTCAAAATCCCTACAATCCTTCACGGCGACAATCAATCAGCAATTGCGATGGCAAAGAACGATTCGTTCCATGCACGCACCAAGCACATCGCTCTGCCCTACCATTTCATCCGTCATTCCGTTGCCCTCGGCGTCATCTCCCTCTCCTGGATCCCGTCTGACGCGAATCTAGCGGATTTGTTCACTAAGGCTCTTGAAGCCACGCGTACATCCCGCCTATCTAACGGTCTTGGTCTGCCGGTCTGAGGGGGAGTGTTAGCATTCTACGGTATCTTCCTATTTAATACTTATACAGTGGTGGCAAATAGAAATTGCCGTGGCTTTTTGGTAAAAAAGTCGATGTATACTTCACCGAATGACCTCAAATAAGATGTAGAGATGGGTATGTGATACCTCTGTACCTCTTAGAACACTCAGCAACATATCATGCACTGAGAATGCATCAATAATGGATGGTTTCCGATTTTTGCCATATCCGGAAAAACACAATGTACCCTCAGCAAAAAAGTGTCATAATAGGATAAAAGTACTTGAAAAACAATGCTAGTTCTCACTTTGATTGACTGGAATTGATCGTTATTTGAGCTCACAACGGCCGCTCGAAGTAGGTCATTTTAGCTATTTTCTCTGCATTTTCAGCTATTTTGTGTGAAAATAGCCAACTCTGAGCGGTTGTTGTGAGTTCAAATGAGGGTCAATTCCATTCAACAAAAGTGGAAACTAGGACTGTTTTTCAAGTACCTTCATCCTATTGTGACACTTTTTTGCTGAGGATACATTGAGTCTTTCCAGATATGGCGATAATCAGAAACTGCCCTGTTATTGATGCATTGTCAGGGCATAATATATAGCTGAGTGTTCTAAGCAGTACAGAGGTATCATATATTTATCTCTACATCTTATTTCAGGTCATTCCGTGAAGTATACAGCAAGATTTTGGCCAAGAAGCCACGGCAATTTCTATTTGCCACCACTGTACATACCTTCATTTTCTTTCATCCCGACGGAGCACATCCGTATTTGGACGCTTACGCTATCTGCACAGCCTCAGTTACTTTATTTTCTGCTCCGTAACTGAGGCGTGCGTACCTACTTTCCTTTGCTATACTTACCTTATTGACTGTCCTGTAGAACTCCGCTAACAGGTGCATTAATAGAGTTACTTTCTTTTCTGCTCCGTAACTGAGGCAACTCCGCTAACACGGATTGAGAGTTGGGACACAGAAGTACCTTCAAACAGCTCAGTCAGTCCAATTGTTCCGGCGATTTTCGACGCTTTGTCTGCTCGTCAGCAGATTCAAGCATATTGCCCAGATCATAGCATATCTGAGCATAGCTGCGCAGACGGGATTCTCTCTGGGACTAAGCCTTCGAAGCGACCAAAAAGTTTACACAAAATTGCGTCAAGAGGTGGTCACTTATCTGTGGGATAATTACGCGACGTGAGGGTTCAACCTATTGTCAATACTATTGTTGAGCTTCGCGCCTCGCTGGCTACGCATCACATGGATTTATAGTTTGACGTACTCTAGTTACGACGTGTTTGTATTGGTTTTGATTCCTCGTAGCACCACGTGCACTAGAACTCAATCCCCGGAGGCCATTTGAATTGTGTACGTTGACGTCCTCTCAGAGCTGTCTCTGAGATGGTCCCGTTGGGCAGGTCATGCACAAAAGCCTCTGCCATTTGTTTCCTAAGGCTTTCGAGCGCAACGGAATTCGGTTCCGATCCGACATCGGGTTCGGTGGATTGATCTCCAGACTCGGTAGATTGAGCTCGCAGTTCAGCAAATGATGATATAGAGGTGTAATGAACAGGGCGAAACCCATACAGAGGACTCTGGAAGGAAGGGAAGAAGCAGCAGCATATGTCATCGGTATAGCTGAGGTGTTGGGCCAGAGAATAAAGTTGTATGTCCAGCATAGTCAGCGGGACCCGAGAAGGTGTGTGTAGCAGCTCGAATTGCATGTAGTGCATGTACCACTCGGGAGGAGTTGTAGCTGATTCATCTCGATCCCGGCCTTCAGTTTCACTCGCATTATTGACTCAGAATTGGTGCTGGATAGACGAAGATGTGTCGAAGTTAATAGCGAGTTTGCGATGCAGCCATTGGATGGCTAATGGCTACACAAAAGTCGAAATCCAGGCGCATTGACAAAGGTTAACCCTGGTCTCAGCATCCAAACTTCATTCCAGGCACCTCTTGTATAATTTGACATCAATTTTTGAGCCATCAAAGTTCCCTAATCGGGAAATCATCAGCCATTCAATGGCTCCAATGGCTCATCGCAAACCCTCTAATAATCGACTCCTCCCCTGACATAGAAAAACGCGACAGAACGCGAGGTAATTGTAAAGTCAGCGCGTCTCGGGGGTACTTCCTATTTGAGTGGATATTTTCAAAACGGGCAGCCGTCATCACGCCGACCTGTTCATCATTGATGGATGTCGCTCCTAGGCGTGACCGGGACCCCCCGACAAATGCAAGACTTTATATAAGTGAATGACTATCTTCAAAAGAGTAAATAAAGTCTTGTTACGAGACTACGGCGGGACGAATCGGCTGACTCGGACTTCTTAGAGCCCAGTGCGTTGGCGGCGGGAGTCGGCCTCGACCGCTTGTCGCTGCTCAGACTAACTCCGGCTCCGACTCCACCACGGCAGTGTTCGTCCTTAAGCCTTAAATTCAGGTCTGGCCGACCCTTAAGGCTTATTAAGCCTTATCCCTTAATAACCCTTAAGACCTTGAAGGCTTAATTCCCTTTTTAGGTAGGTAGTTCCCACCCTCGAACAGGCGCAAATTTTCAGTGGGGTGTATATATCGGAGCATATATTTGCGCATAAAGCACTTCAACCTTTAGTTGTTTTAGGTCAAGGTCAGTTACTTTAGAATCTACAACATTCTCGAGCAGTCGGGGAGGTTTGATGAATTTGATGACACCCCCATCAACTATTTGGTATATTTTTAGGCGGCGCCGGCCTTGTTCCGAAGGCAAAATGCCCAAGACCGAGGAACCCGACAGCCACCATATGATCGGATGGCTCGCTGGTAGGTGCCGGAGATACCCGGGTAGCCGGCACGAAGCTCGGCATTACCCTTAAGGGCTCTTAAGCCCTGGATACCTGAGCGGCCAGAGCTTAAGGCTTATGTTAAGGCCTTAATAAGCCTTAACCTTAATAAGGCCTTATGCCTTAGGGCGAACACTGCACCACGGTCCACCGCTATGTATCTGCTCAAGCACTCGCTTCTGGCTCTTCGCTCGCTGTTCTTGATGGCTTATTCGAGCTGCCGATTTTTCTCCTGATCACCTCCTCAAACCTGTTACCCCGCCGTGCACGCCTCGGGCATGCTGAGCTCCAAAATTTGCTCTTCCAGCGTTTTGCGTTACAAATGATGTGTTTCACCCAATGCGCATCTATGGTGCGCATCACCAAGTCACAACCAAATAGGTCCCATTAATGATGCGATCATTGATGTCTCAAATCGCCTCAGAAACAAAAATGAAATTTAAATATACATACATTTTTGGCTCTGAATATCGATGAGATGCATGCTAAAAACGTTTGGTGAGCAGTACTTATATGCGACTGCCGCTTCATTCACTGTGCATCTGTATTCCAGACAGGGCAGTAGTAGACTAGTGTGGGTGAGGAGAAGACAGCCGAAAATCGTAGCCGGCTGATCTCCTGGCCGTGGGGCGACCAGATGCGCGAGAAGGCACCCAGAGAGCAAGACGCCAGGCGAGGGCATCTGAGAGACCGCGACTAGCCCAAAAGAAGGCGGCTGGATGAAATAAACAGATGTCGCAGGTGGACATCCACTCTAGATGTGAACACAAGTATCTAGATTCTAGGAGCGTACGGAAACATATGGAAAGAACTTGAGAGGAGATGTCCGACCCGAAATCATGATTTATGAGCGGGATTGAGAATGATGAATATACAAACTGAGTGGCGGCCAATGTTCGAGCTCGGAGCGGCACAGGAGATTACTTGACTCGGCGTCAGTCAAGCTGTATATTAGCACTTTTCGCGGCCGTTTGGGTAAAAGTATCCGTGTATGCTGAAAGCGAGACCAGGATCAAGTTCAAAAAGCAGCCCCCATCAGAGCCCCGGTGTCATAGTAAGTGCAGGCAGCGTAAATTTTGGCAGTTAATTTCATGCGTACTGGATCGGCGAAGGAAGCTCAGTGAAGCAACCGGGAGCACAGCTGTAAAGGGTCACTAGTTCAGTAGTTGGAACTCAGAGAACTCCGAATTCGATAGTAGCGGAATCACAATAAGTTGAATCAACCGTGGGATCCACGGCTCGCGTGGCTCATCGCAAAACAAGCAGGTCCACCAGAACCAGGACGAACTCGTAATACAGTCGCCGGGAAACAAACTTGAATGTCACCGGGTTGTGGAGACGGCAGCGCGTATGGAAGTCCGAGGACCAGGAACACTGGACTGAGGTCGTCTTCTGAGCTTTGAAGCAGATAAGCTGGAACGATGCCTCGAATACGGCATGAGCTCAAGAATGTAGGCTCAGATCTCCGAATCCGAGGGGGGAAGTAGCCTCGGAGTGAGTTCCGCCGGAAAGAGATGGCATTAAGAGAACACGATGCGTTTGAATTAATGGATAGTGAGTCGATGTGCACAAAGCGCATAGCGCAAGTTCGTTGAATGGGCCTATAAACCGAGACAGCGAGCGGTTCATAGACATAGACAAGCGCGAGGTTGAGCCTCAGAGCATCCGTATCCGCGTAGGGTCACAAATCGAGAGCAACGAAACTCAATTGAGTGTGTCAGAGTACGGCCGGCTCATAGTGCGAGCGAGAAGCCCAGGGATAATATAGAAGTGATGGTAATCGGAATCGGAATTGATTCAAATTGTAGCGCAAGTAGCAAGTTTTCGAATAGATTTGACATAAGTAAGATTTCACGCCCTAAGCGTAACAGAAGCACAGTAAACGGATTCATGGAGGATAGTTGATCGCCATTATCCGCTCATTGAGGGAAGCTCGAGTGCGTTGAAACAGAGATAGCGGTCGCGCAAGCAGTGGCGGGTAGAGGAAACCCGCGCTCATAGAAGCCCCGAACGGAGCCCCACACTGGCCGTCGTCATCCCAAATCGATACGGCAAAACGCATCATGCCCCTGGAGGAAGCGTGCGGAAGAGAGGTATTGGGATCAGTGGTGAGCAGTCGTCGATGGGGCACAAGTTGCGTAGCAGACGAGGCTGGTCGAAGCCAAACAGCTAGATCATATCCGGACCATCGGGCGAAGCAACATCGTACATAACCCATTGAGGTGTTTCGAGGAGCCGCTGGGTATTTAAATCCGGTACAGCAATTCCATGTTGACACAATCAGAGCCGGTAGGAGAGTTCAAGAAGCGGAAACTTGGATGTGGATAGTCCAGACAGAATTGAACCAATCATACACGGTTTGCATGGCGCATCGACTATATGATCATGATTACTCATTGTAAACACTGAACAAAGGTTCGGAAGGAATCTACAATCAGCAGAGCGTTGTTCTAGCTCCGAGATACTGTAGGATAGATCAATTTGCGATGAACCAAGAGCCACGCCGTATCCGCTGTATGCGGGACATGAACTGGATGGAATAAAGCAAGCGATGAGGCAGAGATACGCCAGTATACCGTATCAGTAGAGATATCAAAAGACATGCAGAGTTTGGACGCCATGATCCAAGTAGACCGTGGCAGAGTCACACAGAGATGCTGAGACAAGGTAGACGTAGTCGCGTAGACGGAAAGGAAGAAGGACACGTATGACATCATGGGGAGTAACGAGGAGGCGCCTTAGGTGAACAGCGACGGGTGCAGGTGCGGCATAGAATTGCAACACACACATATGTGGGCGAACAATTCCAACGACTCCGAGTCCTAGATGTCATGCTTGGCACGTGTAGGTGCAGGTCAACGATTTGAAGATTCAGAAAGCGGAATCGCAAGTGTAGAGTTATCGAAAAGCGACCAGGCGCAGGTCAACGATTTGAAGATTCAAAAAGCGGAATCGCAAGTGTAGAGTTATCGAAAAGCGACCAGGCGCAGGTTCGAGATTGTAAGATTTGACCTGGATGTAATGGAGAAGGGGGGAGGCGTAACGGCATGATCTGATTGCGAAGCGTAACCTTAGGCAGTGCATGATCGCTTGCAGGTATGGAATGGTAAACCGGTGGAGGCATGAATTTGACCGAAAACAACTGGAGAAGCATGCTAAGTCGCTAACTGCGGGATGTACCGCTCGGGTATGGAGTCGTGAAGAGAGTAGGCATGAAATCAAACGGGATATGATGGGAAAGCGTCCAGAGACACTGGGCCTCGCAGGATGCAGCCACTCACGGGTATGGAGTGATGAACAAAATGAAGTCATAGAGCGTGGGGGTGACGCTGACCTTCGCGGCCATGGAATCGTAAATAGAATAAAATCGTAGAGCGTGCGGATGCGCTGACACTTGGGGAAAGGTAACCGCTCGCAGGTACAGCATCTTAAGTAGAAGTAGGTATGAAGATCAAGAGGGATATAATCAGAAAGCGTTTGTAGATAGCACCTTGGGGGTATGGAATCAGAAAGTATTCGGAAAGTAATTGTAGAGCGTACGTAGACGCTGGCACGGCATCGGAAGACGTGAGTAGACACTGACCCTCGCAGAATGTATCCGCTCGCGGGTATGAGGACGTAAACGGAATATCGTCGTACAACGTTTGACGCTGGGCCTCGCAGGACGTAACCTGGAAACGGAATATCGTCGTAGAGCGTTCGTACTTAGACGCTGGGCCTCGCAGGACGTAACCTGGAAACGGAATATCGTCGTAGAGCGTTCGTACTTAGACGCTGGGCCTCGCAGGACGTAACCCGGAAATGGAATATCGTCGTAGAGCGTTCATAGACGCTGGGCCTCGCGGGACGTAACTCGTAAACGGAATTGAGTCGTCGAGCGTTCCTTGACGCTGGGCCTCACGGGACGTAACCCGTAAACAGAATTGAGTCGTAGAGCGTTCCTTGACGCTGGGCCTTGCGGGAAGAAACATATAAACAGAATAGAGTCGTAGGGCGTATGTAAACGCTTGGCCTCGCAGGATGTAGCCCATGAACGGAATAGAGTCGTAGAGCATTCGTAGACGTTGGGCCCGACGGGGGATCGTAAAGCGTATGATGCATTTCAACGTAGAACCCTGCGGGTATGGAATTGGAAGTGAATGTAGTCGGCTCGAAACCTAACTTCGCCTTGGAAATTGATGTTCACTAGATGCAGACAGGAGTATTAGATAGACGTAGGTCGCATTTCCGGATAGATGAAGATAGAAATGAAGTCCATAAACCAACCATAAACGCATGCAGGCGTGGAAGATATGGAGTCCATAAACGCATGTAAGCCTGGATTAAGCGGGATATAACCGCAAGCATAAAACCTGACCGGATGTAACGGCTCAACGCATGTAGGCGCAGGTATGAAGTCCATAAACACATGTAGAGTAGATGTAGACGTGGCAGAAAACACTTGAGCTCCTCCTCAGATTACGTGCCAAACACGTCGAGAAGTAGGTTGTCAAGCAATATGGCCGGAAAACTGAGCGCAATCTCTTTGAGAAGGTTGCGAACGAGGAGTCAAAAGAAAGATCTTGATACTCGTACGAGAGGAAGTCGACTGAAAGACCTTGAAGGGGTCGTGCCGTGTGTCGGACATGGAAGTCAGGAGGAAGAGAGTCATATCACCCGTCACTCAGCTAGTCACAAGATCATGCACTCCTTTCGCAGGCTCAGGAGTGCCCCCACGTTTGGTGAGCAGTACTTATGTATATGCAGTTGCAAAGCACTTACCTATGACTTTGGGAGGCTTTCATTCGGTGCCCGAATATCTGTCCAAAATGGGTAGGTTCCGTAAGCACACGTGATTGATTGATTGATTGATTGCATCAGTGATGTCTCAAATCCCTGCCGTGGAAAATATACTTATTGTGAGTTTTGAGCGGATGAGAAATTCCTCTAGAGGGTTTAGTCTACTATCTAATCGGAGTGTTTTGGCCAGAGGATCAAGCGTGGGAAGGCTCTGATCTGGTGCAATAAATTGGGTCCTGTTTGGTGGTGTTTAGACGATGCGCACCATACGTACGTAGACATTCATACCAGTAGTACACTGTGGTCGCAGAACCCCATGAATTTCCCATAGCCGGACCATGAATTCCACAATTCACGGGTTTATCTAGTGAATTCAGATTCATGGGGTTTATGCGACCACAGTGAGTATTAAGTACATCGTTAGCAGTATTTTTGGGAGGACCTTCCACATATGGCAATTCATGTTCAGTACCAACTGTACTTATTAGAGGGTTTGCGAAGAGCCATTGGAGCCATTGAATGGCTACCGATTTCCGTATTAGGAAAGTTTGATGGGCTAAACTTTTATGTCGAAGTCAAGAAGAGCTATTTGGAATGAAAATTGGATGCTCAGACCGGGGGTAGCTTTCGTCAATACGCCGGAATTCGGGCACTTGCGTAGCCATTAGCCATTCAATGGCTGCATCGCAAACAGGCTATTCACCGATGTTTGCATTGAATGGCTAATGGCTACACAAAAGTCGAAATTCTGGCGCATTGCCCAAGGCTAACCCCGGTCTCAGTATACAAACTTCATTCTAGGCAGCTCTTGTGTAACTCGACATCATTGTTTGGGCCATCAAAGTTTCCTAATCGGGAAATTGTTAGCCATTCAATGGCTCCAATGGCTCATCACAAACCCTCTATTCTCAGAACATTGGAACAACCAAGATGGCTCATCGAGCATCCAACTGGCAGCGGAATGTCAGACTCGAGCAAAACCGGTCTCAATCACAACCCAGAGTAGTTCGTTCAGATACTCTTGAATAATTCTGTTGATCCAGCGTCTAGTTCGGAGTATGCAACCAAGTGCGGAAGATATGCTATTTATTGTCGGTAAAAGGTGAGTCCAAACTGCGTCATTTACATAGCTCGCTGAGCTCACCAATGAGTCGGAGGAGGTGCTCCGCGCCATATATTTGGCTCATCGCCCTCTCCTTGGCTATGTCTACTCCAACTACGTACTTACCCCGTATGCTGCGGCATTGAGGCCTTTCCGCAGGATAGAGAAGAAGTATGGGAAGAAAGGAGTCGAAATATGTCAGTAATCCTGAGATGACTGTCGCCGGTATGGTAGAGGGCCTTGAAGTTCTACACAATTGATCATCTCCACCCCGTCGATTCATGGAATCGATGGCACCCACCCAAGGGAAGGTCTTGACTCCATCAAATGGCCAAAATTTGTTAGTAGTTTCTCCACCGTCACCGTTCTCGGAAGCGTGAACAGCTGTGGGAAGGGACGTGAAATCTCCACCGTATCAAATAAGTAGAGTAGAAAGTACGTACCTTTCCCTGGTTCAAAATTGTGTCTTCATCGTTCTTCAACTTGTACTTCAGTTGTTGGGGAAATCCAAGCTTCATAGTTGCTTGCTTAATGACGACATTGAACTGCACTCCCCTTCAGAACAGTCCACACCCAAATTTGGATAAAACACCTACCGCTAAGGCCGAGTATCTCATTTGTCTCTCCAACATTCCTCGTTCCCAATTCAAGCTACTAGCCTCAACAAGGGCTACCGACATATTTGACGGTCTCTCGCGAATCCTGCCCCCACTGCTGTTATCACAGTCCCGCAGACTACTCTCCGGAACCCACTCATTCCATCTTGCCAGTATTCAGATGCCAGTATGTTACATAATAGGAAAATGTTTACTGACGTGCGATCCAGGCCACAGTAAGAGACGAGGTAGTGGCGGCCACCTATCGCAGTCAGTACATTTCGCTGGCTGATTTCCAGGTCCTGCATCTTCAGGATATGAGCTGGGCGATACTGCGCCCCGTGCCATGGACAAACTACGAGCATCCCTGGAGCATATGTGAGCGACATGGAGTAAAGCAAAAGTGAAGATGCAATGTCGGTATTTTCCTCTCACCAGCAGTTACACTCCATTCATTCCAAGAATCTTCTCTTGAAGCGATGTCACCAACTTGATGGGAGTCTGGTGTCCGATAAAAAGTGGAGCATGTAGAAAGTCCAAGGACGTCATATGAGCACGAGTTGGAGAGACTCAGGACACCAGAAATCCAGTTGACTTTATGTAACTTGCTCTGGACTTGGACATATAGGTCAGCTTGTCTCGAAAATAAAATATTGTGATCAGATCGACGGTTGATTGACAGCGAGCTGGAATTAAAACATTTACACAAACAAACGGCACGTCGTGTGCAAATAAGTGCCGACGCGTTTAGCGAGCGGAGTTTGAAATTGTCACGCTCGGAAACCCTCCCCTCCAGCGCGCGACGACGACGTACCGGTTAATTAATCTGAATTTGTACAAAGTATCCAGCATACTGTATGAGCTTTCCCCAAGTTTCCCGGGTTTAAACGGTGAAGAGGGAAGTCAGAACATTGGGATATGTTGCGGGATCACTGACTTTGACGTCCCGGTAACTGTTTTTTAATACCTTCCTCCTCGCAGATTCTCAAGGTTTTTGGTAGAGTTATGCATTGATACTAGTAGAATACATGCCGGAAATTTTCGGGGGCAAAAAGTAAAGAGGGGGAGCAGGAAACCGTGAATTCGGACCCATTGGGAGAATTCATACCCATTGGGCACAATAGTATGATCGCCGTGAAAATCTACATCATTTCTAGAAGTTCGAGGCTTTGGGCTGGAGCCTGGACCACCTATGCGGATGCCGTCTCGAGACTCTCGTCGCCACCCTGGAAAGATTCACCAGGAAGCGTTTGATTGTCAGCGGGCTGATTTATCGCACATGCGTGTGTTTGGGTCGAAACAAGGTCGAAATAGAGACTTTGCGGTAGCCACCGGTGGCTTTCGGTGACCAGTTTTTCTCGAGACCGAATGACAGCGTGTTACAGTGGCTGTATTACAGTCGAAGCTCATAACGGCCTCGGTTAGGTCAGAAAGGTATGGGGTATGGCAGATTTATGGGTTATCCCAGCCAAAGGTCAGTCAAAATCCCCGAGAAATGTATGGGTTAAGGCAGATTATGGGTTACGAGAGCTATGGGTTATGACAGCTTCGACTGTAGCCACCATTTGTACGTTAGGAGTACGTCCTATTGATGGTGGCTACCTTGAACCGTAGGCTAAAAAAAAAGTATTGCACACGAGGAGCCACCGAAAGCCACCGGTGGCTACCGCAAAGTCTCTAATTTAGCGATGGTCACAGGGTGGATGGTGGAGGAAAATTTGATTCTCGGACCATTCCAGCCACTTTCATCTGCTATGGCAACGGCGCCGGCAACTGCATCTTGGTTGATGGAAAGCAGTTTCGGAACGTCGAGTTTGACGAAGGCGTGCCTAATGATGAGCGGCAATGTAAGGGGATTTTGATCGCATCAGCGTAACCTTTGGTACACCGCCATTTTGAGATGATGTCGACTGGACATCCGGGCCCGGCGCTCCGAGGAGCTCTCCTCGGCGATGTCCCTATGATGTGCGGTTACGGTAAGCGGATTGGTCGCGGTTCGATTTCCGCGGCCACTGCCGGATTTCGCAGTGTGACTGTGGGAACCATCATGTCAAGGACGATGAGGAGCTCGTCAAGAGGCTGTGCTTCTTGGCGTCCTCTTCATCGTCCTTGACAGCTCATCTGCGCCCACACGGATTATTGAAGATCAGCTCAATGGGAACCTTCAATTGATTGCTATATAGGTAAATGGTATCTGAGAGTATTTATACTAGGGTCGTTCACGATAGCCTTTTTGGCTTCCTTTTTGCTTCCTTTTTGGTCTCCTTTTTCGCGGTTTTTTGGATTCTCTTCGTTTTTCTTCGGATTTCTTTTCCCTTTTCAGTTGAGAATGTCAAAAAGGGTGTATTGCAAAAAAGAACGGGGTCAAACGCCGAATTTTAACAAAAAAAGTAGAAAAAATGGGACGAAAAATGGAGTTGAAAAAGGCTATCGTGAATTGATCGTGAACGCTCCGTCCGGAACCTCCTTTTTCACTCCCTTTTTCATATCTTTTTTGCTGCTTTTCTATATTCCTTCAGTCCCTTGCCCAAACCAAGTTGACTTTTTGATTAGGAGGTATAAAAAGGTTGACTTGACAAAAACAACCAAGGCCCTGATCGGTGTCACTGCCTTCTCAGGCAGTCTCCGCCAAATGGAAGGCAGATCAAAGCAGATGTCTGCCCCAATGTCGTCATTTGGGTGGAGTCTGCCATGGTCTGCCTAAGAAGGCAGCTACACCGAGCGGGGCCCAAGTTCTACGGACGTTTTTTGCCAAAACTGCAAAATGGGCAAAAAGGAAGAGAAAAAGGAGAACAAAGAGGAAGTAAAAAGGGAGCCAAAAAGGCTATCGTGAATGACCCTACTATAGTTCTATCACATCTGCGATGGGCCGGGCCATCTGCTGGAATGCTCCCCAGGCTGTTTCCGTAGGTTTACCGATATGCAAATAAACTTGTTCGGCCAGCTCCGCAAATTCTAGAGAGAACCAAGATAGGTGAGATTCCCGCGAACCAACCTCCTCTGTCAACATCTGGCGCATGTCATCTACGGCTGTCTGGGGAACTGAGATACGGCAATCAATGCCCCCGAAATTCTTGGGATGTGCAAATGCGTCGGCGGGGACATGGCCTGAAGACATATTCTTTTCTATCTGAACGCGAACACGGTGATGATTCCACCAGAGACGAAATTCATCCAGTTTTGCTTGCAACAAAGGTACGAAGATCCAGTAGAACAGTGATCTTCCATTTAAAATTTTGTTAGCACCTCCATAATATATCCCAAGGAGACGACTCACACATGAAAATCAACATCAGGGCTGAAAATCCGTTCTCTCTTTTCGATCAATACGAGCTATGGCACCCGTGCCTTCGCCACGCAAGAGTCCTGCACTCACCTTGCTGCTTTCCAGGCCGACGGCGCTGCACTGCCGCTCGCTGCACTCGCCGGCGCGCGTCGCCGCGGGGATTCTCAGGCTTTGACAGAAAGTCACGGGGTGAATTTCCCTTTCTGGGCGCAATGCTATGCCCGTTGTGTTTTAAAGTATAGGATAAACTCTCTGGACTGGCTGCTGCATGCATAAAGATCAGAATAGCTTCAAGGGTGGTAACACCTACATGACGGCGCACTGGAAGGAGTTGGGAGTTGACGGTCCCATCCCGCTCGCTAACAAAGAATCGGCGGAGGCTGTCCGACGCGTCTTGCACCCAGAAGTCGGCGAGAAGCCTCCAACCGATGATGATCTCAAACGTGTCGAGAACGCGTCGTTCGGAGGCGCCAAAGCCGTCGCGCTCGCCGGTGCAATCTTCGAGAATGCGATCCAAAAACGTGGGCAGGGCGATCAGCTTGATATCTTCCTCCGTTCGAGGTTGGAGAATGGCGAGCCCGTTCACCGGTTCCCTAAAACAATCAGACGCAGTTTGGAAGCCACAGAGACGCAGCTTGCGAGCTCATTGCGCGTCGGGAGATTTATCAAGAGTTTCTCGTGGCGATTAAAGACCTGAAAGCGCGTCCGGGGTGGACGAACATTGAAAAGAATGTTTATGCCGCGTTGAACGACGGACCAACACTCACCGAACTTGCTGTCTTAGCCATCTACCACCTCTTCATCGCGCTTCCATACACCAGTCGCGTCCGCCAGCCCAAGGAAGTCGCTCTCAACGCCATTTCCCTTGGCCCACTCCACGCCGAGATGCAAGACCATTGTGCAATGCTCATCGAAACTCCCGAGCTCGTCTTGAATTTTGACGAGGAAGAATACCGAATCGCCACGTTCGATGGGCAGCCAGTGTCGCGGGGCGAGGTGATGGAGGAGATCAAGGAGCTTCAAGGTAGTGGGAAATTTCCGTGCCTGCGTGAGATGCTTGTGCGTTTTTTGGAAGGTGCCAAAGCGACGTGGATTCGATTCTCCTCGGAATTCGCGCCTGGAGGCTTGATTGACGGCCTGCACGATGCCGAGAAAGGAAGGATCTGGCTGCCTTCAACTAATGACCACAACGAGGGCACTCTCGGTTCATTCATAGGCTACATGGATGAAAACCCAACAGCAGCACTCGCAACTTACAATGGCCTGTCGATATTCAAGAGGAATGGAACCCAAGCCTTCATGGATATGTGGTTTGAAGCAGAAGATCATCGATATGTCATGCAGGCGGCGCGAAAGCTTGATGCGGCGGGGTTGGAGCGCGAGAGGAAGCGATTGCAGATGGAGTATAACAAGCAAATTCTCGCTGAGAAGGCTCAAAAGGCCGCGGATGCAGCTGCAAAAGCAGCGGAGTTTCAGCGCCGTTTGGACACGACGGTCTTGATTCCGCGCGTCGAGGACATTTACGAGCGCAGGTTGACCAGGGAGAAGCTTCAAGATCAGCTGGATAAATTGCGCGCGCGGTGGAACACAAAAACAGAAGAGCGCATCACCATTCCCAAGAAATCTCACATTCCGAAGCTTGCCGACAAACAAACTGCTCTTGTTCATGCATTCCAAGCCCACTTGAAGCTTCTTGAGCGGTTTCCCGAGCACTCTGGCCTGTCGTCGTCGCCTCAGATGGAGGATAATTTGGTTCAGGAGCACTATCACGGCGATGATGCTGATTTCGGTGTTTACGAGGAGGATTTGGCAGCATTTTGAATGTATTCCATTAGTATAGAGTACACACTCAATATCCGACGTGTTTCTAGCCTCGTTGAAGGCGAGAGTGTCCAAGTAGCGTTGACGAGAGGCGAAAACCATGAATTGTACGGTTAAGTTAAGTTACCGGATTAGTAAGCGAGCCATCAATTTCCCGTCGCTGCCCACCACCAACTGTACGCGGAGAGAGGTGAAACAACGGGAAAGTCCGTGTTGCAAATTCGGTCAATTTGAGCGCGCTTATATTGTCTAGCAGCAGGGCACGGACCAGCTAGATGCGTCGAGTATTTACTCTACAAACGACGGAGCACGGACCAAGGCAAGAGGCACATTTTAGTTCCGTCAGACGAGGCACTCGAAGCCGCGTTGCGACGCTATGCAGCACAGAATTTGAAATTCGAAGAGAGCTCGTCAAGAGGCTGTGCTTCTTGGCGTCCTCTTCATCGTCCTTGACAGCTCAGAGTCTGCGCCGACACGGATTATTGAGGAATCACTTGGCTTGTTGAGCCAAAGCGGTCCACTTCTGTGGAGCACTTCAGCTACACCGTCGTTCACAAGTCGTGCAAGAGAGATTTTCGTAGCTCTACAATCTATGCCTTTGCTCATTTCGTTTGGGGACACAGTAATCAAACCATGATCTTTGCCGATCTTCAAGGTATGTAAGCAGCTTCTGCCTCTATATTTTCCATCTCAAACTGTTCAGGAACACCTGCACTCGTTGGAAGAAAGGATGGCCTTGTCTTATTCGATCCCATGACTCACACGGTTGGCGGAAATATTCATTCTCTTCATTGAGGCTGGATATAAATACGAGTATATTAAAATATAACCAATTATAATTGTAAAATTATGATTAAATATGCTTCGCCCCATAATCTTAAGGTCTGTGAATACACTCGGTTGCATTACAATACATTATGATTATGATATGGTACGGGGTCTGTATTTAATCATAATCTTAAGGATGGGTGGGACCAAAAAAATGGCAGATTCTTGGGTATACAGTGTCTGTTGAGTACCTGAAGCTCTTATCTGACCATAGGTAAATGGTGTGGTCTCTCCAACTCACCCGATAACTCAAATTCAACCCCAGTTTGGCAGTGTTTGGAACTTGCTGTCAACCGTGGGACAGTATTGATGCCATGTTTTTTGCACTCAAACAATGTTTAATGAGACTAAAAACTGGATATCCGAGTTCCAACAGATTTCAAAGCATATTCTAAAATATTCAATTAAATTCGATTAAATATGATTATTCTATGATTATAATACATTATGATACCCTTACGATTAAATACGGGCGAGTCTTCATATATTTCTCCTGTGCTGACTTGCATTCTGATCTAGAAACAGTGGTATTGGCGACTTCGGCCTTGAAGGAATCAACTCGTTTCTCCGAGACCATAGCTGCGGCGATGTTTAGATGAAGTCGCACCCTTGCCTCCCGTAATGAAGAACAAGAAGAACAAGTCAACTCACCATCTCCGGGTGAAGCCGACTCAGCCAATGGAGAGGGAGACGACAATGTTGATTAGTTGAAAGCGTAGATATTTCTGAGCTCAAAAATAATGTCTTACACGTACAATACATAATTCATTTTAATGCATCGACCGGTACAATATCAATGGCATCACACCAAACCTCGCTGTTTTTTGGTGTAAATCTCTGACAGTAACTGTTATTGACAGCCCTACTCATATACATAGCTGGCCAGAAAAAGTCAGACTGGAGTCGTTTGATAAGGCGGCGGAAGAAAGGAAATGTCGGAGTGAGCACGTGACCGCGTTGAAAATTGATCTGTCCTGTATCTGGCTTCGGTGCGTAGTGATTGTCAAATTTCAAGTGGAGGGAAGGGTAGAGAGAGGTCCTGAGAGTGTAAAAGTACAGTACCTCCAGGTTGACAACCACTATGCACACTCCATACACCCTCCACAGTTGGTTTTTAGGTGTGTTAGTCCCCGATAACAAGGCCTAATAACCCAAACTATGTCCAGGAAATCTATGCACAAACGGAACAAACATCACGGATCACTGTGACCCATGTGTCACACCATCCCTGCCGCGGAAATCGAACCGCGACCAATCCGCTTACCGTACCCTATGATGTGCGGTGGTCAACATCCCATCAACCTTCACAGAATGTTTTGAGAACATCCTGGAACGCTCCCCCGACATCCTGGTCTGGCCTCTGACGACTCTCCCGTGTTTGGGCCGGCTCTTTCGAAAATTTCTCTAAGTCCCTCATCAAAGCATTACCTCACACCTTTCACTCCTCGGCAACATAACATGGCACCACTTTTCCGCCACGTCACAGTCTCCCCTTCCTCTTCTCCCACCTCATCGCACCCCCTCAACCTTTCCGCGCTTCACAGCTCAAGTACGCCCTCTGCAGGTGCGTTGGTTTTTTTCTCAAGTCTTTTCACTCTGACGTTGGACACTGCAGATACTGTTACTTCTCTCGCATGGACCTTGCGCGGTGGAACATCTTCTGGTGAAAGTGAAGGTGCGTGTTTTGCATTCTCCCCTCCTTCTCGAATTGACACCGCATTCCGCAGCGTACTGGCTCCCATCCTATGCGTCCTCGTCCTCTCGAAGAGATGCCGAGAACTACCCCATGTGACGCAGGTGAGGGAACTGCCTTTCTTTATCTCGTCATTTTCTCATTATCATTGTCCAAGCGCTCTCCTCTGCTCCGAGTTCGAGGCCGGGGCTCTGGTCTGGCTTAGCATGAGGGCTGGTCGTGGGCTGTTGGTGCGCTGATGCTGTGGTACGTCCGGTGCATCTGGTATTCTGTATATTGTACATCCGTAGCTTGTATGTACACCTTAGATACACCCATGTATCGTACCCAGCACAATATATGGTTTCCCCTCCATTTTTTTGTATCCTGAAAGGTCGCGCTGAAAATGTGCCCAGCAAATAAGAATATTAAATAATATATAAAGGTATGTATGTGGAGGCTTCGAGAGGAGGTCAGCACAACATACAGCTGGGAGCTTCTTGGGAGCCTGACGCATACTGAGTGGATGCGAATCGATTTCTGGATGTTCAGATGAGCTCCGCGGGAGGTCACCCAACATCCGGCGGCTTCTCTTCCGAGATCATTCGGCTGAGCTCCTGTCAAGCTCCTTTCAAAACGGCGGTGTAGGGTTCCATGGCCATTTCTGAACGAGCCCCTTCCGTGTATAAGTTTGTATGAGAAAAGTGTTCAGAATAGCATTTTATAAGTACAGTCGCAAACCCCGAAGCGAAACGTTTAGCATTTTCGCTTGGTTTTGGGTGGACTAGGAAGCGGAAACGGGTGGCGTTTGTTATAGACTTATAAATGATTCTCCTGGCTACCACTTACAATCAATAATTAAGTGAAGCGACTATGTTTTCGTTGAGAACGAGGGCAATTTGTAGTCTCTTGTAAACAGACGCTACAACAAAAATGTCCTCGTACCTGCGGTTTGTTGTAGGCAATTTGTGGGCGAGTCAAATATCGCCAAATAACGTGATAGCGAAACACTACAAAACACAACAAATTGAGCCATTCTCGCGCAAATCGACCAGTTTGTTCAGTACTTTCGATGCAATCCGCCTCAAAATGACTGTCTATATTACTACTGTATGTCACCGGCCGCAATTCCAGAGGAAGAAATAATATTTCGCATTGGTGCATCAGGGTACCGTTTATAAACCGTTTCAAAAGTTAAAACGGAAACAGTCGGAGCCTTAAATAAATGCCATGTCGCCACGTTTAGGTGATGCCAGCAATTTTCAAAAGCGACTTCATACGCGCCTTCAAAAGCGACTTGAAAGCAACCTCATAAACACCTCGGTGGGCAATGCTAGGTGCGTCAGCATGGTCTTCATATTCAAACTATCTACTGACTCCATCTTCCACTACAGCTATTGTGTTGTGTAAGCATTCGAGGTTGCGTTGGGGATCCACAGTTCTAATACTCGTGCTCGAAATAAGTGATGGTCACGTAGTTATTGACCGGTTCTTGCCTTCCAGAAGACACCAGAGATCTCAAGTGCTGGTAGCGTGTACTTAGTTGGCCAATGGCCATTGTATGAGTGCATCCGTTGGATCAGAAAATGTTGATCCGGGCCTTTTTTCAACTGCGCAGAACAATTTTTTCAAAGAATTCCGAATACCCCAAATTATAGTTCAATATCTCCCAAATGTGTCGCCAAGTTGTTTTGGGTCAATATCTGTATCCGTTGTCCTGCCGATTTTGGCCATTTTGAGCCATGTTGGGCATTTTTGGCTGATTTTGGCCAACTTCGGGGCGCTCTAGCCCCTGAACGAGTATAGCTATCTATTCAAACTAAGTTGGGCATCACCTTGGTATCATTAGGCCTCCATTCGGGTGCATTTAGTTTGTTGAAAAAATATCTACTTAAGCTGTTGAAATTTCCCACATATGGATTTATTCGCAAAAATTGCGTTTAATTCATAACATCAACAGTTTCTGATGCAATTGAAAATGGCCATTGATCAAATACACACATTCAGCACTTGAGATGTCCCCATAATGTTTTCTGGAAGGCAAGAACCGGTCAAAAACGACGTGAGCATCACGCGAGTACCTGTACTCATTGTCAGAGTCCGTTGTATAAATTGAATATACTTCATCAATATCTCATTTATTGCTTCGCAGGATGGTCTTAAATATTTTGAGAAACAGCGAGATGCACAAGACACGAAAAATTGTATTGACGCAGTTGTTCAATGGCGGTCATTTTGTGGGGAATTGGAAGTAAGTATAGTTTGTCAATGATTGCTATTGTAGCTATTCGGCCCAGTACGCTTGTATCTGCGCCTCCGAAATACGCGGCTTCTTCGTCAACGGCGGATGACCACAACGACACAACCGATTCCCCTTTCCTGGACATTCGTGCCGCTTGAAGCAATAGCTATTGACGCAAATAGCACATCGGCCGCTCCGTTTATCCCTCTTCGACCGAGTGGACGTCGTATCTGGCAGACTCGTGCCAGGCAGCTGGGGTTGCGAAGCCCCGACACTAAATGAATTTTTCGACCACACCTGGGGGGATTTAGTCCTTTGGTAAAACATGTGAATGTCAAGTGCATTCACAAACCTTCGACAGAAACATCCAAATCGCCGTTGGGAAAGGGAATTACGAAAGTGGAACAATCAAGACCCTGTAAGACAAGGGCCAGCAGCACAGAAGAACTAACATCTGAAGCTCTTTGGTGTTGGTTTCCTCCCCTTGTAAACGAGGGAGGATCGTAAACGGCCGGAATATAAAGCGCCATCGCGCAAATTTTCAGTTTCTGGGGACCGTGATTTGTGAATCACTCAAGCGCCAAGCGGACGGGTAACGGAGGGGCACAGAAAGTTTATTGGGGGAGCTTGCTCCCCCCTTTTGTCTGAGGTTCCCGAAAAGTCGATGGCTGTGCAATGTGCCTACTTTCCCACGTTAGAGACAAGTGGCCTACTGTACAGCGGCGCAATCAGGGGAAAGTGCAATAAAGAAATACTCTCAGCCAAGGGCTCGCATCAATAGGAAATTACTCCCGACTTTCGAAGAAACCACAAAGGCAGGAATACCATCAACTTCAGTTCACACGGTTCCGAGTCCATCAATTCCATTCACCCCCAAAAAAAAATCAGAACCATTAGCCTGGGCAGCAGTCAAAATTGCACAAATTCCTGAATTCAGCTCTATGGTAGCAGGTTTTACCGGGACTGCGACACTAAGACAGGAAGTATGGCTTGAGTTGTGTATGTAAGGCTGATTTAACGAAACTTTGCCTTTGCTTTGCCTCTCACTGTTCAGGCTGGACGGAATTAGCGCAAGCTCCCCCTTTTCTGTAAGCCGGGCACCGGCATTACAATACATAGTTTGAAAGTATAGATGCGTAGAATGGTAGCAAGAGTGAGATAGCCGCTGTGGTGGTGCACTGTGGGCCGCAAACCCCATGAATTTCACGCAGTTGATTCACCCAAGCTTCACCTGAAGTTCACCAGAAAAGCCCATGAATTTCACGCAGAACTTGTGAATTTCACGGGATTCAATTCACCTAGTTGGACTAAGTGAATGGAACGTTTCATGGGGTTCATTCACGTAGTTTTCCATTGAATTTCACGGAATAATGATTTCAATTCTCCTTCACTAGCAGTGAGCCCGTGCTTCGCCACGGGTTATCTCAATATAGGGTATGCGCAGAGTGTTTAATATGGGCGGTATAGTGTCTCATAATTACCCGTTCCAAAAACACAATGAAGCTAGTAGAAAAATCTCAATTCATAGGTAAATGTTTCCGGTAAAAATCACAATCCGCCTACGATGCTAAAAAAACGCAATGTGAACTTAGTAACTTCAGGAATAGGTCGGCAGAGCTTCGGCACAGCGGCGATCTGATGTACTACTGATGTTTGCTTCTATGCTTCGACTGTGCACCAGAGTCAATTCGGAAGTATATGAGGCAAATTTTCAGTAGACTTAAGTACGAACAGAAGTCTGTTTGTGTACTAAAACGTACTCGAAACTTGCAAACTTCCCTAATTAGAACGATTTCCCCCCGCTGTGCACTCAGGTTTAGAGTCCAATTTTGCTGGGGGACAAGTGTCAGACTCTCCAATATATGGTGCAATTTCTTAGGCTGGGGCATCCTTGGACTTCGAGTGTCCCTTCACAGTGTTTTGAGGTGTTGCCGAAAGAACTGTTGTCTGGGTCAACAGTTTCCGTGATCCGAAAGTGATGGAGCGGCGGCAGAGTTCGGCCGGTTCATGGTTGCCGAGTATTCTCGGGACTTTGTGTCAAGACAATTGCATTGTCATTTGTGCGGCTTAAGAACCCTTATTGTCATTTCTATGGGGGACTGGCCACACATTGTGTTTTTTCTGAAACGAAAACTGTCACATTGCGTTTTTTGAGGCGAAACCCGTTCACATTGTTGAAAAAAAATAAAAAACCACAGCACATTGTTGGTTTTTAATTATGAGACAGTATGTGTGCCATAGTTTAAGGACAAAATTTAAATTTGGAATACAAAGTGCAAATATATTCTACTGTCGCTGACGGCGACGACCACCAGTGGAACTACCTTCGCCTTTATCGTCGTCTCTGTTGTTGGGCTGCTCGGTAGGGTGATCATCGGTGGTGACTAACGTGATTTTTCGCTTTTTTGGAGCGGGTTGTTGTTCCGTGACCTCGTCAAAACCAGTGAACATCAGCGCGGAGGCACCGGAGTCGGATTCTGAGGGCGACAGAGTTGTTGAAGAATTGGGGAGAAAGAAAGGTAGAAATCACATACTCAATTTAACAGGACTTGGCTCCGCTTTTGGTGCAGATGTCCCTTGACCAACAAAGGTGACCTTCTCGATGTCAATGATGAAATGTTTGACAGTACGATCCGGGTTGCGCTCAACACCAGTTAGGAAACCATCAACTACGACCGGCTTGCCTGGCCCTGGAAGGGGTTTTTTGTTCTGCCAGCGTGGGGTGTCAGGGAAAACGAAGTGAACCGGGAATTGGTTGTTGTAAGCCTTGTTGGCAGAAAGATATTGCTCGGCAGTAATGTCTAAAGATGAGTTCTGCTTGTCGACATTGGAAGCAGCGCCGCATACACTGACAAATGGGTGATATTTGGGGGTGAAATTTTCAGGCAACCCAAAGGGTATCAACTGGAAAGGATTGTTAGGGGGAGTGTATTGAAAATACAGGCCAAACGGTAAGTCAAACTCACAGATATGATAGTCCACGGCGGCCAGTTTGTCAGAGAAAACTTCGATGTCAGGCGAGATACGGGCGGCCTGTAGATGAAATCAGTACAACTTTAACATTCAGCAATCAACACATACATGAATCACCACGCTACAGCAGGAAACTGGCGCAAACTCGAGTTTATTTTCATTGAAGTGTCGTAAGGAGCCGACAGTAGCAGGCTCAGAAGACGCAAGGTACATCTGAGAGTCGAATATGATGGTGTTTGTGTTTGGGATGGCCCGAGGGTTTTCGAGGACGGCGACACCCGAGATAGTAGCTGAGCAAGGCATGGTGATAGATAGTATGTAGAAAGTAGTTGGATTGGATAACTTTTCGACGGAGGTAGCTGAGGTTTTTATATGCTAGAAAGAGCAATACGTCAGTGGAGTTTGGTGGAGACACGAAAAACGGCCAGAGGAGGACGCGATGGTGAAAGTTCTCACCATCCAGCGCGTCCAGGCCGGTCATGTTATCGTTTTGCGTCACTAACCGTGGAACAACCCAGAACCGAGCACTGCACAGTCGAAGCAGAGTGGAGTTGAGTGGCGCAATGACGAATGATCAGCAACTTGAAAATGACGCAGGATCGACGGTGCGCGTACAGAGCACGTTGAGGATCACCAAAGACAGAGAATTAACAGCGATGAGCGCCAGTATCAAGGTGATCAGTGTGAAGTCTGTCAGCCTCCAAATTCTCTGACGAAGTTGGGCCAGGGAGACATAGACACAGGCAGAACTGAGGCATTTAGAAAGCCAGAAGATGTGGAGGGGATAGAGTCGGGAGTCGAAGGCCCGAGAGAGATGGTATGCATACCTTTTGCGTTTGTTGCTGCGCATAATTTTTTTATGTAGATACTATCAAGTTTCCAGCCCCGGGGTCTGGGGCATATTTCCTTGATCTTTGAGCCTTCGAATGGAAATAAACCAAGGTCTCGACGCCAACGAAAGCGAAAAATCCGGCGTTGGTACGAGGTCAGAATGTAAAAATGAATTAAATGATATATATTATTTGGCTGTGCTTGTATTCCCGCTGTTTGAAACGACGACGGAAAACCTCGACTTGTCCGGTTTGCAAAACTATCGCTCACAGAGAGAAGCCAACAAACTCTACCAGTGCAAAAAAAAAATCAGAGATTTTCACGAAGCGCCCCATGTTGGAGAGAGGATACAATTTATTTCAAATTAAGTACATCACTGCGCAAAAACCTGAGGAAATACGATGTTTGGAGTACAATTGGAGAGCGAGCGCTGTGGTAGAAGCGCCTTAATGCGATGCCGAGATGTTGCTCTCGAGAGAGCAATGTAGAGTTGTCCGTGAGTAAAGACTGGCATTCGAAGATCAAGGCCAACATATTTAACGGATTGTCCCTGGGCCTTGTTGATGGACATTGCGAAAGCAAGGCGCACAGGGAACTGGAGACGCGAAAGGGTAAAGGAGAAATCATTTGTATCTCCAGAGGGTGTCAGCATAATTCGGGGGACAAAAGCTACCTCGCCATTGTGCTCCCTGCCTAAGATCTCAGCCTCCAAGACACGATCAGACATTTGTCGTATCACCAGTCGTGTTCCATTGCAAAGGCCAGATGAGGGTGATAGATTGCGAAGAAGAATGATGAGACAGCCGTTTTTGAGTGTCAGCTCCCCGGGAGGCAGCCCAGACGCAGACAAAGACCGTAGATATTCGGGGGGCATCGAATCATTTGCCATTGGTCCATCTGCGCCTGGCTCGGCGACAATTTTATCTGCGCTGGTGAATGTTCGGCTTTCACCCTGCATGCGATTCAAGATATCATCATTGAGGCCATCGACATCACCGTTGCGCGCGGCCAGGATTGTGAGCTCCATAAAGTACTGGGAATGGGTACGGGCATGGCCCTTGCCGAAAGCGGCAGCTTTGTACATGTTTGTCTCCAATCACCACTTAAGTTTGCATGTTCCGCTGCTTTCTGGCTTCCACATTGAGTGTAGAGACTAACTTTTGCTGTAAAACCTTCTCATAATTTACGTATCTACTTGGCTCTCCAAAAAAAAAACCAAGTTTGAATTTAAATTATCAAGTTATTCAACTACGTCCTCCCATTCCGCGTCCTCGTCGGCCCCAAATCCAAACTCATCCACTGTGAGCGGCTCCTCGCTCATCTCAGTTGTATCAGAGGTGGTGGTAGATGTGCTGCAATGGGTAAGCACACTGTATGAGCTCAAAGAAAATCAAATACCGCCTCAACATCTCGCGGTCCCGGGCCTCCAGAACAAATTTACGACGAAGGGCGACAGTATTCATGTTCTTCCACAAGATCTTGAGGAGAATGGGATCCTTGAGTTGATCTCGATAGACCGCGAGTTGTTCTTTCAGCTGAGCCGAAGTCATCGAGTTGATTTTTGTGATGTCGAACTCCAGTTGTGTCGCCGCTAGCCGAGCTGCCTTGGCAATTTTCTTCGCAACCGCTTTCTCGAGCCGCATCCGCCCGCTCTCCGCCTTCTCCTGCTGCAGCGTTGCCAGCGCTTTCCGGAATTTAGCATTCGCCCCATTCGCACCGTCTTTGCGCACTTGCCGCATCACAAACTTCCGCACTGCAGCATCACAACACTTGCGAATAAACGCCTCGGTGTTGTTACGGGGTACGCGTTCGCGGTTGGTGAAAGATCGCGCTGTGATGTTGGGGCGGTGGTCCACACAATCTGTATAAGACCCGAGGATTCCTTCGTTGGCATCGTTTGTCGCTGGAACGAACATATGCTGCCGCTGCCATGGAGTGAGGCGGTCAATGGTGCCTCCGACATGAAATTCCGGTGTAAAGTGCACCCAGCCGCCGTCGCAGCCGGAGAATAAGGTGGAGATTACGAGAGAGAGGTTGGGGAGGTCGGAACGAACGATGGAGATTGCGTCCAGCAAACGATCATTGAGGAACGGCTTTCCATCAATTGTGAGTTGATCTTGGGGTGCTGTAGAGTCGAAGAAAATCAGGGGATTAGCGGCGATGTGTGCGCAGAAAGTTGGCAGCTTGCGATGGAGTGGGGTGAGTGAGAGAAGGTTGACCATTTCGCCGGGTCGTCCGCGAACTTGCGCCATGTAGGGCCACGAGACTGAGACTCCGTAAAGCGCCAAGGCAACCATTTCCGTCATTGTCGCCTTGCAGTCAAGTCCAAGGAGGATATTTCGTTCGACGTTGTTAGCCGCACCAGCCTTCGTCTTGCTATTGATTGCCTGAGTCACAAGCTCGGAGAAAATGCTGGGATAACAGACGACTTCGACGGCTGCCCAGGTGTAACAGCCATAGCGCGTATTCGAGACATCAGGAAACTTTCCAGCTTCTTTTATGCCAAACATATCCTCCTTCTCCTTGCGAATGAAGAGCGCAGACCGATCCTGGTACCCTCGGACGCCGTCCTTGTGGCGAAAGAGCGCACCCATCAGCTGTAGTAGCTTGATAGCCCCAGCAGAACTTTCGTCAATTGCGTTCTTCACGGCGGCGCTGTCGGAGGCGGCACCTAGCTCGATGGTTGCGCCGTTGGCCTTGTTAGGTAGCATTACCGGAGCTGGGATATTGTGAGTCTTGTAAAGGCGCTGGACGGCAGCATAGCCGTGTTTGAGAACATTCGAGTCCTTGTGCATACAGCACCCGCCGAAGAAATGTGTCGTCAAGTTGCTTTGCTCCTCGGAAGTCAGCGCCGAGAACCGGTCTTGCCCGAGTTCTTTCTCGAGAGCCTTCCCTAACAGTTCGCTTCGCTTTTCCGTCGGTCTGTAGACAAGGTAAAAAGGTCTGAGCGGCGTATGATAGCACTCACAAGGATGCAAGTTCCTCCGCGGTAATATTTCCGGCATTTTGTAGATCTTCGTTCGATAATTTCGACATTGTTAGCAGAATTTCACCGGTGAGAAGCTCGGGGTCCTCCATTGCGCTTCGGCCCAGGTCCCGGATGACAACGTCCGTCTTGTGCTCATCGGAATATGCAAATGCTCGCTTGCCATCAGCCGCATGATCCCGCCCTTCCCCCAACTTCTTTCTCCAATACTCGTCAGAGTCCATTGTCCGCCCCTCCTGCTCAGCAAATGGACTGTTGGAGTAAAGCTCGCTAGTCCGGGTTGCCGCCTCACGAGTTCCTTCAAATTGGCGCTTCGCAGTGTGATCGAGAACCGGAGCGACTTCCCAGAAGCGGGTCCGATGCGTCCAGGTTGATTGGTCGCTGTCGTCGGCATCTGGGGCATACGAGGGGACTGGGAGGGTGATATGCCGTCCTTCAACGTTAATTCCGCGGTACGAGGTGCCGTCCGAGCTCTCGACAAATCCTGGAGATCTACTCAACAAATTGTTTGAATGCAGATATAATTCGGACGTACCTGGTGCATTCAGAATTTCCCGTGCCAACTGGAGTTCGCTGAAGGTGCCGCCTTCGTCAATAACACGTCCCACTGTGCGGCGGCTCATCAAACGACCGCGAATCGTGATCCCAAACGCCTCTGCACAAGCTCTAACCGCAGTTTCAACCTTCCCTGCCGCACAGCCAGTCCGTGTCAAGTCCCGCCCTAACTTTCGCGCTGCAGCGCTATACTCCGCGCCGTCCCTTGGATTCCAAACCTTTAACTTGTTGTATTCCTTCCGAGCAGTCTGTAGCGATGACTGTGCACGAGAAGCCTTCTTCTGAGAAGCGTAGAGTCGTTGACGAGTTCCGTTCAAAGCTGATTGTGTTTGTCGAAGAGCTGATTGCAAGGAAAGTAACGTAGCATCGTGAGACTGAAAACGAGTGTCGGCAAGAGCAAGTTGTTGTTCAAGAGCGAGGATTTGAGCAGATTTATCATCGATAGCACGTTGGAGCGTGTTGAAGGACAGGGCATGGGAGCTCTTTGCTAAATTACGGTCATTCTCCAATCGGCAAATTCGTTTGTGGCGGCGCGTAAGTTCCTCGCGAGAGCTGGTATCGGCCTTCCGTTTCAGGGATGTAAGAGAGCGATTGGAAGCAGACAGGGCATCTTTTTTGGCTCGGAGAATGGTATTTTCATTGGAAAGGTGGTGGAAGTCGGAGCGGAGTTGCTGCAGATCAGCTGAGAGCTGGGAGATCGTCGCTTCTAATTGATCGATTTGTGCATCCCTTTCGGCCAGCTGGGTCCGTAGATTCGCCTTCTTCCTCGGCCGATTTGTAGTATCTTCCATGGGAACGGCATCCTGAATCGGGTTAACGTTTTCCACGTCTTCGGCGGTCGGGGCGGTGTGAGGATCAGTACGGTCATTGATACGTTGTTTAGCCGCCTTTTGACGTCTGGTGGGTGCAGGCATTGTGTAGGAACATCAAAGCAAAGGTAGCCAAGCAGGAAACGTTGACAGAGCGCAGTATGAGAGTACAGCCGATGTGGAGAGACGCGTCGCACAGAGAGATCACAAGTGTGACATCTGTGACCTCACGCGTTTCGAGGGTCGCCAGTATAAAATCCATCAGATATTTAAAACACACGGTATCCATTCAACTTTGCGGAGAAAAATACTTCTGTGATGAGCATCCTCAGAGGTTATCCCTTGGATTTGGAAAATTCCCTTGCATTTCCCTTGAAGTGGTGTAGTGTTGAAAAAATGCAGCAGGTTTGAGATGGAGGTTGAGGGAGGGTGTACAAAAAGGAATAACTTTTATTTTTATGCCTCTTATGAACATTTTACTTCAGTGGTACTAAGAGGTACAACCCTTTTTTCGGGCGGTGAAACCTTTGCAAAAGTGGAACCGAGGTCTCATGGGAAACAAACAGGTACAAACATGCCGCTTTCGGCAAGGGCAATGCCCGTACCCACTGGGAAGGAGGAGTCGGTCCAGAGATAGCAGGGAATATTGAGTTGATGAGATCCTCGCTGTCTCGAGTGACAATATCGCATGGTAGCTCGAGATTCCCTTCAGCATCATTGTTCTGACCATGCCCAACCTCCAGCAGCCACTGCGCGAACTCTGTCTCATCCTGACCGGCGTCCAGTCGCATATTCTGTGTCAGCAAGAGCAGCTTCGTAGATTGCCAGAGGTATGATCGAAATATTGAAGCATCTAAAATCTCCTCCGGCGTTCCTTTCGGTAGAATCTGCTTCGGGTCACCACCCAACAACATGGTGATCCCACCGAATTGTCGATCGTTACCACAAAGGTCACGCAAGGTTCGGTCGACGGCTTCATGGCATTTACGGTTATGCATGGGAGCCTCGTCCCAGATAATCAATTTCGTGGCACGAATAAGCCCTGCTCGCAAGCTCTGCTTTGCAATTGAGCAAGTAGACTCGTCATTCAGTCCGTCAATCGGAATTTTGAAGACCGAGTGAGCAGTACGCCCGCCGCGCAAGAGCAGTGCAGCAATCCCCGAAGACGCAACACAAAGAACGATGCGTGACTCGCTCCGCAGCTGGTGTGCAAGAGAATTGTACAGGAATGTTTTCCCTGTCCCCCCTGCCCCAGAAACAAAGAAAACCTTCCGGAGGTTCTGTTCCACAGATTCAGCCACTTCGTTGAATGCCCTTTGCTGCTCCGGATTCATTCGTGCGTAATTTTCAACGGCACGTTCACGCTCTTCGGCCGGGTCGTAATCCAGCTGTTTTGCGAATGGTTTTTGCTGAAGTAATGGCTCGGCTGGCCATATAGCCGGAGTAGCGTTGCTACTCGTATAGCCTGCCCCCTTAATATGTACAGCTCCTATTATTTACTATTGCTACATATAGTTCACGTACCTACGAGACATTCCTCAGCCGTTCACTCTATCGTGTGCTCGTCTGAGGTTTGTCTCTTATATCCTTTCTTCAGTATATTTACTTACACTTCGACTATAGTTTATCTGTCTTTAGGTATGCTAATATAGCCGTTCACTCTATCGTGTGCTCGTCTGAGTTTATCTGTCTTTAGGTTATGGGCCCCGTTCCTAACTGACTTCTGTAAACTCTGCACACAAGTGCTAGATCTTCTACG
The DNA here is from genome assembly GCA_037176885.1 of Favolaschia claudopus. Taxonomy (NCBI): domain Eukaryota; kingdom Fungi; phylum Basidiomycota; class Agaricomycetes; order Agaricales; family Mycenaceae; genus Favolaschia; species Favolaschia claudopus. Next base: position 117,528 of record JAWWNJ010000136.1, on the reverse strand, counting down.
GCTCAAGATTACCTTTTGCGAAGCATTCCCTGCTGTTGTCGTACCGACCCCTGACTATGAACTCGACGAGTAGTATCCCAGTTCTCCCAGATGGGGAGAAGTTCGACGGGACAGGCTACAGTGGTTTTAAAACCAAATTTATTCCTTTGGCCAAAGCCCGTGGCCTCGGCGGACCTAGACGGCACGATTACGCGACCCAGTCCTGCTCCTCTTCTTCTCCCTGCTCATCCACCTCTTGCGCTCTCCGTTCCTCTTCCTCCTGATCCCACCGACATCTACTCGGAAACTCCGAGCCTTCCCGAATACAGGCATCGCGATGCGATGGCCCTCGCGCTGCTCGTCCTCAATGTCAAGGACCCTGTCGGGCTTGGTCTGAAGACCGACGGCACCGCGGCGGAGGCGTCGAAGTCCCTGGAAGACAATCATAACCGCGTTAATCAGATGGGGCTCGTTCTTGCAAAGCGTGAGCTACATACCGCGTTTCTGGCCCCCGGTACTCCCATGGGCGATCACGTTTCGCATCTTCGTAGCCTTTGGAAGAAAGCGAACGATATGGGTGCCGACATCAAGGACGCCGAGTTTGTTTCTATCTTCATTGGCTCGCTCGGGGAGGAATGGGACGCCGTGGTTCCTCAGCTCTACCAAATGACATCTTCTTCGGAAGTTATCAGTTTCGTCACCATGCATGCAGAGCGTCTCAATAATCGCGTACTTACCTCTTCCGTGCCGACTCAAGCCTTGGCAGCCACCACTCAGTCCCCGCGTGAAGCTCGCCGTGCCGCTCGTATGAATCTTACCTGCTCCAATCCCCAGTGCGGCGCCCCGAACAAGCGTGGCCATGCGATCGCAGATTGCTTCTGGCCAGGGGGAGGAAAGGCGGGTCAGTGGCCTGCATGGTGGAAAGGGAAGAAGCCAGGCGCTACTACACCTGCCGCTAACACCGTTGACACATACACCTTCGCTGTTTGGACTATCCCTGCTGCTATCGTCAACGTCTACGACTCGGAGGGTACCCAATCAATTACCTTTCGTGGGGAGGAGGTGCTCGCGTCACCGGAGTCGCTATTAGCTTGGAACGAGGCTAACGATGCCACAACGGGTGTGTCCGTCTCCAGTCGTGAAGCCGACGCGACCAGCTCCGTGGATTACCTTCCCTCCGATGCTTCGTACGACTTGATGGGGACGGATAGCGAGTCGGTGGATGGGACGTGGACGTGTGCTGATGAGTCGGACTCCGACTCTGAGCCTTTCAGTCGTGAGGAGTTGTTGGCAGGAGTTTCCGTCGCGGAGGAATATGACTCGGCTCACCAGCGCGAAGCCGAGATTGCGGAGGAGCTACGCAACGGGCAACCCTATCCAGGCGATGCTGAATTCAATGCAGAGCGATTCTGTGTCTACCCCGTGTCAGCTACGGAACATGTGATCGCCGATGGCAATGACGAGCTCACCTTTCCTTCGTCGATGCTTCGCGAGGATGTCGACTTTGTCGCCATGTACGCCGCCTACCGTGCGGACAAGATTAACGGTCCGGTGACGGCACTCGCTGCTGACACCAATTCTCGCCCGTACCTCGTTGTTGTTGATTCTGGGGCGACAGAGCATTGCTTTTGGCGTCGCGATGATTTCATTGAATATCACCCCGTCGAGTTGCGCGAGGGAAATGCTGCCGAAGGGTCTAAATTTCGCATTTTAGCCACTGGAACTGTTCGCAAAACATTTACCTTCGCTGGTCGCACGAAAGAAATCACCTTCTCCGCCATTCATAGCCCAGACATCACCGCAAACTTGATTTCGATTTCGAAGCTTGACGAGAAAGGCTGCGCGGTAGAGTTCACGAAGGGGAAAGCGACGTTCAAGGACAGAAATGGTGTACCCTTTATGGAGGCGAGACTCGTAGACGGAATGTACCGCGTGGATTTTGACGCGGCCGGTGTGACTGCTGCATGGACGGCGAGATCGAGAGCTTCCCCAGCGAGCAGGGAGACGTGGCACCGACGTCTCGGACACATCGGCGAAACAGGTTTGGACGAGTTGGTTACTGGCGGGCATGTTAACGGCCTGAGTATGCTCGATGGAGATGCTCACGGCTCATGTGAAGACTGCCTTGCTGGGAAACAGGTGCGACGACCTTTTGACGGCGTCCACGAAGCGGAAGTCGAGATCGGGGAGCGGATGTACATTGATATGTGGGGACCAGCGCAATTGACAGGCCTTGGCGGTGCTCGATGGGTTTTTCATGCTGTAGACGGTCACTGTGCCGGTCCGTGGGTCGACTTGCTGAAGCACAAGTCGGCTGATGAGTCACTGGCGGCGGTTAAACGAGTCAAAGCCGAGATAGAGACCCAGACTGGAAAGCGAGTGCGGAAAATTCGAGTTGATGGTGGACGCGAGTGGATAAACGAGAAGTGGGACAAGTTCTTCGCCGACGAGGGAATCATTCTGGAGCAAACAACCCCATACTCGTCAGCTCAGAACGGTGTCGCTGAGCGCGGCATACGCACCACGATTGAACTCGCTCGCTGTCTTCTTGCGGACTCCGGTCTTGCGAAGTCAATGTGGCCGAAGGCTGTCGAGACGTCGGCGTACTTGCAATGGCTTCACCCGGAGCGTCGAGCAGGAGGGAAGACTCCATGGGAGGTGTACCATGGGACTCGCTCAATTCGCGTCTGGACGAAGCCACCGCAAAATCAGCTGGAGAAGACTGGGCTACTGCGCGGAAGACCCCGAGGAACAAGACGCGGGCAGCTGCTGCCTTTACCATTTCGACTTCACCGGTCCCTAAGAACTTTCAGGAAGCTATGAAGCAACCTGACGTCTGGATGGGACCGATGGAGAAGGAGTACGCGTCGCTTGTGGGTCGTGAAACGTGGTCTTTAGTTGATCTTCCTGCGGGCGCGAACATCATCGACAGCAAATGGGTCTACGCAGTCAAGTACAACGCCGAAGGTGCTATCATCAAGTGGAAGGCTCGCCTCGTTGCGAAGGGCTTTCAGCAGATTGAAGGAGTCGATTTCTTTGAAACGTACGCGGGTGTTGTTCGCTACGAATCTCTGAGAATGCTCTGGGCGATCTGCGTGAATGAGCCGGGATGGGTGATGTGGGCCATGGACATTGTGAGTGCTTATCTGAATGCGGAAATGAAGGAGACGGTGTACATGCGGCAGCCCGAGGGGTTCGTTGTACCGGGGCAGGAGGGGAAGGTGTGCTTGATGTTGCGCTCCCTGTATGGGATAATGCAGGCCGGCCGCAATTGGTGGAAGGATTTAAACTCTTCTCTCAGTGCGCTGGAGTGGGTTCGCTCGCGTGCAGATCCAGCGGTCCGCATCAGACAGACGGATGCAGGCACATCTATTATTGGTGTCTACACTGATGATGTCGACGGTATTTCTTCCTCCCAGGCCGCCGCAGACGAGGCGCAAGCTGGTATCAGGTCTGTCTACGAGGTCACCGGCGTCCCACGCACCTCTACTTCACTCGGGATGACCATCACCTACGACGAAGCAGCCGGCGAGATTACCATCTCTTCACGACCTTACCTCGAACGCATCCTCGCACGATACGGTATGACAGACTGCAATCCCAAGTCCACCCCTCTTCCCGTCGGCCTCGCACTCACCAACGACCAATGCGCAACTACTGCGGAGGACCACGAATATATGGCCGACAAACCGTACCGCGAAGGCGTCGGGTCAGTTCTCCATGCTGCCAACACGACTCGTCCCGAGCTTGCGTTCACCACCAATCGTCTTGCGGCATACCTCTCGAACCCCGGCCCTGCGCACTGGAAAGCATTTCTCCACGAGCTCGCGTACATCAAACGCACGCTGGATTACAAAATCAAGTACCGTCGTGGCGCCGGCAGTGGGATTCGCCCTCTCGGATGGGTCGACTCCGACTATGCCTCAGATTTGGACACACGCCGCTCGACGTCCGGTGAAGTCTTCATGATGTCGGGCGGCCCTGTGTCTTGGTCGTCAAAGAAACAGGCAACGGTGGCGCTGTCGACGACAGAGGCAGAGTACGTCAGTCTCTCCCGAGGTGCGAAGCAGTCGATGTGGATGTATGGGTTCTTGGAGGAGTTGCGGATGCCCCAGGAGGCAATATGGGAGCGGTTTCCCTTGCGAAGGACTCGAAGGGGCATGCGCGCGTAAAGCATATCGACGTCCGCGAGCATTATATTCACGAACGGGTCGAGGCCGAGGACATCGACATCCAACGTGTCCCTTCGGCGGAGAATCTTGCCGATCTCTTCACGAAGTCTTTACCACGCGACGCTCACCTCGCAATTGTGCGGGCTTTGGGTATGACAGAGTAGGGGAGCGGATGGGAGCGGGGTGAAAGACCCCCAACGGCGTAGTGGATGGGAGCGGGGCGGAGATGCCCATGTCGGGTGAAAGACCCCAACGGCGAAAGCGGATGGGTGCGGGGTGAAAGACCCCCAATGGTGATAGCGGATGGGAGCGGGGCGGGGATGCCCATTCGAGGGGGAGTTTCCCTCTTCACGGTCAATGTTTCTTTCAGTTCTAGTCTAGTTTACTGATACTCTATGGACCATCCGCGCCAGGGGGAGTGCTGAAGTAATGGCTCGGCTGGCCATATAGCCGGAGTAGCGTTGCTACTCGTATAGCCTGCCCCCTTAATATGTACAGCTCCTATTATTTACTATTGCTACATATAGTTCACGTACCTACGAGACATTCCTCAGCCGTTCACTCTATCGTGTGCTCGTCTGAGGTTTGTCTCTTATATCCTTTCTTCAGTATATTTACTTACACTTCGACTATAGTTTATCTGTCTTTAGGTATGCTAATATAGCCGTTCACTCTATCGTGTGCTCGTCTGAGTTTATCTGTCTTTAGGTTATGGGCCCCGTTCCTAACTGACTTCTGTAAACTCTGCACACAAGTGCTAGATCTTCTACGGCTCAAGATTACCTTTTGCGAAGCATTCCCTGCTGTTGTCGTACCGACCCCTGACTATGAACTCGACGAGTAGTATCCCAGTTCTCCCAGATGGGGAGAAGTTCGACGGGACAGGCTACAGTGGTTTTAAAACCAAATTTATTCCTTTGGCCAAAGCCCGTGGCCTCGGCGGACCTAGACGGCACGATTACGCGACCCAGTCCTGCTCCTCTTCTTCTCCCTGCTCATCCACCTCTTGCGCTCTCCGTTCCTCTTCCTCCTGATCCCACCGACATCTACTCGGAAACTCCGAGCCTTCCCGAATACAGGCATCGCGATGCGATGGCCCTCGCGCTGCTCGTCCTCAATGTCAAGGACCCTGTCGGGCTTGGTCTGAAGACCGACGGCACCGCGGCGGAGGCGTCGAAGTCCCTGGAAGACAATCATAACCGCGTTAATCAGATGGGGCTCGTTCTTGCAAAGCGTGAGCTACATACCGCGTTTCTGGCCCCCGGTACTCCCATGGGCGATCACGTTTCGCATCTTCGTAGCCTTTGGAAGAAAGCGAACGATATGGGTGCCGACATCAAGGACGCCGAGTTTGTTTCTATCTTCATTGGCTCGCTCGGGGAGGAATGGGACGCCGTGGTTCCTCAGCTCTACCAAATGACATCTTCTTCGGAAGTTATCAGTTTCGTCACCATGCATGCAGAGCGTCTCAATAATCGCGTACTTACCTCTTCCGTGCCGACTCAAGCCTTGGCAGCCACCACTCAGTCCCCGCGTGAAGCTCGCCGTGCCGCTCGTATGAATCTTACCTGCTCCAATCCCCAGTGCGGCGCCCCGAACAAGCGTGGCCATGCGATCGCAGATTGCTTCTGGCCAGGGGGAGGAAAGGCGGGTCAGTGGCCTGCATGGTGGAAAGGGAAGAAGCCAGGCGCTACTACACCTGCCGCTAACACCGTTGACACATACACCTTCGCTGTTTGGACTATCCCTGCTGCTATCGTCAACGTCTACGACTCGGAGGGTACCCAATCAATTACCTTTCGTGGGGAGGAGGTGCTCGCGTCACCGGAGTCGCTATTAGCTTGGAACGAGGCTAACGATGCCACAACGGGTGTGTCCGTCTCCAGTCGTGAAGCCGACGCGACCAGCTCCGTGGATTACCTTCCCTCCGATGCTTCGTACGACTTGATGGGGACGGATAGCGAGTCGGTGGATGGGACGTGGACGTGTGCTGATGAGTCGGACTCCGACTCTGAGCCTTTCAGTCGTGAGGAGTTGTTGGCAGGAGTTTCCGTCGCGGAGGAATATGACTCGGCTCACCAGCGCGAAGCCGTTGCTCGTCTGAGTTTATCTGTCTTTAGTTTTGAGTATGGGGAAGTTCTACAGTAGATCAGAAACATAGATTAGTATTGGAAAAAACAGCAACACACCGTTATCAATATCCATCTGATATTCCTTCGCTCTGCGCTCGTTGAGACGTCTCGCTTGCTGACCTCGAACGCGGGAAGCATGGCGGAGGACGTGGAAGAGCATTTTCTCCTCGTTCTTGACGTTCGCGTTCTCTACGGCGCCGTTGAGCAGCGGATCGCGCGCTAGAAGCCGAAGGAGCTGCTGTGGATTTTTCACTGTTACCACCGAGACAGCCAGTGTTTGGATTGGGAACACGACGGCGGTGCGGGCTCCCTTCTGCGTTGATGCGTATGTCTCTCAAAACTTGGCGCTCAGCTTGATGATGTCGGCGAGGGGTAGAAGGAGGAGTTAGGAGATTCCTACTCGGTATTGACAAAAGTAACCGTTAATGCGACGATTGCTTCGCGACCACGTGATATTTCTCCAAGACTTCGAGTTTGAAAAATACGTCAGGATATTCCTTAAACCTACACAAGTTGTTGTGGGCAACCTCTGTTCCTGACGCTCTTCAGAGCCAGCGCAATTTTGGCAATAGCTTGAAATTCACCTGTGTCTTTCAACTTCTGCTCATTGTTCAACGGAAATCTTAGCAACTGCCCTTCCAGGCCACTTTCGACTACCTCTAGCTTGCACATGTGATCTATTCAAATGTTTTTGCACACTTGCTTTGGCTAGTAAGGGTGGTAAACAAGCCTACAATCTGAAAACTCTTCGGCCCCTTACTTCACCAAACATGGGGAATTACGGAAGCCATGGAGGCCTACTCTGGGATAAAAGTATATTGAATGTGTAGATAATAGGGCTCAGCACTGTGATGGATTAGAAATTAACCAAGACTGTAGCTAAATTCTTTGCTCTTAGCATCTTTGAACGGCCACGCAATATTTGGGTCCGTGCAGTAGGGACGGTTGAAATTGAACCAGTCCAATGTTGACAAGAAATTGATGCAATCAGAGATTTCGAGCAGTGAGGGACTGAAATGGATCCTCAAGTATGACCTACCGTCCAAGGGCATGTTCTTGAACTTCAAGAAAATTGGAAATGCAGTCATTTATTGCAACAAACAGTGCAAAACGGCTGCAAATTAGAATCCGCCGAGAAATCAGTTGTGCTTGATGGATTGGTTCAGGCCTTTGTCCGATGCCGTTCAAAACATGCAGGAGAACATTCCGATGCATTTTAACCTATTACATACTGCAATATTCGGACCATACGAGTCGATTCACGGTTACTTTTGTCAATACCGAGTAGTTTAGCAGTGAGCACAGATAATACAGAGCGCGAAGGACACACATCAAGCTTGAGGTAGATTGGGGGACGAAATTTTGCACGAAGTTGGTTCGGATTTTCACACAAGGTAGAGGTTAGAAAGTAACGATATATTCATCTTCTAGTCTACGGAGCGGCGACGGCGTCATAATCGTCGGCAAACGTGTTGAGCTGAGCGGACGGCGGTGGGGTGTGGAGTGTGGAGCAAGAGTTGGTGGCGGTGTCTCGGATGCCAGATGTTTGGCGGCGACCTCCGGCTAGCAAAATCTCACCATCTCAACAGTACGCTCCACTCTGACAGTTAACCAGGACACCCACGGGGTTTCTTATATAGATTTACCTGAGAATTCATTCATAAACTACGTGAAAATTCGATTGAAAGTCCGTGAAAAATCAATTGGGCCAATCTTGCTTTGACCAGACATCGCTGGAATCCTACATACTACATATTAGTATCTGTAATTTACTACTGACTACTAGAATATATGACTTTACTTAGTTAGTTGCAATACAAAGCACCGAACACTATATATATTATATAGATTGAATTTCTTGATATAGGGTGAGCGCAACCAGTACTGATGACGGGAACCATGTACCTTGCTCGGAGCAACTCTGGCCCCATGAATTTCACCCAGTTTGAGAGTGAATTTCAGAGAGTCCCACCTCGGCTAAAATTGCAATTTTTCAACGATTCCAGGTGACTTGATTCAACCAATTTTCAAGTGAATTTCACGTAGTTGGAATCTAGGTATCCCAAGCCAAATTCATGCACTTTCATTCACCCAATAACAAGGTGATATTCACGTACTTAGCTCAGCATGGCCTACAGGAAGTACGTGAATCAGGTACCTGAATTTCCAACTACGTGAATCTGAATTCACTTGAAAATTGGTTGAATCGTGAATTTCATGGAACGATTAAGTGAAATTCACGGGGTTTTACAACCACAGTGGTGGTGGTGGTGGTGAGTGGTAGCACGCGAGCCGCGGCGAGCGCAAGTTCCAAGCCGTTGTTATGGCATGATCAAATCTGTGATCCGAACGATCAATCTGTGATCCCAGCGAGTCGGCCGTGCCGGAGGCAGGGAGCTAAAGCTTGTTGGGGCTGGCCGCCCCAAACCCCGCGACGTCTCGTGTGGTCCCGTGGTTTGGTGTCAAAGTCACATGAAAAAGCATGTGATCCATCAATTCTGATGGCCCGGTGCTGTTTTCAAGTTTAGGATGACGAGCGTTAAAGCGGTATGGCTCTGTATTTTCCTTCAGGGTTGTACTAATTTGGCAGTAGTATATGTACTGAATCTTTTGGGAGGACCAGAAATACAAGGGAAAAATAAAACTTTTTTGCTTCTCAAAGGGGAAAACCCTCGACCGGGAAATGGGTTTTCGGCCGTCAGAAAACCCTCGAAATGACGGATTTTTCTTTTCATGTATAGGATATAATTAAATTGAAGTTCCGATTTTTCAGTCACGTTACTAACGTAACGTGTTTTCTGTCTTTCGTCTATACCCGCCACCCTCCTTCAAGTCCTTGTATTTTTCGCGCGCATTAGGTTGCTATCCAAATCCCTACAAATCCACTTTTCATCCAGCTCAACTCCACAATCTTCCCCTCTCCTTTTCCACTCACACAAATGACCACTGTACGTCTTCGCCCGCCTCCAGGCTTATGCCACCCTCGTCTCTGACCCCCCGACTGACCCCAGATTTCTTCCAGGTTTCTGTCAGCTCCCTTGTCAACTTCCTCAACCCCAGCGATCAGGAATTCATTGCCCGCGTTGCTGCCCTCCGCTCCCCCGATGTCACCGCCACCCATCCCAACCCTCCCCACATCCCCTCCCCCCAGTCGATCAGCGAGCATTTCGGACGCATCGTCGCTCGATGGGACCCTCATCCATTCACCCCTCAGGAGAGACAGCAAATCCGCCTTGAGGGTCTCCGCTATCTCGTCATTGCTCGCCAGATCGAAGAAGTACAAAGAGACATATACCCACGACAGCTCCCGGCGGAAGTTAGAGCCCAGCTCGTGTTCGCCCGACAGAGCTATATGCTCAGATACTTCCGCCTCTTCCGTATTAACGATCTTCCGACCGAAATCCTCGGCAACATCATTCGCTTTGTCGTATGGGACTCGATGAAGCGTCCGGTGGACGCGCGGTTGCGCATAACTTGGACGTGCCATCGGTGGAGGGAGATCGCGATCGAAGATTCCACTTTGTCGAATGCGGTTTGGTTCCGGGGTTCGGGTCCTCAACTCGATCGCGCATGGGCCTGGTTCGAGAGGGCCCGTTCGGCTCCGCTCGACGTTCGTATCGACGGCGAACCTGAAGCCGACGACCTAGACGATGAGCAGGTTGACACGGAGACTGCGATGACCACCGTCAACTTGACCTCCGAGCCAAACATGACCGATGCCGACATGCGCCAGATGCTCATTCGCCTGTTCTCGAAGCTTGCCACCATTCGGATGCTCATTGTTGTGGTGGACGATTGGAAGAGTGCGCTTGTAGTGTTGGAACTTTTGGGGACGTTCGGTCCAACATCCGGTGTCCCTATGTGATATGGGAGGAATATCCCTTTAGCATGTCCATCAAACATTCCTGATTAGGTAGCAATCCGCGGGTCACATAGCCACAATGATGTATTAGATAATCATTGAATATCTTACCCTTGCCCACCATGCTTTCTTAGAGATAAAAGAACGCGTCGGGCGCCGAAGACCAACAACCATCACAACGGCTGGGCACCCGTATAACTGCCCTCCTGCTCCGGATTACTAGCTGTATAACAAGAGCCCTGCCTAGGGTGACAAGGCTCCTGCGGAAGGGTCACAGCGCCTGGTTAGCGCCCGATAACCGCCAAACCAGTAACCGAGTCTTCAGAAGGACGAGAAGCCCCCGAACCGAAGCACGTAGGCTTCACAATGGTGGACACACAGGGAGGCTTCACCAAACTCCTCCTGAAGACTCTCAGCACCTCACCAAGTCTACAATGGACCATACACCTCTTTCGAGCCTCAAGTAACCTCCCCTCTGCTTGTGGTCTCGATAGTGGTACGGTGAGGCGCTTTGTCGCCTCCCTCACTTTCATTCACTTGATTTTGACGGACGTGACGCTATCCGCCCGTCAATCCCGTATATTCCTTGCCTTGCCCATCTGTGCTTGCATTTACATATCGGGGTTGACGACCCCTCGTTACGGGATCCCCTTGTCCTCAGCGCTGAGCTTCGCAGCGCTGAGGATATGACTCAATTGGACTTTTTGTCCACGTCCTTGAGCTCCGCTGACGGCGTGAGCTCGGACTTTTGCATCAAACTTAGAGCTCCGCTGTTCAGCGTTGAGCTCAGGTTTATGTATTCACTCGTACCGTGAGCTCCGAGAGTATGAGCTCCGGCGTGTATCTAGCAGGGAACAATATATTCTTTGTTTTCTACTCCAACGTCGTCCGACGGTGTTGACCGCATGGACTTCAATACTACCAGCAATCCTCAAGCTATCGTTTGGATAACGAATTCTACTCTGGCCGCTTCTCTGAGGATTGGATGAATCAAATGAGTTGAAGACAGCGATGCTCGAAAGTTATCTAGGATGATTGAATTCGAGATGAAAGACCACGGTGACGAAGGTACAAGTAAAAGGTGAGTATATTCTGGGCGCTATCCCTCGCGTCGCCCGAATCCGTTCCGGCGACACGCCACTGGCTCCGTGTTGGCTCCGCTGACTCCCACGCCGACGTAGTCGACGTGGCAGCGATCTTTCCTCTTCCTCTCCCTCCATCTCGCCCATCCTCAGCCTGTGATCGACGCTGAACGCCCTCCGTCTCCAAGCGACGTCGAGGCCCGGCTCTACTCCAGCACCTCGCCGCCACGTTCTTCGCGCTCAGGCGTTGCTTCGAGTTAGGTGTTCGTCTCTGGAGCGTATGGAACTGCATCCGTGCAGGAGCAATGTCGTCGAAGGATTGAGGAGATTTTGGATGGGGTCCATATGAAGCTCAGAGGGATTGGGGTAGGTGAAGAACAAACGCGTACGCGACGACCCTTGGTTTGCCCCGCGCCGTTTGCGCCGAATACGACTATGAGTAAATCTCCGTCTGATTAGACGTCGAGGTCTCTCTGGCCGTATTCTTGCGCGGCCTGGGGAACCTGCGGAGAAAAGGGTTTCGTCTGTTAGCATTGGGTCGTGCTCACACATTCGATCCTCTTGGCGTGGTCTCGCTCTCCGCGTCGAACATCTTCCGTCTACAAGACGCTGCGTTCGCCGTATTTACGCGGTCATCGTCAATGCTACAGTTGCCTCTTTCACCGCTACCTCACGCCGACGCGATCAACCGCCGCTACGGGCGCTTGTCGATACGGATACCCTCCATCCTTCACGCGATGTAGAGGCCTGGCTCGACGACAGCACCGCTCGTCTCTTGCGTCAGGATATCCCAGCCCCGTCTACCTGCGCGCTATCCCAGGAAGCTCGCCACGCTAGACGCCTGAGACGTCGAAGCCCAGCTCTGCCGTCGCTTGGGGGCGCGAACGCGCCGCTTTCAACGCTACGACAAACATTGTCGGGGAACGAATAGAGTCGAGCGGGGTTTGGGAAGGTTGGCGTCTCTATACCCGCCGCGCTCGCGTCGTCAACGTCGCCGTCACTTGATTTTCATGACGAGTCGCCAAGCTTCTTGAAGATTCAGTCCAATTCAAGACACCGTGAATACGCACCTTGGAAGCCGCCTCCACGAACGCGAGAGCTTGTGAATCTCATGCCCGAACTCGTCTGTCAGTCGCTGGGGGGCTCGTTAGTTATCTACCTGTTCTGCCACGCGCGCTGACACTGACGCCTCGACACACCTTGGACGCACCTCTTGGATCGATGACGAAGGGAACTGCGAGTTATCAAACTCGCAGTCGTCTTTACTCGCGGCATCGTTCGAAATCAGGTCCGACAACCCGCTCCGCGTTATCGGCGCTATCTCCCACGCCGTCGTTGTCAACGTGGCAGCGACCTCCTCTTTCTCTCCCCCATCGCTCGTCCTCAGCACGCTAACGACGCTGGACGCCCTCCGTCTGCAAGAAGACGTTGAGGCCCAGCTCTACCTTGACCCCTTCGCGGCTGGATGCGCCCTAGCGCCCATATGTCTCTTGACGCCCACACCCGAATAAGCGGCTCGTCTCAATACAAAGCGTCTGGAGGGATTCTGCAGGTTTCGGTGGGGAAGGAATCTTGAGGGAACAAGGAAGAGATTTGGTTGAGAAGGGTTTCAAGACAGTAGAGAAAGGACGATCGCTCGCCTTGACGAAGACGCCGCCACTCTCTTTTTCCTTGACGCCAAACGCCTCCCGGTGGCCTACGCTCTACAACGGGACGACCTCCGTTTGCAAGTCGGACGGACAGCTACTGTGCGTCACTATCGGCTAGCGCGCGGTGCGCTCCACGACCCTTCGCTCTCGCATGTCTTAGCGAGCCGCTGCTCGCTCGATCTCAGCGCAGCGCCAACGTACGGCTCGGAAATCGTCTCGCCCATCGTCGCCGCTCTGTCATCAACGATAGCAGTCGGCGCATTCACCTCCACCGCCTGCTCGCCGCCACGGGAAGCCGCTGTGTCTGCGCCGGACGCCCTCCGTCTCTAAGTGACGTTGAGGCCCGGTGCGACGCCTCGTCTGCTAGTGCCGCATTCCAAGGCTAGGCGTTCATCAACGCTAGCACTCACGGGTCAGGCACTGCAGCATGCAGCGTTTCGTCTAACGACGCCTTCACCGCGTTGAGGTTGTTGTCGTCGACGTTACAGCGCCCGTTTTCCACCTCTGTGTTGTGCACACTGCATACGACCTTCTGCGTCGCCAGCTCCTTGGCCGCGGTCTTGGAGCAGTCTCGGACGCCTTGCATTTGCGAGCAGTGTCGAAGCCCGGACCTACAGGGCGTTAGGTCGTGTTAGCGCTCAACACTCGGCTCGCTCCCGGTCGTGCTCGTTCTAGAGCCAACTTCTTAGTCTTGGAGAGACGCTGCGGCCTGACGTCCTACCGTTGCCACTACGCTCATCCTCAGCGCGTGCGATTCCGTGTGCCCGCCACCTCTTTTGTCTCCGCGTTGTCAACGACTTGGATTGACGTCTCATGTTGTTGTTGATGCGATTTTGCGCGTTAGACCTCCGTCATAAAGGGACGTTGAGGCCTGGCATTGTCGCTCGAACGCGTCTGCCCCCGCTCTTGTCTATGCCGCCATGTCCAACACCCTGCAGCGCCGAACCTTCCTCCATCTTCAAATGATGTCGAGTCTGAGTTCGACGACAAATCTCGCTCAAGCGATACCGCTTGCGATCCCGCGCGATGGTTTGGCGATTGCTATCTCTTTCGCCGCCGCGCCCTCGTGCTCGCGTCGTTGACACTCAGGAACGTCGAGATCGCTGTGCGCAGCTTGATCTCCGTTCCCTGGCTGCACGAGATCAGTCGTAATACCTTCAACGCTGATCGATCGTACAGTTGTACTGCCAGTTGCAGCTTTGAAGAGGTAGAGTCGCTTCGCGACTCCCTCTCGCAATCAAAGCGGGTGTCTGGTGTATTCATACGTATCGTGTGTCTCGTCGAGTTATCGGACTGGCATAGGATTGAATACAAGTTTATTTGAAGGAGTTGTCGTATTGGAAACTACTGTAGTTTATCCAACGACGATCGGGGGTATTTTCTTTGAGAAAGCATTTCAAAGCTGCCTGGGGCGCTGTGAGTGATGCGTATGATGCGTATGAAAGAGCCAGCAAAATACTCCGTTCACCTGGAGCTGAGACGCCGCTTCTATATGGACCCGTGCTAGCTCTCGCCGAGTTGCGTCTATGATCTCTACCGCGGGAGCGTTCAAGTCAACAAGTCTTGCGCTTGAGGGTCGTTGTGAACTTGAGGGTCGTTGTAAAAGGGGGGAAGGAAAGGACTTGGGAGATTGTGGGCTGGAGAAGCGAAATAGGACTCCTTCACTCTCACCTCCTCCACCATCACGCTCGTCTTCCGCACATTCCTCAAGGCTACGCTGCCGGTTGTCTATGGGTGTCCTCCATCTGTGCAGATGTTGAGACGCAGAGTAGCTGTCGGATAGACTCATAGAGGCCCTTCGCGCGCGGAAATGTTTGGGATGATCGCGCTACATCAAAGGACGACGGGAAGATAGATTCGGGAAGTGTTCATGGCGGCGCCATTCAGTCACCGCGCCGCGATCTCTCACGCCGTCGATAACGACGTAGCGGTCTCTTGTCTCTCTTCCCCACTATCTCGCTCCTCTGCGCTTTCGACGCCGGACGACCTCTGTTTGCAAGACACTTGAGCACTCTCGAGACGCTTTGGATACAGCCACGCGCCGCTTTGACTTCGACACTTATGCTACAAGCAAGGATGTCAATGAAGGGAAAAGAAGTTTGGATGGTGTCTAAACGATACCTGGGAGAGTCGGGAACAAAGGAAGTGAGTTCGTCGTTCGCGGCCAATACTACTATGTCGACGCCTCTGTTACTGCGTGCCCCGCCAACTCACGACGTGCCAACTCACGAAGTCGCCTCATGGGATACCCTCCGTTTTCAAGCGACGTCGAGGCTCCCGACAACTCGATCGTGGCACTAGCGAGCGATCAGTCGCCTTCCTCACTACGAGCTACTCCCGCCATACACGCACGGTACGTTCGCCGGCTCTTCGCCCGTGCTTGGTCCGGCGAGTCGGAGAATGTGGACGCGTCATTCACCCGCGCGCGAGATCATTCCGTCGGTCGCAGCTCTCGCGCCCTCTCTCATCGTCGACGGACTTCACGCTCACGTCATTCAACGGACCTCGCTGTGCTAAACTAGTGAATCTCCGCCAACATACGAAGTAGAGCACAGCTGCTATCTTTTTCTCGTGTTGGCTGCGTATGCGCCGACGTCACTCTCACCTTTTCTTCGAGGACGAGATTCCCTGCTTCCGTCTCCAACATCTCGCCGTCTTCTCCTTCCCCTCGTTTCAGATCGACGAGTTATGCGACGGATTCCCTTCGTCTTGAAGGTATTGAGATCAGAGTTTTGATCTCTGCATGGTTCCCTTGAGCTCCGCTGACGGCGTGAGCTCGGACTTCAATGCCCAGACCTTGAGCTCCACTCCGCTGTGCCGCGCTCGGTTTGTCTCTTGTTCGAGTCTTACCTTCATTGGTGAATTCCGCCGACGAATGCGTCGAGTTCCCATGTGTGGTGACTAGTAAAACGAATATATTTTCTCTTCTACTACGAAACATCGTCTTCGTTGAACGTCTACACACCACCGTCTTAATTCATGAGCTTGAGTGCTCTTCATTCAATCAAGGAATGGATGCCTTGGAACAGTGAACTCAAGGATGAATTGAATCTTGAATGCTCGAGGCGGCCAGGGTGTCGCTCTCTTTGAGAGAGTTAATTGCCACTGAGACTGGGGGGCATAGGTCAATGTTTTTCGACTTTGAAAGTTCATGAGCGTTAGACGCTCTTCATTCATATGCGAATGGATTGCCTTTGACTTTGTTTCAAGGGATGAACTCAAGATCGAGTTGTTGCATGGTCAGTGATCGAGCTCCCTACCGCGAGGTAGAGCTCCTGCCGGAAAATTACCCCCAAAATTTTTCACAAGAACAACGTCGACATTTTTTCTGGGGACACCTGTACATTCGGGCGTAGCAGATTGGGGGGCCATTGTTCGCCTAATCTTTGTCCTCTCCTGGTTGTCACATGTTGTGCTTCACGTCTTCAGTTAGTTTGGTGATTCTTTGCCGCACATTCAATGAGTCCTCTGTCATGAGCTGCACGGCAAAGAAGCGGGGGGCTGTGTAGGGGTATATGTATAGTGAGAGTTAGCTGTGTCTGACTCTCCTACTTTACCCACATTCCCCTTAGAGCTTGGCTCAGGATATCGAGGGTTTCATCATCATCATAGAGATGAAGACAACGACTTCCGGTGTGAATCCACCCACTGAATGGTTGTGGATTCAGCATATATCTCTGTTGATGCGTGAACACAGACAACGTCTGCCCTCATCCCCTGCATGCGGATCTAGACTCATGTCTCAGATCTGCGAATACCCTCAGCCATGCTACAGTGACTTGGAATTGGAGATGCAAGAAGGGAAAGCTGATGGAGCTTTGCTCTAGAGCTTTACCTGCTGCGTGGCAAGCTGATAAGCTTTCGCCACTCATCTTTGGCAAATCCATTTGCAATGAAACGTCAAGTTGAAATTTTGGGCCAAAATTTTTTTTCCAGCAGCTGAACATTTGAAGAGTTCACCAAATGTTCAGGATCGACTTATCGGGCATGTTCACTGAACATGCGGGGGGCTCTGTGATATGGGAGGAATATCCCTTTAGCATGTCCATCAAACATTCCCGATTAGGTAGCAATCCGCGGGTCACATAGCCACAATGATGTATTAGATAATCATTGAATATCTTACCCTTGCCCACCATGCTTTCTTAGAGATAAAAGAACGCGTCGGGCGCCGAAGACCAACAACCATCACAACGGCTGGGCACCCGTATAACTGCCCTCCTGCTCCGGATTACTAGCTGTATAACAAGAGCCCTGCCTAGGGTGACAAGGCTCCCGCGGAAGGGTCACAGCGCCTGGTTAGCGCCCGATAACCGCCAAACCAGTAACCGAGTCTTCAGAAGGACGAGAAGCCCCCGAACCGAAGCACGTAGGCTTCACACCCTATGTTAACACGTTTCGAGCTTCATCGCGGTGGCCTCAAAAACGAGCACAGGAAATCTCTTACGTGGCCGCATGTCATCCCACAGCCGTTCCTAGGCGGGGTGCTTTCACCTACCCTTTCGTACTTGTCCTTGAATGGTGTGCCCACTGACTGGTCGGGCTCCGTCCTCCAGAATCTCACTACCTTCGACATCAGACGCCTTCCCGCTACCCACTCTCCGGACGTTCATCGCTTCCGTGAGGTCCTCATGAACTGCCCCAGATTACAAAAGCTTTCGATGGATGGCGCTGGACCCAAGTTTGAGGAAGAAAACACCGAACACCTCCCTCCGGTCGAGCTCCCCCATCTGCGCACTCTTGTTATTGCCGACTTCTCCCGTCAATACGCCATGTTCCTGTTCTCGCTCATTTCAGCCACCGCAGTCAACGATCTTACACTTATGAATCTATGCGGCGACGACTATCTCCCCCTCTTCCTTCAGCTTCACTCGGCCTTCCCCAAAGTCAGATTGTTGACTACCTACTCGATCCAATTCGATGTTGGTCCTCAGTGCCTGGCAGCGATGACGCGGTGGCTGGATTCGATGCCCAATTTGTGCTATCTTCGCGTCGCGAATGTTGCAAACCAGTTTTTCGGGCTGTTTTTCCGCCGCGACAATCTTGGAAACCCTGTCTCTCCCCATCTCACTGTGGTCGATTGCCAGTCCATTGAACCTGTCATTCTTCTGCAGTGGGCGAATGACCGGAAGAAGTTTGGGACACCGCTGCACAAGATATACATCTCCGAAGGACTGGGTGCGAGGTTGACCTCCGAGCAAATATCAGAGCTAACTGGTCTTTGCACGCTGGCCAAGCTTCCTCGAGGTACGACAACTCCAGAAGAGGAGAAGTTGTCGTTGTGAACTGTTTGAATTATGTTTTCTCGAATGCTTGATGTTATACTATCACCACTGTGCTATATAGCACATACGTAGTCATTCTTTTTTTCCGAATATATTTGCTGATCTAGTGGGGATTTTTCTTTTTACGCCCAATGTTTGCGTGCGTGTAATAAAGGAATGCTGCGAGCTCGTGCTGAGGGAGGGAGGAAAATGGATGATATATTTATCATTGCGGTGAGGGGTGATGTGACCCTCGCAGCGAGCGCTCTCGGGCCGGAACCCAGGAAGACAAGGCAGCCCGAGGGAGGAGGGGTTGCCAGGACAGCGAGGAAGGTGAGCTGAGGCCAAGTGAGCAAGAAAACGGGTGCGGCTAGAGAGCACACCCGGCGTATACTATACCGCAAATCACACGCTCGAGAACGCGTGATTCGAAAGGGCGGGATTCGTATCCGAGGTCGGTGTGGAAGGACTTGAGGGCACCAATGTAGCGCTTGATTGGTTTCGCACTGCAGCCCGGGGGGAGCGATGCCGCCCATTCCAGAAGGCGGGCTTCTGAGGCGGGGTATGGAGAGGCGCCATCGGCGCCGTATTTCGGCATGCAGAAAGACTCGAAGGAGTTGCAAGCCGTCTGGTTGACGCCCCGGGTGGAGGCAGCGAGGCCGTGCCAGAGGAAGTAGGCGACGAGCGGTGATTGATCGACCCGTTCAGGCCATCCGGCGGGAGGTGGGGGAAGGGAGTGCGCTGTGAGGCGAAGAATTGAGGTAACAATGGGCGAAGACGTGGCATGTCCAAACGAGAGAGTGCGTCAGCAAGGTAGTTCTGTTCAGAGGAAACCCACACGCAGGAGATGGAAAAGCCGAAAGATAGCGCCAGAAGGAAGACCTCCCTCAAGAGCGCCTGTGCAGGTGCCTCCCGAATAGAACCTCCGTTCAAGCCAGCCACGCCGCCGGTGTTATCAACCCGAAGTAAGACCCGGGACCCGGCCCAGGCTGGAGATGCCCAAATACGAAGAGCGTGGAGCACGGCCCACAGCTCCTTGAAAAGGATAGACTTTCCCCGGTGCCGCCTGGGTACTCGCATCGCAAAAAAATCGATAGGTGCCTCCCGGGGCCCGAGATGACCGCCAATTCCTTTCGAAGAAGACCCACTGGCGTCAGTAAAGATAACCACGCCCGGGCGGTGAGGATGTAGGGACTGGATACCGTTCCAAGTCGGAAGAAGACGAGCCCACCATTCCAAGTCACGGCGTGCACCTCTTGGGATGCGACGCCGACCAAAGGATGGGAAACGGGACAGGGCATCGTACACACGACGGATGAAAGCGCGCCCCGCAGGCAGGACTTTCGTTGCAAACCGCAGAAGGCCAGCAACTGACTGGAGTTCCAAGAGGGTAGCAGACACTCCGGATAGAAGGGAGTATCGGGCCAGGGACTATTGCCGGTTGACCCGGCCTTGTGGGAATTAGTTAGTATATGTTTGCCACACCTAGCGTGGGAATCCTTAGCCTTTCTTCTCTTTGGATTCTCCCTCGCTAGGTGCGCTGTAATGTATTCCTAGTAGCGTCTTTAATTAACTTTGGATTCTCCCTCGCTAGACCCTCGAGACATCTCGGGTCCTAAAGGTTGCCCTTACAAACATGTTGGACTAAGTCACTAGCTGACTTTTACTCAAGGCTATGCAGTAATACACAGCATGCTTGTTAGTTGAAGCAAGGCGATGGTTCTGACATGTTTTGGCCAGAGGTTCAGAAACCTTGAGGCTCTGATCATGTGCAATACTTTTTGTTCTTGTTTGGTTGTGTTTAATCGATGCGCACCATAGGCGTTCGGGTCAGGAGTAGGCTCTCAACGCCTCTTTAGGCGCTCGGCGAAAGCCTATGTATGCTACTAATCCTACTTTTCAATGCTACACATTGTACTACGTCCCACTCAAAAACGGTCATCATAGAATAGCAAACTATGACCTCAGTCATCCTTTGCTTTGTCTAGTTTCCTGCAGTTTTGAGCCCGTAATAAGCAGCGGAAGTTGGCTCTTTTTGACGATTTTTTCGAACCACTTCGAGCGGCCGGTGTGAGCTGAAATGAGGGTCAATTCCAGTCAATCAAAGTGAGCACTAGCACTGTTTTTCAAGTACTTTCATGCTATAATGACACTTTTTTGCAGAGGATACATTGAGCTTTTCCAGATATGGCAATGATCAGAAACTGTCCTGTTATATATTGATGCATTGTCAGGGCATAATATATAGTTGAGTGTTTTAAACGGTACAGAGGTATCATATATTTATTTCCACATCTTATTTCAGGTCATTCGGTGAAGTATACAGCAAGATCTTGGCCAAAAAGCCACCGCAATTTCTATTTGCCACCACTGTATAGAATTGAACATA
The DNA here is from genome assembly GCA_037176885.1 of Favolaschia claudopus. Lineage (NCBI taxonomy): Eukaryota > Fungi > Basidiomycota > Agaricomycetes > Agaricales > Mycenaceae > Favolaschia > Favolaschia claudopus. The sequence goes on along the minus strand of JAWWNJ010000136.1, from coordinate 96,999 downwards.
ACGGGCTCCGTGAGACCGCGGCAAGCCTTTAAACTCGAACTTTGAGCGCTGTGCCAGCCAGCTAGGCTAGTGATCCTCATGGTTCTTGTCAAGCTACTGATTGGATCTGCTCTGAGCTTGGCCAACATCTTGCAAGTCAGCACTGCCCCGGATCCAATCAAGACAACGTACACTCTTCCAGAGTCAGCAGCAGAAGCTACTAGCACATCAACAGCTGCTTCCGCCAGTGTCACTGTCCCTTCCACAGAGTCGACAGAAGTGGTCCTCGGTCCAGGTGGGAGAGATGGGCCTATTCGGGTAATCATTTACATTGTCCTCCTTCCTCGTGGAATCCTTACTTGTTGACTAGACATGTGGCAAAAGCCTCGAGGACCTTGCCGATCTGGGCCTCTTTGACTATGAGGGTGGATGCCAAGTAATCATCGATGCCGCGAATAGAATATCTCGCCCTAACGCTTTTGAAACACTTGTCGAACGGCTCACCCTTGCCGGGTTCTATGACTTAAACCCCGAGGTAAGGCAAAGGACAATGTGGCAAAACGTTTTTTTGCTGAAGTTGTTCACCCCGGAGCAGATCATTGATGAATGTCAGAACCTGGTTGACAAAACAGTGAGTTTGACTCCTATGTGCCACAACATGAATATAGATGACATGTGCAGCCATATTGCATCACTGCTAGCGAAAATGATCCCACCCATACAAAAAAATATTCATTACGTTCCAGTCCCGGACACTCTCACTACTCCGAATCTTGACCAGGTCAGATGAGTGTCTATTTAATCCAGCATTGCATGCATTTCTCATGCACGCACCAGATGTGCTCAGAATTTCTCCGAATCAATGGTTCACACTCTTGTGCATCCATCGGTCAGGCATACAAGATCAGTGCGGACCAGTATGACTTCTTGAACCCATCGGTTTGCTTTCCTCTTTCACTCCCGTTTGAGTATGATTCCAATTATCGATATAGCACGGGTGTGACGAGAGACGGTGAGCGATTTAACACCCTGGCTCAATATGACCGTTGAAAGCCCAAATGCTTCACAGTACTTATGCATGTGTCAGACCAGCCAATATCAGTGTCTACCCAAGCAGCTATAGTGCCATCCTTGGGCCCGCACAGCGTCGTGAAGTGGACGGGCAAACACGATCCCATCGCCATAGAGCGAGGCACACACATAGGGCGGGAGGATCCCGGTTGGCCGCTTGAGCATTAGTATTGGTGTCATTACTTCCACTTCCGTGGCATTACGAGGATTGTATGTATATGGTGGCAGGCAAAGCTATGACCAGGCCGTATTCTTGATCAAATTAGTTGAATTGTTTTGTGTGTGTGTGTGTGTGTGTGTGTGGGTGTGTGTGTGTGTACCGCTGTGCTGGAAACTCCGCTATACTGTACCTCTCTGTATGGGAGCAACCGTCGTGACGGTAACGGTGGGGTGCGTTGTGTTGCCTCTTTGAGCCGGTAACGGCGAAGGTGGTTGCCTTCAACAGGTCGTGACATCCCAGAAAATATGCTTTAGACAAATCGCAGCAATCTCCCACTGTCCAAAGTATTCATCATGAAATTCATGCAGATTGTTATGAAATTCAGATTTCATGATGTTTTGTCATGAACGATGTTATGAATTTCAAGACGGCTTTCATGATGCTCAGAAATCTGCTTTTGTGACAATATGGATTCATGACAAATCATCATGAATTTTCGTCATGAAACAACCACTCAATTTTTTTTTTTTTTTTTTTTGCTAAGTCCACCAGATGTTGAGTGCATAGTGTGCTCATCCCAGTGTTACAGATACATGGTGCTATGTAGAGTCGTAGGTCTGTCAACTACATCCTACTGAAAATCGGTTGGTTAACAAGTGAGCACGCGAAACCTGGCAAAAACTCGGTGGGGGGAAGGGCTCAAACACTTTCAGTGTTAGACTTAAGGCTTAACCCTTAAGTTAAGTTAAGTTAAGTTAAGGGTTATTTTGCCCTTAAGTTCAGGCCTCAGTCCTGGACGATCCTAAGCCTTAATTACAAACGAATGAGCACCACTTGATCAAAACCCGTATATTGTTTCCAAAACAGCTGTAGCCAATGAGATTAATGAGAGTTCGTTGTCTAAACGTGCATAATTGTTTTGAATTGAAGCTCAGATGCCTGTCGACACACCTGGAGAGCACCTAGCTAATAAGCCGAGCATTGTTGGTGAGTAGTTCAATATCGTTGTGCTGTGATTAATATGATTTGTATGCCGGAGTACCGGCCTACCGCAGGGGGAGCTTGTGTAAATTGTTATGGTTGCGGACCGAACTTCGCGACAAGTCGCAGTTCCAATTTAGTAATTGTACAAACTTGAGACCAACAAATTCCAGACTCATTCCTCCTCGTCCATCTCCACAATATCCCAGTTACGACCCGACTTCACAACCTTTCTAGGAATAACTTTCTTTTGGGTCTGTGAGTCTTTCCTTCGAGGTCGCAGTATGCGGGTGGTGGCCTGTCGCTTTGTTGGAGGTAATTCTTCAACGTAGTCTTCATCTTCTTCCTCCCTTCGGCGAATTTGCGGATGCCCCTCGATGGAAATTACAGGATGCCTCCATTTTCGAGAGTTGAGACGCAGATAGTTAGTCGGTCGATACGTGGGATCAGATGTTGTGTGGAGTTCGTTGAATTCCTCAACATGGCCGTAAAACTGCTCGGAGTCCCAGAAGTTAATCTGACTCAATACTGACAGGGAACGTCATTGGGATACTCGCAGTTACCAAAAGTAACCGAATTCGGGGTTTTTCCCACGAAATTACGATGGTCAAAAAACTTTGAGCGATGAACGGTTCATTTACAGGTTGCTTGCTACAAGTTTCATGATATAAACTTGAGCTAAGCTGTCGCACAGTGGGTGAATAAATTAATCTTCGAAATACCATTAATTTGGCCGTGTTGTCCTTTTTTGGAACACAGTCACCAGGATTTCAGGTGGGTGAGTACCTCAAAAATAGGTTTACTATCTCATAACCCTGTACCTGAGAACTCAGAGTTTGCTGGGCTATCCTCATCCTTCAATGAGGGTACTAAAACAGAGCAAGAAAGTATTCATTTGATACATAAATAAACAAACATAGAAAATCAGCACAGGGAAAGCCCAATAACTTCGGCGCGTGTTATTTGCAATAGCATATGGCCATCCCCCCTCTCTCCCACCACTTGAACCAACTGCTAACTGTATTAGCTGGTCGCAAGCAAGGCATTTCTAAATTCGGTTACTGTTGGTAATGCCGAGTAATGCCGGTGCAGCTGCAGTTCCTGCATGGATGTTCTTCCAGAGCACCTACAACATCACGGTCGAATCTGGATGGATGGCGCGCACTGTTTTACACACTAAACGCTATCCCCCCAACGGGTGGCAGGCACGTGGCCTCGGATCTCGGGCATCAAATATGCATCACACGCTGTCAGACGACTTGCTCAAGTCCGTTTGCGAGCGCAACGCGTCGCCGACGCAGTGTCTCACATTTAAGATCTGCAAAGTAGAGCGTGACTTGTACATGTCCCCGCAAGCGATGACGTAGTTGAATTCAGCCTCAAATCCAACTACGTCATGAGTCGAATTTCTTCGTAAGTACTCATAATTAACTCAGGCTCGCGGTCTTCGCGTTTGGTATCGAGAAAGTAAAGGAATACTTACTGTACCAAATATTCGAACCTTGGTTTTCTTACAGCTGTTTGCAAAATTGATGACAGTTGTCAAAAAAAAGAAATATAAAAGGAAATTTTGATGCCGCTGGTTCCCCGCCCCGTTTGGGCGCTGCTGAACCGTTTCTGGAGCGGTTTGAGATGCTGGGATAGATTTTAGGACCCTAATATACAATACTAGCACTTTAAAACAAGGTAAACGGCTCATTGGAAGGCTCAGGGAAAGTCTTTGGCTACAAAATCAGTGATATAAAGCACTCATTGGCACACTGCCCTAAAAGTCTTTCATTTCGAACGTTAAATACAAAAAGCAACTTCGCTCTTCAACTCGACCCTATCAGGCGCCTATTCGGCGCCTATTTCGGCTTTGTCGGTCCCCGGGCCGGGCGCTGTAAGCGAAGAAGCGGATCATTCGACAGGGGCCAAATCACGGGATTCATCCTTTCTTCCTTGCGACCTCCACGACGCTCCTGCCCATCCCTGCTCTCCAGTAGCAGCGGGGATGGGCTCACGTTGGTTTTGGAACACTGTTGTGTCTTGCAGGGACCTCTCTTTGCTTCTCAATCTACTCATCTCGAAGACGTGTCGACGTTTCGACGGCCGCCTCCGGCTCACCGCAGTTTCACTGGCCAAGATGGAGATAGCTGAAAGAACGGACGGAGGATGGAGACAGCGGAGCGGAGAAGTGCAGTGAGGTAGTTCTGGGATGGTAGGCAATGCATTTGAGTCCACCTCTCTTCTCCTTCTTTGCACGGGCAGCAACGTCAAATTAGACCGCGCAGTACACCATAAATACATCAGAATTTGCACAAGCTTTTGCCTATTCTAAGACATGAGAAACCCCGTCAATCCACCTCAACCACCGCGCTACATTCCTTTGACATCTGCATCTGTCGCTGCATGGCAGTAGGCTGAAAGCCGCAAGAGAGGCAAATTTTCTCTTGCACCGTCGTTCGCGGGATCCGAGATATTTATAGGCCTCCAGGTGCCAGTACAGTATCACTCGAAGAACGTAGTCAGTGTATATAGCGTCCAGAATGCACTGCAAGGTCTGCGAGAGCTGGCAAGACGTGGGTGATGCTAAGCAAAAGGCGTGTGAATTGGCCTTTTCGAATGATCCGCTTCTTCGCTTACAGCGCCCGGCCCGGGGACCGACAAAGCCGAAATAGGCGCCGAATAGGCGCTTCGGAACCCCATTTTATGGAAGGAAAACCTATGTGAGCCAAAAATTCGATTTTGGGCAATTTTTCGCTGATTTTGTGACTTTTTTTAGACATTCATAAGAGGGCTCGGTGACCTGTGACAGGTGCAGAAATATTTGTAAGGAATTGGGCCTGTGACGCGTGACATACGAATTGAATGAAATGGTACAGTAATATTAATGTCTGAGTGTGGGCGAAGGAAGATAGACGCGTCAAGTCATAGATCATTTCTGACTTGACGCGTCGCCTTGACAACGTAGCGACTTCAAGCTTTTGAAGCCTTGCAGAAACTGAATTGCAATGACAAGTCTGGATTCTGGAATGCATTTATTCGCAATTGTATCTACTGAATTGGAGTTCCTGACTGCATCGGGAGGGCGGGACTGCGTCGGCGACGCGTTGCGCTCGCAAACGGACTTGAGCAAGTCGTCTGACAGCGTGTGATGCATATTTGATGCCCGAGATCCGAGGCCACGTGCCTGGCACCAGCGTTGGGGGGATGAAAAATCGGTCATTCCGAGGCTTTTTTGGCTGCCGAAAACGCGTTTTCCCGGCCGAGGGATTTCCCCTTGGGGAAAGCAATGACCTACCGTGAGAATCTAGACCGTTTTGCCATCACCCTCGGAATGGAGAAGTTCCCTACCTTACGATCTCATACATCTCGACATTGACCCCGTGATTTTCTGTCAAAAGTCACGCGACTGACGGCCTGGCCCTCTTTTCAAGTATAGGATGCTAAGGGTTAGCTGGATCCATTTAACCCTTAATCAAGTAAGCCTTAACCTGGATTACGTCATCTTCTCGGCTACGTTCTGCAGGCTCGGCAGCTGGGTCGGCAACCGCCGAAGGCCCGCAGCATTGTTGAACCTTGAAAGGGAACGCCAGTGTCCGGCAGGTTCCGTCGACAGGCAAGCCCTCAGCTCGGCTACCTGCATTGCCGTGGAGGGGGCCATTTGGTACGCTGCCGCCTTGGTCCACAAACATCAAGCTCAGCCAAAACTCAGCTGGAGCAAGCCATAAGAAGCAAAACAGCTTTCGAACTCCCCAAAAAATGCATCTAAAACGCGCGAAAAAAATTTGCATTCTTTCATTCTAAGGCCTCTTAATATGGAGCCCTTAATAGCCATATTAAGACATTAAGGCCTTAGCCTTCGGAGGTGCCCTTAATAAGGCCTGAAGGGAACACTAGAAAAGCGACCTGGGTCGCTCGCACAAACTCTCTAATGTCTAAGGGACCTCGAGCTTTGGTTAGCAAATGGGAGTTTCTTCATCTTCCCAAGAGTGCACGACTCACAGAATTTAGGAATTCCAGTCAATGAAGTTATTTTACCTAGCGCTGGCCAAAAATATGATACGGAAAATATGAATATATTTAACTGAATACGAATATAATACGGCCTGGAGGGGGCAAGGGAATACGAATACGGAGGAATATGAATACAATATGATATGGATATGACTACAATACAGTCTCAGCATATTCATATTTTCACCCACAATTTTGCCATCAAATGTGTTCCGGCCGCTGAAGCCGAGGACCCAACTCAAGAGATCAGTTGTTCGGCTGACTGGCCACTGTCCCGCGCTTGCCGACGGTTCGGCAATGGTTCCGAGGCATACACGGGCATCTCGGGTGAACAGTGAGCATCAAAATATATTTGAATATATTCAAAATATATTCATATTCAACCCAGTGACTATGAGTACAATATACTACGAATACGATACAGGCTCATGAGGCAAATATGATATGAATATGAATACAATACGCCAAAATGCGTATTATATTCGTATTTGGCCAGCGCTAAAATTTTCACCAAGTGGCCCTTTAGCAACAGATTTTTGCAAAATTTGTGTGACCAGATACTTGATCATGAAGATGTTGATGTCCATAGCAAATAATGCATCTGGATCTTCGCTAAGTGGAGTACAGACCATATGGTATAGTCCTTTCTGATGTTTGGCTTCAATCATCCGTTTCCCTTTTGGGTCCCGAACAATGCAGTCACTTGCTTCAAATGTGCAGGTGTATCCCTTTTTTGCCATTTGTTGCACGGAAACAAGAGTACTGCCAAAGGAGGGAACATCTTGGGGAACAATGCACGTAGTTTAACATCAGACATCCCCCTCTTAGTTTTGCAGGATAGACGGATTATTCCACTCCCAATTGCCTCTTGATTGCCTCACAGTACAGCTCCGGACAATCAAAGTCAACAATTTTATTTTCGGTCGAACCGCTATCTTCTGGACTTGAGTCCAGAAACGGATTCAGCATCCCAGAATACGTCTAAAAACAATTTTTTCTGAATTTTCCCACGACAAAAAGGGTTTGGCCAAATTTTTGGGCGGTCTGAACGAAATTGTGTGTACCTTTCTGGCCCCTCCAGACGAATGTTGACCCAGCCTTCATGGTTTCTGACCATCCAGAGGATACTATATGCAACTACTCTGGTCCCTCAGCCCTTTTTGCTTTGAGGAACCCGAAATTGGCAATAGGGTCATTCACACCTCCCTTTTTGCTTCCCTTTTTCCCCTCCTTTTTCACTGATTTGACAGTTCTACCAAAAAAGCTTGTTAGAACTTGGTTGTTTTTCTCAACTGCACCTTTTTATACCTCTCAATAGAAAAGTCAACATATATTACGCAATAATGAGAGGAAGTATGAAAAAGGAAGAATAAAATGAGATCAAAAGGGCTCACAAAGGACGCTCTGAGCGGAGCGTTCACACATTCCTTTTTGCGGCTCCTTTTCACACTAGGAAGCTCCGACTGCGTCGGAAGACACCTTGCTTGGGGAAGGCACTGATTCATCATATACTGCACACTGATCGTACGGAAAATGTGGCATTTTTTCCCTTTACAATGTAAATAGATCTCGAAGTGGACCAGGGTGGTATTTTCGGCCAAGAGATTCAGAAGCCCAAAATTTTTGTGGCGACAGGCATCAGCCACTATGCATCCTCTGACACCGTAGACGAACTTCACCAGCGCTTCAAACGACTCGTCCCCCTGCAGAAACCACGCCTGTGTCACGATCGTCGCCATTCTCGAATCCCGCCAGAAGTTGCTGTCTTCCGCCCAGATCCTCATTCTGCTCCACATCAAACGGTGGGACCTTTGATTTGCTCCTCTTCTCTGTCTTCGTCATCGCTCCGTCGACATTGAACCTTGATTGGTGTAGTCTCGACCGTCTGGAGGCGTGTTGGGGCAGAACTGTCTTCATGATGGACAGTTCTCGTGTTCCGAGTCAGATGAATGAAAGCCTAGATCGGTTGACTTCTTAAAATCTGAAGATAGGATGAGCGTGTGCTGAGCGTATATAAATCAAAGCGCACTGCTGCCACAAACCATTCATAATCTCATTCTGCACCATCCATCTGTTGTATCACCATCCTCCCTTCTTCTTGGCCCCAATGTTCTCGTATTGCATCCCGTGCGCTGACAGACGCCGCTAGGTTCCCCGAAGAGCACGAGACGATGACGATGGTAGGGATGCCGAAGCCCAAGCTGGGTACGGGTGCGGTGCCGGTGTCGAGGCCGGTGATGGTGTCGGAAAAGAGCAAGATCGACAATGGAGGTATCGATGACCTCGCGTAACGGAGACGGGACAACGGAGTTACGAGCGTGCCGAGTGGTGTCGAAAGCGAGGGACAGCAACAACCGAGTGAAGGTGCGACCGGGTCTGTCGGTGGATGTCAGAGCTGAGGATAGACATATGAATAGAGGGATTGCATATGGCGAGCATTGCTCGTGTGCACAGTGATAGACATGTGAACCTGGAACTCGGACATGAGCAAGATAGAAAGCAGCATAACATATGCTAGTCAGAGAGGGCATACATTTCGTCGAGAGGTGCAATGACAGCAACCTCATTATCATTTTTCTGGTGAAGTTGTTGAGCTATGTATATGGGTGAGCAGAAACGAGATAGCTTACCTCGACCAAAAGGCCACTCTCTGAATAGATTCGGATTGCCGATTTACTGCTGCCCGCGTTACTTCTTGGCGCAGAGGGAGGCGAAATTGATTGGCAAAACCCAAGAGATGATGATCATCGTTGAACGTTGAACTTAGACTCAGAGATCTGAGGTGGCCATGTTGAATCAACGGTTCCGCAAAGAAGTTGAATGGATACACGCAGGTGCTAGTCGAACTGAAGGGTTCGAGATCATGGAGAGTCGACTATTGAACCTTTGGGATGGAGACGTGCATTGGGCGGTTGATTGGCAGTTGACTGCGGGCAGCGGCATGCAACGAGAATATTTCTTCCGTTATCCATTATGTAGCATGAACACCGAAGATGTTACGATCTCCAGTCTCCAGAATTCAACAGAACCGTTTCAACTTTCCAGATTTCGCAAGTGTGACTCCGAGTCGGATGTTTCGTCAATTTTTGGTGGAGACCCTGAGATAGAAAGACACAGCAGTTCAATGGGCAGTAGACGGAGTGATCCAGGAATGTCGCACAATTGCGACCATAGAGGTCCTGAACAGGGAGACTGTAGCTGAGCGTTGAGTTGGCGTTGAGTGCTGATTCGGGCTTTGATGAGATCAATATTTGGGAGCGTTTGGAAAGCTGTGTATCGGGAGAAAACGGGCATCAATGGGTTACATCCGATGTGCTGCTTAGCTAATTATGAGGGTGGAGAGACCTTGTCAAGCAAGGTAACCATTTTTTTTTTTCGGTTTTGGCCAGAATTGCCCAATTGACGCCGTTTTTTTTTTTGGTAGGCCTTCTCTTATTAACTATTCAAATTGAAAAGGGGAAAAAAAAAAACCGGGCAAAAAATGAAGAGAATACAGAAAACAGCAAAAAAGGAGAACAAAAAGGGCGCGAAAAAGGGGAAGAAAAAGGAATGTGTGAACGACCCTAATGCCAAGGTGACAGGAGGTGACATATTTGTGACATACAGTTGTTACAAATGTCACAATGTTCCCACAGGTTCCCTCCTATTTTATGACATACAGCCGTTTTGGAAACAATATACGGGTTTTGATTGAGTGGTGCTCGTTCATTTGTCTTCGTCGATCTCGACGACAGCGGCGAGCCAGTCATCAAGCTTGTCGGACTCGATGTCGTTGATCGTCTGGTTGTCGGACTTGCCGTACTCACGGCGAAGGGCATCGCACATCCCCGCCTCGAAGGTGTGGCGTAGGTGTTCATCAGTAAGCTCGCTCGCAGTGCCCTTGATGAGTACCGCGTGTGCCATGACGCTAGTCGTCCATTCCTCGAAGGAGACGGAGTCGGTCATTCTGCTGGAGAGGACGCGGGTACGAACGGTGTTCTCCCAGCCCTTGCGTAGGAATTTCTTGCGCATCCTGGTCATGAACTCCGGGAAGGTGAGAGCGCAGATCTCGGTGCGGTTCGTCGAAAGCCAGTTTATAATCTTCTGGTCCTGCAGACCGATGAGGCAGACTGCTACCTGATTATTGGCGGCAATGTTTTTGGTAGCAAAATAGTTGAGACACCCAAACTCCCATTGTGCGAGTTCGAAGGGTACAATGTCGCCGGGAGAGAGGGTAGGGACTTTAGCGGCGGACAGATCTGCCTTGGCGGTCTTAGTCTTTGGGCCTGACATGGTGCGCGATGGCGAAGAGTCTGTGTCGGAGGAGGAGGGCTGAGATGGTTGGGGTGGAGGAGGAGGTGCGGCGGCGGCTTGTGCGGCAGCTAAAGAGGCCGCGCGGCGGGTTTGGGCAGGCAGGGTCGCGAGGTCAGGGCTATCTGGTGACGTGGCACCAAATAGACGTAACTGCGAAGAAAAAGAGTGAGCGCGGTGGCTCTATCTCAATTGCGACGGATGGAAGGTGCCTCTTGAATGTAGGCGAGATCGTCGCGGGGATAAAAAACGGGAGCAAAAGCACGGAGGCTTTTGTGTTTTTGATTCCGCGACGTCGACGACGATTGGGGGGGCAGACTTGCACTCCAACTTCCGAAATCGGCCAAAAACTTGAAAAAAGTTGGAGTTCAGGTTGGGCTCCAAATCGACCTACCGTGAAACACCCTATTATGCCCAGTTTTTAACGTCTCACAAAAGGTGGAGACTAGGATGCTAAATTTTGGCATTTCATGTACACCATCATAAGACCCAAATCCCATTTTCTAAGTACTCACTGACCCCATATCTGTCAAATTGCTATTTTAAAAACGCAGATATTGCCAAATTGGGAAATTTCTGAATTTCGAATATTTCTCTGGCTGTCCGATGTTCCAATCGGTGTTTATGTCATGCAAGTCAGAGAAAACATGCTAAGTTATAGGTAAGATCTGGACCCATCAAAGCAGGTTGACCATTGAAACTCCTATGTAAATTCCACAATTCCGGTTACTTTTGGTCATGCCGAGTATGTATTGGCAGACAAAATTTTTTTCTGTGAAATGATAAAGGTCCTAAGCGGTGGTAGCGCGCAACGATGCGTGAATAAGGAGCGAGATGAAGGAGCACCTGGTACAGGGTAGGTCGAGGGCAACAGCAGTATATCATAATGCGCAGACTCGGAGGAGCCAGGCAGAACACAAAGCATTCAAATTTCGACAGCGTAGATGAGAAGTTGAAGATCATTTCACAGTGGTTTGCGAGTGAAGAGGAGCTCTGAAAAGGCGCTCAAGTAGTTGCCTGCGAGAGGCGAGACGGCGCATCAAACAGCATCAACGCGTCAAGACATATGTGCCAAAATTAGCGCCAAAATCATGATTTTATTTTTTCCGGCGGAAAAAATGAAACACCGTGGGAAAAAGTGAGTTGTCGACGCCAAACGCATTCTTTGAGTCGGTCTAAAGCAATGTAGTATGTAGTAGGATTCCAGCGATTGGCCCAATTGATTTTTCACGGACTTTCAATTGAATTTTCACGTAGTTTATGAATGAATTCTCAGGTAAATGAAGGTGAATTGAACCTAGTGAAAGGGGATTCCACTCTATAATTCCGTGAAATTCACTGGAAAACTACGTGAATGGACCCCATGAAACGTTCCATTCACTTAGTCCAACTAGGTGAATTGAACCCCCTGAAATTCACAAGTTCTGCGTGAAATTCATGGGCTTTTCAGGTGAAGATTGGGTGAATCAACTGCGTGAAATTCATGGAGTTTGCAGGCCAGAGTGTAGCCGAGTCCCACTCACACTGTTCTTGTATATACTTTTTCCAAGTTACTACAGTCGTAACGCTAGCCTCTTCCAAAAATCATCTGGGCTACTGAAGAAAGTGTGCAACCGGATTAGAAGCAAAAGTCCCAGCTTTCACAGGTGGCTATCAGGGCAGTTCTGAGGTTTCGATGTTTCCTTCGTTACTGAATTACTAAGTACTAGTTGGTCATAGACCTCTCGTATGAAGAAAATCGTTCAGAGAGCATACGAGAGATCGGTTATCGGCAAGGTGATATTCACGTAGCTCAGCATGACATACAGGAAGTACGTGAATCAGGTACCTGAATTTCCAACTACGTGAATCTGAATTCACTTGAAAATTGGTTGAATCGTGAATTTCATGCAACGGCTACACGGGGTTTTACAACCACAGTGCTATTATTTGAAATAGTATTTCAGCGAGTATGTCTCTCGCATCAACTGTATCAGCTGGCAATCACTATCTGTCAAAGCTCGGTATATTGAGCCGCAATAGTGTTTCTGAGCTGATTCAGGGTTAGAATAATTGCTGGGACCCCCCCTCCTTTGGCCTGATGGCATTTCCGAGTAGGTTAATTCGGTATTTCTGTTTTATTTTGCTGCTTATACTCAGAGTTTCATACATGTAGCGCGGGGTGACCCCCCTTGACGCTCCCCGCTAGGCGCACTGCGTGGTGCTTTCGCGCGCCGCGGAGGCATTATTTTAAAGCATCGGGCAATATATTTCAGATTTCAGGCTAATGTGCCATTGATTTAAATGTAATGATGTGCCAGTCAGAGCTTCGTCCGAGCCTCCGAGTCCCACTCTTGGCCTTTTTCCGAGTCCCACTCACACCCTTTTCATCATTCTGAATCGCTTTTATGTCGAAGTCAAGAAGAGCTATTTGGAATGAAATTCGGATGCTCAGACCGCGGGTAGCTTTCGTCAATACGCCGGAATTCGGACACTTGCGTAGCCATTTGGTAGCCATTTGGCATTAGCCATTCATTGCCTGCATCGCAAACAGGCTCTAGCTGACTCCGACTCACTTGTTCACGGCCGCTCATTGCGCTCTCACCACCTTTTGACCTACTTTAGTATGGAAGTAGAGTGAGTATATAAATTTTTAATTTCTTTTGTTTCGGCGCTCAGTCTGAAGTCACGTGACATTGAGAGTTGCATGACCGTCGGCCTTTCCCGAAGTCCGAACGGAAACACAGGATGAGGCCGAACCGACCAGAAGCGGGCCCCAAAATGAAGATGTTAATTCAGAAAATGCGCGAAATATTGGCGCGCGTTCGGGGAATTGTGCGTCGAGCCCGCTGGGTGCGATTGTTGCAGAAAATGGTCGTATTACTGCCCACCTGGGTACATGTGGTACTCCTACACGGGTGCGCATCGTAATAGCACTGGGAAGAGGAGTTAGAAAGGACGGAGGCGGGGAACATCAGTGTTGAACCTAAGAGTTAAGGGTCAAGTTAATTAAGGGTTAACTTGGGCTTAACTTTAACCCTTAGCTTCAGCTAAAGAAGATGTTAGGTCTTAATTAAGGCTTAACACACCCCTTACATAATACCATCGTGCCACACGTAGCTGCAAATTGAGAAAAAATTAGACTGGGAGGTGAGCGCCGGTGAGCCTTAACTTCGTCTTAACTTGCCCTTAACTTGGCCTTAAAATTAAGGGGATTTTAAGAGATTGTGTAAATAGCATTGCAAGAAGGTAATCTACAAACGTACTGGAGCAAAACTTCGAAAAATCGGTTTTCCGTGTTTTGCACGGCAATTTCGCGCTTTTGATTGCGGATCACTCGGACCGGTGGCTGTGCAACAGCATCAATGTCGCCTGGCCATTGCCGATATCTTGGTAAGGATATTTCACTCTCACTGTGGGGTCCGGAAGAAGGAGTCCGGGGTTGCAGAGGCAGAATGGCAGAGAAAGACTTGAACATGTTTAGACTCGTGACCAGTCTACTACGCGCGGCCGACAATTGTGGCAAGCACGTCGGGCGTAGTAGACTGGTACTTCTCGGGACAGCCTAAAGGGCTGTCGCGGAGTTTTAAATTTTTAGGTGGTGCCGGCTACCGGCCGATTGATGCGACTTTGTCACCACTGTGTGACACTCCGTGACTCAGCCATTTCTCGACTGTCAATTTCTCCATCTATTGGGTCAAGAATATCAAACTAAACATTTAGACATACAGTAGGGTTGTATAGTAGTGTCGTGGAGTACTTTTTGTAGCTTAAATATAGGTTTAGAAGGGGAAAAGGAACTGATTGATGGTACCCACCCAAATATTTCAAACTCCGCGACAGCCCTTTGTTTGAACTTCTTCCTCCCACCATCATGTCGCCGCAAGAAACCGTCGCACTCGGTCCGACATCCGCACCTAGGCCTTCTATCAGTCTCGAAGCCCTCCAGGCCTTCATCGTATCCCACGCTGCCATAGAAGATGCTGAAGGAGGCCCGCGTCGCTCTCCGCGCACCGCCGCCAGCAAAGGCAGTATTCCCGCCTCTGAATCTATACCTTTGTTACCTCCAGAAGCAGCTTTGATAAACCCGCCGAACACGCCTAAAGGAACGCGTCGCCCCGCACGCAAGAAACCACCGCACCGCCCGTCCCCGGAACTCACCACCCGCGTTAGCCCCAGTTCCAACCGCTTTGAGATTCTTAGTCCGGCCCCCCATAATGATACCGCAGACCAAAATGAGTTGGATAGTGTCAGCGGAACGCGAGGGGGGACAGAACGCGAGCTCGCTCGTAGTCTGTCTCCACCCTGTGGTGACAGGCGAGTTTTCGGTTCTGTCCCCTCTGTCGCTCCTACTACTCCCTCTCCAGCGCAAAATGGGCCCCAGCCTCGCTCAGCAAAGACCACCATGAGCAAGGAGAAGGAATCGGCATTTCTCATCGCCAAAGAGAACGCGCTGGCGGTGTGACGGAAGCGAAGGCGAGTCGAGTTCCGGCACAAGTGGATCAAACAAAAAGAACTGGTGTAAGTCTTAGATTGACCAAGGGAAAGGAATCTACGACAATCAGCTAACTACTTATACTAGAAAATGGAGGCTGTGTATTGAGTCTTGGCAACGACTCGGGCAAATGTCGCCGTGAGCTGATGCGTAGCGGTAGATCCGTTACAGGCGGCGACTTCCTTCGACGATCTTGCTCTGGCTTTCCGGTCTTTACTGTCGCTGATCTCCGACTATCGCAAGAACGCGCCGACTACCGCCTGCCTTGAAGCTCTGGCTGCCGTTCAATCTCGCCTAGACTCTCATCACGAGCTCACTCGTCAAAACGAGACGTCGGAATCTTTCAGTGCTATTCTCACAAAGTCACTGGCTACCCTCATAGAGACCATGACTGCCCAGATCCAGGCACATGGCAAGGCTATACAGTCACTCAGCAAATCTGTCGACTCAATCAAGACTGTGCGCGCTACCTCTGGGTCCTATGCTTCTGTTGCCGCTCCACCTTCGTCTCTCCCAACGAAACCAAAACCAGCCCCCGTCACAACTACTCCAGAGGAACGAATTCTCTTGCGATGCAACACGGACACGCCGCCTCTGTTCAGCAAACCGTTTCATGAGTTCGTTCCGGAGGTCGACGCGTTTCTTGTCGCAAACAGCCTACCCAAGGTAGTATGTGCTTCCCGGTCAAGGGACGGAGGTCTGTTCTTGATCCCCGAAAACAAGGAATCAGTCGCCTCTCTGCTTAGAGACTGGATGCTATGGGGTCCGCATATCTTTCCTGGCGCTCGGATCATCCCCCCTGCTACCTATTCCCACATTCAAGTGGACGGTATTCCATTCGCGGCGGCTCCAAGCTTGGAGAGTCTCGCTGGTGAATTGGAGGAGCGCTATCCCGAGATTGGGCCTGTCATCGGCATTCCTACCTGGGTCAACCCTCCGCCTAGTCAAGCGCAGATTTCGGCTTCCACTGCGGCAGGGCGCAAACCTCGCACTGCGGGTTCGCTTTTCTTCCGACTCCAGTCGAGGGAACACGTCGATTTGGCCGTCTCCTACGGGCGTCTTCGACTCGCCGGCTCTGCCCCGACTGTCTCCCGCGGATTCCCTCATCTCCGCGTTACTCAGTGTTGGGGATGCTTTAAATTCGGACACACCAAGGCGAGATGCACGGTGAAGCAGCCGAAGTGTGGGGATGCGGTGAGAAGGAGCACGGCGCGGTCTGCTCTTTGAAGCCCAAATGCGTCAATTGTGGCGGTGATCACCGTTCTGACGCCTTTTCCTGCACAGCGAGAAAACGCGTTGCTGAGTCCCTTCGCCTTCGAGCTGTTGAGCTAACAAGTTACCTCAACAGTACCTCCACTGTCCAATCATCCTTGGCGCTCCGGCTGCCCGACCGTGCCTAGATGCTCATGCTTGTGCAGATTAATTCGTGGAAGTCGCGCAACCCGCTCGAAGTTCTAGCTGGTTACGATGAATTCGACATCATTTGCGTCCAAGAACCACACCATAATGAAGCACAGAATGCTCGTCAATACCCCGGATACGCCCTTATATTCCCTGATGCCTACGATAAGCACCGTGTTTCCATCTACATCAAACTCACCTCAGTACCAGCGTCCAACATCTGTCCTCGCCCTGACCTTGGTACATCCGGTGATATCCTTATCGTCGATCTTGTGCTAGGTTCTCGAAAGATCTCGCTAATTAATTTATACAATGACTCGGAAACTAGAGCCGGGGTCAAACTGCTGGAACATGCTCTTCCGAGGCTAGCAAACCCAAGAACTTTTCTCGTCCTCGACTCCAACTCTCATCACGTCCTATGGGACCTCAATACCGAAGCCCGCCAACGCGAGGAAGACTTCGAACTTCACGATCTTCTCGTTTCGCACGGTCTTCTCCTCCTTACTCCTCCTGATGTTCCGACTCATATCTCCGGCAACTTTATAGACTTAGGTTTCTGTTCTCCGCTGCTCTTTACTCAGATTCACGCCATCGTTGACCCGGCCCTCTGTGTCGGTAGCGACCACCTCCCGATTCACTACGTTTTGGACTTCGAAGTCACCGAACGAAAATCGACGAAGTTTAACCCGGCGAAGATGGACTTGGAGGTCTTCCTGGCAACTCTCCGCGAACATCTGGGCTCCCGTCCGCTGCCAATAATCGACTCTGTGGAGGAGCTGGACGACGCAGTCGACTTCCTCGACGAGGTTCTCCTTGCAGCGGTAATTGCATCCACACCTTGTCATCGCCCTTCTTCTATGGCCAAACGCTGGTGGACAAAGCAATGCGTAACAAGCGGCGAATTTACCAGCGTTATCGTGTTCCATCCGCTAGAGCTTTGTGGCTGGAAGCTCGTCGTGAATTTTATCGCGCTATCTCTCAAGCTAAAGCCGAGGTCTGGACAACATTTCTGCGGGAGCTGGACCGTGTCGACATTTACAAAGCACTGAATCGTCTCAAAGAACGCCGTTCTGCTGTGTTCCCCGCCATTCGTGATCCCACCACCAATGCGATAGCTCTCTCTCACCGCGATCGGGGTCGTGTTCTCGCTCGTGCTTGGTTTGGTGACAAGGCTGTTGAGCTCACCCCCCCAGGTCTCTCGGACACCGATTCACTGCCCCCGTCAGATGTGACTCCGGATACGCGCGTAGACCAAGATGGCAGCGGCGCCCGGACTAAGCGTGGGGGGGTTCAGGGGTTCACACGGAGGCATTCCCTCTTGGTGAACTTCCGCCTACGGCGGACAGGCAAGATCCACTGCCTGCCCCTTCATTCACATCTGAAGCACCGTCTTCTGCAGATCCCATCTCGCTGGCAGATTCCATCGCAATTACGGATGAACGCTCATTCCACCCCGTCTCCGACTCTGAGATCGACCAAGTCATCTTATCGTCCCCGCCTTGGAAAGCTCCTGATCGTTACGGACTTCAAATGGGATACGTCCACCGGGGCTATTCAATACTTCAGGAGTGGATCCGACCCATTTTCAAGGCTTCACTGCGTCTAGGTGTCAAACCGTCCTCGTACAAGGCCAATGTTGCGACGCCGATTCCGAAGGCTGGGAAGAAAGATAAGACTTCTCCCAAGGCGTGGCGTCCTGTCGAGAATTTTGAGCATGTTCTCGCCAAACCTCTTGAGCGTTTGATTGCTGACCGGCTTTCTTTTGATGCGGAGACGATGGGGCTTCTCGAGGATGCGCAGTACGGCGGGCGGCCGGGACATAGCACTCAGCAGGCTGTTGACGGCTACATACATCGCGTCCGTTCCCAGTTGGACCAGGGCAACACCGTCTCCACTCTATTTTACGACCTTAAGGGAGCGTTCAATCGCATCTCTCACCGGGTCGTCGTAGAGGAGATGGCTTCCCTGGGTTTTCCTCGGGAGCTCATACGATGGGTTGCTTCGTTTCTCCACCACCACCGTGTCACGGTTGTCATTGACGGTGTCCGGACGGTCACCTTCATTTGTGTCGATGAGGGTGCACCACAGGGCTCTGCGCTTTCTGTCATTGTGTTCCTTCTCACCATCAACAGGCTCCTACGCAAACTCAAAACCATTGGTGTCTTCCTCAGCTGGCGATACGGATTTGTCGACGACACCAATTTCAGCACCGCGAGCAAATCTCCAACTCAAAATTGCTCTGTTCTCAACAAGGCAGCCGACATTGCGGCGGAATGGGCTAGAACGGATGAAGCGACGTTTGAGAGCTCCAAGACTGAACTCATTCACCACACCCCTGGCCGCACCGATTTGTCCCGATATGTTGTCGTTTTCGATGGAGTCGTGATACATCCTGCAGAGGTTGTCAAGTGGGTGGGGGTATGGATTGATTCCAAACTAACGGGTGAGGTGCATATTAAATACCGCTCCGCGTCAGCAGCGAGATCACTCAACGCTGCTATCGCCCTCACTCACGCCGTTTGGGGACTGAAACCACTGATGGTCCGAGACCTTGCGCGTGCGGTCGTTCTCCCTCGTGCAGATTATGGGGTCAACTCCTTCTTCCCCGTTCCCGAGAAGGCGCTAAAACCGCTCGAGAATATTAACAAGTGCGTCGCGCGTTGCATTACTGGCGGTTACCGTAACGCATCTCGCGATGCTCTCGAGAAAGAAGCAGGGTTACTCCCAGCACCTCTCAGGCTCAAGTCCGCCCTCCTGCACCGTCTCGCAAGGTATCTAACACTGCCTCCTTCGCATGGAATCATTTCTCTCGTCAAGGACGCCATTGCTAGGCCACCCAAACGACCTCATCGCGCCTCTCCCCTTCATTATGTCGAACTACTTCCCGTTGTTTCCTGGCCGACGGACGTACCAGCTCGTGGCGTGCAACTGGCCAAACGACCCGCCAACCTCCCCACTGAAGTTACGACGGATCCGAGCGTAGAACTCAGTGCAGTCTACGGCGCCCGTGGAAAGCGAGGGGGGGTAGTCACCGAGCATTATGCTTGTGGACCGCCTCCGCCTCTTGGCGGCAGGCAAGTGACTGCTCCTCCTGTAACTTCAGACGCTAACCAGACCCCACCTGAACCCCTTCTACTGGGAATGAAACGAATCGAACCGGTGCTTTTACCACCTTGGGCCGATCCCCTCCCCGTCTCCACCATCATACCTTCAGAAGAAACTGCGACTACCGTTCTTAATGGATTGCTGGCCGACGAATCTTTCGCAACCTCGACTTGGTTCACTGATGGCTCTCTCCTCGCGGGCGTAGCAGCTGGAGCCGCAGTTCTAATGATTGGTATGACTCCAGTAGAGAGAATTCTCCTGCCGCTTGGTAAAGGGCAGGTGGCGGAAGGTGAGATGGAGGGCATCCTGCGGGCGACGGAACGAGCTGTGATCCACGGTGCGGATGACATCCTGGTTGTCTCTGATTCACAGGCAGGGTTACGCGGCATCCTCTCCACAAATGCGCGCGCTGGCCAACATCGGGCTATCCAGTACGACAGACTTGTCCGCGCCGCCGTTGATCTACGCCCTGCCCTTCGTATCACAAATCTATGGACACCCGCCCACATTGGCACCGTCGGAAATGAGCTAGCTGACGATGCGGCCAAAGCTGCGACTCTCCTACCACCACCGCTCTCCCTTCCAGTTTCCCTTACCACCTGTAAGCGTCATATCAACGACATGATACTCCAGTGTTGGCGCGGAACGTGGGAGAAATCTTCCCTTGGGCGGGGTCTGCGGGAAATCGATGACACTCCTCCCTCCCTTATCCTCCGCTCACCATATACCTCGTCTTCAGCTCGCGCAGACATATCCACACTCGGACAACTACGAACCGACTTCTCAGCCCTTAATGCTCATCGTTTTCGGTGTCGACTTGTCTCTTCACCAGCTTGCTACCACTGCGGTGCCTCCAAGGAAACCCGGGCTCATTTCCTGCTCCACTGCCCTGCCTGATCCCGGTTCCGCGCTCCACTCCAAGCAGCATCATATTCAGCTGGAGTCCTAGGGGCGGTCGATTTGCGCACACTCTTAGGCCATCCCAAACTCCTCAAGCCCGTGATCGAGTTCATCCACAATACTGGTCGCTTCAATTAGATACGTAAATTCCATCTCTTTTTCTCTCGTTCCGTCTCTATGATACTTTACTTACCTATAATTACCTACATCTGCATACCAACCTCAATAACCCCGCCGCTCCTGCCTTCACTCCCCTTCCCGTTAGCCAAGTTTCCCCGCCTGTCGACAACTTTTACTTACTTCTACTTTTACCTTTACTTATAAGTTTACCACCACAGACACCGTAGTTTACCTCGTACACCCAAGGCTGGCTTATCCAGCTAGTACTGCCGCGTAGCCCTTAGGGCCAGGTACGGCGTATATACTCGGTGTCCACAAAAGTAACCGGAAATGCCGATATTTCGACGCGATCACGTGAGCTTCCCACGGTTTCTGCACCTGGCTGCATACCTTTCAATGTGAGTAGATCATTCCCTAAGTTTCTTGGAGATCTTCTCTTTTTACATCACTCTAGAGCTAGTTGAATTCATGATGTTATTGTTTGGCAATGCCAAGTTGTCAACGTTGTGCAAGAAATTGGTTGCTGTTTGCTCAAATAAGCATGGTTGACCATTTTTGCACAATGCATGCTACATTAGCGCTCTATTGGTATCTTTCAAGCCCTTTGAACCATTCCAAATGATGCACTATTGGACCAGAATTGTGGAAACCAGAATTTTCAACCTTTTGCTTAAATTTCAGTTTTGCACTCACATTTATGCAAGTTTGAAGACAGCAGCAATAGCAATAGGCCTCTTAAACACAATCAGTGTTCATTATTAGGTGGAACAACACCAGAACTGATTGAATTGTTGCTTAAAACACCCCAAATAACTGTCTGACGATCGGTTGAAAGTGACAGACTGAGACAGTCAAAATAAACGCTACAGATATCAACTGTACACAGTTTCTTTTCAACATTGAGTGTTCGTGCCCACAAAAGGACACCATGCTGAAGAGTCTTGCAAAATCAAAACCATAATTTTCCTCCCAGAACAAGCTGTGTTGCACTGACTTTGTTGATCACCATCAAAATACAGCTGATAGATTTGTCCTTCTACAGCGGTCTCTCCTGAGCAGCTTTACACATGATATGTATGATATGTGACCAAAATAAAGCAAGGATTACACCTATCTAGTTTGCTTCCGAAAATACTACAAATTTGGCAAGCAATAAGCGAATTTCCGGTTACTTTTGTGGACACCGAGTAGAAATCAAGTTCAAGTTCAAGTTCAAGAAGTACCAGTCTGCTATGTACGCCCGACGTGCTTGCCACAATTGTCGGCCGCGCGTAGCAGCCTGGTGACGAGTCTAGAACATGTTGGGTATGTGGACAATGGTCCACATATGGTGGGGGACGTGACTTTGTGACAAACTTTTATGGACAATGTTGTGACGCTAATAACTTGTGTGACAGTCACCCGAATTTCTTGATCTTGCAGAAATCGCATCCTTTTGAGGAGTAGAACAGATTGGATGGACCAGTTTTACCCTCCGTTGACTTTCGTGATTTTGGCCACGAATTTGGCCATCCTAAAGCGAAATTTGATCCGAAACGCCTCTGCCGGGGCGAATTTGATGGCCCATCAATGGTCAATCCGCCTCCAGATATAGGTAATTCATGAATTCGGTCAGAAGAGAGTTATGGGGGCGAATTGGAATGTTGAAAATCTTCTCAAGTCCCGCCTCAATGGTATTTTAAATGTTGTTTTTCCAGCGAAAATTTGGCCATTTCCCATCAAAAAGTTCCCACGGTCCAAGATTTCGGAAAACGGCCACTCTTGGGTATTCCAAGTCGATTGGGCCGAGTTTCAGGTCAAAATTCCAAAAATTGCGGCGTGACATGAAGTCACGTCCCCCACCATAGGAGGGGAAGCTTGCTTCAGTCCGTACACGCAATTTACTGAATTAGTTTCGGAGTTTCGGAGCATAGTCCGAGGTCACATGACACTGACAGCTGGATATCCGAAGTCCGAGGAAAGGCCACAGTGCTTACAGCTGTGCTTACAAAGCACCCAGTCATTGCATTTTGGAGCCCTACTTATACCGATGAAACAAGCTTCCCCATTACCTGCCTCAAACTCGCGAGTTTAGTACACACAATTTTGGTTTTTCGCTGTTCAAATTTCGCGTTTTGTAACCTTAAGTTAGGAGTGCCTCCGATTCCTCTGAAACAAAAATTTCACCTATAAACCATACCCTAGTTCCTGCTAAATCTCGAATCCCGAAGGATTTTGAGCAAAATTGGGACTGGTCATGAAGTTTTGGCCGCAACCATACTGGTAAGTAGCCATGGATTTGTTAAGGGGTCCCGGAAGCGACATCGATCACTGCGGAGCTTGAAATTCACTCCATTTGGAAACCCTGCCAAATTGGGAAACTCAGCTAAATCAGGCAACTGCCGATACCTCTGAGCATATTGGTAAGTTAGCCCTCTGCGCGTCAAAAAACATGTTAACTTAGAAGTACTGTATGCGTATTGTGACGCAAACAATCTCATTTTAGCAGCGGCTGAAGGTCAAATTTTCTCTCATTGTCGGCGGAAATGCTTGTACGCGATTTACAAACTGTCAGCAGACAAATAGCAAGATATTGCGCGGATCTACTTTGAAAATAATTTGGGGGCACTCCTGAGCCTGCGAAAGGAGTGCATGATCTTGTGACTAGCTGAGTGACGGGTGACACTGATATGACTCTCTTCCTCCTGACTTCCATGTCCGACACACGGCACGACCCCTTCAAGGTCTTTCAGTCGACTTCCTCTCGTACGAGTATCAAGATCTTTCTTTTGACTCCTCGTTCGCAACCTTCTCAAAGAGATTGCGCTCAGTTTTCCGGCCATATTGCTTGACAACCTACTTCTCGACGTGTTTGGCACGTGATCTGAGGAGGAGCTCAAGTGTTTTCTGCCACGTCTACATCTACTCTACATGTGTTTATGGACTTCATACCTGCGCCTACATGCGTTGAGCCGTTACATCCGGTCAGGTTTTATGCTTGCGGTTATATCCCGCTTAATCCAGGCTTACATGCGTTTATGGACTCCATATCTTCCACGCCTGCATGCGTTTATGGTTGGTTTATGGACTTCATTTCTATCTTCATCTATCCGGAAATGCGACCTACGTCTATCTAATACTCCTGTCTGCATCTAGTGAACATCAATTTCCAAGGCGAAGTTAGGTTTCGAGCCGACTACATTCACTTCCAATTCCATACCCGCAGGGTTCTACGTTGAAATGCATCATACGCTTTACGATCCCCCGTCGGGCCCAACGTCTACGAATGCTCTACGACTCTATTCCGTTCATGGGCTACATCCTGCGAGGCCAAGCGTTTACATACGCCCTACGACTCTATTCTGTTTATATGTTTCTTCCCGCAAGGCCCAGCGTCAAGGAACGCTCTACGACTCAATTCTGTTTACGGGTTACGTCCCGCGAGGCCCAGCGTCAAGGAACGCTCGACGACTCAATTCCGTTTACGAGTTACGTCCCGCGAGGCCCAGCGTCTATGAACGCTCTACGACGATATTCCATTTCCGGGTTACGTCCTGCGAGGCCCAGCGTCTAAGTACGAACGCTCTACAGCTCCGGACAATCAAAGTCAACAATTTTATTTTCGGTCGAACCGCTATTTTCTGGACTTGGCTGAGTCCAGAAACGGATTCAGCACCCCAGAATAAGTCTAAAAACGATTTTTCCTGAATTTTCCCACGACAAAATGGGTATGGCCAAATTTTTGGGCGGTTTGAACGAAATTAATATTGTGTGTACCTTTCTGGCCCCTCCAGACGAATGTTGACCCAGCCTTCATGGTTGCTGACCATCCAGAGGATACTATATGCAACTACTCTGGTCCCTCAGCCCTTTTTGCTTTGAGGAACCCGAAATTGGCAATGCCAAGGTGACAGGAGGTGACATATTTGTGACATGTTACAAATGTCACAATGTTCCCACAAGTTCCCTCCTATTTTGTGACATAACGGCTCGTTGAATTTTTATTCTGAGTCCAGAAACAGACTCAGACAGTCGTAAAGAGCTCAAATCAATATTTTCGTGATTTTTCCTTGTAATTTGGGGGGTTTGGCCAAATTTTGGCTACCCTCTACTAAGAATAGCGGACATCTCCGGAACAGCTCGATGAATTCTCACCAAAAAAATTCAGCAGGCTCCTGAGCTCGTTTCCTTTCGATTCCGATACATATCGGGGTCGTGGGAAAAGGTCGATAAATTTGTCGAGTTTGATTGTCCGGAGCTGTACGACGATATTCCGTTTCCAGGTTACGTCCTGCGAGGCCCAGCGTCAAACGTTGTACGACGATATTCCGTTTACGTCCTCATACCCGCGAGCGGATACATTCTGCGAGGGTCAGTGTCTACTCACGTCTTCCGATGCCGTGCCAGCGTCTACGTACGCTCTACAATTACTTTCCGAATACTTTCTGATTCCATACCCCCAAGGTGCTATCTACAAACGCTTTCTGATTATATCCCTCTTGATCTTCATACCTACTTCTACTTAAGATGCTGTACCTGCGAGCGGTTACCTTTCCCCAAGTGTCAGCGCATCCGCACGCTCTACGATTTTATTCTATTTACGATTCCATGGCCGCGAAGGTCAGCGTCACCCCCACGCTCTATGACTTCATTTTGTTCATCACTCCATACCCGTGAGTGGCTGCATCCTGCGAGGCCCAGTGTCTCTGGACGCTTTCCCATCATATCCCGTTTGATTTCATGCCTACTCTCTTCACGACTCCATACCCGAGCGGTACATCCCGCAGTTAGCGACTTAGCATGCTTCTCCAGTTGTTTTCGGTCAAATTCATGCCTCCACCGGTTTACCATTCCATACCTGCAAGCGATCATGCACTGCCTAAGGTTACGCTTCGCAATCAGATCATGCCGTTACGCCTCCCCACTTCTCCATTACATCCAGGTCAAATCTTACAATCTCGAACCTGCGCCTGGTCGCTTTTCGATAACTCTACACTTGCGATTCCGCTTTTTGAATCTTCAAATCGTTGACCGGCGCCTGGTCGCTTTTCGATAACTCTACACTTGCGATTCCGCTTTCTGAATCTTCAAATCGTTGACCTGCACCTACACGTGCCAAGCATGACATCTAGGACTCGGAGTCGTTGGAATTGTTCGCCCACATATGTGTGTGTTGCAATTCTATGCCGCACCTGCACCCGTCGCTGTTCACCTAAGGCGCCTCCTCGTTACTCCCCATGATGTCATACGTGTCCTTCTTCCTTTCCGTCTACGCGACTACGTCTACCTTGTCTCAGCATCTCTGTGTGACTCTGCCACGGTCTACTTGGATCATGGTGTCCAAACTCTGCATGTCTTTTGATATCTCTACTGATACGGTATACTGGCGTATCTCTGCCTCATCGCTTGCTTTATTCCATCCAGTTCATGTCCCGCATACAGCGGATACGGCGTGGCTCTTGTTTCATCGCAAATTGATCTATCCTACAGTATCTCGGAGCTAGAACAACGCTCTGCTGATTGTAGATTCCTTCCGAACCTTTGTTCAGTGTTTACAATGAGTAATCATGATCATATAGTCGATGCGCCATGCAAACCGTGTATGATTGATTCAATTCTGTCTGGACTATCCACATCCAAGTTTCCGCTTCTTGAACTCTCCTACCGGCTCTGATTGTGTCAACATGGAATTGCTGTACCGGATTTAAATACCCAGCGGCTCCTCGAAACACCTCAATGGGTTATGTACGATGTTGCTTCGCCCGATGGTCCGGATATGATCTAGCTGTTTGGCTTCGACCAGCCTCGTCTGCTACGCAACTTGTGCCCCATCGACGACTGCTCACCACTGATCCCAATACCTCTCTTCCGCACGCTTCCTCCAGGGGCATGATGCGTTTTGCCGTATCGATTTGGGATGACGACGGCCAGTGTGGGGCTCCGTTCGGGGCTTCTATGAGCGCGGGTTTCCTCTACCCGCCACTGCTTGCGCGACCGCTATCTCTGTTTCAACGCACTCGAGCTTCCCTCAATGAGCGGATAATGGCGATCAACTATCCTCCATGAATCCGTTTACTGTGCTTCTGTTACGCTTAGGGCGTGAAATCTTACTTATGTCAAATCTATTCGAAAACTTGCTACTTGCGCTACAATTTGAATCAATTCCGATTCCGATTACCATCACTTCTATATTATCCCTGGGCTTCTCGCTCGCACTATGAGCCGGCCGTACTCTGACACACTCAATTGAGTTTCGTTGCTCTCGATTTGTGACCCTACGCGGATACGGATGCTCTGAGGCTCAACCTCGCGCTTGTCTATGTCTATGAACCGCTCGCTGTCTCGGTTTATAGGCCCATTCAACGAACTTGCGCTATGCGCTTTGTGCACATCGACTCACTATCCATTAATTCAAACGCATCGTGTTCTCTTAATGCCATCTCTTTCCGGCGGAACTCACTCCGAGGCTACTTCCCCCCTCGGATTCGGAGATCTGAGCCTACATTCTTGAGCTCATGCCGTATTCGAGGCATCGTTCCAGCTTATCTGCTTCAAAGCTCAGAAGACGACCTCAGTCCAGTGTTCCTGGTCCTCGGACTTCCATACGCGCTGCCGTCTCCACAACCCGGTGACATTCAAGTTTGTTTCCCGGCGACTGTATTACGAGTTCGTCCTGGTTCTGGTGGACCTGCTTGTTTTGCGATGAGCCACGCGAGCCGTGGATCCCACGGTTGATTCAACTTATTGTGATTCCGCTACTATCGAATTCGGAGTTCTCTGAGTTCCAACTACTGAACTAGTGACCCTTTACAGCTGTGCTCCCGGTTGCTTCACTGAGCTTCCTTCGCCGATCCAGTACGCATGAAATTAACTGCCAAAATTTACGCTGCCTGCACTTACTATGACACCGGGGCTCTGATGGGGGCTGCTTTTTGAACTTGATCCTGGTCTCGCTTTCAACATACACGGATACTTTTACCCAAACGGCCGCGAAAAGTGCTAATATACAGCTTGACTGACGCCGAGTCAAGTAATCTCCTGTGCCGCTCCGAGCTCGAACATTGGCCGCCACTCAGTTTGTATATTCATCATTCTCAATCCCGCTCATAAATCATGATTTCGGGTCGGACATCTCCTCTCAAGTTCTTTCCATATGTTTCCGTACGCTCCTAGAATCTAGATACTTGTGTTCACATCTAGAGTGGATGTCCACCTGCGACATCTGTTCATTTCATCCAGCCGCCTTCTTTTGGGCTAGTCGCGGTCTCTCAGATGCCCTCGCCTGGCGTCTTGCTCTCTGGGTGCCTTCTCGCGCATCTGGTCGCCCCACGGCCAGGAGATCAGCCGGCTACGATTTTCGGCTGTCTTCTCCTCACCCACACTAGTCTACTACTGCCCTGTCTGGAATACAGATGCACAGTGAATGAAGCGGCAGTCACAAGATGGGGGCACTCCTGAGCCTGCGAAAGGAGTGCATGATCTTGTGACTAGCTGAGTGACGGGTGATATGACTCTCTTCCTCCTGACTTCCATGTCCGACACACGGCACGACCCCTTCAAGGTCTTTCAGTCGACTTCCTCTCGTACGAGTATCAAGATCTTTCTTTTGCCCACCCACCTCACCCTTAATTTGTTCTTTACACAGGGCTCCAGGAATGATGTCTTGCGTGGTTCACTTCGAACCAATTCAAGTTCAAGTTTCCCTTCAAGTTGAGCATCGCACTGCTACTCAGGTATACTGTATTCTGGTTTCAGGGCAGTATGTAGGGTGGGTGCGATTGGGTGCCTTCTCGCGCATCTGGTCGCCCCACGGCCAGGAGATCAGCCGGCTACGATTTTCGGCTGTCTTCTCCTCACCCACACTAGTCTACTACTGCCCTGTCTGGAATACAGATGCACAGTGAATGAAGCGGCAGTCACAAGATCTAACATGAGTGCCACGGGGTCCAAAGATAACCATTTTTTTTCCGAGGGGTCGGCCGACCCCTCCCCCCCTCCCTCCTGCTATATCGGGTAATGATTTCTCACATATCAGGCGGACCGTGATCGCCGGCCATGACGGCATTGAGGTTCGACTTTAAAGTAAACCATTTCTCGGGGTGCTGCTTGTATTGGGGTCCATGTATCAAGTGATTTGAGATATCTTTGCACCTTTGAGAGTAATATGCTTCACGGACAGGCAAATTGAATCCATAGGTCCCAGTACTCACCAACTTCGGAGTGTTGAGCTCAAGTTGAGCCCAGCCTTCGAAACGGTTGAATGGATATTGTACTTCTCTTGTCCATTCGAAGACTTAACGCTGTGTGTTCTCTTTGAAAAGGGCAACAAGTTGAACAACACATGCTGGAACGGACGAAGACGGTCGTTGATCATAAATGCTATTACCAAATATGTTCACGGCAACGTCGGCACCTCTCGGACATAGCCGAAACTGGACTTTGAATCGTAGATAGGTGTGTAGCTGGTGTGGGATACCTAAAGCACCAAAGATAACGACCCTAGCAGGGCCAGAGCTCAGGTAAGTGACTGGCCGGACCCTTCCCCAGCGTCAAAATTTCTGACCTACCAAAAAAAAATTCCGACCCCGGCCGGCGCCCCCCCACCTGATGTCATCAATTCTTATCGTTGGACCCCCTTGATGAGTGCGCAAAGCTTTCCGTGTGTGATGGCCGTCGTAGTGTCGGTTCTCAGCCGACCGCCCTGACGCGTCCAAGACTTTATATACGTTTGATCGACTATCTTCAAAAAAGTTTATTAAGTCTTGTTTACGAGACTACACGTCTATCCCGGCAGTCATCGGAATTTGGTGGATTTGGTGATCGTCGGAATCCTATGGACAGCCACTTGATCCCAATGAATATACGCCTCTTTGGATTCCAATGGGCAGGTCTTAGATTTTACAACAGCTCACCATCTAACGCCAATGCTCGGTCTTTGATTGTCTATGGGTTGTTTCGGTTGCCTGGGCCCTTCCCGAGGGTGAAAAAATGCGAAAAAAAGGGGGGGCAAATACATAAAAAAAGAGGCTTTTCATTTGAATGGTAGCATCTTGTACATTTACAGTGTACATATGTGCTACGTTGAGACATCTCATGACAATACAATAGTACCTATAACTGTTAACGATGGGGACTTTGGGTAGAGCGAATGGAGAGGCTGAGGAGAGCGAATGGAGGGTAGAGGAAGTAGCGAGATGGGACATTTGTTCATTAAGAAAAGAAAAAACAAGAACGACGACATGCACAAGCCACCTATTCAGGAGAGGAGGACAGGACTTGCGCTGAAAGGTCTTCCTCTAAGTCTTGAAGCCTCGATGCACCCCTCGGCCAGGCCACATATACAGATATTGACTTGATCCAAAGACTCCGTTCGACGATCGACTTGAGGCAGAAGGAGAGGGATTGAGCGAAAGAGAAGGCAAAGGAGTGGGGGGAAAAGGCAGAAAGAAAAGTTACGACACCTACAGTGTAGTACGGCTCAATGGGGAAGGAGTGTTCCGTAGTGATTTTTTTTTTTTTTCACCACACATCTTCACCGGAGGCTTGTCACTTGTATTAGGAAATTATTATCTATGCTAGCCCTACCCACTGTATTAATTCTGAATGCAAAAAAGAGCCAAGTATCGTTTGAGGCCAAGTTTTGTGTCAATACGCCACAAATCAAGGAATCACCGACTTTCTTCTCCGTGATCCTACTTCAATGAGGGCACTTTTCGTCTCAAAAGAAATTCCGGCATAAGTACCTTGATCTTAGGTATGTTTCCTTCCGCATGTGTGAGAGGATCGGACAAAAGATGCCGCCGAAAGGAAATGGACAAGATCATGCACGTGGAAGCGTGACAGGTGTTTGTTGACGCGTCTGTCCATCACCCTCCGTCTTCTCTAGCCAATCCCTGCTGTCCAGTTCTCATGGTGTACCGCGCAAAGTCCGATCGGGCCAAACCCAGGAGGCCAGTCGAAAGAAGGAGGCAAATATAGCGGCGGCGGTGCAGGAGTGGGACAGGGAGCGCGTCAAGCCCGCCATCTTAGGCAAGCCCAAAACTGTCTCTGATCTCTCTTTCAAATACGGGATTCCTTACATGACACTATCTCGACGAGTACATGGTGGACAGAGTATTCGACAAGCCAATCAAAAGAAGCAAAAGGTCCCCATCGTCACGGAGTGGGCACTCGTCCAGTTCATGCGTGAATCCGCGGATCGAGGCTTCCCATTCATCCATCGACAGATAGAGCAGTATGCCAATACGGCGCTCCAGGCCCTTCACGGACCCGACTACGAGCCGGTGGGGAAGAAATGGGTGTTTAGCTTCCTTGACAGACATCGAGACGCGCTCAGTACCTTCTGGAGCAAGCCCCTCGACACTCAGCGCGCACGGAGCCTCAATCCGGAGGCCGTCAAGTCCTGGGTGGAGTTAGTGAAGAAGTACGTTGTGGATGCGGGGGTCTCACCTGACAGAATATATGGAATGGATGAAAGCGGATTTCCGACTGGTTATACGGGAAAGGAACGGGTGATTGGGGCACGCGGGACCAAGACCCAGCATAGGCAGGGTGGTGCAAGCCGACAGAACATCACCGTGCTCGTAACAATTCGCGCCGATGGGAAGTTGAATGTCTCATCTTCCCGGGAATGAATTTCCAGAGTAATTGGAACAACGGGAACACAATCAATGCATTGTGAGTCAAGTCACGATGATTAAAAGCCCACTCACAAGCCGGAACTAGCATCGCAAAGTCTTCAAATGGCTGGACCAACGGAGAGCTTGGATACGAGTGGCTGATCAAAGTCTTCGACCCGGCGACGCGTGATGAGGCCAATGGTCTCCCGCGAGTGCTGCTTCTTGATGGCCACAGTTCGCACTACAGTGACCAGGTCGTCAAATTCTGCCGGGAGAACAACATTATCTTACTAGGTTATCCCCCGCACTGCACGCATGCACTTCAAGGTCTTGATGTTGTATGCTTCGCAAAGATGAAGAGTTGCTGGCAGGTGGCGATCATTGTTTCGAGGACGAGCACATGCGCGACATCTCGAAAGCCGAGTTCATGACTGTCTGGTCGAAAGCCTACACCGAAGCCTTTGACGAGTCAACTGTCCGCTCGGCTTTCAAGGTGACAGGTGTCGTACCATTCAATCCGGACTTCGTCAGCGAGGACCAGATGAAGGAGAGCCTCGCGACATCGACTCGTGCAGAGTTTCCGATGCCACAGCCGAGCCCAGTCCGCGCGATAACGAATGCGATGCGCTTGCACCCTCCCAGCCGCTTCGACTTGTCGCCCTCCAACGTAGCGAGCACGTCGAGGTTAGCCGAAACGCCCACGCGCCGGCGAAGGCGGGATGAAGAGGATGAAAACATAGATCCTGAGCTCTGGTCACCTTCAAAAAAAATGAGGACACTGTACTCGCACCTTGGAACCACCTCCCGAGGGTCTCTCCTCCTCAGCACTCCCAAAATCAAATCATACGACACCGCCATCGTCCCTCCTGTCATCCAACATGTTCCCCAGTCTATCCCAATACCGGATTGGTCCCTCTACACTCCCGACCGGGACGACGATTCCTATAAAACAAACGGTCGGCTTGAAAATGAGATCGTGGAGCTGCGGAAATAGCTTGCACTCGCTCACCGAAATGTCGTCGTAAGGGACAAGATCATCGAGGAAGGGAATGCTACGATGATTTTTCAGGGCATGGGGTTGAAGAAGATGAACCAGGCACTGCGATTGCAGGAGGAGAAAGAAGTGACGGAGCGAGCAAAGCTTTTTCAAGGCAAAGCTATGGGCGATATACTGTGCAATAATTAACCCCCGTTTACAGGATTTTTGAACACAACTTACATCTCTGGCGGCATTTTTATCTGCTTGCATCTCCATGTTGGTTGCATCTCCTATCTTGGTTGCATCTTACTTACATCTCCAAGTTGGTTGCATCTCACCGAAGGCTCGGCATTGCGGAGGTAAAATGATCCGCCATCTGAGTTTGATCTGACTGGGTTCGGCTAGTTGAACAGTAATTTCGAGGTGAGTTTTTATAAGCTATGGAAGGGCGCACAAATATTCAGGCAAGCATAGGTGTCTATGGACTGATTTGGGGAATAAATGCTGAGGGAATCAAGGCGGCGACGTTACACTGTACTTGTTTGGTTACCGTCGGAGTTTGAATGCCTTGCTAATTTCTCGCGTTGCTTCTGGTCTCAACGAACTCGACAATGTCAGATTCCGGCACCTTAACCTCGCGTTCGGTTCATCCTACCAAAAATGGCCCACTAGAACCTCTCAATCGCCGAGCGGTCCAATTAAGAGACGGCTCGTTCCTGCATATTCAAAGTTTGAGAATAGGTTAAGGTTGTTTCAACCCCAAGGCCTCTAATCATTCGCTTTACCACATAAATCTGATATGAGTTTCTGCTATCCTGAGGGAAACTTTGGCAGGAACCAGCTACATACTAGCATTCAACCCCAAGAATCTAAGTGAATACAAACTCCCAACAGCTCGGGGCAAGCGTTCATTAAGTTGAGGTGAACTCAAGCCTTCATCCAGTGTTGGTTTGCTTTTGCGACGGGACCGACTATATCTTAAGCATTGCATATTGAATACAACACCCACCACCATTTAGTCTGTGAACTGTATCCATAGGTCGTTTACTACCCTTAGGACTTGGCTGCAGATAATCCATTGTAGCATCCTTCAAGTTATTTCCATACTCGAGGCGATTACCCTGGTGTCAATACATTTTTCAATGTAGACACGGTACTGAAGGCTTTAGGAAGTCCCCGCAATTTGAACGGTGTCGCAATCCTCAACTCTTACTTGGCAACGTCTTTCAATGGCCTCTTAACCACCAAGTAGCTTATAGTTTTGTTTTAATGGTCTTTCGCCCCTATACCCAAATTCGACGATCGATTTGCACGTCAGAATCACTACGAGCCTCCACCAGAGTTTCCTCTGGCTTCACCCTATTCAGGCATAGTTCACCATCTTTCGGGTCCTGTGCAATACTCACAATTTACTAGTGGCTCCCGATCTCGAGACGGATTAATAAGTACGAACCTATTCTCATCTCATGTTTGACAAGCAAGGGGATCCATGTTCCCCCCAACAGCCGAAATCTGGGGCTCTGGTGCTCACATACCTTCTTCGATGGTTTTCTTCCTCACTTTTGTCAGGCTAGTTGTCACCTCTTTTGGCACTACACAGCCACCAATGACGCAGGCCTCCTGCAGATTTCCCACTTTCCTGTCATGTGAAGATCGGGGGACCTGAAAATCATGTACCTTGGTACCCCGATTTTCATGCCCCCCAGTCACTGGCCCCGGATTTTCATGTACCCAGCGCCCAAATAAAATCATACTCTTTTTCGACGTTTTCATGTGCCAAATTCATGTGCCGATTCGTTGAAAATCAGGCTCAAATCCCAAATCCTCCCTGCACATGCGTGAAATCATGGAGTGAGACCATTAAAATAATGCGATGCGTAGCGAAATTCGGGTACAAATAAAATGATATTGTGGTCTATATACCAATACATGCAATATCTACGCGAATCCGCTCGGCGCCGTGAAAACTACGACTCTGCTGTGAATTCTCCCGGTTAGCGTCGGATTTGAATCCTGGGTTTCGGGCTATGGATGCCGGACGAAGTATGGGAGCGGGGGTAACATCGGCTCGATGGCTTGGGCGTAAGTTTGATTCGACGAAGACGAGGGCGAATGATCGAAGAGAGTTGCGTGGGAGTCGGATTCGCGGCAATAGAATAGAGCAGCGTGCTAGAGAGAAGGGTTAGTGGAAGTCTGAGGGGAAGATGGGCAGTCAGCGCACCTGTTACCGTGCTCTCGTTGCAATACATTGCCATGCGAATCACTCAGCGAGCGATTGCACGAATGGCGACGCCGGGGACAGGCGAGGATCCATGTGCTTGGAGGTGATTGAGGTGGGGAGCCTGTTGGTCAGTCGAGTCATTTTTGCAGTCACTTTGAAAGAGCGAGGGAGACAAGATAATATGCTGAACCAGTATTATGCGTCATTTATGTACCTTCCAACAGTTTCATTTCGAACCAAAACCACAATTTCAACAATTCTGGCTAAGATCTTTGCATTCCGAGTCCTTGAGGTCTGAATAGTTGAGAGGGAAATGTTGGCAAACACGGGGTGAACAGTGACCGAGGCAACGAACAGAGGATGGGCGAAGACGATGTGGGTTGGCACAAAGGGACATGGTGGTTGTGTTTGGCGCTCCGCAGCACTTTTGTGGGGCGTTGTCGTCATCGTGCCGTAATGCTTGAGGGTCGGGCCTGGTTGGAATACGAATGGCTCAGAATTCAGGGGAGGTAAGTGTGATCTCAGGATGTAGTAGGCTTGGAGCTTCATATTGTGCTAGGTCTTAACTAGACAAGTTACAAAGGATTTGAACAATTATAATGCCCCCCGCCAACCGGTCTCAAGGCTCCACAAGGCCGTAATCCAGTTCAATCCGTTACAAGCAAAACCGTGTTTTTCCGACATATTTCAGTCGTCTGTGGTCTAACGGCTGTGGTTCGGGTAGAAAAGTCTTGTACGGTGGTACAGTCGGATATCTCATAATGCATGAGGTCAAAATGCATAAACCTCATTATGCATCGACTTTTGGTGTCCACCGACTTGGCAGGCTGGGATTTTATGCATTATCCTCATAATGCCTATTGCATAGGGTGAAGAGTGCATTTATGCATTTTGAAATTGCAAAAATCGTACAATTTGGTGAATTTTACCGCTCTCATGACCAATTTAGACATGTTCCGCACCCTGAATACACAGCTGTGTCATTTTTACCCCAAAATTTAGCCAAGTTCCTTGATCTGGTTATTACAGCTAATTTTGACAGGCTCCCGGCAACTTCCAAGTGATTCGGTGTTCGCCGGACTTCCATATATAGTATTTTGGTGACAATGTCACGCATGTCACCTCGTGTGACATTATGCAGAAATGCATACTGTAAATACTTGTACCAAGGCAACCGTCACGGTCACGGTGGGCTCCGTTTGCGTTGCCCAAACCGCGGCGGGTCACGGTCACGGGCGGTCTGGTTGCCTCCAAAAATCGTGACAATTCAGAAAATATTCATTTTTCGCCCTATTTTGGCGCCATTTTTGCTAAAATCCTCTGAATTGTCGTTTCCAACTATTTTCGTCGCAGTTGGACTGCTCAAAGTCTGAATTTGCCCAAGATCATGGCCAATTTTCGCGTTCTCGGTTGCGCAAAATTCCAACCGTCACGCTCACTGCCGCTCTGGTTGCGTTGCCGAAGGCGGGTCACGGTGTCACGGTGTCGGGGTCGGTTGCCCTCGGTACAAGTATCTACAGTATTGCTCATAAGGCATAGGCTTTGGGGGTCTACGGGCCTTATGCATTATGAGCTATCCGACTGTATGTTGGAGTTCGATTCGGGAGTTTAACGTATCTTTTTCGGCTTGCTACCGTTAGAAATACACGCCGGACTTTTAAACATCAATAAGATCAAAAATCAAGATTTCCCAAGATATACGACGTCAAACCTGTTGTGAGATCTTGGAAGGTCTTGGATCCTCATAAAAATGCGCAAACCTCAAGATTTCCCAGGATATCCTAGTCTGAAATTGTTGGCGGGGTTCGACCCGGACCTCGGTTTTCACTGCGTTCCCTAGAAATCTAGTCAGAATCAGTCGAGGTAATTCAGGTAACCTATACAGACCTAGAAATATCCTGTTCAGTTACCACTTCGATAGACGTTAGTCGAGCTGTGTCCAAGGTGAATCGGAAGACCTGGGGAGAGCCTAAGCCGAGGTCGGCACAGATCAGGTCGGTCCAGGTGTGCCGATACGAGTTCCCACGACCTCGACAGACGTCATTCTTCTTCTGCCGCTTCCCAAGACCTTCGCCCAACCTTCGCCTGCAGAATTGTGTCGGCGCCTCATGGATTCGGGACCTTCTGGAAATGCCGTGAGTTGAATCATATATGATTTCAGTGCTTACGGGCACAGCATTGCGCCTAGAAAGGGAAATTTACCCCGTGACTTTCTGTCAAAGCCTGGGAATCCCGCGGCCTGGAAAGCAGCAGAGGACCCCTGGTAATCAACTATGATGCCTGCCCGGGAAAAATCTGAATTTTGGGACGTCTTATCCGGACCCCAAAAGCGGGAAATCTCGAGCAAAAAAAATCGCAAAAAATTTAAATCGGGGTTTGGGGCGGAGCCCCGACAAGCTGGGCACCAGCCATAGGGAGGGACCCTGCCGAAGGCGGGGAGCTTGTTTATGTAAGTTGTTACCGCATATGGTGGGGGACGTGACTTCGTGACAAAGTTTTATGGTCGACATTGTGACGCTAGTAACTTGTGTGACAGTCACCCAAATTTCTTTGATATTGCATGAATGGCTTCCTTTTGAAGAGTAGAAGAGATTGTATGGAGCAGATGTTGAATTTCGTGATTTTGACCACAAATTTGGCCATCCTCAAGCGGAAATCGATCCGAAATGGCTCTGTTGGGGTCGATTTGATGGCCCATCAATACCCAATATTCCCCCAAAGAGTAGTGATTCGAGTATTGGGGTCCAAACAAACTTATAGGAGCCACTTGAGATCTCAAAAGCTCCCCCAAGTTTTATGTACCTCAACGCCCCTTGAAAACCTGTTTCTCGGGCAAAAATTTGGCCATTTCCCATCAAAAAGTTCCCGCGGTCCAAAATTTTGGAAATTAAAACACACTCTTGGGTATTTTGATCTGGCCGGGTTCCCACAACCTCTCCCACCCACGCAACGCCTCGACGGTGTTGACGGCGTGCCAGCGCAAGTAGCCTTCGACATTGGGAGCTCGCCTAATGGTTCTCCTGCCTCTATGAGCGTCGCAGGCGCTATCTCTTGTCTGGCAGATTCTCAGTTCAATCATATTTCTTGGCTACATCGATACCATCGCAGGAGAAGAATATGGCACAACATCATCCGATGGAACTCGTGGCCTCACAGTTGAGCAGGAAATGCTATAATTCTTCAACTGGACAAATAGTAGCCTGTATTCCTGATGTAGAAAAACTGGCGTCTTTGTATTGGTTTCGCCGGGATAACGAGCAACTTTGTCTCATGAAGTGCAGCCAAAAGCAGTGAGAAACATGGCGAATCTTTTTCTGTGCGGTAGAGCGGATTTGATGGAAATTTCCTTATTTGGTAAGTAAATCGATTTTGCCGCAACTGTATATAGCATAAACTTGAGAGGCTTGAGTAGTACCTGTTGTGAATCTAGTAGTACAGCTCCGGACAATCAAACTCGACAAATTTATCGACCTTTTCCCACGACCCCGATATGTATCGGAATCGAAAGGAAACGAGCTCAGGAGCCTGCTGAATTTTTTTGGTGAGAATTCATCGAGCTGTTCCGGAGATGTCCGCTATTCTTAGTAGAGGGTAGCCAAAATTTTGGCCAAACCCCCCAAATTACAAGGAAAAATCACGAAAATATTGATTTGAGCTCTTTACGACTGTCTGAGTCTGTTTCTGGACTCAGAATAAAAATTCAACGAGCCGTTATGTCACAAAATAGGAGGGAACTTGTGGGAACATTGTGACATTTGTAACATGTCACAAATATGTCACCTCCTGTCACCTTGGCATTGCCAATTTCGGGTTCCTCAAAGCAAAAAGGGCTGAGGGACCAGAGTAGTTGCATATAGTATCCTCTGGATGGTCAGCAACCATGAAGGCTGGGTCAACATTCGTCTGGAGGGGCCAGAAAGGTACACACAATATTAATTTCGTTCAAACCGCCCAAAAATTTGGCCATACCCATTTTGTCGTGGGAAAATTCAGGAAAAATCGTTTTTAGACTTATTCTGGGGTGCTGAATCCGTTTCTGGACTCAGCCAAGTCCAGAAAATAGCGGTTCGACCGAAAATAAAATTGTTGACTTTGATTGTCCGGAGCTGTATATACATCCAACACAACGTTCTACTGCTGTATGTGCTCCGCAAGAATGCCAATTCTACTCTAATGACGCAACTGGATTTCAGGTAGTGAGGGCTTGAATAGGACATCTGTTTATCCCTTTGGAGGCCAGATCCCGGATCGGCCCAAACCCCGACTTTTTGTCCGAACCGGATGCAGCCTATCATGCCATAAGTCCCCAAAAGCGGGTGATTTCTGGCCTTCCGCCATCAAAAATGCTCGATTTTTCTTCCTGAGCTGTTTTTTTGCGCTCTTTCAACCAAATTTAGCGATTTTCTCGACGGGCTTCAGGAAATTTGCTTTTTTCCACGACCTTCGGCTTGTCCTCGGCCAACTCAACCCTCTGCGACAGCCGGACTTTTGTCCGAACCGGATCCAGGTATCCTGGCTCTCTCCCACCAAATTTTGTCCGAACGGCATCTAGGCTTCCCGGCCCTGCCCCACCAAAATTTGTCCGAACCGGGATCTGGCATTGACAGGGATAAACAGAGGTCCTGCTTGAATCCATATGCGTCATTATTGGAACCGTCTTTAGTCTGTATTTGTTGGCGCCTGTCAGCCAGGACCTCGGTTTTTGATGCCCACGTGATGCGTTCCCACGTCGCCCAATTGGGGAGATGAACGTCGTTTCGCAGTTCGAAGCCTTTATGACCATTTCCCTTAGGCTATTAGAGCTTATACTGTCGGGTACCACCTGTTTCAAGCTTTATCTGATCAAAAACACAAATGAGTGACTTGTGTCGTTTCACCAGAAAGTGGTTGAATGCTGTATTTTAGCATCTATTCTACGCAGAGGAGGGGGGGAGGGTTCGGCCGAGGCCTTCACAGCGGCGTTTCCTCAATTTAATGGGCCAATAAGTTAGGTCGAGTTGTTAACGTTTCTGAAAGTGATTATATTCCCGTTAAACTGTATTAAATACATAGCATTTGCGATGATTAGAAATTACATCGGAATCCCTGGATTTAAGATTGCAAGTATGCGTCCCCAAAATTTATCAAAATACGATACCTTTCTTCAGTCATGAAATCAGATATGATTTTAAGCGTACAAATTCCTTGTAAATGATATGCGAAACTTGAGGTTTAAGACTCAATGAAAGCTTTAGAGAAACCCGACGTTTTGTATTGGATTTAGGTTTATCCGACATGAAAACTATAAGTATCGAGACCCGTTTCAAGGCTGAAGAAATGTAACTCAAAACTTGGAATTTAAAGAAAGATGAAACTAATCTGCAGCTGAGCTGCAGAGCAGCTGCAGATGAGCTGCAGAGCATCGGCGAACGATTATCAAATTGTGAAATGTTGATCAAATGTACGACGATAAGATACATGTGCGGACTAGGAATCTAGTGGACGACGCGATTGTGAGCAGCAAGATACCCCTCTGCGAGCTTGTCATTCTTCGTCCCCACCTTGCGCGAGAGGGTGTTGTATCTGATCTTATTTTTCCACTCCGCATATGTGAAAAGCTTGACAGACATGCTCTCCATGTCTCTCAGCCTTTTCACAAACCACCGCTCACAGTTGGAGTTCCACCATCCCGTATTGAGACCTGAAGACCAAAACGCAGCTGGCGTTGGCCACCAGGAGATATACTTCAACTGTTGGCCACCCTCGGTCGCGCTACTCTTCTGCCCTAAAGAGAGATGAGAGCCCGACTTGCATACAAGAACAAAACATACCAGTCTCAGCAATATATACCCCGCAAATGATATCAACTTCGTCCTGTGTCAAAGTTTCATGCCACAAAGCCGTGTCCCCATCCCGAGCCGCCTCCACACGTACACCACATTCGAGAACATCTTCGTAGGGGTCATAGCAAGCTAGATCTTCGAAATCTGACAAAACCAAGCGCGCGAGTCTGCCAACGATCCCCCCATACAACAAAGCCACACGACCGCGCGGTGAGCGAAGGAATGAATTACGGCGCTCGACGTACACTCCATAGTCAACCAGAGTCGGAGTATAGCCGGCGTGACGACGACCCAAGGTAGGTTGTATCGGAGGCGGGAGCGGCGCGTACTCAAGGGGTCTTGGCCAGCCAGGAAAGAAGGCAACACCTAATTTCACCAAGTTGCGTATGATGGTCTCGACATCGGAATTGTTGCCCCAGCCCGACCTGAGCACTTGGAGAACAGCAGCTGCACTTTCCAGCAGAATTGACGGACACGAGGAATGAGAGCCGCAAGGGAAAAGTTCGTAGAGAATGTGATCTTGCATCCTCAGCATCTTTACGTCGATATTCCAATCGTTCTCCAAGTCGGAATCGGATGATGCTATGTCCATGAGATTGGCCGAAACGGACTTCAGATCATTCGCGTCGAGGATGTGCTGGAATAGAGCAGGAAGCCCCGACTCGGAAGGAACACTCCAAGTCTCGTCTCCAAGAGCCCACCCACATGCCTTATCCTGCATCTTCCGTGACGAAGCAGGGACAGTCGAGTTCTCGACGAAGCTAAAACGAGAGGTGATGATACTGCGAGCATCCAGTATGTTCCACCCTGGCAGCCTGGATGGGTCCTCGCAAAGATCTTCGCGTGTCAGACCATACGCGTGCTCGAGAACTTCGGCGGCCCGCTCGCCAGTTTCTGCCTCCAATATATCGCGTCCAGGCACGTCGGGGAGCGGGGGGAGGACGTCCGTAGATGCCGGTGGTTGATGGAAAAAGAAATCATCGTCCCCATCGTCATCGTCGAAAATGTCTGGCTCAGCTATCTCAGTCGGTGCCAGTGCTGTGCAAAGATCCCACTGATTTGAAAAAGAATCGTAAAGCAAAGGGAGTCGACTCCGGTTTCGTGGCCGGCAGATGGGCAGAAGCGGGAGATACTGGTGGCGACGGTGGTCGGCCATTTCTGTGGCTTTGCCATTTCGCCCCTTTAACGGACCATGGACTGAAAGCCACTTCGCCGTCAAGACCATTGAGGTACTCATATTCGCCTTGAGTGGGCACGAAACCGAGATTAGCAAGGGCTTCTGGAATCGGTTGCTTGAGGGGCAGATCCTTGCCATAGAAGAAGTAGAGCGGGACACGGTGTTTACCCAGAAGGTGAGGCAAGAGCCAGCGATCGTGCCGAGGCAGACGGTGGTCAAGCTGTTGTTTCTCCAGCGTCAAGTCCATGATCCCCCCCACCCGATCGATGTGCATGATTGCTCCAAATCGACGATCCATTGCCGATGAAACTTGGTCTGGTCTGATAGACGAGCCCTCTAATCCTTGATATCGCGCGCGTCGAGAAGAATGAACATGAGTGTTATTTCCGCCATGAGGGGGAGAAACGCATCGCGTGAGCGCAGGGCAATCTTCACTGCGTTTGAATGCGAAGTGGCATTTCTCTCCGTGTAGCAATAGCTGATGGGGGAGAGGAAAGTGTAGACAGCCTCAGCGGGACGAGAGCCATATAAACCCATCATCGTTCGCAGCGTCAGACGAAGGAGACTCTCGAGATAGAGCCAACTGTCTACGATCTTTTGTTCGAGGCCCCACCAAGAGCTGAATTGCCCAAAGCTCGAGCCAGGCACTGATACTTCGACTATTGGAACTGTCTTCTCATTGGGATTGAGTCGAGAAAAGAGCGGTCCATAGAATGGATTGAATCGGGGAAGGAGGACAAGGTAAGGAAATTTTGGATCAATCCACAGCGGCCGCTTGAAGTCTCCATCGTTAAATCTGTACCCATCGGGAGCGGTGGCC
Organism: Favolaschia claudopus; assembly: GCA_037176885.1. Taxonomy (NCBI): domain Eukaryota; kingdom Fungi; phylum Basidiomycota; class Agaricomycetes; order Agaricales; family Mycenaceae; genus Favolaschia; species Favolaschia claudopus. The sequence goes on along the minus strand of JAWWNJ010000136.1, from coordinate 54,902 downwards.
TTCGACGGAGGAGGGATGTCGAGTAAGAAACTGGGGTCGCCGTAGTGTACCCCGAAGATTCCCAGGTGATTTTGAATGAATCCGTCAAAATATGGAGTTGTCTAAGTCAAAGTGAAGGCATTCAGCAGGACAAAAGAGCGCAGGAAACTGATACGTACGGGAAATGTCGGGGATTTGCTTTGCTTGGCGAGTTCAATTGCACGCTGGGAAGCAGACTGGCAGCAATGGCTATCAGAGGGACGAAATCAAGTATGCACGAAGACTATCTTACCAGCGGACGGAGGCGCAGAGAAACTCAAAGAGCGACAGGGACGCGCGTAGCTAGGTAATGCAGCGAAGTAGATGAACGCGGTGCTTAGCACTGTACGTTCGTTGGGGCTAGATGAGCAGGGCGTAGCACTGTACTTTCCGATAGGTTATGGCAGACAAGAAGTAATGTGTCGGGATTCTGATGAAGGTTGATGTTTCATTAAGACTTGTTCGAACGCGGTGCTACGCACTGTAAGTTCGCTCGTCGACTAAGAGAAGGAACAAAGGGTTGTGTACGCGTTGTCGCAGTTGTCTCTCGAACGCGGTGCTACGCACTGTACGTTCGCTCAACAGCGGAAGGAAGAAGAGAGAAGTAGTGTCAAGCAGTCGTCACGCAGCGTCACGCACAATTTGACTGGTTCATATTTCGTGTATTTCAATGAATTTACAGCACAATTACTAGCTAGCTATTCGGGCAATCCATGTATATAAGTAAATGATAAGATCCTACAACTACATCCTATCCGTGGCGGCGACAAACAATTCAAACGCTTTCTTCGAGATGCTCAGCTCCTTCATGTAACCTGGCGTCACTTTTGCGAGCCATTCGCTATTATAGAGGGATTTGGGAAGGCCGCGCGGAGCGGGCGCGACCCCAGGGCCGTTCGCGGGATCCCTGATCCTTGCGGCGGCCTTTGGATCAGGTTGAGTCTGCTTATCCAAAAATGTTCGTTCGTCAACGAAGCGCAAGTAGTCGACGACGCGAGGCTCGCGCCAGATACAGAGCTTGATTCTGTAGAGCTTAGATGGCAAATCGCCTACTATGAGCTCGTCTTCTGCCTCAAACGACATCCCCGCCACCCCCAAAAGCTGAATCATTTGGAGAAGCCTCTTCCAAGTGGCGACGTCGCCTGACCTCCCTCCAAGGACCTTGATATCAATGGTTTTGACGGCTGTGTCGTGGCGGTCGTCATATTTCTACTTGAAGCATCAGAGTTCGGTTCCAGAGGTGGAATGAGGACACTTACACGACGCTTGGCAGAGGTGCTTTTGGTGTCAAGCTGATGCTGCTGGATCTGTTGCGCTCCGCGCATCCGCGCCTCTTGGGGTGTCTCCATATGTTCAGTTTCTTCGTTGAATTGAGGCTGCATCTTCTTCCATGTGCCACGGTATGCCTTCAATTTATCGTACATCAAGCCCACCAAGAAATCGCGATCAACCCGGTTTTTGGTGATCTTCCCCTGCGGTCCATCTGTCGCGATGGCGTGGTCAACAACCTTGTTGATCATAAGGTCGTTGAGACGGGAACGGGTATATCCAGGACTGTAGTCCCATTGAAAGGAGTCCTCCGGTGGATCAACACCTCTTTCGCAGGCGGCCACAACGTCTTTGCTAGCAGGAATGTGCAAACCGAAATCGTCCGCTTGCGCGACACCGAATTTGGCATACGTAGCGGTGCGGAGGATTTTCTGTAACGGCGGACACTGTGGTTGCAGAACCCCCTGAATTTCCCATAGCCGGACTATGAATTCCACAATTCACAGGATTATCTAGTGAATTCAGATTCATGGGGTTGTAACTTCACGTAGCTGATTCACACAAATATATTAGGCCATTATGAACTACGTGAATTTCACTTGAAAATCGAATGAATGCATACTCTATGTGTGAAAACTGCTCAAAAAATACATTCCTGGCTTCCTAGCGGCTCTTTAAAATTCACTTGTGAACCTCATGAAATTCATGGAGTTCAAGTTGCCCGGAACACGGTACATGGTTCTGGTCACCAGTACTGGTTGTGTTCCTTATACAGTAACATAGTCAATTTAGGTAGTTCAAGTAACGTAGCTTAGTAGTTGTCGGTGAAGACTTGTAGTAACATATTCAATAAGTACCTCAGTACAAACCGAAAGGACCTAAGACTTGTATGTTGACACCAGTCAAAGCGAGAAATAAGTAGTAGATTTTTCACGCATTTGCACTGTGTTTTCACCTACTTTTCAAGTGGATTCCCGGAATATTGGAAGGGAATCCAACACCGTGAAAGAGTTGTCATCAGAATATGTGGTGGATATCATTCCAAAACCATGTGAATAAACACCGTGGAATGTCCCATTCACATAGTTGGACCCAGTGAAAATATGTCCGTGAAATTCACAACTTCGTAGTGGAATTGACAGAGTTTTCTAGTGAATTTCCCATTAAAACCTTGTGAACCGACTATGGGAAATTCAGGGGGTTCTGCAACCACAGTGGGAGCAATTAGAAGACATATTTAGCCCAAGATACGCCGCTGCTCACATTAAGGGCAGTTCTCAGTTTCTTCTCCTTGGTTTTTTGTGCCTTTTCCTCTTCATCGTCCGAATCATCGATGTCTACCGATGTATACCGCCTTGAAGAAGCTCGTTGAACTGGTCAACAAGACCGCCAAGTGTGTCAACGTCGGTACCCAGCATCTCAGCCAGGAGTGGAGTCGGAGCCACACTCGCCCGACGTTTCGACTTGGGCTTTGCTTCAGGAATCGGGATCGGGTCGAGGGGAATTTCGATGGTACGCGTACCCGAGTCGATATCAACGGGCGCCATGTTAGCTCGTCTACCACGGCGAGGCGGGGTTTGAATCTGGGGTGCCTTCGGGACCTGCACATGAATCTGGTTTTGTGCCTGAAGCCGAATGCTCTCGTCCATTGTCTGCGTCTGAAGGAAAATTAACTTCATGAGGCAGTGGAAAAGCGGGGACGGGGTACTGACCAATTCAGCCTGGAGACGAGCGACCTCTTCGTTTCGCTGCATCAACAGCTTCTGACTCTCGGTCACTTGAGTCACCAGCCCGCCATACTGTGAAAACTATCATGGCGTCAGTGAGGGCTCAAACGATTGCCGCGTGGATGCTCACCATCGAGTCGAGCTTCCCCTGGTCCGCGAGGAACTGCGCTTCCATTTGGCCCTCGTGCTGCTGCATATCTGAAATGAGACGACTCTTGCGAGCCAGCTCATCCTGCAGAGCCTTCACCACCTCGGCCTGCTGATCCATTGTTGCCTGTGCAGCTGCAAGACCCGTGCGGAGAGCGTGAATATCAGCTGTAAGCGCTACGTTGGCCTGCTGCGCGTCTCGGGCGGCCTGGAATACCTACAAAAATGTGAGGATAGTTGTCGGCGTAAGCTTAGGGGGAAGCGTACAGTGTCGACATACTCGCGGTCGGGAGTTGAGACCGCGCGGAATTTCGATGGGATGTCAGCATGACCAGTACGCTGAAAAACAATGAGCCAAGGTTTCGAATGAGCGCAATGTGGAGAACCCTTCTCGGTGACTGAACAGGTTTATCCGAAGGAGCGGGGTCGAGGTCCATTCCGATAGCTCGCTCCGCGCGTACAACGTTTGGAGCCAGCAGACGGTAGAGGGGGAGGCGCGAGATTCAATTATTCTTGCCCATGCGTTTAAATCATTCAGATCCCTGTTGTTTTCGCTGGCGCCATTGTACTTGCGCTTTATTGTATTTTGCCGAGTCGCGTATATGGAGGTATGGCCGCTTGTGCGCACAAGGAGATATGTCCGTAGTGTCGCATAGCTGAGTGCCAGTGGGATTTAGTCTCTTGTAAACAGACGCTACATACAAATGGTCCTCGTACCTGCGGTGTATGTAGTCTGTCAAGTTGCTGACATCCGTGATTGGAGGTGAGGCTAATGCCGTAATGATTTGGATCAATTTAAATCAATCGCGTCGTTGCGTATCTTACGACGCGCTTTTCTTTACTTCATCTTTCGGAGCGTTCTTAGAACGCAAATTAGAGAAAACTCCCAACTTCAATTGAAGAAAATGGTTCAGAATTGAAGGAGATCATATTTGGGCGGGTTGGCCGCCGGCCATCCGCTGTATCACGAATTCTCGTTCCCATGATTCGAAAAACTTATTCTAACTTTGCATACATATTCAGCTATGCTATTCCAAGTGACCTATCCCTAAAGTCAAGCAACAGACGGGGGCACAGTGGTTGTATGTACCAAATGGCGGGTGGGAACTATTTCCGAATTCGTACATTACGGCATTATGCCCACCTCCGTGCATCACCCCCGTGGCAAAATACAGACTAAGTGGGATTCTGGGAAGGCAGACTGAGAGAGGGGTTATAGAACTCATTTGCCGGCGTACAACGCCTAGCAGCGAGAGCGCAACCTGTCGACGCACAGCGTCATACAGGTTGCAGGACTGAAATGAGGATCAGTGTCACGACGAGTCACAGTCAGCGTGATATTGTCACGGTGCGCGGCGGCGCGCGCAGCTGCGCCGCCAATCTCAGGTGAATCTCAGAGTCAAAGAAGTCAAGCAGAGGGAGAAAGCGTGTATGTTGGTAATTGAGAAGAACTAATTACAAGTGCGTGCATGTATAGTAGAGCTAGTTACATTTGTACATACGCCCAAACCTAGCACGGCGAGGAAACAGCAATTCAAGGCTGTCAAAGATATCTGAGATGACGGACTTATGAGCAGAACAAAAGTGGAAACTCACTCGGCGGTTGCGCACCGCGCGACTCAAGGCAGCCCTCAGCCTTCAGTGCTTTCTTGTGCTTCTCGGTGGTATTCTTCAAATGCCTTTGCAGAATGGTTTCGGTGACCCAGTGGTCTTCATAATTGTTGAGCGCATAGAACTCATTGAGGCCTGAACAGCGATGTGAGTGAAAAGTCGCCAACGATAATAGCGACAGGGTTACCAGTTTGTAGACTAAATCGATCTGCTTCTTGTCCTGGTCCGAATAACACACCGTTTGTGTTGAGGTGTCATCCGCAAGGGCTTCCACACGTTTCTGACAGATTCGTTAATAGCTTTGAGAGAACAAGCTCGAATACCGCACCTTAATGCGATCTAGCTCAACTTGCGGCCAACCGGTAAGATTTTCCAGGGTTTCCCGCGACAAAGCTGCAGGCCTCGGAATCCGTTTTGGGAGGATTGGCGGCGGGGGATAGGGAGTGCACAGGAACACTGTCGACGAATCGCACCTTTGAGCCTGGAGCGGGATCGTCGACATGTCCAGGGCCATGATCGTAGTCCCCGAGATCCTCGTGAATGAGGAGACCTGGCAGCACAGCCGTTTTCAAGTCGGTGTGGATGAGAAGCAACACAACAGGGGGCGGGGGAGTGTCTGGCTCCGCGAACGGAGAGTCGTGACGGGCGGCGACTGTAGAAGCATCCATGTGTATGTTTCGTTCTCGCAGGAGAATATAAAAGTGAGAGCGCGTCGGATACTATTGCCGAGCATCAGCGCACGCGGGCGTTGGCGCGTTGTATGTAGTTCGGGGATAGCTTGAAACGAAACAATTGACCGATCTCGGGAACAGAAGGCGGTGCCGCTGAATTAGCCGAAACAATTGGCACTTGTACCAAGTTAGTCTCACCAAGTCAGACTCTACAAGATTTATGATAGTCGATAAATCTATTATATAGAGTCTGAACTTGATGGCGCCTGCCATCCAAGACCTCGGATTCTGTGACACACGTGCCAGTTCACACGGTCGGATAAGGAAATGACACGTCGTTCGGAAAACTTGGCGGTCCAACTTGAGCCTTGACTTGAGCCCAATATGGAGCTTGTTGGCTGTATGGAGGGCTTAAAACCCCCACATTTACATTTGCCGGGGTTATATTTACCATTGTGAAGCATCTGGGACTTTTGGACGGGGCCGTATCCCGAAGATAATATACTCATTCCATGAACATAATATTACTTGATGAATATGTCCCAAAACGTGAAGTAGCACGGAGTTATGTGTATTTATGGGCTGGGCAGTCTTCCGATACTTCCCAGGCTTGCGAAGCCTTCACAGTGGTGGTCGCTGCGTACCACAGCGCCGACGCGCATACGTGTCATTCCCCATTGGGGCGTGGGGAAATGCACATGATGTTACAACTGTGACAAAACCGAGGTCCGGGTCGACCCCCGCCAACAATTTCAGACTAGTACCAAGTGCGGAAAACAGGGAATGTAGCCAAGCACACGGATAAGCGGGCGCCGGGGGTGCATTGTTCTCGTTCATGTAGTATACAAGGGAAAGCCGTAGTCGCGCACTTGTTTATTGTTCTCGCGTAGACGGCAGAATGACTCCGAAGAAAATCGAGTCCCAAACTATAAGAAAAGCGGAGGGGGGAAGTTATCCCACACACAATGCTTTTCGCTCCGTTCCAATTCGAATTCGAAACAGTCCTACCGCCTTCATGGAAAGCTGCACGGGAACTCTGGCGCGATCGTACGACTGCAAGCAACAGACGACGGGAATTTTTTAGCGAGCGGAGGTAAGGTTCCGAGGTCAAGTATCTCGATGAATTGGAATAATAATGCGCGCAGGTACGGATGGCACTAAAGCCTGGGATCTCCATTCTATGCGCGAGATTCCGGGCCCAACATGGCTCGAAACTCACGGGGCGACTACGGCCATCGTTTTGGGTCAAACGCGAGGACAACATGACCCTGGCGTTGGTCTACGGCACCCAGAATAGTCAGTTGGTGTGTTGGCAGGGGAGTTAAACGCGAGGTTTGTTCTATTTGGCGAATTTAGGGGGACCCCGCTGATTGAATCTACGAGGGAAAACTCGTGTTCGAAGAAGTTTTCGTCGCAGCGCCGCTCATCAAGTCCGCCGAGATTACCGGTTTGGCGTTTGATGCGTCCTCCAACCGTCTGGCAGTCTGCCATCGCGGCGGCGTAATCCAACTCTGGACAGTCGAGAATTCGGTGACTCTCAAGTATGTCTGGTCGCAAGAGTTCAAAAACTACGTCCCGCGAGCCGTGGCGTTTAGTCAGCTAGACGGCGACGAAAGGTCTGTGCTGAGAGGGGTACATGTGAGTTGTCTGTCACGATGTTCGAGTTGGTGATTTATCGCCGTAAAGCCACACCCTCAAGGCTGATAAGGGGACCGTTGCGGATTCCCCGTGGCACATTAGCACGAATATGTGAGTCTTTCCCCGCCAATTTGTCGCAATCGTTCCTGACGCCTTATAAGCGGCGATGTTGCTGTTAATGCTCAGAAGGGACTCGTGTGCGTGGACGAGCCCTCCTCTGGAGTTAATCTCTACGGGCTGTCGAACCCCCACGCCCGGACGACCTTCCCCGTCGACACCACCCCTGGAAAGAAACGACGACTGCGTCAAGTCCCGCTCGATAAAGATTGCACCACCATCGTGAGCGGCAGCGACCACGGCGTGGTGCACGTCTTGATAGACGTAGCCAGGGAGTGGAAAAGTTGAGAGTCGACGCGCATGAGTGGGTGCAGACTGTTACTGTGAGTTGTGTTAATGGCGCTCGCGCGTGAAGCTAACTAAACATACCAGATTGCGGAATGTGGTGGCGTTCTCAGTGTCTTCGCAGCCAAGTCTCGCGACATTGGTCGGTCGAACGACATCTTCGTTTGGCGCAAGAAGCATACCAAGATCCCCGTCAACCCAGTTACTCTCTTCTGCGCGGCGCTAATCCCTATACAGCTGGTGTTGATGATCGCGGTTGTCGTTGTTGTATACGAGGAAGCCATATTTCCGATGTACGTGCCCAAGTTCAGAATGTAGTTCAGAGATGTAGTAGGATCGCAATAGAGGCGAGTCCGAATTAAATTTGCATGATTTTGGGGTCTGTGGGCGTACAACGCGCAACAGTAGTATGAGAAGCGAGTTCCTGCAAGTGTACAACACCTAGCAGTGAGGGGGAGGCGGTTGATTCTACCGACGTACAACGTCGCGCAGAACAAGTGGACTTGAGAACTGTGAGCTGCGATTTTCGGCTGATGATGTCGCACTCCGCGGAGCGTGACAAGCGTCCGTCGCGTCACGCGCGGCGCGTGCAGCAGCCGCTTTCACGTGCGATCAAACTCAGGTTCGTCTTCCTCGCCCTGTTCGACGTTGTACGTCGGCAGGGCAAGCCTCTCCCGCCTACTACTAGGCTAGTCTGTAACTTACCGCGTGGCAGGTCATAGGAGGGTCGCCTTATTATATAATCATCGCGTTAGGCAGTTTGTTCCCACGGCGCTTCCTGCGTCTTTCAACTGCTTGGTCGTGCATTTTCCCATAGTTTTGTAGGTAAGATGCATTGACAATAGGTTCTTTACACTCCCCGGAGGTTAGAATATCTTATTTTTCATTTAGCAGTCCAAAGACGAGTATTGTTTCTCTCCGCCGCCTTTAGCCGGCGGCAAACACCTTGAATGTGAACTCATCCAAATCTCATCCGTTTCTCAAGCTTTTTTCTCGCTTCAAGTGCCCATACTGCAATTTAAATCATTTGAAAGCCTTTTGCGAGAGTCAGGCGCGTAAATACGCGTTCTAGAAGCCAGGATGGAACGTGAGAACTTTATGATTATATAATAAGGGGACCCGCCAATCACTAACCCCTTGGAAGTGACAGACTATTATAATACACCGCAGGTACGAGGAGTCTTGTATTCTAATGTCTGTTTATAAGAGACTAACTACTAGGCACTGTACGCTTGCAGGAACTCACCGCTTGTGTCGCTGTTGCGCGTTGTACGCTCACAGATAGACCGCGGCGGTTCATGCCCGAACACTCGCGACTCTTGGCACCTCTTTTGTTATTTGGCTCCATCTTTTTTGTTCTCCTTGCCTTTTGTTCTATGGGTCATATAAACCCTCGTGCTGCCCTCAGTCCTCCAGAATGAGTGCTAGTTTCAACTCCGCTCGCCCTTCTGCGTCGCGCAGCTCGCGCAGCTATCGGGGCCCCCGTACCAGTGAGTGCTCTTTACAGTTTCGTCGGATTGTTGCTGATATGGTGGGGGACGTGACTTCATGTCACGCCGCAATTTTGGAATTTTGACCTGAAACTCGGCCCAATCGACTTGGAATACCCAAGAGTGGCCGTTTTCCGAAATCTTAGACCGTGGGAACTTTTTGATGGGAAATGGCCGAATTTTCGCTGGAAAAACAACATTTAAAATACCATTGAGGCGGGACTTGAGAAGATTTTCAACATTCCAATTCCCCCCCCTTAACTCTCTTCTGACCGAATTCATGAATTACTTACCTATATGGTTGCGGACCGAACTTCGCGACAAGTCGCAGTCCCAATTTGGTAATTGATACTGTCACGTCAGTTTTCATTGAGACATCCTGGGATTGTGTAAATAGCATTGCAAGAAGGTAATCTACAAATGTACTGGAGCAAAACTTCGAAAAATCGGTTTTCCGTGTTTTGCACGGCAATTTCGCGCTTTTGATTGCGGATCACTCGGACCGGTGGCTGTGCAGCAGCATCAATGTTGCCTGGCCATTGCCGATTTCTTGGTTAGGATAGTTCACTTTCACTGTGGGGTCCGGAAGAAGGAGTCCGGGGTTGCAGAGGCAGAATGGCAGAGAAAGACTTGATTACCTGCCTCAAACTCGCGAGTTTAGTACTGTACCAATCTGTATGACTGAAACGTAACGCGTAACGGCGGCCTTTTTTCGCTTACAAATCACCCATATAAGGCAGGTCACCTTCCATAAAAGGGTGATTTGTAAGCCGTTTCAAGCGTTTCAGCCTGTAACGGTCTATTTTGCGTTTCAGTCATACAGATTGGTACAGTACACACAATTTTGGTTTTTCGCTGTTCAAATTTCGCGTTTTGTAACCCTAAGTTAGGAGTACCTCTGATTCCTCTGAAATAAAAATTTTACCTATAAACCATACCCTAGTTCCTGCTAAATCTCGAATCCCGAAGGATTTTGAGCAAAATTGGGACTGGTCATGAAGTTTTGGCCGCAACCATATACGATCCGGAATTCAATGCGGCCGCAGCGGTTGTGTTTTTGAATGAGTACTTCAGCCTCTCCTTTTGACCGCGTTTCAACGCCTGGAGTTTAAATGACCCTGGTTGAAGGCTTGTTAGCTTATTTGGGTCAAAATGATGAAAGAGGAATTTATTTTGGCGTGCCATGCTTTAGAGATTTTGCGTCGGACCACGCCAAGAGTTTTTGAAGCATCGGATGGCTTTCGAGGAAACAGCGTACACCGGATCTTGCACGGGTCCAGGACTTGCCATCTCCGGCACTCCAAAGTCCACCTGTAAGGCGATGTTTGAGACTTTCTTGATCCCCCAGCTGGAGGGCGATATCGCGGCTAGGAGCCAGGTGGTTTGAGAGAATAGAGCAATACCGAAACACGGCGTTGAAACACTCATATATTTCAGTAGCAACTCCGACCAGAGGACCAAACTGAACAGCGTCTTCATCAATGTGCGCCAGCAAGTGATACTTGATCTTGGTGACAATTTTGGAAGGGTCGATCACGGCGAAGATATCGAGCACGTTGGCCACCGCAACCTTGAGATCCGCCTGTAATAAACGATAAATTGGTCAAGAGAGGTGTGACCGTGCCAAACATCAAACCTACTCGATATTCCGCAAGATTGCGAACTTCCGGGAACCATAAAAGCGCTGCAAGTTCTCCCGTCGCCTTCCAAGCCTTGAATTTGTCCTCCGAGACAATATCGTAAAGATGGAAGACATTCGTTTGAGCAATCGTCTTGAGCTGCCTGCCAATCAATGAGCCTGCGTACTGCATAATATAATTTGCACGGATTGGATGAATTGAAAGTCCGTCCGTTTCCGTCGCTTGCAAGCGAGCCGAATATCTGGCTTTCTGTTCTGTATCCAACGGAGTATGTGAAATATGCCAGATGTATTTGACGATTCCCAGAAGTATTGTGTGAAGAATCTCGACCGGCGTGTCTTTAGTAGGGTCGAAACCTGTTGCCCTGATCAGCGAGTATGAATTCGGAGCGCGTTGCACACACCATTCATTGTCAGAAATGAGCTATAAATCTTGTCTCGATTATCCAGCGCCCACTGAACCAATTCCTTTTGAATGTCAACATTGGAGCGAGCAGGATCGCCCTGCTTGAGCTCATGGAATCGTTTGATCAAATCATCGATCCAATACTGGGTGTACACGTCCTTGACCCCCGTCTCCGTTTGCGATGTCTTGACATGAGACATTACACCAGCACAAGCCGATTTGACTTGCTTCTCTAACTCCACGACGATACGTTCCCGCGTGCGCGGAGTTCCAGCCTTGATTTTTTTTTAGCATGGTATACGGCAGCCTCAATTAAATTTTTACCTCAAAAAGCGCATGATACCCCTCATCGGAGACCTTCTCTTTCTGTGTTCCACCCACCTCGCACTTTCGACAGAATCGATTACCTTTCCCGCCGATGTGGCCGGTAAATTCACTTTGCATGGGATTGTCGGAGGGACCAGCATTGACGTGAATGCAAAAGCGTGTGGCTTTACCAGTCTCATCTTCGACCCGTACGGGCTCAGTCTGAGTGGATCTACAGTCCTCAAAGTTAGCACTCATCTTCGATAAAAATAAACGAATCCACGCACTCAACCGCCGCTTTGAATTCTCGAAATTGCTCCGAAACGCTGGCATGTGGGGAGGTTGAGACGAAATGCCGATTTTCATCTCGTTGCCTTCCCCCGCCCCGCAATCCGTCTCACCCCGACTACTGTACCTGCTTTCGATCTTAGAACAACAGCGCACCTGTGTCGCTTCGTGCTCGGAATGAGGGGGAGCAAGACATCGTTGTCTTCAACTTTTCTGAAAGCAATATTGCTGGTTTAGAAACTCATTTGGGTGCCTAGTTGAGAGCCTGAGGACGGCGCAATTGGAGTCCGAATAATTTACCTATATATGCAGTCTCATTTAACCCTAAATCGTGCACCTTAACCGCCACCTTGGAGAGCAGAATACTTGAACTTGCTGCCGGCGGTCAACTGAGCTTTGAGGTTTGCATGTGTTTTGGTGTCGAGCCCAAGAACTCGAAGAAATTGTGCCTGATGTATTGCTATACTGTCTTCAACACGAATAAAGCGTCAGAGCATGTTTGTGAGAGTATCTGAAGGCAATTTTCAAGTTGAATTCAGCATCGAGAATGGTTCATCGGCCTTTTCGGACTAACTGTGGGAACGGCCGAGGAAACTTCCGAGGAAATCTTGAATTTGATTGGCTGAGAGTATGGTGGGGGACGTGACTTCGTGACAAACTTTTATGGTGGACATTGTGACGCTAATAACTCGTGTGACAGTCACCCAAATTTCTTGATATTGCATAAATGGCTTCCTTTTGAAGAGTAGAAGAGATTTTATGGAGCAGATTTATTCCCCATTGACTTTCATGATTTTGACCACAAATTTGGCCATCCTAAAGCGGAAATTGATCCGAAATGGCTCTGCCGGGGGCAATTTGATGGCCCATCAATACCCAATATGCCCCCAAAGAGTAGTGATTTGAGTATTGGGTCCAAAACAAACTTATAAGAGGTACTGGAGATCTCAAAAGCTCTCCCAAGTTTTACCTCAACGGTACTTTCCCCCCTTGAAAACCTGTTTCTCCGGCAAAAGTTTGGCCATTTCCCATCAAAAAGTTCCCACGGTCCAAAATTTCGGAAAACACCCACTCTTGGGTATTTCGAGTTGATCTGGCCAGGTTTCAGGTCAAAATTCCAAAAATTCCGGTCTGACATAAAGTCACGTCCCCCACCATATGTCCCAAGGAGGCAGTTGCTCCGAAAGGACATACCTCTTACCATATTTTGAATTCCTCTGATCTGCCTAATCAAGGCATAAAAAATCAAGATTGTGACCGCTCTGGAAAGTGCTACAGCGACTTTGAAGCGCCGATTTCTTGGAAACAGAGTCTCAGATACATAGTGAGTCTCTCCCCTTTCTCTCTCTTTCTCTTCTCTTTTTGCAACTTGAAAACTTGAATTCCGCCGGCTCTCCACAGACATACGTAATTCATAAGCCCTTATAACTGTTTCACGCGTCCGAATGCCAAAGTTCTTATAATTCCACGTGTAAGTAACACAGAGAGGGTCATGAATGAATGACTCGTTGAGATTTGCCCCCTGGTGATCTGCTCACTAATAGGGGGACTAGGGTCACACCTGTGAATCAGTATAAATCTTGAACCTGCATTCACGACAAAACATCACGAATTTCGGCCTCGAAAAACCCGCAAATTTACATAATGCTGCGGCCGCTCACGACGCCTCTTGTCTCCCCCCACCATGACCTCCCTCCCAGTCACCATCGTAGAGCGCCGCCGCCGTCACTCTCGCCAACACTCTGCTGTAACGGACTCTCACAACCACCACGCCTCCTTCCATACGTCACCGCCCTCTAGGATCAATCCACACCGCGATATCGAGCTAGATCTCTCTGCAGTGCGCAAGACTCTCGATGAAGTAGTTGGGCAGGGTATCATTGTGAGTGATACTGCGAGAGTGCATTGCAGCTCATTAATGTGCTCTTTCCCTGACGTGGTAATTTAGCTCTTTGATGACGACAGAGCATTCAGTGATCTGTCTAACCCGGTGAGTTGCTTCCCTTTTCTACCCCTTTTTCATTCTCCGTAGTGTGCTTCCGAACCACGCAAGCTGTTCAAGTACGGCTGATCGTGATGGTGGCGAGATTTTGAAGGTCAGAATATTATTATACTAGTAGTACTGCAACTGTATTGTCCGGTACTTGAAATATATCCTGTTTGTACCTCTTCCATGGAGTTTCTTTCATAAGGAGTAAGGCGTCGGGATAGCTGGCTACATAGCTTGGTGGTACTTCCGGACGAATCATTGCGAAGATCATGACAAAATGTCATGAAAAACGTTACAGTGGCGGCGCCATCTGATGCCACCCCTAAAAATAGAACAGCCTATTTCTGGAACTTTTGATGCAAATGAAGTCGATTGGGGTCACATCATTTTTTAGGGGGTGGCATCAGATCCCGCCGCCACTGTAGGAACGGGCCCACAGTCGTTAGGAATTTCAGGACCCCGGATCGTAACGTTTCGTCATGAAATCCGACGAAAGATCATGAAATTCAACACAAATGACGACGAAATACCTGACACAAGGTCCTGAACAACATCATGAATTTCAAAACCTTCCCTCTGCACAGTGTTATCTATTTAAGTAACCTCTTCTTCAGGGAACAAGTCGACACAGCATCTACATCGAGCTTTCTCTCCACGTTGTCACTCAACGCCATTGTTTTTGTGGCTGCCATTGGCTTATTTACAATCACCCGACCCCATTTGAAGTCAATCTACGAGCCCAGAGCTAGCGTCCACCTCGATTCGTTGGTTTTCGCTCGTAAAGTCAGATACATACTTACGGCTCGATCAGGAAGCGTGCAGCACCTTTAACCGGAAGCAGATCCCTACTCTATTGGCCAATTGCCATGTATAATATTGACTGCCGCTTAGTGCGTGACAAAAACGGCGCGGACGCATATTTTTTTGTTTGCTTTCTCCGTATGAAAGCTCGTATTTTCTTCGCCCTTTGGATCATATCATGGGCAATACTCCTTCCTCTGACTAGCGCGGGGTCCCACGTTGGCACAAACTCTCAACTTGACCGTTTTACCATGGGAAATGTGCAACCTGACAAGCTGGTGCGCTACTGGGCTCACCTGATGTGCACGTGGATCTTCACTTTTTGGGTTTTCCACAACGTCTGGCGCGAGATGCAGCATTTCATTCTGATACGCCAAGAATATCTTACTAGTCCCTCCCGCACTGGGTCAATACAAGCGCACACCTTCCTTGTAACGGGCGTTCCCGCATCTTATTCGAACCCAGCAGCCCTTCGTGAACTTTTCAAAGACCTATCTGGGGGGAGACATAATATATGGACGACCAGCGGCTTGGAACTGATTCCTAATATTGCGCACCGCCGCATGGCAGCGATTACAAAATTGGAAGCAGCAGTAACAAAGTTTCTTGCTATGGCGGCCCGTGAAAATGCTGGTTCAGGCCAGTTGGAAACCACCACGAAATCGCAGCGACCGAGTCACAGGGTGGGTATATTTGGTTTCTGGGGGAAGAAGGTGGACTCGATTGAGTGGGCTTGCAGCGAGATTGCCACTTGCAACCGGTTACTTACACAAATCTCACGGGACTCTGCCGATGACCACTTCAAAACCCGACCGCGTACGGCCGGCGGGGGAATTCTTTCTTGGAAGACATGCGCTGTGTTCATAACATGTAATAGCCGAATATCTGCCCACATGGCGAGCAAGGCCTTGTTGCATCATAAACCGTATCTCATGAGCGCCAAATATGTCGACGTTTCATGGAAGGATGTGGTATGGAATAATCTGAATCAAAACCCTTGCGAACTAAAGGTAAGCCACGTAGATCAAACTCATTGAGTGCACTGACCTAACGAAATAGCTGCGAATGCCCGTGTCATATGCGGCTACCACTGCACTAATCATATTCTGGACGGTTCCGGCGGCATTCATTGGGCTCACGTCGAGCCTGCCCTCGCTCGCAGCCACCGCCCCTTGGCTCTCATGGATTGACATGATTCCGACCTGCCAGTGGGTCATGGGATTCCTGAGTGGGATACTGCCTCCTGTGCTCCTGGCAGCTGTCATGATGTTGGTCCCACTTTCTCTGAGAAGCTTGGCTGTCTTTGAAGGGAAGCCAACACAAAGCGCCGTGGAGCTGAGTTTGATGACAAGATTTTTTATGTTTCAAGTAGTGGTGCGTAAGCTCCTGAGCAACTGGCTGACTTTGACAATCTTGTTACAACAGCACTCCTTTTTGATCATCACAGTGTCCTCTGGAATAGTTGCTGCTCTTCCAGGGCTGCTGAGGGCTCCCACTTCGGTACCAACTCTTCTGGCCCAAAGACTTCCCAAGCGTCCACATTTTTTCTCACGTGAGCGTCTGGCAATCGTCGAATCTTTGCCAAATACTCGAACTTTGTTCCAAAGGTTTACCGTCTTGAGGGGTCTTTCGGGAGCGGCAAACGGCTTGCTTCAAATCGGACCCCTAATTTTGTATCATACTAAACTATTCATGCTTGGCAGTACGCCTCGATCGATTTATGCAATCAAGTACGGCTCGCGCAGTGTGCAGTGGGGTACGCTCTTTCCGGACTTCACCCTTCTTGCAGTTATTGGTATGATAGTTTACTTCCCTAACCAAATGATATCAAGCCAAATACAGGCCTCGTGTATTCCGTTATCTCACCTATCATCAACGGTATTGCATGCTTTGCTTTTTTCGTCTTTTATCACCTCTACAAGTATCTTCTGGTATGGCAATTTGCTCAACCTCGAGGTTCCGACTCCGGCGGGCAGTTCTTTCCCCGAGCAGTGGGCCACATATTTGTGGGATTTTACATTCAACAGGTAGGCCAACGTCGCCTTCATATTGAATCGCTTTTCTTACCTTGATGAAGATCTGTATGGCAGGCCTATTTTTTCTCGCACGGCATGAGCGTAATTATCCGGCCCCAGCACCGCAAGGAGTTTTAATCAGTGTGCTGCTTGTCCTCACAGTGAGCCCAAATTGACTCATTCGTTCACGAACAGCCCCATTCATAATCCAAAAACAACCAGATTCTTTTCCAACATTTCATCAATGACTCTTTTGGGCCATTACACCACGGTCTGCCTCTGACTCTGGCTGATAGTCCAAGGGAGGCACATGGGAGTGGAAAGAACTGGTCGCGTGAGAGTGATTTTCATCCAATGATTCCGACGCCTTCTCCGATTGCCTGGTTCCCGAATGATTTGTTAGGGCTCGCGCTGATGCAAGCAAAAAATTGTCATGATGCCGGAGTAAACTCATCAGGAAAAACTGAAACTGCGGCAGAGACCGCCAGAGACCGCTAGAGCGCTAGAAAGACGTCATAGTGGTCAAAGCAGAAGACTCAACCCCATAGAAACCTGGGTGGTGGGAAGTTAGCGCCATAGACACTCAGAGTAGGTCAGAGTAGGCAGAGTCATAGCACTCATAGTGCCCAAAGTCGTCCAAGTGGATCGAAGCACACACAGTAAAAATGGGAAACGAATCATATATTGAAACGGAAGTAAGTACTACAAGTATATAACGAACTATCCGACACTGGAACAAATCAAGGGAGAGTCGAGATTGCGGCGGATAGGAAGAGGGGAGGAAGCAGGCAGTGGTAATAAGACGAGGCACTCTACGGTGCGGTGTCGAAAGTTTATGTTGCAGAGGTCGAGTCGAAGCAGTGTTGTTTGTGATAGACAAATCGGAAATCTTGGAGGAGACTGTATTGACGTTACGGTGCGTCCGCCTGGAAGGATAGAAATCTGAGGAGTCCGAGGAGAATTCGTTTGAAAGCGAGTGAAAACCAAGTCTCGACGAATAGAGGAATCTGATACAGCTGTCGGGAGGAGGGGGAAGGGGGAAACGACGCCAAGTCAGGTTGCTAAAGTTGATGGACCGTTGATTGATTCAAGTGAGGAAGGTTGATTGAAGGAGTGCTTAAAGCTTGAGAGCAGTCGTTGCAGTAGCGGCATGGCGTTCGTCGATTGATTCAAGTGAGGAAGGTTGATTGAAGGAGTGCTTAAAGCTTGAGAGCAGTCGTTGCAGTAGCGGCATGGCGTTCGTCAGAAAATGACCACAGTCACTGAGGTAGAGAACGAGCGCTGGGCTCGGATACAGCAGCCCGTGAAGCGTCTTTTCCGTATGCGCTGCGCCGTGGTTGTCGAGGGAGGGATGACCAGGTGGCGGCGGCGGCGCGGCGTCCGTCGTACAACGATGCAAGCGGTCCTGCGCGGAGGAGTGCGAGACGCTGAGGAAATGCGAGCCCCGGAGATGCGCAGATGTGTTGTTGCGAGCGATGGAAGAAAAGTCCTGGACGGAGGGGCCGGCCGTACACCTTCAACGAGAAGAAGATCTTGAAGGTAGGAGCTAGCGAAGATGGTTGGAGGCGGCGTCGAAAGCGCTGACGTCGACGTCGAGGGTGGTGAGCTGGATGCGGAAGTGATGCAGAGAAGGATTGTCTTTGATTTCTTACGCTATTCCGAGCGAGCGAGGAGTGGATGAGTGCGTGGAAGAGGTGGCGAGCGAATCATGTGGACGAAGGTGTCGGCGACACAGGTCGGAGGGGGCATACAGGTGGTCGCAGAGCGCCGCTTTCGAGAGAAGGGCCTGAGGTGCAATGGAGTGGCGCCAAACGAGAGTGGCACGGGGAAACAGTTTGAGAGAGTGGAAGAGTCGAGAAAAGGAAAATGTTGCGCCCTCTACCGTCTCCAGAATCAATGCCCGCTACGGACCAACCCACAATTTTGACGCGAAAACTCCCAGGCACGCAAAATCAACGAGCGGGATGTCCGTAAAGCACTTAGACTGCTGTCTTCGGGCAAAGCCAAGAATGCTTCGGACTTGCAGAGGAAATATTTCCCCCATTTGCACGTCGATACGATTCGAGCTGCCCTCAAAAAACAAGGATTGAATGCCTATGTGCGTCAATCTCGACCCTTGTTGACACCAGCCCACCGGAGGAAGCGAAAAGAATGGGGGGAACTGCATTGTTATTGGACACCGGAGGATTGGCGGGCGGTGATCTTCTCAGATGAGTCCAAATTTAATATCATTGGGTCGGATGGGCGGCAGTGGTGCTGGAGAGAGCCGGGGCAAGCAAATGACGCCCGATACACCAAGAAGAAAGTCAAACACGGTGGCGGGAGTGTGATGGTGTGGGGGTGTATTACCCGATATGGAGTCGGACAACTTCACCGGATCGACGGAATCATCGACCGCTTCGGTTACACCGACATCCTGGCCAAAACCCTCCCGCGGACCCTTGAAAAGCATGAGTTGGATCGCTCGACTGTCTATTTTCAGCAGGACGGCGATTCAAAGCATCGCTCCAAGCATGCTTTGGGGTGGCTGGAGCTTGAAGGCTTTGAGGTTCTTCCCTGGGCACCAAATTCACCTTATATGAACATCATCGAGAATCTTTGGGATCATTTGGAGACCATGGTGCGCGCTAGGGATCCACTGCCGAAGAACAAGGAGGAATTATGGGCCGCTTTGAAGGAAGAGTGGGAACAAATTGATCAGGCATATATCGACAAGTTATATGACAGCTTGCCCAATCGGGTGCGGGATTTGTTGAAGGAAAATGGTGGGGAGACTCGTTATTAGTGGCTGGTGTGTTTATTTCCACCAACGCTGCCTTGAACGAGCATTTCTGACTCTGATTTCCTAAAGCGGCCAAAACCAGATTTATGATTGGATCACCCAGCATCACGAAACTGGCCATCCAGCGCCGGATTTTCAGTTTGCTTGCTCAATATTTTACATGTATATAGTACACCTCATTACTATTTGTTTGGGTACATAAAAATCCGAAAAGCCTCCTACGCTCTAGCGCGCGAGCAACATCTTTCTCACGAGTGACGTGATCCGATATTATTTCCGAGTCAGTGTAGATAGGTGGCTCGTCTGGATCTGTCTCGCTGTTGAGAAAGGCGGAGTCGACGTCCACAACGTGGAATTCCCAGTCCAGCTTTGCAGCTAGGGTTAGGAGGTAACGAAGCGACTCTGACTTCACAACAGGAGCAAAAGACATCGAAAAATTGATACCTGGGCGCTGGGGTGTACCCTGAGCACATAGACGAGCTTTGTACCGAGTGATGGCACCAGTACTGTCGTGCTTCAAGGCATAGACCCAGAGCGAACCAAGCGGAGTCACACCGGGAGGTGGTGGGACAAGTTCCCATGTACCCATCCTCGCAATGCTATCGAGCTCGACTTCCATCGCGCTCTCCCACTCGGAACGATCGGGCGATTCCATCGCTTCCTTGTAGTTGCGAGGAACTTCGCCGGGACCAATGATATGAGCGTACTCAAATTCGTCCCAGGATTCCGCGAAAGCAGAATCTTCCGGCGCACGGTCAGAGTCCTCTGGAGCTGGCGCTGCTGCTAAGCCTGAATTAAGGTTTGCGGCGGCGGCCTTGAGCTCAGCGGCTTCCCGGATACGGGTAGATGGGTCGCGCGGAGGTGGTAGAGGACGAGGTTGACGAGGTGCCCGGGGTTTAGGTTGTGACACCATATCCGCAGGTCCAGCCGGAGCAGGAGGGGATGGTGCACGAGGAGGTACCGGATTGGCAGTTGGAGGCGTAGAAGTGGAGGAAGGAGGGCTGTAGTCATCATCATCAGCTTCGGTCGAAGACGATTTGAGAGAAGAATATTTGTATGAGTGTATCTCCCCCTCAGCCCGAAATTCCCCACAGTTTGAGTTGTCGTCAAATTTGATATGAGGCGACGATCCGAAGGTACGCTTTGAGGGGCGATAAACCTTCCAAGCCTTGCGATCATCCGGGTACCCAACACAAATTACCGATTCGCCGCGATGGTGGAACTTTTTGCGATTAGGATTGTCATTATAGAGGTAAGCCCTGCAACCGAAACGGTGAAAAGACCTGTACTTCGGCTGTTTGCGGTTTGGGAAGCGGATGGAGAAAGGGGTACGAAGGTCGAGAGCGCTGTGTGGGTTACGGTTTTTGACATAGACCATGTAATTGCTGGCCTCAGCCCACATGCTAAGCGGCAGGTCGGCGTCGATGAGGACGGTGCGAACGCAGTCAAAAATAGACCTAAACTGGCGTTCGGCAACACCGTTCTGTTCAGGAGTACGTGGAGCGCTGGTTTTGAGCTGAATACCACGTGCCTTCAAGAACCGCTTCAGGTCTTCGTTGATAAATTCACCCCCATTATCGACGTGTGGGTACGGGCACTGCCCTTGCCGGAAACGGCAGCTTTGTACTTGTTTGTTCTCAATCAAACCTTAGTTTTCCATGTTCCACTCTGTTCCGGCTTGCACAATGCCCATAGAGACTAACTTTCGCGGTGAATGTTGTGTCAAATACCTAAATCTACTTGGATCCCCCACAAAAACAAAATTTTGGTCTCAAATACTCAATTTATTGTGCTGCAACCAGCATCCTTCCCAACATTTTGTGCTCCATTAGCTTCAAAGTTTGAAGATATTCACTCTCCATGCATTTATGCTGCATCTGTGCCGTATGGATTGGCATCTTGGACCAATCTTGCCGTAAATTTCTGACTTGCGAAGAGGACCAACCAATTTCGGCCGAACCGGCCGAGTGTTCGGATATAGTTGATCTTCGCCTCTTTAAACAGTGTTTGACTCCCTTTTCGTGGTCAGATAGTGTTTCCAGGGAAGGAACTATAGTTTATGACATTGTTAGCGCGCATATTTGAGCGAAATTGGACGAGCAGAGAGGTATATTGGCAGTACACAGTAAGTGTGACACCTGTGACTCCCGCGTACAAAGAGGGAAGAGAATAAAATCCATCGTTTATTCAGAACACATTCTAGCCATATAAGTTGTGGGAGAAATATCTTCCATTTATATAGATCTTCAAATGTTATCCCTTGAATTTGCAAAATTCCTTTGCCTTCCCCTGGAAGTGGGAGAGTGTTGAAAAAATGCAGCAGCTTTGAGATGAAGGTTGAGGGAGGGAGTACCAAAAGGGATAACTTTTATTTTTATGCCTCTTATGAAGATTTTACCTCAGTAGTCCCAAGAGATACAGCCCGTTTTTCGGGCGGTGAAACCTTTGCAAAATTGGAACCAAACGCCTCTGCGAACCAAACAAGTACAAAGCTGCCGTTTCCGGCAAGGGCAGTGCCCGTACCCACGACGTGCCAGACCTTAAGCTTGCGACCTGTCTCACGCTCGACCATCTCCAACCACTCCTTGAATGCAGCTACTGCATCACTCTTGTGACGCAGGTAAAACATCCAAATCCAGCGAGAGCAGTCATCGGTGAAAGCGAGGGCATATTTCGATCCGTTCAGAGTACGGACTGGAGCAGTCCAAAGATCTGAATGAACGTGATCGAGAATATGTTCGGCATTTTCCTCTTCCGAAGGAGGAAAAGAGGCACGAGTCATCTTGCCCTCCATGCAAGATTGACATACCGGCGGCTCAGCATTGAGTTCCGCCGTAGATAGTTTCACACCTGAAATGTGACCCTTGGTCCAACCCTGCCATCGAGATGTTTCCGGAGGTATATATGCACCAACAAGCCACATTGAGCCTAAGTCCAGCACCAAAATATCGGGAGAGCTCAAGGGGGACTTGGCGAAATGAATATTATCGCGGATGAGAAGCGCAATCCCGCCGCCACGACGTTCCGTTTGGAGCCTGGGCTTTCGAGGCAAGGAAATAAGCGAGAAACCTTTCGGAACGTCTGCAAGGTCCTCTTCGTCGGGCAGCATGTCCGTTTCCGCGAAAAACATTATGTCGTATGATGCGAGAAGGCCGTGGAAGTCAGGGCTGGTCGATTTCAGTGTGAAATGGTGGTGTATATTCCAGTACATAATTTTAACATCAGAATTACCGACTTCAGGAGCGTGCTGACTGGATCGTACGTTGATGTCCGTGTTGGTAGAGGTCGAGATTTGCCCAATGCCGTCACAGCGTCGCTCGCCTGTGTTGTGTCCTGTCCCAGTTGATACAAATCGTGCAAGTCCTGCGGTCCCAGAGCCTGTTGTTGAGGTCGGCACATTTCCTGTCGGCGCAGATCCTGAATTCCGCGCAGCCTGAACGAAAGTCGGCCCATCAAACGCGAGTCCAAATCCAGGCACATCGGCACATGCATAGGGAGAGGTCCATTGGTTAATCCGAGTCCAATTCTGCACCGTAAAAAGCAATAGAAGATCCAGGCATAGACAAAAGTGCAAAGCAAGAGCGGCAAGGGGAGCGGAGACATCGGACCGGGATTAGCGGTTGCCATGCGGAGGTGACCGGAAGGATACCCCAATTGGAACAACCCATCGTTTCCGCAATACCAACTTGCCGATGATGGCCTGCTATACTTCGAAGATTGGAACGGAAACAACCGTCTCTGTGTTCGGGAAAATTTGAGGGGCAAGATTGTTGCGGAAATTCATGACGGACTCACCGAGGGCACTCACGCAGGATATCATCGAACTTAAGTACAATCGCGTGGCGTCAACCTACACCGCCAATGGTCAGACACGTGGGGTCGAGCTGGAGGCGAGATGTGTACCAGACATTGAAGGAGACTGGGTTCCAGCCGACAATCTGCTGGATCCTAGCTTCGGTCTTCAATGGGTCCAGCATGACTCCAGGTTAGGCTGGTGCTCAGCTGCAAGTCTGGCTGATTACAAGGTGCTCTTTCGGGTGTTGGACTGAATCACATATTTTCGAAATGACACGAAATAATGCAAATATAATATATTGGGAGGGGGGCAAATACTACGTAGAGAAGCGGTAATTGAAAAAAACCTTAATTCTCGCCATCTTCCGCCTGCGGCCCTATTGCGAGCCATGCCCCGTGCAGAAAGGTGGAGTAGAAACAGTGGAGAGAGCCGACACACAAATGTTGCGTTGTTACACGGTCGTCGTTGCTAGGATATGCAGCTCAGGGTGGCGGAGCAGTCGACGAGAATTTTATCATCTACAAACTGCGTTAGCTATTGAATAGGGTAAGCCTCAATTGAACAAAAAACACACCTAAGTGTTATCCCGATAGCTATGCACTGTACGACCAGTTCATAGTCGCCTCCGCCCCCGCCTCAACACGAAAAGCTTCAGTGATTGGGTGTCTTCGTGGCGCTGAATGACTTCGAGACGTGTCCGGGCGACTTCGCGGGCTGGGTCAATTTGAAAGCGGCGAACGACTTCGAGCCCTTATTGAGCAGCTTGTTGTTGAGCAGCTTGAACGAGTTCGAAATCTTGAGCGGCTTGGAAGTGTCGAGGACTCCAGAGCGTTGCAGACTTGAAGACGTTAGGTGTTGAATATTTGAGTTGAGGATAGAGCAATATCTAGCAACGATTTCTTGAAGAACTTGACACAAGGGACCTAGGAATGGCTTGAAAGCGAGGTAGGCAGTAGTACAAACGCGTATGCGCAATTGCGAAAGCTTGCAATACTCTTGAAATTGGGACGACAAGCCTCGGAGCGATGCCAGGGGGTGTGTATCTTGCTGCTTGGAGCGTGAGGACAAGGAGAGACCCCTGAGGAGCATCGACGAGGGCTAGATGGGATGTGGGGAGGAAGGAGGGAGGAGGGGATGGTGGCGGTTAAGAGCAGTGAGACGTGGATGATCGATATCAGAAAGCAGCATGTGCACGGACCAAATCACGTGCAAACCTCCGAGACAACGAAATCCACACTCTCGTCAACAAATCTTGAATGGCCCGAACGTTCCCGAACATTGAGTGGTGCACTGTTACCTCCTCCTGCTCGTCGAACGTAGTTCAAATGATATTTTTGGATACAGTCATGCAATTTGTAAAGATGGTCAGCCTTGGTCAGCAGCTTCAATGTGTGCTGCGTACCGGCAATCCTCGGGCTGGAGGATGGCTGGCAGGCCTCCGCCTACCACCTGAGAATTCCAGATGTGTGCCAGCCTTACACCACCTGGACCCATCTTCCGATGCAGCCGCCATCAAGGTGATCGCGCCAGGTGGTGGCATCATGTCGGCACTTTGGCGGTGTACTACTGGCCGCGGATGTCACGTACTGTGAAACAGTATACATGCACCTGTGATGTCTGCCAGAAGTCAAAACCGAAACATCACGCACCCTTCGGCCTTCTTCAACCAATTCCTATCCCTTCGCAGCCATTCGAAGTCGTTTCGATGGATCTGATCACTCAACTGCCAATGTCGGAAGGATTTGACGCTACTGTAGCACTTTGTATGGGTGAAACGTAACGCGTAACGCCCGCCCTGTTTCGTTTCAGCGGTAACGCATAACGGTCGGGTGGTTTCCCTGAGGACTGCGTGACATACAAAGATGTCGAATTATCATGTTTGTGGCTGTAAAATCTAGCTGAATCTACTGCTATAACTTGGCTATAACCCTCCTCCTCACTGCACTCAATCACTCTCTACAATCTTCGTCAAGATAGAACCGGTACGGTGCATCGGAGACCACGGGGCGGCTGCCGTCAGAAAGGCGTCCAACTCAACCAAGCCCAGCACGTCCGACAAGGAGAACATCATGTTCGTTGACATGGAGTCATTCACAGAGACGCAGCGCGACGCCATCGTGCTCGCGCTCGAGGCGAAATACGACGCGGATGGCTGCAATGCTCGCACGCCAGGAAAATGACGCTGCCATGAGTGAGCCAAGCTATCACTAGTCTGTTAGTGACCGCGAAGCTGTGACCGCTGCTCGACCTATGCCGGCATTTGCGGAGTTTGAATTTCTACTCCCACAACTTCCATTTCTTCATTCCATCTCGGCGAAGGGTATTGAGCGAATATTTGAAGGAGAACTTATGTTCAAGGGTGCAATAAAGGTCTCAGGTTGGCCCAAAATATTATTCTTCGCCGTGTAGCGTGCTACACTGAATATCCCTCAGTGTGACAGGCTTGTGACCGGCTTTGTTCGCGGTGTCCTCAATCTCGCCAATGACGCGATATCTTTATTAAAATTATTTCCCAAAAGTTTTCGTTTATCCCTCGGGAGACAACTTCTGAAGAAATTTAGGCTTAAAACACGATAAATGGAGGGGAACGGAGCCCGAGAATTTGGAATGCCGTAATACTCTCAGCAACTTTCGGCCGAAGGACCTCTTCAACAGACTACAACACACCGCAGGTACGAGGACTTCCGTGTTGTAGCGTCTGTCTACGAGAGACTAAGCTATCACAGCTATGAATGGATATACACTCACATGAGGCATAGGACGTATCGCAAAGCAGGAAGCGAAGCTCGCTGAGCAAGCAGCGCGCAACGACGCGCTAATGCGTGAACTTGCGTCCCTCAAGGCGCAGGGTAACCCTATCACGGGCTCAGCTACCGACAACGGTGAGGAAGATAGTTCCCAGATCTCAGGTGCGTCTTCCCGCTCTTCGTCACATTGCTGTGGGGCAAGCACTGATGTTTTTCAGACGAGCTTGCAGCCGAACGCGCTAAGAATGGTGACTTACAGCGACAGCTTGCAGAATTCCACGATGCGATGGATGTCAACTCGGAGCCGGTACAGGAGATGATCCCCAAGCCCAAGGGCACCGCCGGAAACAATTACAATATCCGGAATGAGATGGGGCTCGGTGTGGGGGAAGAGAATCATCAGAACTACAAGGCATTACTGGCGAGTGTACATTTATATTCGAACGTGTTCATACAATACCTCAATGTGAACAGCGCAATCTCCGGGATCTCGTACTTCAATCTGGTATGAACAGGGAGGACGAATGGGCAGATATCACACCCCGTAAGAAAGCCGAGCTATTTGACGTGGTTTGTCTCAATCTGTTCCATCTCCATCGCTGATCACTGAATCCCAATCCAGGCGAGGAAGCGGCATCCCATCCTCGCAAATTACGTGAAAGATTGGGCCACCGAAGACATCATCAGGCAGTACATGGCGAATAAGCGCAAGAATGGCTACAAGAACAAGTGGCTTGCAGTCCCCGCCAAGTACGCCCATCTCAAGAACAATTCTGCTCGTCGAGATCAGTCCGCATCGCGTAAGAGGCGCGCTCCGTCGGCCGCCAATCCAAGACACGTAGCAGCGGTGAAAGCATCCTCGAAGAAAGCTGCCAAGAAAGCCAAAGCCGCCGCAGATTCCACAAAGAAGGCCGGTCCTAGCAAGTCCACGTCGAAGGCGCAGGGTAAGAAAAAGGCGGTCTCAAAGCGCAAGGTGGTGGAGGACTCTGACGACGAAGATGAGGAAGACGCTGACACTGGAGGGGAGAACACGGAGGAGGAAGACGAGAACTAATGTCAACGTGGGACGCCGAGGTAAGTGACTGACATCTCTTCTCGCGATCGATACCCAGCCGCGGACTAACGGTACGAACTACAGGTCCATGTCCCCGCGCGCAGGTGGTCGCATATGCGCGAGAGTACATGTGGATCCCTGCTTGCATCTCTACCTACGCAGGCTACGCTCAATCCCTTATATTTCCTTTTACGGACATTCAATTCCTATTTATGGTCGTGTGATTGTGCTACGAATATCATCCTTGATTCGGCTGAAAAAGCTCCCCAAATTGAATGAAATGCAACCTGAATGAGAGCTAAATGACCCCCAAGCTAGGTTGAAATATATCACCTGAAATATCCTGGTACAGGATGATTTTAACCTGCTGGCCGCCCAGCAGCGTTAGAAAAGCGTTAGGATAAATTCGGCCGTATTAGGTAACTCATCAACCTACCAAATCAACCTGATATCGGGCGGGGATTCAACCTATATCCAGTGAAATTCAACCAAGTTCTGGCGCTAGTTAGTCCTATTACAGGTTGAAAAGTAGGTTGAAATACACCCAGAGTGGCCCCCCCAGAGAGAAATACTTACAGTCGGCGGACCGATCTTGTTTACCGCTTACAAGCACGCCAAGTGAGTCTTCTGTCAGCCACACAAAACCGTCATTGTCCGTGGAGGTGTTTTGTACCTGTTGGCGGGGCGCTGGCGCCGTTGCCTGCACATCGACAGATTCAGGATCTGACGATGCCGCTGGGGCGCCTCTCCTCCGGCGTGAAGCCGCACCTAATTTATAAACAGCATGGTTATACGAAATTAGTTGTAGATGAATGATTGGGAGACATACGACGCTGAGGCGCGGGTTGCGGCGCCGGTACAGGTACTACAGCAGCCCGAGCCCGAGTAACTCGCCGTGCCGGCCCAGTAAAGTCGTCTGAATCACTGTCATTCAGCGAAAAAACGTCGTCAGACTCGACAACAGGAGAGACAGGGACCAGGACAAGCGGCCGGTGGGGCGGAATTTGCTGCACTGGAAACTCGTCAGAATCGGACGACTCCGGAGTACCCACTCGTGACCGCAGATTGTGACGTCGAGGGCATTTTTGATTCCGGTTACTTTTGGTCATACCGAGTACAATCGTTTTGTGCAGCGTTTTGGAGACATTCAAACCAACTTGCTCTGGTAAGTGTATTTCGGTGTGAGTGAAAGGGTCGCGGCTGATAAGACTATTTAAAGGCAAGATTCTGTATGTTACAATGAGCCTATTGTCGTTATGAGCTCATCATTTTCTCGAAAGCTCCAGCTACTTGCCGCAGTGAGTCCTTCAACTAAAGTATAGTTCCATAGTCAACACAGCGCTGAAAGCCACCACAGTATCTTTCCGCTTTCATTGTGCAAATGTGAGTCTTGAACGGCAGGAATGGCGCCACCCTTATCACGCTCCTACAGTTATTTCTCGAGTCGCATCCACCGATGTAAGCCTGCGCCTGTTGATTGCATGTTGATACCACCGGTGCTTATTCTTTATCAGTAACGCAGGGACGGAGTCGGCTGAGCGCTGCTGCATTTGGCATTTACATCATTGTACATATATGCATATTGCCGCAGCGAGTGATTTACCTTTGTCTACCCAGGTTCTCTTAGCTATTGTTCAAATTAGTAGGCGCATGAGTTCATCAAGGTTTTCTAACTCACATGCAACACAGTCGCAGGGATCATTCAGACTGCCTGGTCGTGCGTCCTTATCCCTTCGTGCTATTTGGCCCATACCGATACCCTCCAACACCCAGATACGAGCTGCGCAGTTTCCTGAAACTAGGGACCACCAAGGTATTTTCTTTCTTTACAATTTACCAACACTCTTTAAATGTCTGTAGCCTATCACCACCCTTCAATCTGCAGCATCCTTCGCTTGCGACATACTGATCACAACTTACCTCTGCTTGTTCCTCAAAAGCCAGAAGGGCGATATGATCAGGTCGGTTTCTTCTTCTTCTTCTTTTCTCAATGGACACAGCATTGATCTCGTCAAACAGAACTAATTTGATGATGGACCTACTCATTCACGACGCTATCAATCGTGGTGTGCTCACCGCTTTGTCCTCTGGCATCAACATGGTCTTGGTAAGTCTGCCCCGTTCTCGGTTTATGCCTCACAGCTAACGAGATATATGATTGCAGTTCTTGGCCGTCCCCGACACATTCTGGTACTTCCTCGGCCTCGCTCCCAGCTTGCGCAGTGTACATGAACAGCATGATGGCGACGTATGCTTCCTAAATTCTGGTCGACGACCGTATTAATGACTTAAAAATGCCTATACAGGCTTAATGGACGCCATCACATCCGCAAGACGTTTGACAACATGGAATGGAACTCAATCCCGATTGGTACACTAGCCACAAGTCCGGGCGGCGATTCCAGGGCCAATCAAGCCCAGGATTCCTTTGCCGCCGTGGAATTCGCAAAGACTACTTCACTAGCTTCTGTCGCGTCTATCTCCCAACGGAAGACCGTGCCGTCGTTCACCCACTCCTCCTCCCCCAATTCAACTTGCGGGGGTAGTTTTATTCCGATCTGTTTCTCCGTCTCCGTATTCCTTAGAACTTTTTTTCAGTTTAAATGCTCGGTAGATGTTACACCATGGTTGTCGGCAATGCTCCGCCAATTTCAAACTCCGACATCAGCGCATTCAGTGGTAGGGCGCTTTTCCTCATCGTACAGGCACATTAAGGATAACTGTTGGCTGTAAGAAATGGTCGCATCTGTATCAAGTACAAAAGGAATGATTGTTGAGGATTCTTGAATTTGCGCCAAGTGGCCTGGTGTCGCAAATTTATTGGGGGAGCTTGCTCCCCCTTTATCAGAGCCGTCACAAAGCAATAAGCTGTGCTAGAGGGTTTTTTGATGTAATCGATAGATCTTTGATAGATGGTGAATCCGAGTGATGCGAGAGATTTCCGCTTGATCCAGAGAGAGTCCGCTTGATCCTGAGTGATGGTTGGTGATGGGAACACCGTTTTGACAGACACACATGCTTTCATCGGGACTTTCATTTGTGGCCATTTCACACGTCAAGCTTCAGCGCTTCAGCTTCACTGGAATTTCATTCCGAACGAGTTTTCACTGGGGACGACTGAAAAAGCTAATGTAACAGATTCAATGCGGATGCTTGAGACTGATACACAATGTAGAGCTCAACTTACATTTACCCCACTACCCTCCACAGCCAAAGAATGGACTTTAGTTTTTCTGAAACCTAATCTACTTCAACGTAATTTATAATTTCTTGTTCAACTTCCTTTACTCCAATGTGGATTTGTGATATCGATACAGATTTGCACAAGCTCCCCCTTCTGTAGGCCGGAACTCCGGCATACAAATCATATTTTTATATTGCTATCGGGCCTCACTCACTAGCCGGCCATCTATCGGCTATTCTATATATAGTCGTTTTCGTTTTCGTTTCTAGTATATACTCCCTCACTAGAGTTTTTGGGTCCATCCACCACTGATTTACTCTATCGATAGCGGTGCGAGCACCGATCCCCTACTCCACTTAATTCAGATATGTTACATACATGTTCGATCCCAGTCAATACAGTACCTGGCCGGAAGAAATGTTTTCCGGATCCATAATAGTACTTAGTCAACTGGATATGGGGGGGTCAATTGACGATGCTAAATGTTAATATACCCTGATTGTTTTGAAATGCCAGCTTTCATGCGCAAGAGTGCCTGTGACAACTGAGATATGTTTCGGTGTGTGAATGCGAGGTCTTGAAGGCAGCCGGGCCAAAGCTCGCTCGGTCGACGATCGCGCGCCGACCAGCTCTCATTGGCCGGTGAAGACGCTCCGCTTTGATCATCATTTCGGCATGAACGGCTCTATCGGCTAGTGCTCGGCTCAGCTGCTTTGCAGCATACTCTATTACTTTTCATTATAGCGCAGCTGGTCATATTTATTGTATCATCACATCATGTAAAACAACCGGTTCAGGCGAAACCACCTAAGATCATCGGCTTAAAACCCTTGCCGCGCAGCCGGCACAATGTCTAATCATTGTAATGTCAACGATCTGTGGAGTAATAGATGCCGTAATGATCTGATGCTATCAAACGCAAGTGAGGGGCGAATTTGCACTTCAACACCACAGAACTAGTGTTGTCCACATATGATATTAGCGGGTTTGTGCAAAGCGACCCGGGTCGCTTTGGGGCCGCTCAGATCTCCACAACAAGCAGTCTCAGGTGTGAAGTCTCAGCGACCTAGCAATGCCCTAGGGCAATACTCTTCTAGGTCGCTTAGAGTTCACACCTGGTATCTGTTGTTGCAGAAATCTGAGCGGTCGAAAAGCGACCTGGGTCGCTCGCACAAAGTCTATATTAATACGAAATTTTGCGTATCGTATTATACCAATATTATATTACGGTTCCGAGGCTCGTATCGTATCTGTATCTACTATTATCGTATTATATTAAGTTTTATCATGATATATTATTGTTAAATTTTAATACACATATAATACACTTTTTTTTTTGTCCCGGGGCATTTTTTTTGCTCCGGGAGCCCCATGCTGATAGCCAAAGACCCTCTAACATAAGGAGATGCTCAACCAAGGAACAAGAACATAATTTGTACATTTCTGACTGCGTATTTGGGCCTAGCTTAACACAAGGTCAGATGATTGGCCATCACAGCCATCCATCAATAGTGTTTGGAACAAAATTTGATTGATCTTTTGAGTGAGACTCATCAGAGGCATGAGGCTCGGCTCGGCTCAGGGGCATCATGGCTGGCTTCACCTGTGCCCTTGTCTAAATAATACAAGAATAATACGCATAATACGGTCAGAGCATATCATACTATACTCATATCGTATCGTACTATATTTTTTCGTATCAGTATTATTGTGCAAGCCATGAGCCCGTATTATATCTGTATTATCCATGATATATTAATAATATAATAATATGTATTATAATTATGGACAGCACTACACAGAACCCTACCTCTGTAAACAGAGTAGGGGATTCCTGAGCGACATCAGGGGTGAGATTCGACTTTTTTCGCTCAATTTCCTGTTTTTAGCCGATTTCCCGTCAAGACTCAAGATTGGTGGCTCACCGTCATCTCTGGATCCTCTGGCTTGATTTCTGCTCAGAATCTTCAGCCGACGCGTCGAAAATTCAGTGTCCCGGACCCGCTCACCTGGTATGAACCTCAAAATTTCTCGCGCGCTGCGCGCGATTTACTCTATTTCTGAACAGCTTTGGCTGTTTTCAGCTTGATTTACTCTATTTTCACGACCCAGGTAAGCCGTTTTTGAGGCGTTGTTTTTGCGAGCGAAGCGAGCAATTCTACCCTTCACGTGACTGGCTGGGGGCTAAGCAGAGCATGGCACATGCAAACACGAACAAATGTTTTCGCAGTGGCTGACATTGGTCTCAGCACAGAATGCCCTCAAACTCATTCAGTTTTCTCAATCTCGCGTCAAAAACAGTACCAGAAGATGCGCATTGACAAGGCCGTTCGAATGGTGCCAGCTTGAGGATATGCAGAGGAAAAACAACGACCGGTTATGTCCGAGAAAAAGGAGAGAAAATTCTGTCATTGGGATTACGCTTCGCGAGCACACCGCGCCTGAGCGGATCACTAGTACTCTATGGCCAACCCGCGGAATAGGTACAGTGGCGGCAAAATCTGATGTCACCCCCAAAAAAGGAAATTCTCATC
The DNA here is from genome assembly GCA_037176885.1 of Favolaschia claudopus. Lineage (NCBI taxonomy): Eukaryota > Fungi > Basidiomycota > Agaricomycetes > Agaricales > Mycenaceae > Favolaschia > Favolaschia claudopus. Next base: position 22,387 of record JAWWNJ010000136.1, on the reverse strand, counting down.
AATTCAACTCGTTTTCTTTTCTGTGCCCTGTTTTCTGTGGTCGGACCTTTCACAGTGCATTCAAGCCATAGATTCAAACCCCATGCACCCCTTTTCTATCTTAGGATACCTCGAAAATTGATACTTTTTGGGCAAGGCTTTCCAACAATCTTTCGCCCAGTCCTCCTCAATGAATAGCGAGTTTGCGATGCAGCCATTGGATGGCTAATGGCTACACAAAAGTCGAGATTCCGGCGCATCGACAACGCATGCCGTGAGAGCCACCGGGTGGCTCAAGTCTCTAATATATCTGTTGACAAAATAACTGTTGGCGATTTTCTATATTCTCCCTTGTGCCTTCGATATACACAGATCTCTGGTCAAACTTGCCAGGTTTTCATACCCAGAGCCCAAAATACAAAAATCCGCAACAGTCATCTGTCCAGGACATTCTCAAAACCGCGGAGGTTATTGAAAGTGTGTAAAAGGAAGAATGCACTGGTCAGGATCGAACTCGGGACCTCCCGCATAGTGTGGCTCTACCAACGACCAGATCCAAACATGTTGGACAAAGTCACTACAGTCGTCACTGTCATAACCCATAGCCCTCGGGATACACCTCAGGGTATGGGTTATCACAGTGTATGGCTTTCAAAGGGGATCAGAGGCAGTGTTAGGTCACGTTTTCCGTGAGATATTACTATATGGGGCGCGGGAACACTTACCTCATCCATGATCGTGCATGACCAGGTGCATGAACAGTGGTAAAATGGCCCATCAACTCGGATTTGGCGTAAATATGGGTGATTTCGGTGCATCTTACAACTTTGCAGATAAAATCAAGGTAAAATCATCCCAAACCATGCCGGTTGAAGGGCCCGATATAGAAATTTCATGGGTTATGACCTTCGCAGAAGGTATGGATTATGGGGTATGGGTTATCAGAGGTATGGGTTAGGACAGTGACGACTGTAGCTGACTTTTTACTCAAGGCTATGCAGTATTACACAGCATGCTTTTTAGTTGAAGCAAGGTGATGGTTCTGACAGACATCATATGCGACTATTTCTTACAGCCAAAAATGTCCCTGTACGATGAGGAAGAGCGCACTACCACTGAACGTGCTGATGTCGGAGTTGATGTAGGAGTTTGAGATTAGCGGAGCGTTGCCGACCACCATTGCGAAGCGGCTGGGATGACTCGTCTCTGTTTTGCCAGGTCGGGAGGTTATTGAAAGTGTGTAAAAGGAAGAATGCACTGGTCGAGGATCGAACTCGAGACCTCCCGCATATATAGTGGTGGCTCCAACTGAGCTACCAGTCCGTTAATTTGGGACCGGATCCAAACATGTTGGACTAAGTCACTAGCTGACTTATGACTCAAGGCTATGCAGTATTACAGCATGCTTGTTAGTTGAAGCAAGGTAATGGTTCTGACACGCAGCCGCCGCAGCGAGGGAGGGGAGGGACGGGAATGGTCGGTCCCCGTGTTTAGGGGTGCCGAGGATCGCCGCAATGTTGGCCGAGTGCCTTGCCGACAGAAATTTCCCGATTCGGAACGCACGTGGGGGCGGAATTTAACAACTTTCACTCAAAGTTTAAAATTAACTTCGAAAATAGGTTATTACCTTTTCTGGTTATTGATCCAGCTCAAACGCGTCTTTGTGGACGTGACCTATCTTTTTATTCTCGAATTACCCCCACTTCTGCCTATGACATTGTGAACTCACCTTTCTTGACTTGTCGATCTGACCGACCTCACCTTATTAATGCAACCACAATTTTAGAAAACTTGACTTGACCCAGGTTTTTTGTTGTGGATCCAGCATAATCAGCTTGTTGAAGGGACCTCAGTTGCTTATCGAGTTGACCCCATTTTATGGCTTGTTGGCTTGTTGAACTGACCCCACTTTTTACCCAAGTCACGTTGTTGATCCCACTGCACTTTTTGGTATTCCGATTGTTGAACTGACTGCACTTTCGAAATGATCTCAAATCGTTGAACCAGCCTTTGATTCCTTCAGATTAAAATCAGAGACTTGAGTTCCCTTCAGTACACGGTGAAAAAATCCCCGAGAATTGTTCGGATAGTAGTACATATCCTGTGCAGGCTGTGCTAGTAGAAGCCGTCCCTCGAGAACCATTCTTCAAGCTGCTTTTACGAAATTTTGGCATCCAACTGAGTGTTATTAAATCCACACCTCGCTACTAGCATGGTTTTGCCGTGTTTGACGCGTCCTGGAATTAAACCTCAATTCTTCAATTTTCATGACGCGTCGCAATGGCCTCGGCGGTCCCGGGCCTGCCATCGCATCTATCAACTGCGCGTAATTTCCAAAAGTTGGGCTGATTCCACAAACAGGAGCTGGGAAGTGAGGTTGGTTCAACAAACTCAATGTCTCAAAAGTAAGGTTGGTTCAACACATGGAACTCGAAAAAACTGGGGGGGACTCCATAACTATGAAATGCCAGGTCCATTAGCAAAATGAGCCAGGTCCATAGCGGAAACCTGGCGTCAGGTCAACATTCTTAAATATGGGGTCAAGTCAATAAATCGCGAAAAGTTCGTTCGGTAAGCCAAATCACGGGTCATATCCATAGTTGCACCGCGCCAGATCAAGAACCGGGAAACTGGGCTGAGTCGATTACCAGAAAAGGCAATAACTTGTTTTGCAATTAACTTAAAGGATCTGTCACTGGGTCACGTGGGTGCTGTGCACGACGACACTCTTGCATTACTCGTCGGCCCCGCCACATGGCCACGCAGGGGCCAAGCCCGCTCGAGATTCAGGAGCTTGTTGACCATATTATCAGTTTCGTCCCCGCGTCCTCCGATCTCGTTGCATGTTCCCTCGTTGCTCGTGGCTGGGTGGATGCAGCTCGAGCGGCACTGTTCTTTGCCCCCCATGTCACACAGCCTAGCTTGATTAAATTCAACCCCAATTCAAAGGCACAGAGAAGACTCTACGCCACTTTCAATTCGAATCCCCGATCTGCAGCCTATGTTCGGGAGCTTTCTTTACAGCTCATGAATCATCTAGACATAGAGACGCCACACAAGGTGATGACGGGGATCCACTTTCCGTGCCTCAAATGGCTCTCTGTAGCCCTAATTCAAAACGTACCGGAATCAATCCAATTACTCATGAGTCGTCCGACACTTCGACACCTCTCATTCGCCGATCCTTGGTCGGACTTCACTTCATTCGCACCTGTCTGGGACCGCTGCGCCTCCACAATTGAGCACTTGTCGCTTAACCTTAACGGCGTCGGCGCTCCTAAAGCCCGAGTACCACGCATCCACCTCAAATCTCTACGACTCGCTGTGTGGAATCAAGGGGCAGGGTGCCCAACATCGCTCGCTCCCGCGGTTTTTAACCCATTCAACATTTCACATCTGAAGGCACTCGCTATTGTGGACGGGGTATCTATCCCGTGGCAGACGATGGCCTTGGATACGATCCAGATCTTCGAGATTGACACCCAGCCTAAGACTCATGTGCGCCACCCACTTTGTTTTCCTACCCTGACTGACATGATCAATACAGCCTCGCTCTTCCGAGACCATCTGCGACCTGTCCTTATTTTTACGTCTAAATATCCTTCGCATCATTGTGCATGGCAGATTTCCCACCTCAATGTTCCAGTCACTTCGGACTATTATTTGCTCTCAACCTATCCATACGATTTTCATTGCTTTCACAGGCGAAGGCATTATCGAGGAAGGGGACATCCGAGCCGACCGTACCGAGCTTGACGAAATCTTATCATGTCTCACATTGTCCCCTCTCCGAAAATCCAGATCGCACATCGTTGGTACGAGAAACCTTTGCCTGACGTGTTTCCGCGTTTGGTTTCGAAGCATATGGTCGGTTCAGCTTTGTGTTTTTCCTTTGTTTCTTGTTTATTATCTTTTTGAAATTTCGGCCCCGGCTTACTCATTCTCAATAGCTGCAGCTTATCTGGCTCCCGGCTCGCCATAACCCCGCTGAAGCACATGTTTGGTGGCGTGTAAGTAATCACAATAAGACTCCATACCAGGCTCACCTAGTGTACCAGGACGTAGTCGAGCAAATATGAAATAAAGCTAGCTGCCTTAACGGTATACCGACAATGATGTGAGGAGAGGATCTGGAAGACAGGCGGACCACCGCTACTGAAAGTTGACTGAAAGTGAAGGAGAGCCGTGTTGTCCTTTTCGCGCTATATGTAACTTTGCAACAGCTTGTGAGCCACAGTAAATTATTACCGCTATTCAGCACACCTCATCTACTTCTGTAATCGCTTCCTCATCTGCCGTCGCATCAACGAACAACACTACAATCACCGGTCGATCTGGACCATATGTAGGTAAAAACGACGGATGCGAAACAAATGGGTGCGTGCACAGGTGTTTGATTGGGAATCTGCGTTTACAATTAACAGTATCACTTGGTGTGCCTCAACTTGGAGAGTGTAGGATCCAGCTGGATTTGCGAGGCATGTAGTTCATACGGTGAGTGCTCGAGCAAAAAACGGCGTGGCGGGAGGTAGTTAATACTTCGACAAGAGGTGTCAGATCTCGGGATCTGGCACCCCATCGACCTCACGTGCATCAAAAGGGGGCCAAATATTGTTATTTGTTTAGTGACTTGATGCATGCGCTGAACGGGTTTTCCGATGATACTACTGGGTGTCCATAAGGGGAAAAACGTGCAAAAACGTCGAAAAAGAAGAAAAAAGAAAGAAGGAAAGGAGAACCTCAAAAGAACTTCGCTGCAAGCACACAGATGCTCAGAGAGTTAAAGCTACTTCATTTTGGCATGATTTTGAATTACATACATCTACATTTCGAACAAATTATACCAGTATTACGACTCCTTTACAGAGCAACATCAAAGCGGCATCAAGAATGCTTAATTGCGGGTGTCTCGGGTGATTGCCTGCAGTAAATGAAGAAGCGAGACCTCTTGATATCATTCTACTGCCTGTTTTTGAAGTGTGCAACGTGTGATATTGCTGAATGCCAGAGATTTCAGTGTACAGAGAGCTTGGATCATGAAATGAAACATACCAGTCAAGGGCAGCAGTGGCCAGCACAGACCCTCCAAGTGCAACACACTGTTGGAGCGAAGAAAAGGCTGAGCAATGTAATTATATATAAGATAAATAGAATAGCACCGGAATGTGGGCTCGAAGACACTTCTCGAGCACATCTGAGTCTTTGATACTGCTTGATCTTCATTCAAAGCTTCCCTTGCACCAATCTCTCTCCCAGCCGCGCTTGAAAGCTCGAGAACAAGCTGCCGAAGAATTTCTTCGTAGAAATTGATTGAGTTCCTTCAAGCATGAGAGTCCCATGTAGAAACAGCCCCAGAAAGCATTCCACAATCATAAGCATAGTCTACAGATATTTTTGAGAGCACTCGCAGCAACAAGGGATGCTCATATTGTAGCGGCAGCAGGGTGAGATCGGAACCATCGGATTCATCAGCAACATTTTTAAATCGACGAATTTCGAGCTTTGAGCGGGAAAAAAGCACAGGATTGGATGAGAGAAGCAAAGACTGCACTGAATGCAAAGAAAAACCGAAGGTACAGGTGTCAGTGGCTGAGATATTGCGAGTGCGAGCGAAGGGCTTGTTGAGTGTCATGCCTGTGACCCGTCACACTCAGCCTCGGTACGTGCCGGAGGTGCCTTGCGGTGTGTGAAACGTGGCTGTGCACTCAACATGTTGAGTGGACCCAGTTGATCGGTCGGTTAATTCAGCGGTTAACCGCCTGTGCTTTTTTCCCGCGCGAGTGCTCTCAAAAATATCTGTAGACTATGCTTATGATTGTGGAATGCTTTCTGGGGCTGTTTCTACATGGGACTCTCATGCTTGAAGGAACTCAATCAATTTCTACGAAGAAATTCTTCGGCAGCTTGTTCTCGAGCTTTCAAGCGCGGCTGGGAGAGAGATTGGTGCAAGGGAAGCTTTGAATGAAGATCAAGCAGTATCAAAGACTCAGATGTGCTCGAGAAGTGTCTTCGAGCCCACATTCCGGTGCTATTCTATTTATCTTATATATAATTACATTGCTCAGCCTTTTCTTCGCTCCAACAGTGTGTTGCACTTGGAGGGTCTGTGCTGGCCACTGCTGCCCTTGACTGGTATGTTTCATTTCATGATCCAAGCTCTCTGTACACTGAAATCTCTGGCATTCAGCAATATCACACGTTGCACACTTCAAAAACAGGCAGTAGAATGATATCAAGAGGTCTCGCTTCTTCATTTACTGCAGGCAATCACCCGAGACACCCGCAATTAAGCATTCTTGATGCCGCTTTGATGTTGCTCTGTAAAGGAGTCGTAATACTGGTATAATTTGTTCGAAATGTAGATGTATGTAATTCAAAATCATGCCAAAATGAAGTAGCTTTAACTCTCTGAGCATCTGTGTGCTTGCAGCGAAGTTCTCTTGAGGTTCTCCTTTCCTTCTTTCTTTTTCTTCTTTTTCGACGTTTTTGCACGTTTTTCCCCTTATGGACACCCAGTAGTATCATCGGAAACCCCGCTGGAACCGGTCGAATTTTGAGGTTGGCTGAGAACAAACAAAGCCAAACAGCACGGTGATTTCATGGCCGGTGCCGGTTCCCATTCAAAGGGGAAGATAGCTATGTCAATGGAGACGAGGGAAGGCATAGCCAAGACGTACGCAGAGGGATACCAGTGCCCATCCTAACTATTCCCCGTGCTCACTACCCACTACGGCGGGCTCGTCGACACCACGATATTCAGGGCCAGCGCCAAGTGGAGGATGAAGATAGATACTCTAGAAGAGAGCATACTCGGTGTCACGGAAAGTGATAACGTCGCTCCTTTTTCGAATTTCTGGACGCTGAATGGAGGGCTTTCCATGAAGCAAAGTGCTGAATGAGCTGGAATGACTATCTGCATGTTTCTAGCATAATGAGCTGTTCAAACAATTATGATACATGCCATCAAATGACCGAAAAAGGCAAAACCACCAAAATCTAGCTTGGCCCAAGATTGTTTTAGATTGTTTTAGTCACAATCTGGGGCTAGATTAGATACTTATGCTGTGGGTGGATACCTCGGGATAGCTCGATTAAGTCAATATATCGCCTAATCGGGTTGTTCCGCGATGTGTATCACTGCCGCCATCCTTTCGTGTTCAAAGCTTCACAGTTCAGCGCAGTTCAGCGGCCGGAATTTGAAGACAGTCAGAGGATGGGAAAACCAGAGCTCCATTAGGATGTACTTGAAGAAAATTCAGGCCCTGTTCGGGAACCCAATTTGCGCACAGCTGGCTCGAACACAGCTAACTGTCACACTGAGTCACGGCATCACCACTTTGCCATGACTTCCACATCGCTCAATTTGTAGCACGTCGTTGACAATGACGAGCTCAGTATCTCAACTACTACTCGGTATTTTGTTGGTTATCTGAAAAAAATCTGCAATTTGCGGCGGGAAGTGGGCGGGGAGGCAGGAGTGGGGCGTGAGAATTATGACGGTGTGACTGGCATACCTGCCTTATGCGGTATCATGGGGCCTTTACATCTAGCAAATTGGGTTCCCGAACAGGGCCTCAGTATTTTGGTGTCAACAGGAAGCCGGAAAAGCCCGGAAATATACCAACTAAACTTTGGCTAAAACAGTCAGCGACTCTTCGGATGAAGAGTCTCATGATTCAGACGACGATGATTCGTCGAATGGGAGCATGCCAGACTTGGAAGACTTTAGCCAACTCCCGAGCGATGACTGGGATGACGACGAACCCATGCCGATTCTGGTCACCGATTCCGGGGATAGCTATGAAGACCGTCTTGAACGTTGGGCTCGCGCGGTAGAGTTGTACGGAATCCCACATACCCGCGAGTTGTCCCCTCGAGCGCGCCGACTCGGAGATGTGCAGTTGGAAACACAGTTTCCGCTCTGTTAGAGTTCTTCCAGCCTTACCCGGGCGACGAGCTCACAGCTTGGTCTGATGACAAGCGAGAGTCGGTTCGTTTTCGCGTTCTGCGGACTACAGCAGAGACATTTGTCATCGAGGATTCATATTCAGATGTTGTGGTACCCTTACCGGTTGATCATATTCGTCACCCTTCATTCCATCTCGTTGAATGGTATGCGCGTCAACGTGCGCTGTTTCTGGGCTTTGAATATCAGCAAGTCTTACCGATTCACGCATTTCCCATCGAAGACTTGCTAGCTGATGCAATTCAGCAATATTTTCGAGACGTCAGTCGAGAAATACCTGTCTTCGAGCATGTCACGATTGCGCGAGTGCCTCAAGAGCCAGATGAATATGAATTACCTGAGTGGTATGTCGTCTCGATCCGGCTAGGAGATCGAGAGCTTGCGGTGCAGATATCAGAGGATATGCTGCTGAACCCACAGCTCGATTTGGTTGGATGGGTGCTGAAGAAGCACATTCAGCACCTACACCATGAGAACGATTTGAAGCGAGGTTGGAAGGCGACTCACCGCTTCAATTACCTCGGTTCGTTGTTTGATGAACCTGACTTTGCCGTGGAGGGCGAGTTCATTTTGAACTGCCACGGAGTTCAAATTCCAGCGGATAGCGTGAAGGGAATCGCACGCACCGCTTCCACGCCGAAAATTGCAAACAGAGTAGTGGCGCGACCTCTGGTTATTGTTGTTCGAGTGAACGGCGAGCCGGTTCGCGCTCTTGTTGATTCAGGATCCCTTGGGGATTTAATTTCGACAACTCTTGTGGATCAGCTCAAGATCAAGCGCAAAGAATTGGACGATCCAATTACCTTGCAGCTTGCGGTTCAAGGATCGCGATCGAAAATTAATCACTCTGTGAAACTGAAGTTCAGCTATCAGGACATCACAGAGGAACGGAGTTTTTTCGTTGCGAACCTTAGCGGATACGACATGATATTGGGAACGGCTTGGTTGTTTCAACACAAGGTGAGCATAGGCTTTAATCCGGCTCGTGTTTGCATCGGAAGCGCTAATTCGTTGCCTCTTGAAGGGATCGCTACCGCTCGGGTTTTTTCGGGCGCGGTTGAGTTGAACGAGATGAATATCGATGAATCTGCAAACGGCACGCGATGAGCTAATGGAATATGCTAAACCGATATGTAAATCTGCCGAAGAGACGGGCTTACCTCGTCTTCGCGCAATAAATCATACTAATCCACTCATCGATGAGAACAAAGTTCTTCCTTGGAGACCTTCTCGCTGTCCCGAAGCGTTAAGAAATTTATGGGACGAGAAACGTCGAATTTACCTGAAGAATGGCCGTTGGCAAATTACCAGCGCAAGTAACACCGCGCCGATGTTATTGATTCCAAAAGTCAAGAGTGACTCGTTGAAACTACGAGTCGTCGTTGACTTGCGCGCGCGCAATGCAAACACAAAGAAGATGACCTCACCTTTGCCTGACATGGAAGGCATATTGCGGCGCGCCTCGCGTTGTAAATTCAGATCCTTGATCGATGGTCAAGACGCTTACGAGCAGATCAGGATTGAACCTGAACATGTTGCCCGTTCTGCGATGAGCACTCCAGACGGCAACATGGTTAGTCTTGTTCTTCAACAAGGAGATTGCAACGCACCTGCCACTTATCAAACGCTCATGAATTACTTATTCGGCGATTATATCGGGCGTTTTATGGACGTGTATTTGGATGACATTATTATCTATTCAAATACACTCGAGGAGCATGTCGAACATGTAAAGAAAGTAATTGACATACTTAAGCGCGAGGAATTATACCTCAGTGCGCACAAGTTGCAGCTCTTAAGGTCCGAATTGAGTATATTGGGTCGGGTCGTTGACGACGAGGGCATCCGGATGGATCCCCACAAAGTCGACACCGTGTTGAACTGGAAAACACCGACGAATCGCGATTTGCTTCGTGGATTCCTCGGATCGTGCGGATACCTAGCGGATGACGTGCCGTCAGTACGAATTCCTATGGGTATATTGCATAGTTTGACGAGCGACTCCGTCCGCCCTTTCGATGGGGATACACTCAACAGCGAGCATTCGAAGATATCAAGCGTGATATATCGGGTGCGCGCGATCATCATCGCAAGGCATTAAATTATGAAAATGGCGCACCTCCGATCTGGCTCGTAACCGACGGTTGCGGTAGTGGGATAGCGGGTGTCGTATGCCAAGGCGAAGACTGGAAGAATGCGAATGTTGCGGCATTCTTTTTTGCGAAGCTAAATTCAGCTCAGCAGAACTACCCGGTACACGAGATTGAGATGCTCGCCGGCGTAGAGGCGATGCTTAGGCATCGAGACATCCTACAGGGATGTAAGTTCACCTGGGTAACTGATCATAAAGGTTTGATTCATTTTATGAATCAGAAAAACTTGTCGGGACGACAAGCACGTTGGATGGAGAAAATTGCGAGCTTTAACTTCGAAGTTAAGTACGTACCTGGGACCGAAAACGTCCTAGCAGATGCTCTCTCCCGTATTTATTCCAACGAAGCCCCAGGGACTGCAGTAGCTCTCGTGCCCGCACCAGCTCCCCACACTTTCCTGCACTTGAGTCATTTCCAGGTGGCAATTTATGCTAGAGAGCGTGTATCATGACCAGCTCTCCAACATACAGCCGTTTTGGAAACAATATACGGGTTTTGATCAACTGGTGCTCACTCGTTTGTGCTTACCTTTGTTGTGCTTCCCATCACCAGCTCCACTTCGGCCGAATTTGAGTTTTGCTTCCGCCACCCAGAGAACACCAGGAAAAAACAGGAGCTTAACAGAACTTAGGATTAAGACTCAGCTGCTATTTGCCCAAAGCTCGACACGGCCATGACTTGCGAGCAAGGGCCGAAACAAGGGACCAGCGGCACTTGATGTGGTACGGCAGCGCCCCACAAAGTGGTGCTCCCGGCTTTGCCGATGACAGAATCGTCAACAAACGTAAGCACAAACGAAGGAGCACCACTCGATCAAAACCCGTATATTGTTTCCAAAACGGCTGTAATTCGCCTTTTGAGCTCTGCGTGGGGCTGGGCACCTGCGGTTCCCAAAGTGGATTGTGTATACTTGTTTGTCCTCAGCCAACCGCCCAAAACGGCTGGTTTTTAGATCGTTGCACCTGTTCTTGCTCAACCACACAAATTCCCCTCGGTATACGTATTACAGCAGTTTGCAGATGTAATGACACCACGCTGCTAGGTGGTCTGGACAGACCGAAGGGATTGGCTAAAGCGATCACCCATCAGTCACGTGTCTCCTCATTCTTTTCGTCTCGCCCGCCTCCGCATCGCGCCTTTGGCTCGGTGACTCCGTCTCTTTGAGACCTTCTCTTCTCCAGCCCCTCCCCCTCCATGACCTCGAGTCTCCTTCCCCGCTTCTAGTCTTGTCCCCCCGTCGCCGTCATACCCTCTTTTTTCGTGTTTTCCCTTCCTTTCTGGGTGCTTCCGCTGCCATCTCATCCTCTCCCCCGCCTTCGGCTGGTCGACTTCGATGCCTCCTCTTCGGCCTATCCCCAGACTCATTCAAGTTGATGGAGTTCTTTGCTTTGGTGTTCCCGACCGAGGACCATGGACACCGCCAGATGATGGAAGAATTTTGATGACTGCTGGGACTCGGGTGCGCTCTCAGATATGCTGGGGCCATAATCGCGTTGGAGGGTGTTGGGATGGTCGACGCCGGTGTCCCCGTCGTCATGTTTGCTCCCATTGCGGTGACCGTGCTCACACTGCGGCTTTCTGCGCACGTCGTTCGTCAAAACCCCCAGATGTAGCTCGGCCTACTCCGCCTCAGGAAAATCCCCCTGTTGGTGTGTTAATGAAGCCGGGTGAGCGAGGGGGAGATGCTTCTGGCTCTCCCTGCTCAATGAGCAGGAAAGTCTCATCTCCCCTGTCATCTACCAGCGTCGTCGAATCTGACCATGCTCCCATTCTTTCCGAGATACCCCCAATGCCTCCTTTTCCCCCGGCTCGCCCAAACACCAATCTGCTCTTCCCCCTCACATCTCCCCATTCAAAGTCAATGCCGCCCACGAAGCTACATCCTGACGCTTGGGCCAGTGCGCTGATTGATTATCCAGACCGTCAGTTTGCGGACACCCTTGTGTCTGCTATTCGCTATGGTGTTCTTCTTGGTGTGGATCCTGCACGTATGCCTTCCCCCTCCTCTTCGGCCCCTGCACCCCTTCCCTCTGCACTTGCGTTTCCCGAGACGGTGGACAAGGATATTGCCCATGAGGTTTCTCTTGGGCGTATCATTGATATCACGGACATGGCTGATACTGTCAAGCCTGTCCTTTCTCCGCTGGGTTCTGTACCCAAGAAATATAGCGAGAAACGTCGTCGGATTCACCATCTCTCGTATCCCCATGGATCCTCTGTCAATGACGCGATCCCAGCTGAGTATGGCCATCTTTGGTCTACGAGGCTGTTATGGGGGCAATTGATCGCATACGGGAAGCTGGCCCTGGATCCTTCCTTTATAAGGCAGATCTGGAGGCTGCATTCAGGCATATTCCGATTCACCCTGACCATGTGCATCTGATGGGTTTCGAGTGGAAGTTGCGCCTGTTCCTTGACATCTTCCTACCGTTTGGTGTTCGTACAGGCCCCCGCCTGTACAACTACTTTGCGGAGGCTCATCACTGGATTTTGCTCTGCCGTGATGATGTCATGAAGCTCATTCAGCACTACCTGGATGATTGGTTCAACGTTACTCCTGCTGCGAAGGGGGTGGAGTACGCTCGTCATGGTCGTGCAGTCTTCCGGACCGTTGCTGCCGAGTTGGGCTTTTCAATCTCCAGTGACAAGGAGCAGGGTCCGACTCACTGCCTCGAGTTCCTCGGCATTGAGCTGGACAGTATTGCTATGCAGGCTCGTCTTCCTCAGGACAAGCTTGCTCGCCTCCTTGTTCTTCTGGATGGGTGCCTGTCCCGTCGATCTGCGAGCCACTACGACCTCGAGCAGCTCTGCGGCCATCTCGTCTTTGCTCAGTCGGTAATTCCGGTTGGTCGATTCTTCACTCGCCGTATTCGGGACTTCATGCGCCGCCTTTCCCTCCTTCCCCGCCACCACCGCCGCCGTCTTCCTTCCTCTGCCCGCCTCGACATTGCATGGTGGAATACCTTCCTCCCGTCTTTCAATGGCATTTTTGCTATTGGACCTCCACGTCCCACTGTCGAAATCTTTACAGATGCGAGTGGTAAGCTAGGTCTGGGTGGCCATTGGGGTAGCAGCGATCTGTTCTTCACTGAGCCTGTACCAGCGAAGTATGCACGTCATCCGATCCATTGGAAGGAAATGCGTGCTGTGTTGAGGGCTGCGGAGCTCTGGGGCCACTGTTGGGCTGGGTTGGAGGTGGTGTTTCGTATGATAACAAGGCCATCTCGACCTGCTTGCAGTCTGGCTCTATTGACCATCCGCCTACGCAAGCTCTCTTCCGCCAGTTCGCTCTCCTGGCCGTTCAACAGGACTTCACTTTTCGCCCAGTTTGGATCTCAACGGACGAGAATTCTGTTGCTGATGCGCTTTTGTAAGGGGAGAAGGGCCCAGGAGCCAAGTCGATAACAAACCTGGGGATCAGAGATCCCCAGCGGACTACTTATATACAAGAGGTGACGTAAGATATGACATAAGTGAGCACACAGCATGATGTCTTGGAGACAGAGAACTTCTGCCCAAGTCAAAGGACGTCCTAGCTGTGGAATCCCCTGACATCACCCCCTCTTCAAGATTCGTCGCTTCGACGAAGACCAAAGCCCAGTAGAATGAACGATCTTTCAAAATCCTGGATCGCCACGGAAGAGTAGGTTGCCCTGGGAGTCAATCCGCGAATCTGACGCAGACACTGCACCGCCTCGCCGTGCCGTCTGTTGTCGACGTCCCCTTTCAGGTCGAATAGCATCAATGGCCATAGGCGTAGGAGCTACTGAACGTGGAGAGGGGGACGGGATGGCAGTGGGCATGGACACCGAGGGGGCATAAGGAGTAGAGCTGGGGCGGGGAGTAGGAATTGGGGACGCCATTACCTGCGTAGGAATAGAGATGGTGGCAGGGTTATGCGGTAGGGAGTGAGAGGCGGGGTAGGAAGACTCCTGTGGTGCAAATCGCACCCCAGACTTCCTTGGCTGTGTAGCGGCACCTGGGTGCGGCTGAGCACTGGCCGCTGGAGGGGGTGGAACCGGAGCTGGTGGCTGAGACGGATGGACGGGGTGTGCGCGCTTCTTCAGCGGGCGAGCTCCCTCGCCAGAAGCGTTCGGCAAAACCGGCACCGGGCCAGGAGGGGGAGGGGCAGGGTCCCCGGAAAGGCGTGACGGACCTTTCTTCTTAGAGCGGATACGCTTACGCATGAAACGCTTCCCAAGCGCAATTAGCGCTTCACCGATTTGCTGGTCGGTACCACGGATAGATACACGGCGCTCCAAGGGGGAAGCCTTATCAGTATAGGCTCGAAGTTGGGCGCCGGAGATGTCGTGCGACTGATGAAGACCCTTACCACCACGGCCAACGATATGCCCGACGACCGAGTCAGGCACCACAAGCGTACACGAGTAGCGGGACGGTGCGTCCTGTGCAGTAGGGAGGGTTTCGGCGAGTGGTATGGCGGTGTGGCCGACAGCGATGATGGCAGGGGTAGGGGCCGGGGTTGAAGGTTCAGAGCCCCAGCGAGCGCCATCCCAGGAGAAGCGCCAGGCATGCCCTCGGGGAGTAGAGGCTGCAGTGTCCCCAAACTCAAGACGATCAAGACGTTCGTGGACGCGCTGTAGTTCGCTTCGAAGGAGAGTGCAGTAGGAATAAAGGTCCTGAGGAACTGCGGGGGTTGCCATAGCAAGGGAGGTGTAAGGTCGATGGTAGGATGAGGGCAGAGTAGGAAGTAGGGTGGTCGGCTGGGGCTAGGAGAGTGCCAGAGTCGAATAGAAGGTTTGTTATGCTGTAAGGGGAGAAGGGCCCAGGAGCCAAGTCGATAACAAACCTGGGGATCAGAGATCCCCAGCGGACTACTTATATACAAGAGGTGACGTAAGATATGACATAAGTGAGCACACAGCATGATGTCTTGGAGACAGAGAACTTCTGCCCAAGTCAAAGGACGTCCTAGCTGTGGAATCCCCTGACAGCTTTCCCGCTTCCGCTGGCTCACACTTTCAAAGTTGTATCCGCACTGGCCCCTCCCCAAGTCTGGTACCCGTCCTGCCTGCGTCGCCGTCTCTCTCCCCTCTGTCGTCATTGTGCGTTCCTAGCACCCCTTCCTCCCCCTCCCCCTCCCTCCCCTCTCGCCTCCCCATTGCTGTCCATCTCCTCCCTGTTTTTGTGGAGCCTGTGGTGCTTCCCCCTGTATTTTGCCCACCTTTGGCTGCTTCAGGGTGAGCTGTTGGTTTTGGGCTGCTCGGCTCCTTCGTCTTCAGGCGGAGTGCAGCGAGCTCCATTTCGGAGTTCACGCCCAATATATCAATGGCTTGCTTACTCATCTCTCCCTCTCGAGAACTCAGGCCAATCCTAGGTGGTCTGGACAGACCGAAGGGATTGGCTAAAGCGATCACCCATCAGTCACGTGTCTCCTCATTCTTTTCGTCTCGCCCGCCTCCGCATCGCGCCTTTGGCTCGGTGACTCCGTCTCTTTGAGACCTTCTCTTCTCCAGCCCCTCCCCCTCCATGACCTCGAGTCTCCTTCCCCGCTTCTAGTCTTGTCCCCCCGTCGCCGTCATACCCTCTTTTTTCGTGCCCACCCACACATCCCTAGTTAGTTTTGCTATTTCCTGCGCACTCACGTAGCTACGGATTTGTTCTGTATTCTTTAGTTGCGTAGGGGCTGCCTCGGCTCCTTCGTCTTCGGGCGGAGTGCAGCATATGAGAAGAAAGCACAAAAAACACGTCTTCTTCCCTCCTTCGTATCTCTCTCGTTTCGACAACAAACAGCATGATTTTGGTATCGGAGGACTCGCCTTAATCCGGGCTTCAAGACGGCTGTCTTTTATCGCCGAAATCCTGACTTCATTTTGGCCGACACCCAGTCATCGTCATCGCCGTCTTGGACGCAATTCTGGAGGGAATGCCTCGTGTGTAGGCGCGTTTGGAAGGCATTTCTAGTCGCTTTCGATCTATATGCATTTGTAGTGCGATACCGGTTAGATAAGTTATTGTTCTCGTGTCTCTTCTCTACTTCCACCGTGATCACAGTTTGTACTCTGGTTTTGTTCCTTCTCAGGCGCACGTAACAATTCCCTGCCGTGCGTCGATTCAAGACTCGTGTATAGCACCAGTGGGGTGCGTCCTCAAAAGAAGAGGACGCTAATTTATCGCCAAATTTCGCTGTGGCGTATTCTATTTTTTGCTCGTTTGCCACTGGAGTCTGCGTAGCTTACTTAGCCACTTTGTACCACATATACAATACTAAGCATGCCAGATGACTATTTCTTAGAGATCTCAGTACTCATTCTGCATGCATAACGCTGCTATGCACATGGAAACCGTAAGATCAAATGGTCACAAACAAATTACTTTTTCCGATAAGTTGTTACACCCGGCAGCCACAATTTAGACTGCACATATGCTGAAAGCAACCAAAAATACCTTCCAAGTGCGCCTACACATGAGCGATTCCGTCCAGAATTGCGCCCAGGACGAGCGCGACGATGTTGGACAAGCTGGATGTCAAGTGGATGTCGGCCAAAATGAAAGTCGGAAATTTGCCAATGAAATACCAGCTTCTTGAGGCCCGGATTAAGGCGACCTCATACATACCAAGATAGTCGAGATTGGGCAAGAAACGAGCAAGAACGAGGCGATACAAGAAGACGTGTTTTTGCGCTTTCTTCTCAAGTGACGTGGTGTCATTACATCTGCAAACTGCTGTAAGCATCAAGTCTGAAGCCCATATAACGAGGTACCTCTGGGTCAAATTTCCAGGTTATTGCGCAAGGATAAAGACACTTTTGAGAGGTGTTTTCTTTTGAGAACCCTGAGCATTTTCACTGGCGCACCATACAGCCATACAGCGTACATGCATGCAAAAAAAGCCAAAACAAATGCTAAAGCGACATTCAAGTATCAGGTACATGGCTGCAAAATTCCAAGACAATATGTGGCCGGGTTGTTGAACGGTACTCGAGTCGAATCGGCCAATTGATGACACGATCCGTTGTTTCGAAGAGACTTGAGAGCACTGAAGGGCACTAATAAGAGCACATAATTCCGACACATTACTATCGATTTTGAGTGCTTGAAGGCTGAAATTGAGGCAGTGAATGTGGAAGTCGCATCCATTGGCGTTGAGAGTGAGGGCCGAGGCGTGATGTCACGCAGTGACCCCGCCAAAATCAAATGTCAAAGACCGCGTAGGACCGCGCTGCACTGGACTACAAATATTAAGCCACTGGTATAGGCTTTCCTGGAGTGAATATATCTCGCATTTCATCGAAGGAATTTCTCGCAAAATTGGGCTCGCAAGAGCACCTCCTTTCACGACTTTAGATCTCGTTTCTCGCAATTCCTCCGATTGAAACAAATATACATGGGTTTTAAGGCTGGAATATTATGATTAAATACACCGCTGAGCCATAATGTACCATAATCGTATCATAATTTTACGGTTCTGGCCCATATTTAATCATAAGAGTACAGTCGAAGCTGTCATAACCCATAGCTCCCATAACCCATAATCTCCCTTAACCCATACATTTTTGGGGGTTTTTGACCGGTTTTTGGCTGGGATAACCCATAAATCTGTCATATCCCATAGCTTTTTGGCTCTACCGAGGGCTATGGGTTATGGCAGCGTCGACTGTATTCATAATGTATTGTAATCGGAACGTAATCATACTTAATCGTATTTAATGAATGCTGACGCCCTCCAAAAAATCTACCCCTTCGCCGAAGCCAGCATTGAGAAGCTCTTTTGTTACAACCGTTGCAGCCGCAGTCGAAGCCGCCATGGAGGAGCGGGAATCCGACATTGTGTGCTTACTGCTCGAGAAAAGCGGTGATCAATTTGAGGACGTGAACGACAACAAAAATACGACTCACAGGGTATCTAGAATGCTGTTCAGATCCCGTATCCTACGCGCCAGCATTCCTACTCCATCCGTGCCTTTGATACCGTCTTGCTGGGAATAGAATTCCAGAAACGGGCAGATGAGATCCATGCCATGTTCGCCTCGAGTGATGCGCTTATGCTGCTCGTCTGCAGATACCTGGAACGCCCGCTCTCACTGCCGGTTTGCCGTGAACTGAGCACCTTCTTCCTCGTCAATTTCGAAGTCCCCGAAGTAGCGAGCAAGGGGGCCATCAGGAAGAGCGACTGGCAGAGAGTCAGGTAGAGCCTCAATTCGGGCACGCAGTGCCTTGAGCATGGCTGGGAAGTATTTGACCAGCTGAGCATCATCGAACATGGCGGACGACGTGAGCGGGGGAGCGCCGACAGCGAGCAAGACGGTGAGAGAGTGAAAATTTAGCCGAGATGAGTCATGGAAATGCCCGGTCCGTTAAATCCGTCTTATGCTGTCATCCGCCTTACACTCTCGGCCTCTTCCGATGGAACGACACTGGCACGCGCGGGGCTTAATATTATGATTAAATATGAACTCCCTATCATAATGTAATCGTAACATAATGTAACACACTGCCCAGTATTCCTAGACCTTAATATTATGTGGCTGGCTCTATTTAATCATATTTTTAGGCATTATAATTTATTATATTTAAATATACTCATAATTTTATCCAGCCTTAATGGGTTTTGTACATTTCTGCTATATTGGCCTAATTTTCGTGGCCCAGTCGCGCTCAGTCCTGCGGGTGCAAGAGAGATCACGAATGGGAACCATGCCGTATTGAAAACAAACAAGTACACACAATCCATGGCCACTTTTGGAACTGGGCACCGGTTTTTTTTCCAATGTACTGGGTCCCGTGATGAAAAACGCGAAAAAGAAAGAAAGAAGAGGGAGAAAAAGAGAGAACTCATGACGCTTGGCCACAGTGTTCTGGGTTGATACAAGTGTATAGCATTGAGTGCTTGCAGATCAATTGCTAGGCTAATCTGTTCTCAGATTATTCAGACTTGGTATCAGCGAACAATTTATAATTTTCTCTTCATTGAAACAAGGCAAATATATGGTAGACACAGATAAGAAGTAGAGATACAAAGCGCTATGCGCGAAGGTTCGTATCCCAGTCATTCTGTAAGCATCTGCATTTTGGAGCCCTATACCGATGAATGGGGAAGCAAGCTTCCCCATAATCGGGCCCGAACGGACTGCATATCATACATAAATGGAATCACATGGATGATGGGCGGACGAGAACATGCCAAAATTGCCTCCTGCCGCTGGTCGGCGACCATCATTCAAGTTTACGGGTAGAACTTCCCCTTTCACAACCCCGGAAATATCCCATAGGCATGGGTGTACACGGGAAAACACATTTAATCTTAACAGTAAGTCCTGACGCGTGCATACCTAGAAAAAAACAATCTCATCGGTTGTCTGATGAGTCAGCTCCACACAATTTTGGGGGTTTGTGCCATCCTCGAGTTCTAGCGTTGCAAAAAGCCCGCCATTTTGGCGATATGGTCTTGCGAGGAACCCCTCCCAATCCAAATGCTCGTGCAGCATGGCGAAGCCCTGTGTTCCCACAAGAAATGCTGCTGACGTTGGTCTTAATTGTCTGGGTGTATGCTCTTTTTTAGATGGGTGTTGCAAAACGTTAGCGCAGAGTCATCAGATTAGAGCATTTTGGCAAACGGTGAAAATCAAATTTCAGTTCGAAAAACTAAGCGAGTTTGGTGAAAAACTACAGTGGGCTGCGCACTGTTTTGCGGCTCCACAACCAAAATTTGGTTAGCGGGAACTGAAGAAAAAAATCATTTTTCACCGTTTGCCAAAGTGCTCTATTGGGCTAGATACTTATGCTGTGCGGGATAGCTCGATTACGTCAAGATATCGCCTAATCCGGTTGTTCCGCGATGGGTATCATTGCCGCTGGACTTTCGTGTTCAAAGCTTCACAGTTCAGCGGCCGGAATTCGAAGATAGGCTGAGGATAAAGGGAGTAGAGGTAAGTACTTGAGGATGTATTTGAAAAAATTCAGTGTTCCGGGGTCAATGTGAAGCCGGGAAAGTGCTAAACTGCATTCAACTTCCGAATCCTGTATCTATCAAGGTAACTTGTAGTGAGCAGAACAATTCCAGAACCTGTCCTTTGCAAATATCCATAACTTGAATGCTCTGCTTTGCTTGTCAATGCTATCAACAATCTGAATGTTAGTTTATGATCAATTGAGCGTCTAGACCAATGTTCAGTCCAACAAATGTTCCACTGAGTTTAGTGGTAAGGAATCGCACCGGAGAAATAACTAGTAGTATCCAGTGGATGCCTTGATTCGAATTCGGAACGGATTTTGGGATGTTTGGTGCTCCCCGAGAAGACCGAGATGCTGATTTTGCCGCTTCAAGGTCAGAATCAAGCTTGCTTTGCCAGATAGACGTTCAATCAAATGGCAGTCAAAGGTAAGACTTCAATAGCGAGGGGTACTTACTACAACAAATGAGTTGCAAGTGCAGCTGCCGAGCAGTCAAATGTAAAATAAATTGTATTGATGTTGAGATTCGGCCGGGAGACAGGATATCAAACAACAGCAATTACAGTGACTGAGAAGTGTTGCGGTTATGAAAAAATATCGAAAGCTGGCGTACCTGACGGGCCCAGAGGGTTCGAGAATTTCTGCTGCGATGCTTCGAAAACTCTCCTGCTGCTCGACCACGTAGTCGGCCGGAGGTCGAACACTGGTATGTAATTGGAGCATATGTGCGAATTGTGAAGTGCTACTCAACTCGTCTGACTCAATAATGGCACCGGCAAGCAGACTAACGGGATGATTGTTAAACCAAGACCAACATGATGTGAGTTGGCATTTGCTCACGTTTCCGTAGCACCTTGACTTGAGGACTCCACCCAAATGCCTGAGAAGGGAGTTGATTGGGGTCACATTATTTTTTGGGGGGTGGCATCGCCACTGTATGCGTGGCCTTCGCCGAGAACCGGAGGCCAAGCGCTCCACTGCAACTCCCACCATTCACTGGTGGAATGTAATCGAGGTCAGAGTGGAGCCACACGGCGACTCAGAGGAAAAATCGGTCATTTCGAGGGCTTTATTTCGCCGGAAATAGCCTCAGATTGCCGAGGGTTTTACTGGCCGGGGCCATCGGCTTTAATCGGTCTGGCGACCGATTTGCCATAACCCTTGGAATGGCGGGGTTGCCGCTTCAGAGCCATTGAAGCCATAGTCTCGTGACCAGCCTCTCACGACATCCCAAACTGGGAACCCTGTCGTGAGAGTCTGGAACTATCATCGGCCAAGTAACCGACGGTACCCTTGCTCTATCAAATTTTGATGGAGCTTTCCCACAGTATGTGGACCTTGCACCCGCTCATTTTGTTTGATTCTAGGGTACTTCAACTCGTTTTTTTAGCATATGGCACTGCTAGAATGTCTTCTCAGCCTATCCGTTGGCTCAAATCAATTTATCTCACAAGATTCGTGACATCTGAGTGCTGTGTAATCAGTATTACTGTTGCCTCCCAAAACAGTTGGACGGCGCTGAGGGGAAGGTAGACTAAGCAACACTTAGAATGAGCTGGGACACGCACCGGACATAGGGCTGTCCAACGGTTCCCGAAGCTCCGCGGTCCGAACACGAATGATGCCTTTCGTTCTCAATCTATACTGCACCAAACAACGCCGTTAAACAACATGTATTGTACTAGGACTCGGCGGCAGTGTTTCCCGCACATTGATGCGCCGCTTTTTGAATTTCTTTCCACAAATAAGATTGTTGAGCGCTTCTCTCGTCACCTCTCGTCACTCAAGCGGCGACAATCAGCATGGGCCTCTCACGTCTTGTCTTTCGGAGATCTCGGCGTGTCCCACAAGAAAATGTGGCCTTGGATTTCCATGGGACTAGTGTTGCCGGAAGCTGGAGCTAGCTCCGAGCTGAGTTGAACTCCAACTCGACCCCTTCCCAAAAGCGGCACCTCGAGGTGATGCCAGCTCGCCTCGACTCCACCCTCGTCACCCAAAGCGGACGACGTGACATTTCCGGTGGTGTAACTGAGTGACATCACACTCCCTCCCCAGTTTCTGTATTGGCCGTTTCTTGGCCGTTTTCGAAGTATAAAAAGCAGTTCGAGCTTGAAGAGAGCTCAGGAAAACTTTCCACATAAAAATTTGGTCCATTCTCCCCTAAAATTTTGCCCTTCGGGTGGAAAGATGAACCCTGGGACACTAGATTCCCATATCCGGTATCAGCTCTGAGCCAGCTCCGGTCAACTCGAGCTGACAGCGAGCTGATGGGCAATCAACTCGAGTTCAGCTCCAACTCAGCTCCCGGCAACACTACATGATGGGACACGCGCAAATTGGCTGGGCGCCTCTCCCACAGCGTGTCCCAGGCAAA